>JAQFVV010000063.1:217500-1417500 GCA_028023455.1 Epiperipatus broadwayi
AAAACAAACTTTTATAAAATTCATCAGTGCGCATTTATATAAATGTTAAATTTAAGTTGGGCATGAATGGCTATATAGATTTGTAAAGTTATATTAATTAATTAGGGGAGGGTAATCTTAGGTTATTTGTTTCATAATTAAATTAGATCAATGGATTGGATGTATTGATGTAATTAGTAGATGTAGTATGAGGTTCGCTACTTGCAGGATCTCCATTATATGCCGCACACCTCTTTTTGCCTATGGAAGGGAATAGTAAGATGGAAAAACACAGTCCCTTCCTATGGAGTTTTTTTTATTGTTCTTCTTGCCATACAGATGTAACATTCCTGTATTGGACAAGAGTCAATGTTTTCTCTAACCATGCTGTTCAGATGTACATTCCTGATAGTATGGTATATATTTGTGCTGTTGTATTTTCATGCTACATTGAATACATCAATGTATCAGATGGATTGATGCCAGTTTGACTGTGAACTTTTGGCCTAAGGTTAAATAAGGGATAGAATATTTTCTTTTCAAATACAATCTATGCAGTCTATTCATACTCGACAATCTTAATAAAAAATATTAAATTCATTTGTAAGGACAATCTTAAAATTTTAAAATAATAATTTAAATTAAATGTTAATATTAAAATCTAAAATAATAAATGTTATTCCTCAAATTTAAATGATTATATATGTGCATTAATAAATGTTGTTTGTGTGTTAATTACTGGCAGTGGCTTTTATTTTTTTATATTTAAGATGTAAATTAAAGATATATATTATTATCTCTGCGTCTCCACTGAGCTAGTGACTTGGACTAACGATCTAAATATAAAATAAAGTGGGATCTTAACAGCGCATATCTGCCTACTATATAAATTTTCTAGGTCCAAATGCCTAGATGGCGCCCTTGTAGTGCAGATATGATAAGACTGCTAGCTTCAATCATCTCCCCGATCGTTATAATATATTGTAACATTTTTCATGTTTTGATAGATTCTTGTAGGCCATCTTTTACACACTGTTAAGTGAAAGTTAATCAAACTATGGATAAGAAAATATCTTGTTCATATTTCTAAAATCATAGCTATATGTTCTGATTAACTGGCCAACTAATTATTATGACAGGAGTTGCCAAAGAAGTTAGTTTTATTTTATAAGAGGGTGTAGACTTCTAACTTTCTTGTATCCCATAATTTTGATGCATGTAAACAAAAGTTTGGAGTTATGCTTTCACATAACTTTATTTTTTTTTTTTTAGGGAATATTATTCCCGGAGCCTCGTCATCAAATATTGGCAAATGTAAATTATACACTTGAATGCTAATAAACTAAACATTAATCAATTTAATAACTATTATTAATAATGCACAATGAAAAGTTGATATTAGAAATAAATATTTTATTCTAACAAAATAAAATATTTAAAAATAAATTACTAATAAGTTGGAGAGACCTGGATCAAATAATTAAAAAAAACAGTTAAATAATTACAGTTCATTTCTAAATTTCTTCTAGAAAGTTTTTTAAAATGAAAGTCTCTTGAATGAAAAAATTAATGTCTCTGTCAGGTTTATATTATAAGCTTAATTTTAGTCACAATCTGGAATAATTAGTCATAGCTTAAGTTTGTGAAGATTGTTGATTACCATTTATAGTTTTTCATGATTGTAGAATGAGCTTGTGGCCATTAGTTTTAACTTGTTCTTGATCCTGGTTCTAAAGGCTAGTCACAAAAGCTTTTCTGGGATTGACTCTTCATGATGAATGATGTCAAAAGCTTCAGGCCACTCCAGCATAAAGAATTATCTCAATGTAGAGTGATCCTAGATTTCATAATTCAGGACCAGTCAAAAGAAAAACAGACAAGACCCTGATCACACCAATATTTTTCCTTTTATGCTAGAGGACCAGTTTTCAGACTTTTGTGCATATTTCCTTTTGTCCTTTTTATCAACATATAAGATAATAACCTTGTACATTCTTTTTGAAATTTAAGTTACAAACTCTTTTTCTTTTAAAACATAATTCTGCCATCTTTAATTAGCTTCCAAAAAGGTTTTACTAATTGTAATATGCATGTGGATTGCTCTTTCCTTTAGTTTATCTGGATTAGTAATGTGCATGTCTTTTATTCTTTCCAATTTTAACTTTTATTTTTAATTACATAAAAAAAATATGAATGAAAATTGTAACTTTTATTGTACGTTTAAAAAAAAAAAAGTACACAAACTAAAAAAAAAACATTTTTATTGTGTCTTTTAATAATATTGCTAAATTTACTTTTTCTTTTAGCTTTTACCAAATGCCAATATATTTGTACCATATATAAATAAATTGTACAATACCTCCAGGGCCAGGAAATAAGAATACAATAGGGGTTTAAACTAATTTTATTCTTAAGTTTTAAGTCCATGTTCAGTTTTTTTTTTTGGTATTAGCATGCTGATATATTTTTGTAGACTTATTCACAAGTGATGTGTGGCTTTAAAGCCCACATTTAGATCTAATATGGTGGGATGTTTGCACATTTGTCTGTGTCCTTTCTACTCAAGCATAATATTAACAATAAGAAGTCCAAGTCATAAGTTCATATGAGCATTGCTCATCCTTTTGAGTCTTACAGGCTCGCAGCAGCTTGGTCCGCCCTCCCATTTTTCAGTGATCCTGCTAGAAATAGATTGATGTGAATTTATAGATGGTCTTATGTTATATACTGCATACAAAGACTCCAGACTATGTTTTTTTGCTTCGCCAGTATCCGTCTACCCAGTCAACGCTTGTGACTTAACATCTACATCAGCCACAATCTTATTTTTTAGACATATTTTAAAAAATATATTTTGTTTTTTAATCTGGTTTAGTTAGCTGTTTTTTTAAAAAAAAAAACTACTATTCATTCTCCAGCTATGTGTTTTGGGCCATCATTGTAATGTTCTTTATACCTTTATGACGTATCTCAGGTTGGGGTTGTTGTATCAAAGCCTCACATTGGGAAGCCATTGTAATATTTTTTATGTTTTGATATATTCTTGTAGGTTATTTTTTACACACTGTTAAGTGAAAGTTAATAAAACTATGGATAAAAAAATATCTTGTTTGTATTTTTAAAAACATAGCTATATTTCTTGATTAACTAGCCTACTAATTACTACGAGAGGAATTGCTGATGAAGTTAGCTTATTCCCAGAGCCTAGTCAGCAAATATTGGAAAAGGTAAATTATATGCTTGAAAGTTAATAAACTAACCATTAATAAATTTAATAACTATTATTAATAATGCACAATAAAAAGTTGATATTATAAATAAATATTTTATTCTAACAAATTAAAATATTAAAAACACAAATTACTAATAAGTTAAAAAGAATACATGCATGCTAATCCAGACATAAACCAATTAATTAAAAACAGTTTAACAATTACAGTTCACTTACAAATTTCTTCTAGAAAGTTCTTTAAAATGAAAGTCTTTTGAATGACAAAATTAATGTCTCTATCAGCTTTATATTATAAGCTTAATTTTAGTCACAATCAGGAATACTTAATTATAGCTTACCAGTAAGTTTAGCACATTTTCAAAGATTGTTGATTACCATGCATAGGTTTTCATGAGATAGAATGAACTCATGGCCATTAGTTTTAACTTGTTCTTGATCATGGTTCTAAAGGCTAATCATGAAAGTTTTTCTGGGATTGATGGTTTTCATGAAGAATGATGTCAAAAGCTTCAGTCCACTCCAGCATGAAGAATTATTTCAGCGTAGAATGGTCCTGGATTTCATGATCCAGGATCAGCCAAAATAAAAACAGACAAGACCCTGATCACACTGATATTCTTTCTTTTATACTAGATATCCAGTTTTCAGACTTCTGTGCAAATTTCCTTTTGTCCTTTTTATCAACATACAAGATAATAATCTTGTATATTCTTTTTTAAATTTAAGTTTCAAACTTCTTTTTTTTTAAAACATATTTCCACCACCTTTAATTAGCTCCCAAAAAGGTTTTACTAATTGTAATCTGTGTGCGGAATTCTCTTTCCTTTAATTTATCTGCATTAGTAATGTGCGTGTCTTTTATTCTTTCCAATTTTAACTTTTATTTTTAATAACATAAAAAAAAAATATGAACAGAAAGATGTAAATTTCATTGTACATTTTTAAAAAAAATTACACAAACTAAAAAAAAAAATTTAATTGCATCTATTAATAATATTGCTAAATTTACTTTTTCTATTAGCTTTTACCAAATGCCAATATATTTGTACCATTTATAAATAAATGGTATATAAACATTCATTTTTTATTGCTGCTACAATAAACATTACATATTCACATTAATACATGACTACTGTAATAGTAAAATAAATCACTTATTGAACCATTTTGTATATAAAAAAGATTGTCTAAAATATTTTTGACAGAGAATATAAAACTTAATTAATCTAATTGTTTTTATAATGATAAAACAGATTGAATTTTAATAACAAAATAAAGAAATTTATTCTCTTTTTTTATTTTTAACTTTGAAGTAAACATTAAACAATCTATATGCAATAAAATAATTTTCAATATGAGTATATAATAACAATAAATGTAATCATTTTTAAATGCTTCCATAATAAATAATACATACTGCCACATAGTACATAACTAAAGTAATAATAAAATAAAATCACTCCCATTGGTTCTCTTTGTATATAAAGGAGATGGTCTACAATATTTTTTAGCAAAGAGCATGAAACTTAATGAATCTAATTATTTGTATTGTTTTTATATTAATTAATCAGATTGATTTTTATTAAGAAAATAAATAAATTTCTTATTTTTTTTATTTTTAACATTGTAAATCTAAATGTATTAAAGTAATTCATTTTTCTATTACTATATTGGAATGTGCTAAGGTGATGGTGTATATTAATTATAGCAGCATATAAAAATAATTGTGTTTAATGCTTGTGAATTACTTTATTATATATACAAAGTTTAAAAAATAAGAATAAATTTCTTTACTTTGTTAATAAAAAATCAATCTGTCTGTTCACTAAAAATAAGTATATTAATTAACTTTCCCATTCTCTGCCACATAAGTAAATTGTAGACATTTTTCTGTATATACAAAGAGAACTAATGGAAAAATGATTTTAGTTTTTCTATTACAGTATGGTAATATACTAAAGCAAATATGTGTATTATTTACTGTAGCAGCATTTTAAAATGATTGTTTAATGATATATATATATATACATGTGTGTGTGCACATTATGTTACTTTCATAAATATATATATATATATATGTGTGTGTGTAAAGGAAGTTGTTGACAAGTTTGAGTTGTTGATTGTTATTGATATTGGGTTGATATATATATATATATATATATATATTGTAATGATAAGATTTGTACACCACAAACAAAACCAGGATATAGGTAAAACCTAAAGCACCAAATCTAGGTGGTGAGACCCATTTGACCAACATTCAATCCATTCACTCACACTCCATGATTTAACACCTATAAATAACATTTCTTAGGTTACACATGAGTTTCAATTTAATCACTGCCAGCATAGCACAGGGTGGAACAAAACACTTGAGAATGGACATAATAAGAGTTAAATAAACTAATAATATATTTACCAATAATTAAGTCTAATATATTAACATATATCAAATGATGCATACAATAATTTGGAATGGATGCGAATTAGGTTATGAGCAATAAAGAATGGAAATGAGTTTATATTTTAAGAAATAATTTAATTAATATAATATCATAAATAATAAGCAACACACACAATGATTACATAATTAGCATGAGGAATATTACACTCACATACATTATACAGTTAATGAGATTAGCAATTACATATTCTCTCACTATATATACATTTAATAAGATTATCTGCAGTGATCATATTTATGCCTATATTTAACATACCAAATCCTAGTGGACTTGCAGCTTGCTAAAGTTATAACAAAACCTACAGCACATCTATGGCATCTGTCTATATATAAGTTCAAATGGTGAGCACATAATCAAGCTCAAAGATAACACAGATTAACATGATAATGAAGATTAGGATTCAGTCTAATGCTGAATACTCATTTAATATAAGGGAGGGAGAACTGGTTTAACCTAGGTCTACTTATACATACTATGGCACTTATTAAAATATTAATAAAGATAATTATGTTTTGAGTGGGTCATTATTCATGGGATTCAGCATCGAATGTCCAGTGCCCTAGGATACAATGACTTGCCATGAATATAAAAACATTAAAAGTTCAGGTAGTCGGATAAGCCTTTAATAAACAGTCTGGACCTTCATGTTCCAGTTTAAAATATTGCTTTACTCGAATTAAAGGTACGAGTATGACCTTGGCTAGTACTCATAAGAAAAACATGCAGCAAGTAATTAATGTACAGTGTGTTCTTCTTAAGAACACACTCACAATGTATACATATATCAAACATAAATATGACAGATTGTGTTTATCTGCACAACTATATAACCCAGCTCTCAAGACTAGTTTATTAATGATATTATATTTAGAACTAAATAAATTAGTAACCTAGTTTAAAATACTGGGCCTGCATCTCTAATATATAATATAAGGAGAAGAAAATATATTTAATGGATAAGTAGTAATAAAACATTACAAATATGCTTTATTATTAATGAGCTATGCTAATTGTTCTAACAAGTTTATTGAAAATTGCCAGCAAGAGAAAGCATTTAAAATCTCTATCTAGAGACCACACCCTAACCTCAGACGATTGGTTTCATGATTTGGCACTCCTCAGTAAGGCACTAGGGTAGGTTCAGACAATAGATCTAAAAATACCAACCCAAATACAGCATTCATCTAAAAGTTATCTATTGAGTGGAAAATATGAAATTTTTATTACAAAGCATATTTTATCATAAGAAAATAATTTCACCATTAATAAATCATAATACAAAAACAATAGCCTGTAAAGTCATGGGTTGTTATTAAAGTAACCAATTTAAAAAATATATTACAAAAATGATAGCCTGTCAGGCTGGTACATTTCTCACATTTATTTATATAATATTAAAACCTTTTGTTTAATTTACATTATATCCTTTAAAAAATGTTAAAGCAACCAATTAAAAATAAATGACAGTCTTTATATAGGCCCAGCATATCTGGTATTAAAATAAAATACCAATTAAAAAGAAAAATTTCAGGCTGAAATCATATCTAATAATTGTCTGTTTTGAGCTACATTAACCTTAATACAAATACTAGATGAAGTTATTTCAGTTTGCAATGCCTGTAATTTTAAATGACTTGAAAATTATTTATAAAAAACATTATATATAATGTATATGCAAACAAAGAGAGTAAATGACCCTTTCCCAGCTATAAATTAAAAGTACTAAATTTTGAACAAAAAATTTACAATGAGTGGATTTATTCTATTTTTGATTGTTTGTTCAACATTTAGAGTATTTTTAATTCATGGCTTGGGAGAGGGTGATTTATGCTTTTTATTTAAATTATATATATATATTGTAAGGGTGATATATATATATATATATAATAAATTATATATAATATATTGTAAGGGTGACTTACAACCTACAACCCATCTGCACTAATCTACACCATACTAAGCCCAACCAAGTAATTATCAAATAGCAGTTATCCTTTGTCAAACACATACATATATGCAAAACATTGCGATAAACAAATTATTTTTTTCAAAAAAGAAAGAAAATTTTAGATATCTACATTAAGAAAACAAATACATTCACATATGTACATAATATGACTAACCACAAGTGTCCTTCACTAATTAACACTATGACATGAAAAAAGATAAAACATAAAGATGATGACCTAATGTCAAGAATGTTGCTAAACCACCATGCTTGAAAATGAAAAGATAATTCAATAAGTATTTATCCTAATAATATTACATCAATGTACATAGTGCAACAGTAAACAAATACTGCAAGCATGGGAATTGAAAGCTATCATGCCATCCTACCACAATTAAAACAAAAACAAAAGACATAGATACCACTTTCATCTTATAATTACCAAGATTATATGAGAAAGTCAACATTTCAATAGCCATATATTTAAAACTATGCAAGATGGATGTATATGTTTGATTCCAGAATAAATTCCAATCACAAAAGATTAAAAAAGAAATTTGTTTCATCCACAAATATAAATTTAAATGTAAATATACCGAAGTTATAAAAGCACACCCTGTGATTTAAACTAATTGGAAAGAACTTAAAGTTTGATTGAAATCATTATAAGAAAAGAAGTAAACTATAGCTAGCAATCATCAAGAATATATTATGCCACTTCCCTATGCAAAGAAACAACCCTATGAAAATTGCATACCCTAATGAGGGTAATTCAATGTGGTCTGACTAAAAAAACTATGCTATAGGAAGCCAGATGCCAGCTCTGCATGCCCATAGAAGTGTTATGACATGTAAGATGCCTATCTTCTTAAACACTGATTGAGAATGATGATCTTCAGTGGATCTTCTGTATCTTCTTCCAAGGAAAGTTCTGATAATCTACAATCCCAGAATGAGTATGTGTCAACTAAACAAACAGTATACCACCAAGAAGATCTATCACCAGGAGTAAGAGGCTTCAAACATAATAGATAGTGCTTGCCATACTCAGAAATTTATTTTATTAAGCCAATTGATTTGTATTTTTTTAATTTGTTATATACCATTTTATTTTCATTTTTTAATTTTTTTTTCATGTTTGAAAGCTTGTGCTTTAAAAAATGGAAGAGTTTATTTTAAGCATAAAAGGGGGGAAATTTGATTGAGTAAATGTTTTATGGTATTAAATAAAATTTAGGTCTATATATTCCTCCAATAACTTGACATCACATGCCTGAATGTAGATTAAGATAAGATTTTGATAATGTTCCACATTAAGAGCATACTATAGTGACACAACGGAGTTCTCATTATTTGTAAATGTTTTAGTAAAATTTGTTATATATTTGTTTTTCTGTTTTCTGACTAACTCTCTTGAGTGGATGATCTTTCCTATCAACATTAAGGAATTATACGTGGATATAGGGTGGCCCTTTCCTCCAAGAAGGATGATCATAATCATTGTGAATCAGACAGCAAGTGTTACTCTATGATGCAACTGAAAGTAAATTAATTAGTAAGTCAGATTTATGAACTTCTGAAATTTATATATATATATATATATATATTGTGCCGGCTCCGCTTGAATGAGGATCCAGCATAATCTATTTGTTTACCTTGGTTTAAACCTTACTTATCATAATTTTACATTTTATATCATGACTGTTATGTGAACAGACCATCACTTTGATCAGAAAGGAGAATATTATTGATAGCAGAGCTATCAATAATACCCATGATCAGACCAAGCTATGCCATGCATAACATGATCACATTTCCAGACTGTGGCCCACCTCAACTGCTAGATTTAAACCCCTACTATCCAAGCACTTTATTTGTTTTGAGGTAAACCTCAGGCACCAGCTAGTTACTAGAACTAACGTGTTTGGACAGTAGGCCCATAATCCAGCACTCAAAATATTTCATGACTAGCTCAATTAAAGTAATACAACGACAAATTATTTCAATTAGGGGTAAGAAGAATTGACTGACAAATATTACGTTTAGATATAATTTATTTAAGTAAACATTATTATTCTAATTTAACTATTTTCTATAGGAACTTAATTAAATTATACAATGGTAATTACATATAATGATCACATACATTCTTAATTTATGCAATAAAATCTAAGAGAACATTAAATAAATACATAAAATTCATAAGATCATAAAGCATTAATATATACATTTTACAAACACGCACATCAATAGTTCTTTATGCATGCCATAGAGTTCATTATTAATTGATTCTGGGAGGCTTTAAATTATTGCAATGGCTACTTTAAATGGAAATAAGAAAAATGTTATTTATTACCTAGGATTTGAACGTGGATACTTCTTGCTGTTTGCTGCTTCTAATGAAAATATTTCTAACCGGTTAGATTTGAAGTTTTTCTTGTGAAGATTTGATGCTTATTATTCCAAGGCATTTTCTTTAAGACAATTAGATATTGACAGAAGATTTTCAAGTTGTTAGGCAGGCATTATTTTCATGGGCAGGTTGGCTGTTTCATTGGACTCAGGTTAGAGCAAAGTCATATGTTTCCAATGAGGATTAACAATGCATGATGGATTCTGGATACATACTAGGCTGATCTGATTAATTGACTAAACTGAACTGACTGCAATCTGAACTCTTTAATTAACTGAACTGGACTGATGGTGCAATGAAAAACTGGACTATTTATTAGGATGGCCTGTTGTCATTTTGGTGTCCACCAGCTATATTTGTTATTGAAATTCCTTAGATAAGCTTTTAATCCTGTTGTTGGAGATCTTTTAATTAGTGGCCATTGCAACTTGTTTTTTTTTTGTGGATTTTAAATTAGTAGCCATCACAAATTCTGTGTTTTACATTTTAATTTTCTATACCATTTTTAATATTTAACATGCACATATTTTGCTATACTTAAAATCAATTCATCATTCACACACATATATATTTCTAAAAAAACAAGTTTTAGTTTTTAAGATTTTTTTTTTTCCTTTAAATAGTTTTAAACTTAAATGAAAAGATATATATTTTAATTATTTGAAAATCCACTACTTTTAATGAATTAATTGTTTTTAGTAAACTACTTTTTTATTTTAAACAGAGGGAGAGAGATTTTTTTTTCATATGTCATAGCATCTGCCGGGACGCGAACCCACACCTATCTGCAACCAACTACTTGCTTGCATGGTGGCTGCGATACCTCTCAGCTAAAATTTATTCTTGAATGGTCATAACTTGCAACTTTTTTTTTTACTTTCTGAAATTGCTGAGTTAATCTTCCTCCCCCTTCTAATTAATTACTTGTACTTTTATTTGAAACCACTAATAATAGAAAAAAAACTCTTTAGACTTTTAGTTTTAAGTTTCAAAAGCAGAATGCATTTTGTTTAATAAAAAAAAAACTCTTTAGATTTTTATAAACTTATTTATTGATTTATTAACCTTTGCGTTATTTATGAGAATTTTATTTTAATAATTTTTAGACAAAAATTATATATATATGTACCAAAATTATATTGGTACAATATATTATTTTAAACTTTGTAAATAGAGATTTCCATGGTATGGACTTCTATCACAGGATTTGAGATTAGGGTATCCATTGTATTTAACTCTTAAAGTGATAGAAAGCCATCCTTGACCCATACAATTATTAAATTAGATTTGTTATTTAATAAATCATGTTAAGTTATTTTGATTAACTTGGTCTCTGCCTTGTCATTATCATTATGCATTCACACCATTTATGTATGCTAAACATTAATATCCACACATCTCTCTTATATGTATACTGATGTTAGGAATATTCTGGGAGAGTGTGTTAATTGATCTTCACTTATATAGAGATGCAGTAGTTGTTAACCTGAGTAAACCCATTCCTGAAGAAAGCCAAGTGTGAATTCTCCCTGTGTTTAAATACTGAGGCAAAATGGAGCCAGAAAGGGGGGGTGAGATGTGGATGAACTAGTCCAAATTACATCTAGATTTAATGAGTAAACATTGAGTTAGCCCATTGAAGGTAGACATGATTATAGGCTAAACATTCTGTTGCACTATTGCCAGCATCCTACCTGAAGATCCCAAGTCTGACCATAGTTAGATGCACTCCCACTTTCTTGTGATAATGACTGGCCCATTATAGTATATATATCATTGTCAAAATATTTTAACATTAGTTTGCTTTCATTTACTATATTTGAGTTTCAACTAGCATTATGCATTTTTTTATTTATAAATATGCATTGAAGCTACAAAATCAATTTTATTGTACAATAGAGTCTGATAAAATGAATTAATTCACTGTAAAATGGCACTCATTACTCATGCTTCATTGTAGTTTCATTGGTATTCAAGGTAACTCATTTCAGGTCTATGTCAAGACAATCATTTAAAAGAAAAAAAAAAATCAAATGCATAAATGAATTACATAGCTGTACTTTAATGAAAACTAAATTTTTTCTTTAAAAAGCAAACTGAATATTCTATTAAAAGTTTACAGATTGCTGATAACTTTGGTTTTCTTGCAACATAATATTCAGAAAATTATTATTAGCAGATTCACTTTCTTTGGATTACTGTACAATCTAATTCTTTTTTGAATCCAGTAAATCATATTTTGCTGAAAGCAAATTTCTTTGCAAGAATAAGGTTTGTATTAGAAGATATAGCAAAATATTGATCAAGCAATTGTTTAACCTTTTCACAAATGATTAAGCAAATATTTTATATTAGTTCTGTAATGTTACAACATATATTACTCAAGCTGAAATCTTTTCATTTTCTGTGCACCTTTTACATTGTCATTTTTTAAAGTAATGTGAATTATTAATTTAATCATACCATATTCAAAATTTAAAGCATTGATCCCTTTACAGCTTTCTCATAAGAATAGTGTTTTATTTTTCATTTCAATACTGATCAATTTTTAACACTATCTTCTGGCTCATGTTTGAAACTAATATTAATAGTTGCATGAAAAAGAAAATAGTAATATTGAACAAATTACTTCTGAAAAACTAAATAGAAATAATCTCATAAAACTTGATAATAATATCAAACACTTTACTCATAATTTAAATACTATCAAATATTATTTGCAAAGGCTAATAAATAATTTGCATAACATTATAATAGTATCTAATGTTTTACACAAAACATAAATACTATGAAAAGTCTTAAGCACATGTTGCTAAGTCAATTAATAATGATTATTGTGACTGTTTTATATTTCAGTGAATGATGTTTATTGATTAACAATTTATCATGCAATGTATTTTAAACTATAATAACAACATTCCACTTTTCTTAAACTTTAAAGCTAAATATATTTATATATGTATGATGGGATAGAAAATGATGGAGGAAAGAGAGTAAAAGTAGATAATAAGATCTGATGAAGGCTGCTAGGAATAGTTGAAACTGTAAAATTAATAAATATATTTTGCTTTAAAGTGTAAAAAGAGTGGAATGTTGTTAGTATATGTTATATAAAAAAGCAAAAATAAAGAAGGAAAGAGGAAGAAAAAGTATTGAAGATTGTATTTTAAACTACCAATTTTTACTGATTTTTCACCTTGCAATCCTGTTTTTATATTTCATGTCTAAAATTATTATAGTATGCACATTTAGGAAAATACTTTGAAATAAAGAGAGTATCTACAGCATATTTCATGTAAAATAGAAATACATAATTGAATTAAATTAATAACTTAATTTTAGATTTAAATATCCACTATTTTAACCAATATATTGCTAAAACATTCAAGCCTTAAAATTAAATTGATTGTTATTAAATATATGAATAGAAAATTTAATTGCTTTTTTTTAAAATGTAGGTGTTTCAAAACTCTAGTTCAATTAATAAATTACAGGATTTTGGTAAAATACATAATACATGTTCAAGTGAAATTGGTTTGACAGACTTTATACTGAACAATACTTCATTTATAACAGGCTTAAATGAATGCAACACAAATCTTATAGAATTTATTGTATATATATATATATATATATATATATATATATATATATATATATATATATATATATATATATATAACACTCTATGATCATCATCATCATTTTCAAACATTACTGATCCACTGTATAATGAAATTTTCTCCAATTTCAATCCAGTTTTTCCAATCTCTAACCTCTTTTTTTTTTACATCACACCAGAAAACTTTTTATTTCATCCATGGATTTTACATGTCATCTTGTTCTAGATCTTTCAAAATAATTTAGGATTCAGTTTAAAACATCAATTGGTTATATATTTTTAACACTTTTAGCAACATGGCCAATGTAACTCTATTTCAGTCTCTTCTTTCAATGATAACAATAATATTTTTTGCTCTCTCATCACTATATTTAACTCTTCTTCTTGACCTTAACAAAAATCTCTCCATACTTCATTGATTGGTCTGAAGTCTCCACTTTTCTGTTAAATGTTTTAACTTCAGATCCATAAGTAGGAACTGGAAAAACATACCTATAAAAACCTTCCTTTTCAAACACATAGACATATTTCTTTATATATTAGGTTACTTTTAGCAAATACACTCTATCCAATATTAATTATATAATTAATTTTATCCATTACATTTCTATCTGTATTGGTGATCTGATTGAAGCATTTAACTGTTGCTAACTTCATTTATTTTATGGTTATTAATTTTTATTTTCAACTTCTGACGAAATCCTTTCAAATTTATTTCATTCTTTTTAGTTTTTACATTTAATCTTACTTTCTTATTTTTATTTGATAACTTTTGTAATATTTCCTGAAGCTCTAAAGCATTATTTGTAAAAAAACAGTCACATCATCTGCAAAATCCAGATGACTTAAATCATCTCCATTTATTTTTAATCTCTTAGCTTCCTATTTTAATTCATTAAATGTAAATTGAAGTAGAATATATATATATATTTGAAACCAGGCACTCTTCACAAACCTGGAAGCTTAATTCTAAGTATAGAGGATTTGAACTCAGATTTTCAAGCACCCTTCAACTATCCATGCTATCTCATACAACTGATACACATGACCACACACATGTAGAAAAGATTAATAATCATCAATATACGTATTTTGTGCTAAACCAGCACTCATCAGTTGGTCCAGGCTATCATCTCTCACACATATATATAATCACTGCTCAGTTTATATTAAGATAGCAAATCTTTGTACTTTAATGGACAGGCTTCAATCCACTGCAAACTCCCACTTTTCAGCGTGTGGTCTGTGTATCAGTTGTATGAGATAGCGTGGATAGTTGAAGGGTGCTTGAAAATCTGAGTTAAATCCTCTATATTTATATATATATATATATATATATGTGTGTGTGTGTGTGTGATCAATCATATATTATTGAAAATTTGAATAAAAAACATCTAAAAAATATAAATGATTATCCCTATGTTTCAAAAACGTGTGGAATGAAATTTTTATATACATCTGAAAGATATGCACATGAAAAAAAAAGAAATAAAGTTTAATTAGTTTTATGTAAATATATTTTTTTCATACAGTAATACATTAATAGATTCATAAGTATAAGCAGCATTGAAAACAAAATTGCTTATTTACAAAATTTGCTTTGTAGATTAACTTTTATTTTTAATATATGAATTAAAAGTAGAATGTTTTTATTTCGCTAATGGACAAATTGTTTATTAAGTTTAAATCTTGTTTTCTTTTAATCTTGCAATAAGTTTGATATCATATTTTTTTATTATTTAATACTTTTTAGTTGCATTATGCTCAACTTTAAAAGGACATATTTTTGACTTTGATATACTGTGAATAAAATTATTTGGATTAGGTACTCATGATTTATAAAAATGTAAAAATAATCATTAGTCTTTCTGCTAGAAGTATTAATAATTTGTATATATATATATATCTTCGTCACCATTTTCAATCTTTATCAGTCTACTACAAGATCTATTAAAGCTTAATTCAGTTGAATTTCTGGCCTCTTTTTCCACATCACACTTTTTTATTTCTTCCATCTATCTCACATGCAGTCTCATATATATATATATATATTGTGCTGGATGAAAGATTTTTGTTTCGTACATCCTGACCATGAGGACGCCACTAGTCCGAAAACCGGAACTAGACATTTATTTTAAGGGTGGGCAGGATATACGAACATGAATGTGCCGGACTAAACCCAGGGAGAGCAAAAGCTAATGAAGGTGGTTCAGACAATTGAGAAAACACTGAGACAAACGTCAGCCAAAATACTTATAAGAAATTTGTAAATTTATTAAACATAATAACAAAATAAACATGAAACTTGATATACATTTACTTAGCAGATCTTAACATTGAGTGTATGCGAGCAGAACTACGTTAAATACCCAGGCAGACATGTTCATTTCTTATCTATGACACAATAATGGCTTATATCTTCTTGCTAGCGGTTCACCCAACCAATTCCCTTTTCCCTATAGAGATTTAGTAAGATGGATGTTTGTGGAGAATAACGGGACAGCGCAGACGAGCTTTTCTTAGTCCAGAAAAGAAATGTTGGAACCAAGAATGTCATAATTCTGCAAAACGCTCATGGACAAGTACATTGAAACGAGCCAAGGTTAGTCTCACACAAGAAAGAAACATGAATTACGCAATCTGAATTATAGCAAATAAATCTCTACCAAAAATAAATAAATCATATATCCTCGCAATTGCTAGCCAAAGCCAAGTTTGATTTAGTTTACGCCAAAGCAAACAAACAAACAAAAATAAAAGAAAACTACTAAGGTCGGTCTGAGCATTTAACAAGGGTTAATCATAAAACTGAGAAATTATTAAGCACATAAAATATCACTCGCCCTACACTCTCGAACAAGCAACATTTTAAGATTGAAAATCTTGCTACTAAGATTGTACTGTAAAATAAACAAAAATACATTAATATTTAAATTGATAAATTACCCATCGTAAATATAATTTCCTTTTAAGATTAAGCTGAGATCTGCAAGAGACTTAATTAGAAATTTAGCCCTGATTTTGACATGGAAAGGTAAGTTACCTCGAGATAATTATAAGTTCTGTTGTTCACACAAAGCTTGGTTTATGGAGTCATCTACAACGGATGTCATTTACTACAGGTTCAGAAGTCTGGAGGCATTATCGGGATCCACTCTGGACTTGACAGTTATGTCATGATGAAAGTCACAATTTGGAGCTCCAGCGGTTCATCTTTGGAAAGGCTCAGCCCATCACATTGTGGAGATTCTTCGTGGTGTATATTACAGGCATGGCGTCTGAATGACTGCTATTATCGCGGCAAATAGAGTTATTGTCGGTCAATGGAAATTCAACTTGGTGATTCCCGTAGCACCAATATCAACAAAAGAAATTTTAGTCACTTTCACAATGCAACAGTTCAATAACAGCTAAAATCTGGATCGATCCTCAATAAGAAGAAGGTGAGCAATAAAAACTGAATGAACAGAATAGTCTCTTTGAATCCTCCTCTCTAATCAAACAAAAAATAAATTACCCAGCTATTTATGTCCTTCGTTATCTCCCGCGCAATCTTAATTAGAAAACAATATTTTACAGGGCTTAATCTTACAAAAATGATTATTATTTTTTTTTATAAAAAAAAATACAAAACTAAATCTCAGCTTTAAAATACATCAACATTAAATTTTTTTTTTTTAGTTTAAATAAAATACATATAAGAGCACTAATTAAACCTTGTTTGCTTTTAATTATTTTAAAAGAAAACAAGTGTCATAAAAAAAAATATTTTATACTAAAATCAACTTAGAATTAACAAGATAAGATTTCAAAATAAATAAGTATGTGTGTTATTGCACATATAAAACTTGGGTTTTTTTTTTCCAATTTACATGATAGAACCCTTGAATCGGATAAAGTATCCAGTTCAACTGCCCCTTCACGCCAACAAAAAAAAAAAAGCATCTATTTGCTATTTCCTTTTTTTTTCTTTTTCAAACTTTAAACCCCAACATTTAAAACTTTTAAATCCCCTCCCCCTGGCCGAACATTTGCCATGAGATCAATTCCTTAAGTGTACCTCCTAACTTTTAGGTGGCTGGCCTAAGGCTTCGTGCATTATAAGATCCATAAACCCCACGCTCATCTTCCAATACAAAGGCATTCGGACCATTTTTCTTTTGTATAGTGAAGGGTCCCTCATATACTGGGAAAAATTTCTTATATTGATGCTGGGTTGGATTGCTGACATGAGGTTTTCATACAAAAACCAAGTCCCCTACCTCGAATCTACATGGTCGTGGATTTCCCCGCTTTATGCGTACTTCAGCCATATGTTTCAACTTTATTCGAGCCTTTCTTTTATCCATTTCTTTATCAATTTTGTCCCGATCTACAGGCAAGGGAGCCTTTATCAGCATTGGATAATTCTGTCCAAAATGTAATCTGATGGGGGCAAACCCTGTAGATTCATTCTGTGTCCAATTTATGTAGTTAGTGATGTTTCCCGTCTGATTCACCCATCCACGGTGATTTTCGCTGACATAAAGCCGAAATAAATGGTTTAACTCCCTCATGACTCTCTCACAGGGATTCGATTGAGGATTACGAATAGATGTTAATACATGCTGAATGCCCTGTTGCTGAATCCACTTTTTCCAGTGGTGAGATTTAAAGGGTGTCCCATGATCTGTAAGTATCATCTGGGGCCTACCAATCTTAGGAAACTGATGCTCCTGTAAGATCCGGATAGTACTTCGTGTATCCGCCTTTCTTAACGGATATGCAGTTACATACTTAGAAAATATGTCGTACATTATGATTAAATATCGGTATCGTTTATAGGCAGGTAAAGACCCATAAAAATCTATGGCCAACATTTCATTAGGGTTGTGTGCTAAAATAGGCTGCAAGATCCCAGTAAATCTCTTATTTACGTATTTAGTTTGTGAACACACATGACATTTTCCCAAAACTGATACAACATTTGAATATAAACTTGGCCAGTAAAATACTTCCCTGAGCACATGTTCTACTTTACATGGTCCATAGTGTCCATAAAGGCAATGTATATACTCTATAAGTTTGTTCCTGAGTGTTTGGGGTATAAGAATTCGCCATGAGTCTTGTTCTGAGGTGACTCTGTATTGCAATACACCATCTTTTATTCTATAGGCTTTGTATTTTTCCAATGTTGCTGTGTCACTGGGGTCTGAAGTTCCTATTCCTTTCTTATATGTCATGATTTGTGCATACTCTGGGCTGGTCTCCTGTATTTCAGATAGCCTTAGTAATTGTTGCTCTATGGACTCATCTATGGTCAATGTGAATGCTGCAATACTTAGATTGTTGGGCTCAAGATGATGTGGAGTCAGATCTATGGGATGGCGACTCAAAATATCCGCCACAATATTTTCCTTTCCTTTACAATATAGAACTTTATATTGGAATTTCTGTAGCGTAAGACTCCAACGTATCAATCGATCATTCGATAAATAACTGCTATTAAGAAATTCCAAGCTCTTATGATCCGTAATTACAACAATCTCTGACCCAAGCAGGAATTGTTTGAATTTACTGAAAGCCCAAACAATGGCCAAAGCTTCCTTTTCTGTCATCGTGTAATTATTTTCTGCCCCTTTTAGCTTGCGGCTACAAAAATACAACACTCTGTGACGTTTTTGTTTGTCAATTTGAAATAACACGACTCCAAGCCCTTGCCCACTGCTGTCGGTCTGAACATAAAAAGTTTGTGAAAAGTCAGGGTAGGCTAGAACCACCTGTTCCAAGAACTTGTTTTTAATGTGTTGAAATTCCTGCTCCTGTTTGTACTCCCATACCCATTTTTGGTCTTTTGTCAATAACTGAACCAAATTTGCAGCATCTAATGCAAAATTTTCATAGAATTTATGATAAAAATTGCATAATCCCAGAAAAGACCGTACCTGATGCCTATTAGTGGGTGTGGGAAAATGTTGTATCGCTGTTAGTTTCTCGGGATGAGGTTTAATACCTTCTTTCCCAATTAAAAAGCCTAAAAATGTAACCTCCTCCTGGACCAGGCAACTTTTTTGTAAATTGATGGTAATGTTTTTCTGGTAACACTCCATTAAGAACATTTTCAAGTGTTCCATATGTTCTTCCATATTTTTAGATGCGATGACTATGTCATCCATATATATCACAATCAGACTCTTGATTTTGTCTGATAACACTTGATCCAAACACTTTAGAAGTCCTGAACCACTATTGATTAATCCAAAAGGCATACGCTTAAACGCATACGTATGCCCTTCATAGCGGAAGGCAGTATATTTGCGGTCAAATGGATGTAGAGGGATCTGCCAATAACTGGATGTCAAGTCCAATGTAGAAAAAATGGTTTTCCCTTGAAATTTTGAGAGAAGTTCTGTTATTGTAGGTGGAATGTTTCTTTCAGGAATGGTAATGGCATTTAACCGCCGGGCATCCAAACATATTCTGACAGATCCATCTTTTTTCTTTACCACTACTAATGGGTTAACATATGGAGATGTGTGCTTTTCAATAACTCCCCATTCAATCATTTGCTGTATTTGAAGATCTACTTCAGCCTTATATTGAAATGGAATGGGATATGAACGACTCTGGAAATGGCTTTCATCCTTAACTTGAATGCGATGCACATACCCCTCAATGATCTTAGGCCTATTCGAAAAAACTGAATAGAACTCCCTCAACAGTTCCATTAGAGGGTGTTGTTCTTCCATTCCTTTTAACATGGATTGCGACACTTTATTTTGCATTTCCACGGTATCCCTCACTTGCTGAACACACTGTACCTGAAGTGGCTGATAACTCTTTAGCCCTTCAAATGGCATCAAAACTTCTTGGCAAAGAAATAAACATTTGTCATAATCCAAAACACACTTATGCCTGTACAAAAAATCAGTCCCAATTATAACATCTTGTATGAGACCAGGCATTATCAAAAAGACATGGTCTAACTCTATGTTACCCAGATGCAAATGTAACCACACCTGTTTGGTTTCAATATTTGCCTTCTTGCCATTGGCCAGTGTCACCTGCATTCTTTTTATTGGCAGTGTATACAAACGTGGCTGGTCTTTCTTTATTTTCACATAAAACTTACTAGAGAGCAATGACATTTGACTTCCTGAATCAACCAATGCTTCTGTAATGATGTCTCCAGTCTTTATACTGACAATTGGGCAAGTCTGTATAGCTCCATTCCATGCTGGTTCTTCTTGATCCACCATCACATTAGCTACCGTCCTATGGCTTTCTTTACTTTTTTTAATTGGAGCTGATAATTGACTCTTTTGACCTTTTTCTATCGAAATTATCTGATCGCTCTGCATTGTTCTTTTCTCCACTTCTTCTCGGGCCTGATGATGTTCAATTTCATTTAACAGTTTGATCATTTCTTCAAAGTGAATGCTGCTACTACACAACATGATCTGATATATATCCCTTGGCATATTGCCCAATACAATTCGGCATATCAGCCTCTCAGACAAAGAGAAAGCCATCAATGACTTCAGCCTTGCTGCTTGTCTGCAGAAAAACTGGGTGTACGTTTCTCCATTATCCCTAATATATCTTTCTTGTGATATATTGATGAAGATATGATACTGCTTTTCTTCACTCCAAAAAGTGTGCAATAATTCGCGTCTGTAATCCCAAAAAGTCTGTGGTTTGATCTTTAAGATATGCCACCAATCCTCAGCCATTCCTTGTAAATAGTGGCGTGCAATTGCCACTTGTTCAGTCTCCTGCCAATTATGACATCGAAACATCTCTTGCAGGCTCTCCAAATGCTCTAATGGGCTTTCCCAAATATCAGCCATAAAAGATTTTATTTGCCAATCTATTTCGGCCATGATGCTAGCTAGTCTATCTTCAGCCTCTTCTCTAACTTTATTTAAATTCCCAATGCAACTTCTGTCTAATTATGAAATTTATTTCTTTTTTTTAATCTTCAATTGCTATTTATTATATATATATTTAAAGCACAAAAGTTAAACTGTTTATTTTTTTTTTTTAAACGCGAACCTAAACTCTTTGCTTGCTTTTTTTTTTTTTTTTATGAATGTAACAGCTAATTTTTAACTTTAAAAAAAAATCTTTTATATTTTGTTACTTCTAAAATGCGAACCGAAACTCTTTGTTTTTCTTTATTATTATTTTACGAACGTAGAACTAATAACTTTTTTTTAAATAAACAAAGAAACAAAATAAATATATAACTTCTTAATATCTTTTTGTCTGATCCGTCCGTTCAGTAATAACTCTAAAGAACGCTGTTTAATTAACTATATATATTAATTATTCATATTGAAAAGATGAACCCCCTACTCCAAACTGCTTTCTACCATTTAGCACAAACTGATCCCTACCTACTGAATCTTGCCTCCAACACTGAAATATTCCTCAATTGTCCGAACAAAATCTCACGTGGGATTTAAAATCGAAGGCCCGCGTTGGTTGCACTAAAATTACTATAGCTATGTGCCGGACGAAAGATTTTTGTTTCATACATCCTGACCATGAGGGCGCCACTAGTCCGAAAACCGGAACTAGACATTTATTTTAAGGGTGGGCAGGATATACGAACATGAATGTGCCGGACTAAACCCAGGGAGAGCAAAAGCTAATGAAGGTGGTTCAGACAATTGAGAAAACACTGAGACAAACGTCAGCCAAAATACTTATAAGAACTTTGTAAATTTATTAAACATAATAACAAAATAAACATGAAACTTGATATACATTTACTTAGCAGATCTTAACATTGAGTGTATGCGAGCAGAACTACGTTAAATACCCAGGCAGACACGTTCATTTCTTATCTATGACACAATAATGGCTTATATCTTCTTGCTAGTGGTTCACCCAACCAATTCCCTTTTCCCTATAGAGATTTAGTAAGATGGATGTTTGTGGAGAATAACGGGACAGCGCAGACGAGCTTTTCTTAGTCCAGAAAAGAAATGTTGGAACCAAGAATGTCATAATTCTGCAAAACGCTCATGGACAAGTACATTGAAATGAGCCAAGGTTAGTCTCACACAAGAAAGAAACATGAATTACGCAATCTGAATTATAGCAAATAAATCTCTACCAAAAATAAATAAATCATATATCCTCGCAATCGCTAGCCAAAGCCAAGTTTGATTTAGTTTACGCCGAAGCAAACAAACAAACAAAAATAAAAGAAAACTACTAAGGTCGGTCTGAGCATTTAACAAGGGTTAATCATAAAACTGAGAAATTATTAAGCACATAAAATATCACTCGCCCTACACTCTCGAACAAGCAACATTTTAAGATTGAAAATCTTGCTACTAAGATTGTACTGTAAAATAAACAAAAATACATTAATATTTAAATTGATAAATTACACATCGTAAATATAATTTCCTTTTAAGATTAAGCTGAGATCTGCGAGAGACTTAATTAGAGATTTAGCCCTGATTTTGACATGGAAAGGTAAGTTACCTCGAGATAATATTAAGTTCTGTTGTTCACACAAAGCTCGGTTTATGGAGTCCTCTACAATGGATGTCATTTACTACAGGTTCAGAAGTCTGGAGGCATTATCGGGATCCACTCTGGACTTGACAGTTAGGTCATGATGAAAGTCACAATTTGGAGCTCCGGCGGTTCATCTTTGGAAAGGCTCAGCCCATCATGTTGTGGAGATTCTTCATGGCGTATATTACAGGCATGGCGTCTGAATGACTGCTATTATCGTGGCAAATAGAGTTATTGTCGGTCAACGGAAATTCAACTTGGTGATTCCCGTAGCACCAATATCAAAAAAAGAAATTTTAGTCACTTTCACAATGCAACAGTTCAATAACAGCTAAAATCTGGATCGATCCTCAATAAGAAGAAGGTGAGCAATAAAAACTGAATGAACAGAATAGTCTCTTTGAATCCTCCTCTCTAATCAAACAAAAAATAAATTACCCAGCTATTTATGTCCTTCGTTATCTCCCGCGCAATCTTAATTAGAAAACAATATCTTACAGGGCTTAATCTTACAAAAATGATTATTATTTTTTTTTATAAAAAAAAATACAAAACTAAATCTCAGCTTTAAAATACATCAACATTAAATTTTTTTTTTTAGTTTAAATAAAATACATATAAGAGCACTAATTAAACCTTGTTTGCTTTTAATTATTTTAAAAGAAAACAAGTGTCATAAAAAAAAATATTTTATACTAAAATCAACTTAGAATTAACAAGATAAGATTTCAAAATAAATAAGTATGTGTGTTATTGCACATATAAAACTTGGGTTTTTTTTTTTTTCCAATTTACATGATAGAACCCTTGAATCGGATAAAGTATCCAGTTCAATATATATATATATAACATTCTATGGCAATCATTTAAATAATAAATGCTATTGTAGAAAATGACATATATCTAGCATTTTCCAATTCATATAATAAAAGAGCAAACCATTTTCTTACTAACTTGTTATGAAGAAGAGTATCTTTAACAACTAAAGCAGGAAATGTGTATTTAAATTGGAAGATATTTTATAATACAAATAGATTTTTATTTAACAAAGTAAAGAAATACCTTTTTGTTTTAAAACTTTGGAATTAACATTTAAATGATAAATATATCAATAAAAGACTGTGTGAATATACATATGTAACATATTAATACAATTCTTTATATAGTAAATGTTATTGTAATAAATGACTAAAATAACATTTACTATTGAAACAATTGTATATAATATATATATATATGGCAATTAACTATTATATATAATCTTTCAATCCACAGAAATACTTTTGGTTAATTACTTAATCTACCTCAACTGCTGTTAAATTTAATAACAATTGAGGAGGGTTAAGGAATTAACTAAAAGTACTTCTGTGAATTGAAAGACAGTGTATAATAGTTAATTACCATTATATTTATTGTTTTTATTGTTAGTACAATAGTTTTTAATTAATGGACATTTTATTTATATAATTTACACATTTATTCATACTACATGATTGTATAGAATGTTATAAATATATATTTGCATTGTGATCACTTACAGACACACCCACACAACACTTATATACATATTGCAGTAAAGATTTTCATAGATTAAACAATAAACTTAGAGCAGCTTTGAGAATTACTTTCAAGAAGTCATCAATGTTTGGACTGGTTCTTAAAATTCTTTAAAAAGATATAGACACAGAAGAATCAGCTGATGTCTTAATGAAGTTTTTTCTATCCTGCACTATAATCCCAGTAACACTATGTTGTATTTGCTGTTTTGGGCATTATGATAGCATTGTAATTGTTATATTGTTTTCCTCATTATTTTAAGCTTATGTAGAACCTTACATTACCATGTGCAAGATATCATCATCATCATATGGCTTTAGGAAATTACAATGTCATTAAAAAATAATATATTAAAGATGATTAATATTTCTTTTTTATTCACCATAGTTATTTCATATATTGTAAAATTTATTAACTAATAGATGCCAGATGATAATGGTTAATAAATCCTTATCATGTACTGTCCTATCCAATAATCTCAGACTAGTTTCATACTTATGGCTTTCATCAGGGAAAATCTTTGGATATTGGAACAGCACCAAATAGAGGTTAATTAAACACTATCATCTGACACCTATTATAACTACAGCTTATATTAGGTAATACAGCTGTGGATAAAAAAGAGCATGTTGCTGAAACATCAATTTATTAGTCAGAGTCATGTGATATTTTATTGGTTTTGTTTAATATTACAGCTATAAAGCAAAAATTAATAATATAAATAATATCTGTATACATTTATTTTATAATTCAAATTTTTCTAATAGAATATATATAATTAATTTAAGAAATATATATTGTAATTCTTTAATCTCCCTATCTAATTATAAATTTAATTTGAAATTCTAGCATTTTTAGTAATAAATTATATATGTTAAAATATGATTATAAAATTAAATCAACCCATACTCTTATGCAGATTGGTACAGAAATTTCTAATTTTATATAATTCAAATTTGATTTCTACTTACATAATCACTTCCTTGAAAAATAAACTTTCATCATTTGTAAAAGCAATGGTTTGTGCTTTTATTCAGAAACTTTAACTGATATTTTCATAAATAGCAAAGAACTAAAGTAATATCAACTAATTCATTTAACTTTAGTTCAAATTTTTTCAAAATTATCTGTTATTATTAGGACTTTTAGTGTTAGGATTTCAAATCTCACTCTAAATTTGAATTAGCACACCAATAAGACTGTCATTATTGAAATAGAATATGATAATTTTAAAAAAAAAAATTGTAATAAAATAAATAAAAACATCACTTGAAAAATTGAAACAGATTTTACTCAACAATAGATTTAATATGTCCTGATTATTTATTAGAAAACTAAGACACAACTGGGAAACAAATCAAATTGATCAACTGAATAAAACTGCAGTGTTCAAACTGCGGCCAATAAATAAAAAGATAAAATATTGAAAAGCAAAGATACTCCAATCAGGCTTTCTTATTATTAGGTGATGAGAATTTAATCAATATTTTTATTCTTGTTCTCATCTCCAACTAAGAATAATTAGATAACATTTTATCTAATACTGGATAATTATCTAAGTTGGTTTCAGGGTAGCTACCTAAAGTAAAAAATCTTAATTTAAAACAAGTGCTGTCATATGAAATCCATTTTGTGAAATAGGCATTATGGCCAAATTAAAGAATCAAACAGTCAGATATATTATACCACTGAAATTGAAACAAGAAATTAATTTGTTATATTGAAAAGAGATTGTTTTTTATGGCAATAAAATAAGAGTGTTTGAGCTCAAAACATGTGACCTGCAGAAATTAATTTAATCAGTTAATAATTAATTTTAGTTTCTTTTTTTTTTTTCAAGTTTTAATGCATATAAAAATCTATGCATTTGAGTAGAAAGGGCTTGATGAAATAATTAGTCATCAAATAGGCCCAAATTCATATCTTGTTCTGATTTTTGAGATTCTTCTTCCTTCTTCTCTTTCTTTGGAGCATAATTGACAATTAATGAAATATTATTTTAAAAAAATAGATTGTTCTTTGGAAATTATATCATTTGTTTTATATAATTATAAGTGATTTGAACAGAGACTTTCAAGCTTTTTTTAGCTATCCAATCCAGTTTATACAACTGATACACAAACCATATACATGTAAAAAAGATAAATGATCTTCAATATATGCATTTTGTTGCTGAACTAGCACTCATCAGTTGGTCCAAATTACCATCTCTCACTTATATATACAATTACATATATGTGGTCATGTATGTGATCATGTGTATCAATTGTATAAGATGAATTGGATAGCTGTCCCATATAGGATATATGTATCTTTAAGTACAAAGAGACATATGATGAATTGGATAGCTAAAGGAACTGGAAAGTCTTAGTTTAAGTCACGTATAATTAAATTAAGTTAGTATAGTCAATATACATGTATTTAAATATTA
The DNA here is from genome assembly GCA_028023455.1 of Epiperipatus broadwayi. NCBI lineage: Eukaryota > Metazoa > Onychophora > Udeonychophora > Euonychophora > Peripatidae > Epiperipatus > Epiperipatus broadwayi. The sequence continues at coordinate 244,664 of JAQFVV010000063.1, forward strand.
AAAAATATTTATGTAAACCAAAAAAAAAGAAGAAGAAAGATATTTACAGATGGTTGAAATCTATAAAAAAGGAAAGAATATAAAAGTAGATTACTGTAAAGACTTGATCGGAGAATTAAAAATATAGATGTTATTGTTTGCTAAATATTAGTAACTAAATTATTTAGCATCTTAAATTAAAATGTATGCAATTACATTAATATTGTTTATCTTTTTTAGTTTAATATTACATTTTAACTTTAAAAATCTACTTTCTTTTCTTTGTAATTGAAAATAAAGTAAAAGTTTTTATTCCTTCATTTATAATAATGGCTTTTTGCTCTTTTTTATAGGTTTTAACAGTCTACAAATGCCATTTTAAAAGAATTTTCAGATAAATACTGCTTGTAACTTAATGATAGAAATTAGATTCTCTGATAAATTTAATAAAACATATGAACGGGTAATTATTTGCAAGTTAACCATTAAGATATATATTTTAAGATTTATTTTATCCTTATTCTCTATTAATTATATACTTTCTTGTTAATATCAATCATTTATGCAAAAGTTATTTAAAGAAAGATTTTTATGTTGTTAAATATTTAATATGACTGCTTTAAATGATGTGTTCCGTTCAAAAATTTCTTTGCAATCAATTTTATGATCGCGTTTCCAGTTGAACAATAAAACCAATGTTTCTAATAATATATATCTGTATATATAACAATTTACAAAATTATATTACCCACTAATTCTATTTGAAGGAAATTGCTATTCCAATTTTTTTCTCCTCACTATAGAGATAAAATAAATCTTCATTTTAAATAACTCACAATAAACAGTTTATTAAACAATAAGATTTATATTCATCACTTATATATATTAGGCATTTTGGCTCAATATTTAGTGTCTTTTATAAATATATGATTGTAATTAATTATATATCTATTGTGATAAAAATTATTTTAAAGTATAAATTTTGATAACATGCATACTATTATGCAAAATATTTAAATCTTATACTGTAAGGTTGAAACTAATATGAATATGTTTTAAAGATTCGCACTAATTTTCAAATAAGTATTAAGATGGCGTTTAATAATGCAACACACAGAAATTATTACAAGTTTTCTTAAATACTATAGATAAAATACAACATAAGAATAAAATTGTTGATCTGTATTATAACTTTATTAATTGTATATTAATATTTATTTAAAAATTATACAAAGGTTATATTAGTTTTGAACGTTAAAATGCATTATAAAATACAATGTGTTTTAAAAAATGAGTGTTGCCAACTTTCCTGATTAACTCTGGACACGTAGAAAATCTCATTAACTATATATCGAAAGATAGTGGGTGAATTTAATGCATATTATCCAAGGAGGATTTCATTTGTCTTTTTCACAATGGTGATGGTGTACTCAATGAAAATTACAGATGTAACACGCATGATGGAATGTATAAAGAGTGAATGTGCTAAAATTAATGACAATGTGGATTTATTACATCGATTTCACATAAAATTTTACAAGCATTGCAAATGATAGAAATTATATTGAAGATATTATTTAATATTCCAGTTGAATAAAATACTGTTAATAAATTTCATTTTTTGAAAATATATATTTTTGCCTATGTATCTAGACTTAAGAACACCCTGTATTACAATTGGTATATATACTAATTACATTTCTTATATTGTTACCAGAGGTTATCTTTAGTGTTTAGTGGTACTGATAAAATTGTGATTTCCAGTGATCAATGAGGCAATCAGCTCAATAGCTATTTTATAAAGTGAGAAGAAATAAATTTTAAAAATCATTAGTAAGATATTAGATTGGTGGATTTTTTTAATAATCAGTTAATGAGATCCTGCTGTTATATAAATGTTTAAGTAAAATATTTCTAATATACCAGATTATAGTCTTTAATTTAACTCTAAATTCTTTCACACTGTGAACAATTTAATTATACTCCCTTGTGAGATTTTAGTAATTAATTTTAGTATTATGCTCTTATTCCCTATCAAAATATAATAAATTTGACTTAATTTGACAGATATTTATGTTTAGAAATGAAATAAATTCTAAAACAATTATATTCGAACTTTATAAATATTGAAAAAAATTTGTTTTTTTTTAAGTGTCATAGCATCGGCCGGGATGCGAGCCCGCAACCCGGGCAACTGCCTGCAAGTGCAAGGCAGTCGCGCTGACTTCTCGACCACCAAGAAAAAAATTTGTTTGCAATCAAAACAACAAAAATATTTTCATCACTGACAGACAGGGAGAGCAAATTAATTTTATAAAATGAATAAAATCTTTTTGTCGAAACTTGTTTTTAAAAGCTGAATGAAATAAGTTTATCAAATTACATTTAAAAATATTAACATTTTTTTTATAATTTTTACAATATCATAATATAATTGAATAGAGTGTCAGTGATAATGTATTACTGAACAATTTAAAAATGCATAGTTGTCAGAACTTCATAATTTGATTTATTAACATTACTTCTATTTTTAAAAATAAACAAATATTTATAAAATAAATGTAACAATCTATGTGTTTGATTTTTAATAACTATTACATCATTAATGCCTAAAAATAATTATGAATCTTAAGAAACTTCACAAAAAAAAATTTTTTTTAATTATTCTAAAAATTTTCTCAAAGTTATTCTCATAAAGCACACAACATGTGACAACAACAAAGAAGAACATTTAGGTACTTGAACTCCTTATATTTTTGCCTATTCTGAAGTCTTTAGATGGGGGAGGGGGTAAAATACCAGAATAAAATATATGTGAATTAGCTGATCTAAAATTTAAAAAAATTAGTGAAATATTTTGATAGATAGTTATATAAGCAAGTCAACTTTCTTGATTTCTTCCACAAATTTTCTTGCATTGATTAAACATCAAGTTAACAAAAAAATATGATTATGAGAAAGTTTTAAAAAATGCTTGAATGAGTGTGGATTGAATGTAAACACACATTGAACAAGCATTTATTTATTTTATAATGGTAAAAATAATTATAAAAGTAATAATGATAATAATGATAAAGAGATCACATAATTACTGAATGAATATTTTTTACTCAAGACAAATTAAATATATATTAATGTATATTTTTTATAGTAATGATCTGTTCTTTAGATGATAAATACAAGATAAATTTTATAAAACATATGGATTTTTCAGTCATTATTAAAGTAATTTAAATTCATCTATCTAAATGTAAGCTAAAGATCGGAGAAGATGGATTGAACTTGGAGATATTTTCATCCTGCAGTGGATAGATAATGGTTGATGATGATGATCATCTAAATGTATTGGCAAAAACAAAGAAAATTGTAGTTTTTTTTTTTTTTTGGTATCATCATAAATAATGACCAACTAAAATAGAAACATGGGGGAGTGATTTCATATTTTTCATCATCTGAATATCTTAGGAATGCAAAATGTATTTAAATAAATAACCAAAAGAGTATATGCCTCTCTCACAATATTTTGAATTGTAAATCAAAGAAATAAATACCTTAACTGAGAAAATAATGTTGAGTGAAGCAGGGTTTTTTAATCCCAATTAGATTGATGAAGAACATTGGGTTTTAATTTCTTTTTTCTGCATGGCATTTCAACAGTCATGTTCATTAATTTTTTGCTTGTGCCCTACACATATATATTTTTTATATTATGTTATAGATTTAGGTCTCAGATATAACCATGATACACTTATAAAAACAGTTGAAAAATATAATGATAATATTAACAAAGTTGCTATCAATAACAACCCAGCCAAAAACATAGATAAGCCTGCTTCTCAGGTTGGAAAAAACCTTCAAATGATTTGTGCAAACACATAGACTGAGCATTAGATTCCCCCCTCACTTAAGAACCTTTCAAGCAACACAAAAGACTGGATACTTGTCAAACATGTCCTCCAAGTTGTATACAAAATTTTATGCCCTATTCCATCCTATAGTTCCATGTATTACAATGGATTGCATGCTAACAGATCAATAAAAATCACACAACACATGTTTATACAACAAAGCTAAACTAAATCTTAATACAAGTCAATCATTTTTAATTATGAACATACTGTGGGTCACACATTTTCACCCTCCAAGATAAAACAATATGTGTGGAGGGATGATAAAAATAAAAATATAAAGTGGTTTTATCTATTTCAAAGAATCCTCATTCCGTAACATTATCAAAAAAATTGAGCATGTAATCATTTAATTTACATACCACCCCTTTGCCTAATTTACATATTAGTCCATACTAATATATAAACATACTCATAACTTCACATTCCCATTCAGCACTATTATTCTGGCAGTGATCTGCCAAAAGCTGGTCAAGTGCAGTTAAGACTTCCATATAGTTTGATTTATTTTTTCAGGTTAACTTGAATATTATAAGTTTGGTACAATTACATAATTGTATGAAAACAGTATATACTATTGAGAATTATTTATTTTTTTATAAGTTACTATGAAAATTGCATTTATAGAAATATCACTATTTAAAAAAATAAACAAAAGGAAAATGATGCACATTGTAAAATTTAAAAAATGTGATAAATGGTAGCTAATTTTAATCTCTGTTGTCATCAATATATTCTGTTGATAATTTTGTAAATTGATACATTGATTATTGTTTTTTATACACAAAACAAAATGAATTCAAAATAATATTTTAAAAATTAAAGTATTTTAATTAACTTAATACACACTAAAATAATAATAATGATGTTATAACATGAATGATATTTTATTAGTCTGTACACATTTGTTAATATATATATATATTATTATTATTACTTTTGTTTTAAGAAAAGATATATAAAAATAAGAAATGAACATGCCTATAAAATATTAAAGGTTTTTTTATATATATTTTAATACCTATTAGATAAGCCCACATATATCAAAAGGAATTTTATAATATAAATATTATTATAAGAATACATATTCCAACCATAAAACTGGACAGATTTTAAATTACCAAGAGATATATTTAGCTGTTATGGTTATGTTATTATTTTTATAATAATCTGAGAACAGATATTTTTTAGTTTTTATATTAATACACCCAAGTTCTGTTAAAATTTAAATAGAGGTGTGTATTATTTTAGATGCTTTATAAGCTTGTAGAGATTATAATATTTATAATAATAATAATAATAATAATAATAATAATAATAATAATAATAATAATAATAATAATAATAATAATAATAATAATAATAATAATAATAATAATAATAATAATAATAATAATAATAATAATAATAATAATAATAATAATAATAATAATAATAATAATAATAATAATAATAATAATAATAATAATAATAATAATAATAATAATAATAATAATAATAATAATAATAATAATAATAAACTAGATTTATAATAAATATTGTATTTGCTGAATTATTTTAATTTTAATTAAATACTTTCAAAGAATCTCTTTGAAATAAATGAGAGAGTGCAAATCTCTCAAGCGCTTATGACTACAACCAGCCAATCAAATCTTAAGCACTGGGACAGAGAATTTAATAAGAAAAGGGCGGTTCCACTCTCTTCTTTACTTGTCTTAATATGTATCCAAGCCAGTGCAAAGCACTTATATTTTTGAAAGCATGAATCTTAAATATCATCACACTTAATTCACTGAGTTCAAATTATAAACATACAGCATGAAAACTTTCGATTTACTATGCAGTAGTTTTTTGATGTTATAAATTTGCAGCAATATATGTAAATAATATTATTTGCAAATGTGAAAAGATCTTAAAAAATGTCTACATATAACTTCTCTCATAATAATTGGATGGGCCATGATACCTACTGGTTGCTTATTTAAAAATAGACATATTAGTAAAGGTAAGATTAGCACTACAGGAAACAGTTGTGATAGTAAAAATTATAAAAGTTCAAACTTGATATTAAATAAATATAACTGAATAGACTATATTTTTTTTGGAAAGAAGTTCATCAAATGAAAGAACATTGGTTTTCTATAAGAACTAACTAGATATATTATTATTCTTGAAATTTTTCAATGCATCTCAGAAAAACTAATAATTATTATTAAAACAGGCAAAAACTCACTTTACATATTGCCATACTGCAAGCTAGAGTAATCAATGGATGCCAGAAGGCTTGTGCATAAAATTTCGACCTAGTGCCTACTCATCCAATATCCTCAGACTTGTTTTTGGCTTGTGGCCTTTGCCAGTGAGGAGCCTTGAATCTGAGAGCATTGTACCTAGATGTTAGGATCTAATGCAGTGTGGCAATATGTGTAGTGAGTTTTTGCCTGTTTTAATAACAGTTATAAGCAAGTATGTGATGTTTATTGGCTAAAACCTAATAATATGTAAAAGTTTACATAATGTCAGCAATATCAATTTTATCAGATATCATGCTCCATCTTTAGTTTTTCAGAAATCTCATTGGAATTATTGCATCAATATAAAACATTTTTTTAAGATTTAAACTAACAGACTTAATTGAAATGAATTAACACACTATGTTAGAAAAAATAATGTTTTATTTGTATAAAGTTACTAATTGCAATTTTACATAACACAGGAATAGATTTGCATAAACATTAAGCAAAAATATCAGAAGTTTATATATAATCTATAAATGTGAAATGCAATGGGAGAAAAGAAATCAGTATGCTGTGAGCAAGGTTTTATAAGTAACTATATATCACTTGATATATAAGGACACTTCAAGAATAAAATTATAACAATATTAAAACATACGTTTTATTTTAAACATATTGCCCAAGTTTTTAAGTAAGAAAATTACAGGTTAGCCAATCTTGTGTGATAATTCATTGTCATTGGGAATTACAGATTAATGTTGCTCTTAAAAAAAAGTGGAGAAATGTGAAGGATTGTCATAGATAAGTGTCTAAAATTTCTGCTGTTGCCTTTGATAAATTGCTAATTGGTAGAAACGTTATCTTCAATGTAATATTCATGAATTTGAAATCCTGGTTCTATTTCTATACTGTGACTTTTGGCACAGAATTACCTGAAAATCAGACCAGGTAACCTCATGTGGTAATATATAGTATTTTGAAAAAACTTACTAACGTTGCCCTTTTTGAGTGTATATAAAAAGTTTAAATAAAGTTTGAATTTTTCTTTAAAAAACATTTAACAATTAATATTAAGTATAGATTACATTCAGTTTTGTTGCTGCTGTTGTGTTATAAATACGTGGTTGTAAACTATATCTATAAAAACTTATTTTTAGGATTTCTTTTTACTCTTCCAGTGTGAGATAAAATCTTTAAAGTGTAGTCTAAAAAATTAATTCTTTTTTACTTGTATAAATCATGATGATTATGAATAATTAACTTAAGCAATAAAAATAATTATAATATAGACAATAATGTTGGCAATAAAGATAATGCCTTTCAATTATTTTCTAAATATAGATACGTGGAATATGTCATCTTTATTTGATTTGAATTATTGATGATCTGAATGTAAGGTTGATATTATAAAAATTTAATTATAATTTTGAAAAAGGGCAAAGTTTAGTTCTTATTTTCATGTTCTCAGATTATTTTTTAACACAATTCTAATCAATTTATCCAAACCGCTTCAAACACTTTTTAGCAAAACTCTTTATTTGTACATATACATACAAATAAAGGAGTTTTGCTAAAAAGTGTCTGAAGGGTTTGAATAAATTATATTTATAGGATATTACGGCAAAAATAAAGGAAAGTGTGATTTTGGTAATATTCACAATTCTTATCCTTACTTTTCTTTTTTAGCTGTTTGGTATAATAAGCTGATGAGTTTTTTTTATATTTTTAGAAATTAGGATGGAGAGAAAAAAGTTTTGCAAATAGATAAATATGGAGTTTTGGAAACGTGAATAAATGAAATAATATAAAAGTATAAAAATACACTGTGATTATATATAAAATAATAATTCTGAAGATATGTATGTTAAGTGGAAAGTATTTTGATTTTTAATTCTTAACAGCAAAAATCTTAGATCTAGAAAACAATGAGTAAGATAATATAGAGGATGGAAAATGTAAATTGTATGAAGATGAACTGGCATAATATTGAAATGTAAGGTTTCAGAAAGAAAAAGTCATATGATATTTTATTAATGGATCAATAAATTTGGTCAATATATTAATAAAAATAGATATTAGAAGATGTTATTAAAATATGCATTTGGATTCAAGATTATTAGTTAATCAGTTTTTTTTTCAGCATTTTCCAAATCATTTTGGAAAATGTGGGCAAGAAGCAAAGCAAACTGATTAATACTCGTTTGATTTTTAAAAAAGGGAAACCTCCAAAAAAAGTAGAAATCTGTTAATTACTGCTTTGCATAAAGGAGATATTATTTTAAATATATAAACTCAGTTTAATTAAAATGAATAAAATATTAGAACTCATAAAATTGCATTTAAAAAAATGTGATAAGAATGAAAACAGTACAATGATTAACATTCTTGAGTTATTTTGTTAATTTGAAATTAACTCTAAAAAAAGTTAATTATACACCATATCCCAAACCCATCTAATTGCTATCTGTACTGCCAATATTTTATTTTTAGTCTGTTTAATGAAATGTTCAGATAATGAGTGTTGTAATATACTGTATATATAATTTCAAATTTTTAAATTGTAGTTAAAAATATATATGTCTATAAGAATACTATGCAATACTTCATTTGAAATAAAAATTACACTATATTACAAATATACTTTTTTATACAAAGTGTCACATGATCCCAAATTTTATTAAGTCTTTCAGTAATAACTCATCTTTCTTTTACTTCAATTGTGCCATCTAGGATAAGCTTTAGAAATCAATGGATGCTGGCTGGTAAGGCTAGTGCTGGCCCATCAATATCTCCAAAATACTTTCTAGATTATAGACATCATAAATGGCAAGTTAAAAAATGAGTAGAAAGCAGCTTCTTGAATAACGTTATGTATACTAGATTAAATCCCAAATTCCTCACTGATGAAAGTTATAAGACAGAAACTAATTTGGTTGTATGGATATTACAGTATTTTATTGAGTTGAATTAAATGCCACTATCTATCATCTATTGATTATTCAACCTAGATAGCAAAACTGAAAGGAGAATAAGAAAGTTTGCTATGAAAAAGTGTTTTTTTGGGGTTTTTTTTTTTTAAAGATAAACATTCCACATTCATCTCTGCTATTCATTTTTCATATAGTTTTCATTTAAATAAAAGTGTAAATTAAATCAATAATACATGGCTACCTGAACTATAAACAGGCTATCTCAAACAATTTTGGGTTTATCTTTCTTTTTTTAAACTTTCGTGTATTATGTTTTTAATTAAAATTATATTAAAATGCAATGAATTTTTTCTACAGTACAGGCTTTTTCATACCTGCACTTATATATGTAATATATATGGGGTTTAAACTCAGACTTTCACATGAACCTCAACCATTCATGCTATCTTATATCACTGATACACTTGATCACACACATGTTGTAAAGATAAATAATCACCAATAGACCTATTTTGTGCTAAACCAGCACTCTTCAGCTGTCCATTTCATTGAAAATTTGATGATGGAATGCTCAAAGCCCACTTTAATGCCAACCTTCTCATTCTACCCATGTTCACCACAAATCACTCTGACCCCTCATGTACAGGACATAATCCATTTACATATATGTATGAGGGATGGGCAGACCTTAAAGCACTTTATTTTGGAAATATGAATTTTTTCTACAGTACAGGCTTTTTTCATACCTGAACTTATAAATGTAATATATAAAGGGTTTGAACTCAGACCATCACACAAACCTCAACCATCCATGCTATCTCATACCACTGATACACTTGATCACACACGTCATAAAGATAAATAATCACCAATATACATGGTTTAGCATGAAAAATGTATATTTGTGATTATTTATCTTTATGACATGTGTGTGATCAAGTGTATCAGTGGTATGAGATAGTATGGATGATTGAGATTCATGTGAAAGTCTGAGTTCAAACCCCCTATATATTACATATATAAGTGCAGGTATGAAAAAGCCTGTACTGTAGAAAAAATTTATATTTCCAAAATAAAGTGCTTTAGGGTCTGCCCATTCCTCATATATGTATGTAAATGGATTATTTCCTGTACATGAGGGGTCAGAGTGATTTGTGGTCAACATGGGTAGGATGAGAAGATTGGCATTAAGGTGGGCTTTGAGCATTACATCATCAGATTTTCAATGAAATGGATGGCTGAAGAATTGTGGGGTGGAATGGTTTGAAGCCTGTCCATTAAAGTATGAAGATTGACTATCTTAATATAAGCTGAGCTTTGATTACATATATGTGTGGAGATGATAATCTGGACCAACTGATGAATGCTGGTTTAGCACGAAATAGATATATTGGTGAGTATGTACCTTTACGACATGTGTGTAATCAAGTATATCAGCGGTATAAGATAGCCTGGATGGTTGAAGTTCGTATGAAAGTCTGTTCAAACCCCCTATATATTAAAATGTAATGTAATTTTTGCTCTTTTGCTCTATGATTTTGGCCGTTGTTGCTAGTTTTTAATCTAAAATTGACAAAATCTTATAAATTTAAAGATCTAAGAAATTCATGCTGCGTCATATATAAATACCGTATATTCAATTAAGATTTATTTATATGAAACTTAGTTTTAACATTACCAGGCAAAAAGTTGTTGAAGTTTAGTTAGTTCTAAAAATAAAAATAAACAAGTTGAAGAGCAAACATGATTTAATTTTGTAGTAGAATCTTTTAAAATAATTAATTTACCTGGGGTTTTTTTTTAATAACAGCGAACTTTTAAAAATAATATTAAATTGGCTGTCAGATTTTAATGAATCATGGTAATAAGTTATAATATAAAAATAAAATATTTACATTTTTTTATGGATTCGATTACATAAAAAAGTATAATATTAAAATAAATGATAATGAAATTAATCTTAAAGATAAAATAATTAGCATTTGGATAACAAAATAAAGCGTTTTAAATATGAAAATCGAAAATCACTAAAAAAAAACAAAATCTGACGATTGTGTTATTGTGTTGCTCACAAGGTATTTATGAAAACCAGTATATAAAGTTATTCATGAGTTTTGAAAAATTATATATTTATCTTTCATTATTAAATTTAAAAATGATTATATATATATAATTGAAAAGGTAAATATTATGCAGTATTAAACGCTTATTTCTTATATAATTGGAAAAATAGGTTTAAAACAGTTTTAGAATATACAGATGAGATTTTTTTTCTAATTTGAGGCTTTCAAAAAAATTGTAAAAAAGAAAAAATGTTGGAAAATGTAAAAAATTATAATTAACAAAGATTGCGGTTAAAAACACCTTTAAAAAAATTATTATATAAAAAAATTAAAATTTAAATGTTTGACACAATAAAACCAGAATTTGAGAATTATCATCATCAACTTCATCAAATAGACAAAACCTACCTCACAACTCGCTTCAATAATTTATGTTTACTGTTTTAATCTTTAGACATTTGTAAGTACTTTTTTCTTTTAAAGTTTTAAGCAACTTCTTTTCTCTTTTAACCTTTACAATTTTTCCATGTTATAATATTATAAATAAAAAATGTATACTCTTTTTTATTGCATTTTTTATCATTCCAACTATTTTCAATTTTTTTTATATATATTTTTTAAATTTATTCAAGTCTTAAGTCCACATATTCATTTATATATGTAATAAACAATTTTTTATATTTCAGTATAAATATTTATAACTTTTATTTTTATTATAAATTAGTCATCGAAATTTTCATTCTAATAGTATTCTCACTATTTCTATCATTAGACAATTTTCTAGTTATTTAAAACATTCAATTTCTTCAAATTTTCTTCTCAATTGTTACTCTTATTTTTTTACTATCTCTCTTATAATCATTGCTTTAGCATTAGACATAATAATTTTTATCTTAAACGTTTTAATATATAAATATTTTCTACAGTACATGATTTTTCATAACCTGCACTCCAATATGTAATATATAGGGAGTTTGAACTCAGATTTTCATACGACTCTCAACTTAAACGTTTTACTAATTTAATAAATTCTAATTATCACTTTGTTATATTCATTCTTAGTATCAGCATGTATTATTACATTATAATTTAAAATTCATGTGGTGTCCATTTTCTACTCATTATGGGAATTTAAATTTAATAAGGTAATTTTAAGCTAATGTTATAAATTAAAGCAATTGTTTTCAAAATGATTTAAAACGTTTTAATTGGTAAAAACATTTCCATGGGTTTTTTTTCCTGATGGCAATTTTTGTAATCACTCAATATTTGATTTTAGTATTCAAACCTTTATTTTATATTTTTAAATTCAATAAATTGGGCTTTATTTATTAGAAAATATAAGCTTACAAAAGAAAAACATTGTTAAGAGTCATATTTAAATTTTAAAAATATAGAAAATATATGTATTATTAGATCTGAAGTCAAATTTTGATAATGCACTTTTACTTTAAATTCTCACACACCAGTAAGAGTTTAAAAAACTTAAGTGAATCATTTAAGTTTAGAGTGCATTTCTATAAGTACACCAACTTTCACTGACCATGCTAAATCAGTGCTTGAGTCTATTGTGTGCCTGATGTTATAATCAAATATTGAATTGTACAAATCAATTTAACCTATGGCAGGAGAGAGACAGTGTCTCATTTTTAATCACCCACTATTAGACAAACACGACTTATAAATAATTACAAAGCACTAAAAATCTTCTGTAATAGGTTAAATAGATTTGTACAATTCAAAATTTAATTATAACATCAGGCACTCAATAGACTTAAGCCCTGATTTAACATAGTCAGCAAAAGTTGGTGTATTTATAGAAATTCTCTTTAAACTTAAGTGATTCACTTAAGTTTTTTAAACTCTTATTGACCTGTAAGTGTGGGAAGATTTATAATATTTAAAGTAATAGCGCATTATCGAAGTTCGATCTCCAATCTAATAATTTCAAGATTTTTAGCGCTTTATAATAATATTTTAATATATATATATAAAGTGAAATATGTAATGAAAACATGTTTGCCTGAAGGTTTGTGATGATGTGATTTTAGATGTATTTATATGTTGGACTATTTCTAACATCTTGAATGACTTTAGAAAAATTTTAAATTTTATTTAAATTTTCAATTACATTCAACTGTTAATAATAGCAGACAGGTTAATATATACACAACTTTTTATAGATGCAAAACTCTCCATACAGTAGTGCCACTCAGTGCAAGTCAGAGTAATCAATGGATGCAGAAGGTTTGTGCATAAAATCCCTATCTAGTGCTTACTCATCCAATATTCCCAGACTAGTTTAAAGATTGATGGTCATGTGATGTTTAATAGTATAAAACTTCTAGTGACTATTACCCTTGGCAGAATGGTTCAGTTAGTTAGAGCATTACTATAAAATTTAATATTCAAGAATCAATTTACATGCTAATATCGTCACTGGTCAAGCCAGCAACCCTTGAAAAAATAATAATAATAATACTCAAAACATTGTTTGTATACTAACATGTGTGTTATTACTAACAATTGGATGTAATGGAAAATTTAAATAAAGTTTACAATTTTTCTAAAGACATCCAATATTTAATATCAGCTGCTGAAAATACTCTGTCATATAAATACAATGTGATGAAAACAAATCTTTTTTTTGTAAATGGGTATTTATTGTTATACTATTGAAAAAAGTAATTTAATAAAATTTTTATTGAATAAACTTCATTTGTAAAACCTGAATAAATTTTTTAAGTCACTATAAAGCTATGAAATTCTATTCTAAAATTTGGAATTGTTTTTAATATTTATTAATATGTCACAAAAATTAAGTGTTACTATGTTTAGTAAACCACTACTATATATCCATTTCTCAGTTACTCCAAATTTCTTAAGTTATATTTTAAAAATTAAACATATTTAAAAAAATGGAATCATGAAAATATTTCTTTTTTTTAGTAATTACGATATAAATATTTTGTAAAAGTAATCATACATATTTAAATAAACTATGAAAAAAATTCATTTTTTTTTACTTTTCTCTTACAACAAAGGAATTGAGTGTGGAATTACTTTAGCAACTGCTTTCTATCAATCATTGCCCGTTTAGGTGGAAGTCAGTTTAGTCTCTTTTGTCTGGAGAATTATGCCCCTTCAGATTTTTTAAATTAATAAATTAATACATTTTCTGCTGTCTAAATTAATGCAAAATCAGCAAAATAGTAATACAGGTAAATGCAGAAGATTGAAGGAAAACTGAAGGCCCACAGTGCCATCTCCAAACATTTCCAAACTAAGTATTTTTTTTATATTTGATGAAGGTTAAAATCATAGAAAAAATAAACTCTCTGCTTGCATGAACTCATGAAAATATGGGTTTATTATTTCTACCTACAACAATGCTTAAATATTTTTATGATTGGTTGCTTTTCATAACATTCACTGTATAAATACCATTCTAAACTTACTCAAGAGGTGTATTTATATATAGGATTATTTACAATATTTAATACTAAGTATTGAAGGGTTTTAGAAAAAATTAACTTTATTTAAATGTTCCAATTACATTTAACTGTTGATAATAGCACAGAGGTTGTATATGCACAACAGTTTGAGAGGTATTAGTCTTCTCTCTTCTTCAGGTGTTGCTGGCCTACCAGTGATGGTACTAACATGGAAATTTAACCTAGACTTCTAGAATCTTCACTATTGAATTTTAAGATAAAATTTTAACCAACTGAAAGAGTGTTGTCTTAAAATTTAGTACTTAAGAATCTATGGGTTCAGGTTCAATTTCCATGCTAGTAATGTCACTGGTTATGCCAGAAATACCTGAAAAAGAAAAGAGAATAATACCTCTTGCAATGTCATGCATATACTAACCTGTTTGCTATTACTAATAGTTGGACGTAATTGGAAAAATAAAGTTAAATTTTTTAATGACATTCAATGCTTAATATTAGGTGCTGGAAATAGTTGAATATATAAATACAATTAAAATACCATCATCACAAACCATCAGGAAAACATTAGGAGTTCTTCATTTACTAGATAATACTATGAATTCTGGTTTGGTCTTAAATTCAAACTTAAGTAGTGATTTTTATTTATGAGTGCTATAGTTTTATGACAATTATAAAGATTTAAAATCCAAAATAAACTTTTTCAGGTTATATAACTCAAAAGTGCTCCCAAAATCGTGTGTTTTTGTTTGGTTTTGCTTCAGTAAAATAATTATCTATATACTAGACAAAAAATATTTAATACTAAATACATTTTCTTTTTTTTTTGTAAATTTTTGTAATATTTACGGGATGTAAGTTCTATATTTTTATCAAAATCTACTTGGCAATAAATAAAAAAAAAAGTATTGCATGGAAAGCCTTAGTGATTATCTTACTAAATGTCGCTTGTAAGGTAATAAATATTTTATCATTATTTTATTTTTGACTCACAAAAGAAAACAATATAAAAATCATGAAAAGATAAGCTAATCGTTTTTAAAGTTATTAATCAGCATGTATATTATCTAAATATTAAAAAATATATTTTATTATCCTTACATCTCGGTTTTAAATATAAAATGAGATGTTTATATTAAATTTTTATAGAAACTTAAATTGAGTATAAAATTTAATTGTCAATTATAATTTTAAAACAAATTTTATTTAATAATATTTCTATTAATTAAATAGAAATTACTATTAAAACTTTCATTTAATTTTATTCAAATATTTTTTTCAAATAAGTATTACTGTTCTACAATTAGACCTAGCAACAGTCATTGTTCCTGTTTCTTCACAAATGGATTCCTAAATATACGTCCATAAAAATTTATGACTTACTTGCCCTTCAGAAAACTTTTAATCTCAGCAATGCATTTCAAATTAGGTTTCCCCAAAAAAAAATGTATTTCTCTTCTGTAAAATTTTTTACTTTGTTTCATGTTGATTTTATGTTTAATTCATCTTAATTTAGTTATCTTAATCTTTACAAATTTAAATGTTAATTCTTTCACTTTTTTTATTTTTTTGATAATTGTTTGTAATCATATAACTGGAATATTTCCATTATTTAGTCGATTAACTATTAAAACTTTTTCGAAAAATTCAAATTTTATTTATAGTTTTTCAACTATGTTAAACTATTAATAATAATGTACAAGTTAGGATAGAACATAATTTTTTGAATATTATTATTCTCTAATCTTTTTTAGGTATTTTGACTTCACAAATAAAGTCTATCATAGAAGTTAAATTGATGGTTTTTAAATATAACTGTCTCTTTTTCTAATTATAGTTTTGTATTTTTAATCACTTTTTAATGGAAGGATTAGTTTTACCAAGTGTTATCCTTCCACATTTACATAGGATTTTATAAGTGTGGTTTTGAATTTTCAGCATTTCAAGTATAGGTCATGCAGAGGATACAACTCTTCCCAGTATTCTATGGCTTTGTGAAATTTTTATTATATTACATTGATTGCAAATTTTTAGTTTGTTTTATATCAGTAGTATGTATAAATATATGATATTATTTATTATTGTATTTTTACTTTTGATGTTTATTTTTGTAATCTAAAGTTTTTTAATGATTATTAATGAATAGCTATTTTTTCTTAAAAATTTGTTCATTACTGAACTTTCCTTCATCAAAGTTACTTTATTCTAAATAAATATGATTGTTCTATTTTATTGTCATAATGTAAATCTTCTTTTGTGTTTCTGCCATGGTGTACATGTTAAGTATTTTCTTTGAACACAGTTTAACATTCTATAAGGCAGGCATGTCAAACTGGCGGCCCCAGGGCCGCATGCGGCCCTCGAAAGGATTTTTCATGGCCCTCGTCTAAGATGCTATGTAATAAAATGAAAACAGAACGATATGTTGCAAACAATAAATTAATTTTTTTTAAAAAGCTCTTATATTTAATTACATGAACTAAAATATACAGTAATTGTTGTCTACATACATAGCTAATTTATAATTCTCAGTTACACGCATAGCTTATGCCTTTATGATGATGAAGCATTTGAGATATGTGAATACCAAATCTGGCAACGTTAATAATGTGCTGTTGTGCTTCCGAGAACATAAATACATTAGTCAGCTATTCGCGCCACCAACGTAGCAATCCTATCTGCAGATATTGTTTTTTTTCTTTGAATTGTAACAAAAGGCAGTTGCGCTAGTTTCTTTATCCGGATTGGTGTGTTAAAAATTTGCGGGTTGTTTCCTTTTATAACTCATTCAAAAAATATAAGTAAACTGCTATATCCAAGAGTTTATATCTTTCTGAAACTAGTCAGACAGCATAAGAAATAACGAGCATGCATTTTGTTATATAATATTTTAATTATAATCAAACATGAGAAACAATAATATTTTACATATAAGTTAGTAACGATTACATTTCAGTTTGGAAAACACTAAAAGTTCTACAATTTTACCAGTGTATGTTCGGCCTTGGGAAACTTTAGTGGCTTCGACCATTTCTAACCTACGGCCTTATGCACAGCTTTCTTCTTTGTCACATCTCTATCTTAATTGCTCCGTGCTGGGAAGTCAGGACTGAGAGAGAGAGAAAAACGTAATCCGTACCTTTTATAGCTACCTCCATTTATCGAGCATAATTCCAGGAGCGAGAATCGATAGCAGCGCTCTCTTTACATTTAAATACTAGAGTAGCGTTAAATTTTACGAAGCGTATTTTGCATAAACGTAGTTGCAATTTTTTAAATTTTAAAAATTTAAATCTAAAGCTCTATTTTTATTACAGAAAATGCCACTTCCAACGCTAAATAAAAAACGAAAGATTGATGACGAGGGAAGAAAATTTCAAGAAAGGTGGGAACTGAATTATTTTTGTGTGGAAGTGAACAATAAGATTACGTGCTTAATTTGCAAAGAAACTATTAGTGTTGCTAAAGAATACAATATTAAGCGACATTATAGCACTAATCACGAAAAACAATTTTCGTGTTTTGAAGCTAAAATAAGAGAAGAAAAATTAAAAACAATGAAGAATTCATTAAGTAGCCAGCAAGGAGTGCTTACAAAATTTATAAAAAGTAATGAATCAGTAACAAGAGCTAGTTATGAAATAAGCTATTTATTAGCAAAACATTCAAAAGCATTCACCGATGGTTCTTTAATCAAGGAATGTATAATAAAAGCTGCCGAATTTGTCTGTCCAGAAAAAGTACAAGCGTTTCGAGACATCTCATTATCAAGAAATACGGTGGCAGATAGAATTACTGAAATGGCAGATGACATCACTTCGCAATTACAGAAAATATCTACCAAAATCCAGTTCTTTTCAATTGCTATTGATGAAAGTACGGATATAAGAGATGTTGCACAAGTTGCTGTTTTTTTTCGTGGTTGCGATAATAACATGAGGATCACCGAAGAATTGTTGGAATTCATCCCTCTTCACGGAACAAC
Organism: Epiperipatus broadwayi; assembly: GCA_028023455.1. Classification (NCBI taxonomy): domain Eukaryota; kingdom Metazoa; phylum Onychophora; class Udeonychophora; order Euonychophora; family Peripatidae; genus Epiperipatus; species Epiperipatus broadwayi. The sequence continues at coordinate 263,218 of JAQFVV010000063.1, forward strand.
AACTGGTGAAGATATTTTTGATGCCGTATGGAGCATTTTAGAAAAACTTAACTTGCCTGTTGACAAGCTTGTTTCTGTTACAACTGATGGTGCTAAATCGATGACAGGTGAAACTAAAGGTTTTGCGTCACGACTAGCAAGGAAATTACAAGACGAATATCCAGATAAACCGAAAATCAAAGCTTTTCATTGCCTCATTCACCAACAAGTTCTCTGTTTAAAATTATTAAAAATGGATCAAGTACTTAAAACAGTTACAAAGATAGTCAACTTTATTCGATCAAGAGCACTTAACCATCGCCAATTTACTTCGTTCCTTAAAGATTTAGAATCCGAATTCGAAGATCTTCCTTATTACACAGAAGTTCGTTGGTTGTCCTGCCACAATGTCTTAAAGAGCTTCTATCTGATTTTGGAGGAAATAATATTATTTTTTGAAATGAAAGATGAAAACAACGAAAATATATCAATTATAAAAGATCCATTGTGGGTACAAGACCTAGCATTTTTAATAGATATTACAGGCCATCTGAATAATCTTAATATTACATTGCAAGGCAAAGATCAATTGATAACGAATATGTATGATGCAGTTGCAAGCTTTGTACAAAAACTGAATTTGTTTAAAAATCATTTGCAAAAGAACGTTTTGACGTATTTTCCTACATGTGAGCAGTTAAAAGCACAAAATCAAAGTTGCTCGTTTTCACATCACTCTGCAAAAATTGAAAAAATAAAAGACGAATTCGATAAACGTTTTGATGATTTCAAGGAGTTCGAAGAAATTTTTTTCTCTTTTCACGGGACCATTTGCCTTTGAAGTCGAAAAAGCTCCGACTTCGATACAACTGGAATTAATTGATTTCCAGAATGATTCGATTTTAAAACCAAATATCGAGAAGTAGGAACTCCGAAAATTTATTCCTATTTAGGTGAAAGATACCCGGAAATTAAAAAATTTGCTGCACAAATTTTAAGCTTTTTTGGAAGTACATACTTATGTGAGAAATTATTTTCATGCATGAAATTAAATAAAACAGCTTACAGATCAAGATTAACTGATAAACATCTATCTGCCATAATGAAAATTGCTTGTTCTCAGTCTTTGAATCCAGATATTGAAAAACTAGTAAGAGGAAAACGCTGGCAAGTTTCCAGTAAAAACAATAAATTGTAGTTTTATAAATATGTAATCAGATAAAATAAATGTTTAAATAAAAGCAATACTATATCAATTGTATATTATTGAAGTGAATTCACTAAACTACATAATATGCTTTAATTACCCTATCTATATTCCTGCATTTTCACTTTCAAAATACAATTTTAAGAAAATTTGTGTGATGTGGCCCGCGAGAATCTTACCAGTAGCATAAAGTGGCCCATTGTTTGAATGAGTTTGACATGCCTGCTATAAGGTAATATTGTTTTAAAAAAACCTTTAAAATAACAATTTATGTTCTAGTTCTAAATCTATGATGGTCTTAATTAAATATGTCATTAGTGTGTCCAGAATATTTGTATTATTGATCATTAAGCAAAGTCAGATTTCTGTTGATGATAAATAGTAGTTATGTTTGAAGTTTTAAGCAATTCCATATTAACATTGCTAATCATGGATGGTAATGGTTAACCCATATTCATGTTTTGATTTTGATAGAAGTATAGCATTATTATGCAGAATTTTAAGAATTCTACTATATCAGGGATTAGAAACAAGCAGCTCTGAAATAACATGTAAGTTTATACTGAAAAGGTGACTTATTTTGAATAAAAAAATGTTGTGACCACCATAGAACTATCCATCACCATAGGATACTTCAACAAAATACTTTCTAACAAAAAATTATTATTGGAAAAGAATATAACATATTATATTATTTTAGCAATTATGTAATACATATATTTACAACTTACTGTAATCACCAGGTTGTACTTACTCATATATGTTAAAATGCATATCAAAAGAAATAGCATAATCTAGTCAGGTTATTGTAGAATTACTCAGTATGTATTAAAAATTAATTAAAGTTGTGTTGCTTTTTGCTTATGACTTGCTAGATATTTGTCATTTTGTACATATTACTGTGATGGAAAATGAGCTGACAAGTATGTTTGGTGTTTGAGTGGTTTCAATTTAAGATAGTGTATCCCATCTTTGCTATAGTAATAATCACTACTACATAATGTGTGCTGTGACATAATATAAAACTGTGCAGTAAAATTGTCAGTTGAATTGTTGTGTTGATCGTGAATGAGTGTATCAATGCAATTACTGGATATGTTATATACAATTTATATTATTGAATTAATAAAGTACTTTAGTTCACACTTTATGCCTACAGTTATATTACAGCACTTCAAATTTATGATAATAACCCTTATAAATCAATGAGCTTAATAAAGTGAAATACAGTTGAAGAAAGCCGAGATTTGTATAAAATGTAGACAGAAAAATTTACATTTATGTTTATTTGTATTTGTAACTTTGAAATAATAAATCAGTTAATATCAAGCAATATTTTTATGGAAAACATTTAGATTCCAATAATGATAATCGTTGGAAATCTGTTGAAGAATTGCAAAAGTAAACACCCTTTTGGCAAAGAAATGTGTCAACTTGGACAAAATCTCCAAATACTACTGAAACACTGCTAAAAAAGCATCAAAACCAAACAATTCCCAATCATTGGATTATCAATTTTTATAACATATTCAATCTGGTTTGTGAGGTGTAAAATGACATACACACAGCCTCACCCAGATCAAAATGCCTGTTTTACGAAAACAATGGAAAAGATTAAAAACAGAGATCAATTATTGTCATCAAAATTTATTTTTGAAGAGACTTGGAAGCTATACAAATTTCCGAACCACTCAAATATACATGGATAATCACATCAATTGTCAACATTGGACAATATTATATAACTTGAGTCTTTCAAATTTTAATTGTTTAACAATTGTCTAAATCATTTAAAATGTGTGGGTTTTTTCTCTCTCATTCCTTTGATTATGTTGCTTTATACAAAATGTAACTTTCATTAGACCTAATAAAATTTGTTTTTAAAGTACTACTGAAACAAAAAAAAATTTTTTTTTTTTTTTGAAATAGCAAAAGTGAGCAAGTCTTTTACTGTTTGTGAATTTTTAAAAATTTCATGTACAATAATACATCTAAAATTATATTTAAGGAAATAAAAAATAATAATATGATTATTATAAGAAGATTAAAAATTTACCTATCTCAGCTATAATGCTGAAGAAATATCAAATATGCAAATTATGAATTTTAATTCTGATAAAATCTAAATCCATTCTTGTTGATGAATCAACTGTTACATTTAATGAAGCACAATTCTGCACGATGATTAAATATAACACATCTGATATTCAAAAGAAATTTTTTGATGTATTATCATCTGAAAAACATTCTATAGACAATTTTGTTAATATAATATGAATTCTGACCTGATGGTGTGCCTGTTATGATAGCAAAAATATGAGCTTTGCTAAACTATTGTTTATTCACATTTCTTATGAAAATTATATTATAATATTTTGCATCAAGAAACTTCACTCGCAAAATCTGAAAAGATTCATCATCATTGATGTATCAGTAATCACTTTCTTTTGATCTATACCAATAAATCACACACTTTTATATTATGATTTAATTACATTTACATTTGTATAGTGTCGATCAAGGATGAAAACCTTAAGACAGTTTTGCCAGTAAAACATAATAATTTTCTTAACTTCTAAAAAACACATTTTTCTACTCATTTCATAGTCTTTAATATTACATTTCTATAATTGAATTATCTTACACTTGGATGACTGTGTGTTCTAATCTATTTTCAGACTTTATTAATATACTTGAACCCCCGTTTGTTTTCACATTGACCTTTTTTCATAGATTTATAATTCCATCAGAAATTTCTCCATTTTAAAAGGAGACAAGTTTGAACCCTCCAAAGTAAAAAAACTGGTGTTAAGAAGAAAAAGTACTAGAATAATATTAGTATAAATCAAAGAATAAGAAGATGATAGTAAAGAAACAAAATAAGTTACTGGAAGTCAAAACAACTTACAGCTAAAATTTTAGATGAGTATTTTAGTGAATAAGAGTCTTTTGGGGGTTTAGTAAAGTCCTAGATCAGCAGATCAATTTTAAAATTTGTGCAAAATTGGCTCCCCAAAATATCAACAGCCAAAATACTGATAGCTATAAAACAGAAGGATAATCTTTTAAAAAATAATTTGATCAAAAATTAATTTGCAGAATGTCATACTACTAAATGTCAACAACATGACTGATCACACCTGATTGTATACAAGAACTTTATATTACACTGTATATTTAACGTTTTGTGCAAATGAAGATTATTTTGAAAAAAAAAAAACAAGAAAATTTAAATTCAAATTATTTTTGCAGAAGTGATTGAAAATTCCCAGCAAGCTACACGTAAACTAATACAATTCTCAGTAAAGAAAAAAGTACAGAAAGAAGTCATTTTTACCTTAAATATATAAATACGAATTTCACTGACATTAAAAAACAATTGTTTAAAAATAATATCGAATTTAATATTAGTGCATTATTTTTAATTTAAAATAAACAGCAGGCTAATATGTTAATTATTGGTCAATATATGAAAGAAAACAATAAAAATAATGAACTAAATACAAAAACAGCTGTGAATGAGAAAAGCATGACAAGAACGTGATGATGCACATCAATGATAGTATTGATATAAATAATGAAATGGAATTTCCATAAGTAAAAATAAATTAATATTACTGTGAAACTCATAGTACCACTAAATCTTCTAATAAGGTATAAGCATTATTTTTGTTGATTTCTTTCATACATTGTTCAGTAATTGGCATAATGTCTTGCTAATCATTGTTATTTAATGATTGCATTTTTCAGGTTATAGTTGCTTATTAATGCTGAATTATCCTTATTCATCAGATGTGGTCCATAGTTGGCAAAAATATATGCCCATGCTTTAAGTGACAGATGTTACTACACATGTAATTTGTTTTTTCTATTTTATCACAGTTTATACAATTGCCAGTTATAATCCAACCTGGCATATTTAAATCTTAAATAATTGCTGACCTATATAGTGATAGTAATAGGCATAGACCATGTGAATATTCATTGTGGTAACTCTTTAGAGGAAGACATTTTTCACTTTAATTGCTATTTACCAAGTAGTTTGTTGCTATTTCAAAGGGTATATTTGGAGTTAGCTCTCTAGTTATTTTAATAAGTTGTGCTATATTTTCAATGCTTTTGTGAACTCTTTTAATTGTGAAGTCTGTGAGTGCATGTATTATGCATCCATATACTTTGGGATTTGCTTTATGATAACAATATACTTTTTTTAGTTGAAGTTTTTTACTGTAATTTCTGTTAGTTTTTGTTGCTGTTTTATATAACATTTAAATCCTATGAATGACTTAATAGTAAATGTGGCTGTAGGGTTTTAACTGATTTTATTTTATGTAACATTCTTAGACATTCAGAGATGGATGGGTAAGACAATATTGGTTGACCTTCTGATCTATCATTAACTTCTATTATGCTAATTTTTGATGTTAATGTATTATTTATACTGTTGGCAAAATATGATACTTATATCCATTTCATTTGCGTATTGACTAAGATGTTACATTATTGATATTTTACTCAGACTAGACTCATTTGGAATAATAAAAATATTTTTTTGACTTCACTTGGGTTTATTTTTCTCACATTTTCTAGCCTTTATGGATATTTTTTATAACTTAATTCATTATGTTTCACATATGTTCATCAGTCTGTGTTCTGATTGTGTAATGTTTTAATTGATTTATTTCTTTTTTTATCAAGGTAGATTTTGTTTCATTTTTTTAAGTCTTTATCAACTGTTTGAATTAATTCAGTTATTCTGCACATAATGCAAGCCCTTCAATAATATTCATTTGAGTTTTGATCATTAAGTATTTACAAATTTTCCTAAAGTAATTACGTCATTTTAAACGCATTATTTAGATATAGTTTTTCCCTTTTTCTTATTTTTTAATCTTCTGATTTAGTATTCATTTGCATTTTATTATCTAAATTAAACTTTTTCCATTTATCTGAAGCCTATGGAGTTCAAACTAACGTCATAAAATGCTGCCATTCTTCAGTGTCATATAGCATATTTAATTATAAAAAAAAATTCTGGATAAAAACATTTGCCTAGCAATTAGGCAAAATTAACTATGTTGTTTGCATTTGTTGGATGTTTATATTTTTTATTTTTTCCACATTTTTAATGTTAAGGATTTTCTATATACAATATAAGTCTTTAGATAAATTTCTGATCAAAACCTGAATTACATTACTCACATATTTATATATAACTATAATATTCATGTAATCAAATATTAATTAATTAACTTTTATTAAAATTTCTGAAAGATTTTAGGCTATGTTAATAATATATACATTTTTAAGTAAAACAAATACAGTATTCCCTTTTTTAAAAAAGGAAGAGTTGTTAAACAGTCTAATTTCAAATAGGCACTTTATATAATATTAATAGTATACGTTAATGACAAAACAAATTAATCAAAAGATTTCACGTTTAACCAATATCAGATTTAAAAAGTAAATATCATAAACATTATCTAATTTAATTCTTTTTGAAAGATTGTAGGCTATAGTAATAATATACCTAAATAATGAAATGGTTTATTGCTCTGAGTTCAAAAGTCCGAACAATGGAAGTAACCCGAAATTGGAATTGATCGAGGAATTTACTCTCTGATCTTTTACCACTGCAGTAAATGACGCAGAACGATAATATAAATAAATATAATATATAAGGTATATGAGCACAGACTTTCACATGAACCACCACTCTCCACTCTATCTAATAACACTGATACACTTAAACACATATATGCCGAAAAGATAAATAATCACCAATATACATATTTCATGCTAAACCAGCAATCATGGTCCAGATTATCATCTCCCACACATATATACTATAAATGCTTAGATATATATTAAGATAAACAATCGTCATACTTTTTATTTTAAAAGATAAAGTTTATATATAGTACAATGATAAACAAGTACAATATATACATTAAACAATTTCATAATATATGTTAATAATAAAACAAACAGGGCTAAAGATTTTACATTTAACAAGGGTAAGGTTAAAAAAACAACTCGAAAACTAAATCATAAAACTTTGCATTTTTCAATACATCATCTCATTTTAACAAAATTTCTTCCATGACCTTATCTCTTTCTTACTAGTAGTTTTCATTTATAGGAAAATAACACAGTCTTTTTCTGACTCAAATTCACAATATTCGTTTTTCAAAAGCATTTGAGGAACTTCAAGTATGGTCTATTCAATCAAAGTAACAATATTATCTTTTATTTAGCAAATAATAATGACCAGGTTGTCTTACTATTTATACTTCTAGTTAAATCACAAGCACTCTCGGAATATTGAATCCTTATAAACACAAATAATGGATAGCTCATTACTCTGAAATATTAGTTGACGAATAATGTTATAAGTATTTTGAGTGAAGGAAGCACATTCCGTATATATAAGTGTGTGGGGTACGTGTGTGTTATTCATTCATTGAAATCTAGTTATTAACTAATTTCTCCCTTTTACTTTTATTTTGACTTGTGAAATCAATATTGTCTTTTATATTTACACGTGTAATTTCATTTTATTTTTTTTATTTTATTATTAAGTCACCAATCCTATAATACAATACATTATATGAAATTTTGAGTGGGAATACTAGAAAATATTATTGATATTGCCACTGATAAGATCCTAAACCACATTATTTCAGCAAAATATTATAGAATAATGGATTATTTATAATATACCGAAAAACAACATATCATTGAATCAAAAAATAAGTTTTACTGAGAATTACCATAAAACCTCATTTGGAAAACAAAATGTATTCTAATTTTATGAAAAATAAATAAAGATTTAATACCTTTTTCTCTAAATATACTTAATGATTATTTTTTTAAAGGTATGTGTCAACTTTCTAAACTTTACCTCCAATAGATATATAAAAGTAAAGACATTACATAAGCTTATTTCTTTTTTAAGAATTGATATTCTTCATTCTATAAGCATCAGCATTTATAGATATACTAGCAAACTCTTATATAAAGTTTATCTTATCCACTTGCCGTTCATGTTTATAGTTAGCAACAAGGATGTGTCTATTTTTTTCTCTTATTAAATCAATCATATACACCTAGAACATATATATAAAAGAAACTTCAGAAGAATTAAATAATAATTTAATCAAGCAACACAAAAAAATTACAAATTATAAATTCATAATGTGGTAAAATAAATTTCAAATATATATATTTAATTGTATACACTCCACATTGTTGTTAATTGCTTATTTATACTAATTTCTAATAGATAAGATGTAAAATTTTAGATTGGTCTTTATTTATACATAAATATTAATATCCCAATGTGAGAAGAATCTCCCATACCCAATAAGAATGGTAATCATCTAGATAACATTTATTCTCCCTACATCATTAATAAAGATACAAGCTTTTTCAGCAAATTTCCCTATCCATAATAAACATTGTTGTAAAAGAATAATAATAAATATACAATTAGATGTTTTCTCTCAAAATAAAATTGACTAATCTTTTTCTTTTTTAAACACATTAAAAAATATATACTCAAAGTTAATATCTACAAATAATTAAAAAAATTATTTTGTTAACATAATAACTTATTACATTACAGCAGTTAAATATAAAAAATAATAAAATTAATGGGTTCACTTTTTTTTAATGTATATTGCATACTAAGTTATATAATTGTTATTATTGTCATTCTTAGTAAACTATGGATTTTATTTTTTTTGTTTAATTTCTTGCATAGCTATTTAGGTGATAATTTACTTTTTAAAAATACTTTGTACATAATAATTAGTATTATTCTGTATTCCAAGTTTTTGCTACTCAGTTCTCTAATGGTTATCCAAGTTCAGTTTCTTTTTATTAAGACAGTCATACTTCTAAACTAAACATATGTTTAAAGTATTCAAGGCTTCTTCTAGGACATACTCCTTCTCAAATAAATTTAGTGAAATTGGCTACATGATTGGGTCATTGACATTTAAGTCCAGATGAACTTAGCATATGCTGTTGAAAATTTTCATATATCTTATATATATATATATATATATATATATTTCGTTTAATATATGGAGTTTAATAGCTATATATACCTATAACAATTTCAGCTATTAAACTCCAAATTATAGACTAGCAAAGTCAAAATTTTAAATTCTGAATAAAATTACATTCACAGCAAGATCAATAGTCAGGATAATTAAAATTTAATTAATCTCCATTCTAATTATTCAATCACATGACTTATTCCAGGTTATTAATTTAATTCTTAAACATTTCCAACAATTCTTTAATTCTCAATATGAGGGAGAAATAAACTTAACATTTTTATTACAAAAAAAAGAAAATACATGGCATTTTTTATATTTTGTTTCAAATATATTTTTATTAAATATATATATATTTAATAATCTTAATTACAAGATTTTTATTATTTATGATTTATATATTTAATTAGCTAAGCAGAATTTAATATCATTTTTTCATATTTAATATTTAATTTTTTGATTATTTGTTCCATTAATTTGTATGGTTGGTTTATTTAAAAAATAGTGTAGTATTTCTGGACTTCATATTGATCTTCTACAATTTTCTTAACTGATATTAATGTAGGCATATTTATAATATCAAAACTGTGGTCCTGCTATCATCAATTTATTAATTTAAAAAAATCTCAAGAGGTCAGTATTTCAGGACAGTCAAAACTTTTCAAACACATTTATCCTATGCTTCACAAAAGTAACATTGCCACCAAGTCATTGATGGTTTTGATACTTTACAATCTTGTTTTCACAGCATTTGTGAGAGTACTTTAAAAAAAGTTTTATGAGTAAAAATATGATTTTTTGCTAGCTTTTTAAATATTTTTGATTATTTTTACATACTAATTGTTTAAAAATTATTTGAAATAAAAATAATACATTCATATACTTTGATTTGATCATACCTGTTTTATTTTCAAAAGCAGAAATTAGTAAATTTGACTTTAATATTAACAAAAAAATCGTAGTGTAAGATGACTATGCCTATGTGAAATTCATCATAAAACATAATTACCTGTCAGAATTGACAATCTGTTAGAATCTTTAGAGACATTCTACAAATATAAACAAATTTATTAATACATTTATCAAGGATTTACATTTTTTATTTGCATTTTAAAAATAAATTTAAAATAAAAAAGATTTTGTTGATTTTCTGAACAATGTTTTCCTTCACATTTTTGAATGACATTTCACATCCTTTTTTTCAACTCAATTTTTTGATTCTGCAAGGTTCAATTAGAAAATTTAATAAAAAAATTATAAATCCAATTTATTGAACTTTAGTATAAAATAAAAATTTTATAGAGAAATGAAAGGTTGAACATTGGCATAAACTGTGACCAGGTTTAGAAGTAAAATGTCCCATTTGAAAGAGTTTTATTTCTTGTCAATTGATTTTTAAATAATAGTAAATCTAGTAATTTATATTTATTATATAAGCTAACTTTCTGTACATATATGGAGAAAATAATTTTTCTCTATATATATGTATATGTATTTGATTATTAAGTGTCAGACTTCTTAAACACATATCTTTGACTCCATCTACTTTAGAAAAATATGTTAATAATTATCACTAATCATTTATTAAACTAAAAAGTATCATATCAACTTTAAATCTAGTTAAAAATTAATATATTTGAAGATTTTTTAACCCTCCTAAAATATAACAATTGTCTTTGTTCTCACTTGCTATAAGCTTTCAACTTTCATTTTAATATTAAACCATTATTATTTATCAGAATATAATAAATTTCATCTTATTTCATAGATATTTTTCTTTAGAAATTAAATAAATTTTGAAAAATTATGTTTGATTTACTGAATTATTTTAAAAATTAGATTTTAATCCAAACAAAGTTCCATTTTGTCATTCAATTGCAGGGAAGCAGATTGAAGTTGCAAAATGGATGTCTGATGTTTGTTTTTAAAATCTCAATGAATAATTATTAATGTCTAGTAAAAGTATCAACTTATGTTTTAAAAGTTTAAATTTTTTAAATATGTTTTATAATATTGCTATTTTTTGTAACAGACTGTCTTGGTGCTGTAATTTTCAGATATTGTAATTTATGCATAATTTCCATAGCAATGTTAATCAAAAATAAGAATAATAAGTAATCTTTATATTTACAAATGAAACACTTTTGTAGAAAATAAATATGTAATAATATACTTTTTTGATTCCTAATAATTATGATTCAATTATTATGCAGAAATAATCCTAAACTTTCCAAAAAATCAAGTTTGTAGTCATTCATAATAATTTCTGGAAGTAATATTGCAAAGTTATTGCAAAGTTTGAGATCTCCTAGAGTACAACAAGTGCTCTTCATTGTGGAGCTTATAATACTTTGAAATTATCACTTTTTTAATTATTCTGACATCTTCAGAATTTTTTTGGAATTAAAATATTAGAAAAAACTTACATTTAAAAGCTTGAAAAAAAAACTAAAATCTCTCAATAGAATGCTAAAGTTGTAAATTCAATATCTTGACTTCCAGGCTGATAAACCATAAGTCTCTCCAATGGAAAGATCAATCAAATATAGCTATATAGTATCATTAGTTTCAGAAATCTATATTAAAAAATTTCAAGATGCATAAAAAATAGAACTTTAAAGATTCAAATTATTAAATGTATTTTATGAGTGCTGGTTCAGCACAAAATATTTACATTGAAGATCATTTATCTTTTTCATGTGTATATGGTTGTGGGTATACATTATATAAGATGAAATGCATAGATGTAGGGATCTTGAAAGTCTAATTTCAAGTTCCTTCTAATTAAATTAAGTTTAGTATGCACAATATACTTATATTTCAATATTACATAATCAGCCTTTTTATGCCCATTCCTCTTCTGGGTATTTAAATGGACATATTAAGATCCTGTATGTGGGAGGTCAGAGGGACTTGAAGGCAATATAGATATAACAATAATACTGGCATCAACAAGGGTTTTGAGTGTTCCTTCATTGGATTTTTAATGATATGGATGGCTGGAGAGTTGGAGAGTGGAAAAAATTGAAGTTTTCCATTAAAATTTGAAAATTTGTATATGTTTAGGAGATGGTGATCTTGACCAACTGATGAGTGCTGGTTCAGCATGAAATACATATATTGGAGATCATTTATTTTTTATGTGTGTGTAATTATGTGTATCAGTTGTATAAGATGGACCACATAGCTATAAGGGAGCTTTAAAGTATGAGTTTAAGTTTTTTCTACTTAAAAGTATTTTTATAAACTAGTAACTATTTGGCTTTAAATATTTACTGATATCTAATATATATAAAGTTTTTGCTTCTTTAGAAACTGCATAATTAAACATAATTATTAAGAGCAAAAACTTAGTTATAATTAGTAATAATTGCCATTCCTTGCTACTCTTTTAACATAATTTTTTACAGTTATTCAATTTTAGAGCTATTGCTCAGATTTTAATAAACCTTTACAGTATTTAGCTAATGTGATATATGTTAGATACCCTTAAAACTTCCACTTCTTTACTAATCTTTGAAATATATGAATAAAGATATCTGAAGAAAACAAATGGCACCAAAGATATTTTTTATGCTGAACCAGCAGTCAAAATAGATATATTAATCTTTAACTGGTGTTTAAAATGTATATCTAGGTTAGGGATAACATCTTATTTAATAAATTATTAGAAATAATTATCAATTTATTCACTAGAAGTAATTAGTTTTAAAGTTATGAGTACAGTAAGTTTGACACTTGTAAATCAAAATATAATAATGCAATAATATAAAAATTTGAATAAGACAGAGATAGCTTAAAGTGTTACTCAATATATTGTTCAATGCTTATTTGTGACAAAATGAAGCCAAGTGCCAATACTCATTATCTAATAAAAAATATTTTTAGTAATATAAAAGAGATTAGCTTTTTATACAATATGAACTATTCTTCATTTTTAGTTAAAAGTTTTTAAAAAAACTCAATATTTTTATTGAACACTTTTTTAACACTTTGATTTAGCTAGAAACTCTGTATGTTTGTGTTAGTCCTTGTAATCAATTTTTAACATACTTCTATCAAATAGATTTCTTTCACATTTATATGAATATTAGAAATTAATGGCAGTGCAATAGACCATTGAAATATTTTAGGGTTGATCAATTTAACAGTGTTGGCAAGTTGAATTTCAACTGTATTCATAATTGGTTCAGTAAGTTTTTAATGATATTCATGAGATGGTAATATGTATTTTTTTTTAAAGTTTATAGTAAAAAGTGTTTATAGCCAATTAAAATATATAAAAACAAATCTTAATTCCTTTTCATTGTAAAAGTTTATTTTTAAAAATGATGTCCTCTTAAACAAAATATTGGAATCAATTTATAATATGCATATTTTTTTCTAATTATTACACAGATCACTTATTTTCAGTTAAAATTTTAGTAGGAAAAAAAATTATTTTATAATAAATGCTTTTATTTACTATGTAAATACCAAAAAGTTAAAAATAATATTTAAAAATTATTTTATAATGAATAGTTTGATTACTGTGCACTAAAAACTCAAAAATAACTGTATTTTTTTAACTTAAAATAAAAGTGTGGGGTATTCAACAACTTATTAATTCAATCTTTTTTTTCTATTAGTGATTGAATTAATTAATTTGTAGATGAACCATGATTTTATGTTAAGTTAAATATAAAAACCCAAATTGTGGTTGAAGACTATCAATTATTTTTCATTTTTAATGCCCAGTAAATAAAAGTGTTAATTATAAAATATTTATAATAGCTACTATTTTTAACTTTAGTATTCATGCAGTAAATAAAAATATTTATCATAAAATATTTTTACATATTTTTTTAATATTCACACAGTAAATAAAAGCTTTCATTGCAAAATATTATAAATATATTATTTAACTTAAAAATTCTGTTTGTTTTTTTGCCTGCTTAAGTCAAATTTTGTAACAGATTTTTAACATACTTCTATCAAATTTTGTACACATGTCAGGTATCAGTTACAACGTAATATGATAAGGCAATATTTCAGGTTATCTAGACTTTGTCCAACCTATAAGTATTGTGCTGTGCAATAAAGGGCTATATTTTTAATGTCCTTCTATTGAATGTCTCATGATACGTAATAGAGGATTATATTTTTTATTGTCCTTGCATTGAATTTTATGACTAATTCTATAAAATGGGTTTATATTAATTAAAATATAAAAAAATATTAATTAAAATATAGAGAAACAAAAATGAAGGAACAAATTTGAATTTCTACTTATTGTTTAATTAAACTTGTTTTTTTTAATAATAATAATAAAAATTATGCCTTCATAAACAAGTACATTTTGTAAATGACTTTTAATACATTCCAATTTCATTTCCAATAGTACAAATACAGTAACATTATTTAGAAAATATCTGAATACTGAAAAATGAAAAATAATATATATAAAAAATAGTTTATAAAAGATGTTTTTCTTTAAATTAATGACTAATAATACATTGAAAGATAAATGTTAAAAAAACTAAAGTAATGTTTAATCGTTTTGCTCAAAATGTGAAAATAAAGATTGATTATGATGAATACATTGGTCAGATTATTAATACAGATGGAAACATAATGGATAAAATTAATCATAGAATTAAACTTGGTTGGAGTGCTTTTGGTAGAAATAACTTGATACTAAAAGTAAATATGCCTATGTGTTTGAAAAGAAAGGTTTTTAACAATAGTATTTTATCAGTTTTTACTTATGGATCTGAGACTTGGACACATAATAGAAGAGCAATACAGAGACTCCAAACCACTCAAAGAAGTATCGAGAGATGCATGTTGGGAGTAACAAGAAGAGAACAAAAATGCAATGTATGGGTAAGAGAACAAACAGGTGTTGCTGACCTCATTGAAAAAATTAAAAGATTGAAGTGGAGTCACACTGGAAATATTGCTAGAAGAGATGATAATAGGTGGACAATTGAAATCTTAAACTGGATTCCAAGAGATTGTAAAAGACCCAAAAAGAGACCACATGTGAGATGTATGGATGAAATAAGAAAGTGTGCATGGGTGATATGGAAAAGAGAAGCTAAAAATCGGAGAAGATGGATTAAACTTGGAGAGACCTTCTTCCTGAAGTGGACTGATAATGGTTGATAATGATGATGATGATGAATACATTGAAACCAAAACAATATTTTTTTTCAAATACAATTTTGGTTGTTATATTAACTTGAAATAAATCTCGGGGCATCCATAAATTAATTAATTTAATCAATATTTTTACAACTAGTGATTGAATTAATGTATGAATATTCCACACTTTTATTTCAATTTAAATATAACAACTGAAATTGTGATAAAATGAAAATATATATATATATATTGTTTTTTATGCATTATTATTCATCAATTTAAATAAAAGTGCTTTTATAAAATATTTTATATATATATATTATTTCATTTTAACTTAATAGCTTTTATTTAAAATCAAAAAAGAAGTCATGAAAATATTGAAGAAATTTTAATTTTAAAAAGTAAAAATAATGTTGATTTTTTAACCCCACCCTTCATGCATTATTTTGTTGAAGCTTCTTACTTCAATTGCGTTTAAAATGTAAAAAGAAATAGAAAATCTATAAATCGACAGGACTACTACTACTTAAAGAGTAAATAAAATTAAATGATGTAAATTGTATTTTTTAATAATGACAACTTGCTGAGTAGTTGAAAAATCATTTCTGAAAGAAAACATAATGAAATTTTAATGCTGTATTAATTTTATAAAATAACGTATATATAAATTTTAAAAGTAAAACCACCATCCATTTTAAAAATAATAATATACATATGTTTACTCTTTTTGTGGGTTTCTTTATTAAAACTAGGTGATCTACTATCAAAAAAAATTAAAACAGAATAAAAAGATATAAAAAAAATTTAAACTTAATCAACAAAGTAAAAAATTATGATGTTGGAAAATGTTTTCAGAGAAATTATATATATTGAAATTATACAGTTGAGCCAGTCGTGATCTCAGTATCAATATGTGGAAATGCTGGTTGAGAGGCGATGCGATCAATAATGCAAAGAAAATGCGATTATCTCTCACTTGGCTTGCCATTCGCTATGCACTCAAGTTTTTGTATATTTCCAGATAAGCTAAAACTATTCTATACTTTAATAATATATTCCCGTTTATTAAAATAATGAATAAATTTCTCAGGGTTATTCAGTAATATTACTCTTACTTTTATTCCACCTTAATAAAAATCTTAGCAAATATATTGTTTCTTAAAATAAGAACTAATTAAGAGTAACTCAATCCCTAGGAATTTTAAATATAATTTATCTCAGAGATTTATAAAGTAAGAAAATAAATGCATGGGTATAAAGTGTGTTTTATGCATTTTAGAATAGGACAATGTAAAAGTATTTTATGTATATCATCTTACCCAATACTTTTATATTTTAGATAGCATTAATACAATAATAATGTATTTAATCCAAATAGATTTTATGTGTATCTCAAATATGATTTTTTTATATCGTGAATATGCGATGATGTTTCTTTAATAACAACAAAAGAGAAATATTAAAATTAACAATTACTTTATTACACAATATAAAATTAATGATAAAAACAAATTAAAACAATGAGAAAATTATATAAAATATCTAATAAATATTGTCGTTTCCTAAATGTAATTTGAACTTTGGATATGAAAAGTGTATTATAAAACAAAGTTGTGAAGATACTACCATTATATAGCAATACATTGTTTATTATTTTTTTAAAAACCTCAATTCAAATACTAAAGGATAATAACCATTATTATAACAATCAATGATGACTGCTCTATGTGGTCTTATTTTGTTTTACTAACTAATCAATTGTTAATCAACCTCAATTAATAAGGCTGGAGAAGTTTTTTACTTTTTTAAGAGAAGCTAGTACAATTATTGCTTAGTATACCTAGATAATATTTACCATATTAGGTTTGTTTATTCCACCTCAAGATTCTTTACTGGATTCATTTATGGGCTTAAACATTAGAAGTACTACTCCACTAACAAAATATAATTAGATCATTAGGATACCTTGTTACATACTATATAACAGTGAAGAGTGATGCATAAAATACTCCTTACATACTTACTCTTCTAAATAAAAATGATTAATTCCATTTAACTGTGAGTTTGAAACTTAAAACCCCATAAAACATACAATAATTGCAATGTAACACAGTTTTATATTGGACTATTTCAATCATCTAATATGTGCGTTGAATGTCTTTAGAAAAGTTTAATTTTTTATTTAAATATTCCAAATACATTCAACTGTTAGTAATATCACAGGAAACAGGTTAGTATATGCACCAACTGTTAGTTATACCACAGCAAGCAAATGTTAGTAATATCACAGCAAACAGGTTAGTATATGCACTAACTGTTAGTAATATCACAGCAAACAGGTTAATATACGCACAACATTTCAAGAGGTATTTTTCTCCCCTCTTCATCAGGTGTTGCTGGCCTGATCAGTGACAGTACTAGCATGGGATTTGAACCTGGGTCCATATATTCTTGATTATTGAATTTTAAGGTAACGTTCAAACCAACTGAGCTTTAGTGCATATACTAACCTGTTTGCTGTGATATTACTAACATTTGTTTGCTGTGGTATTACTAACAGTTGGTGCATATACTAACCTGTTTGCTGTGATATTATTAACAGTTGAATGCATTTGGAATATTTAAATAAAAATTAAACTTTTCTAAAGACATTCAACATACATATTAAATGATGGAAATAGTCCAATATAAAAATACAGCTAGAACACCATCATCACAAACCTTCAGAAAAACAGTTTTATATAAGTTTAATAGTTACTTACATTTATACAATCTAAACCTAAGGTAAATCACATTTAATCCTGTACAATATCAGCAATAATAATACCAAATAATTATATTATCTGTACTTGTGCATAGTAATATCTGAGAAAATTTTATTTCATCAATAATAACTATAATATTATCTAATTAAGAAAGAAACAATTATGAGAAAATGCATTAAATAATCTATTTGCTGCACAATTAATTTCATTTTTATAATATAGTCTTTCTTGACACAGCATAAAAATTTATAAATTCCATATATTATACTTGTTGACTCAAAGAAAGTTACATTAAAAAACATTAATCCAATTTAAGCTTGCTTATCACTTGGACATTTATCATATTTAATATTTGTTTTGATAATCCAGAATTCAGGAGTGGCATTTAAATATTCAGCTTTCATAATCCATTATCCATTGAATAGGATTTAAATATTTAGCATTGATAATCCATAATATGCTTATTAAGCACTGGATATGAATTCATAGTTTGTTACAAGAAATAATTTATATTATTTGAACAGATGTTATAATTTTATTCAAAGTATTACCATTCATTACTTTTTTAATTTGAGATATAAAATTAATCTATTTATTTATATATCTTTATTCTATGATCTCAATAATTCTGAAAATAGCTTGGATAAAGCAAATAGTTTATCATCCATAACCAAGAAATTTTTATTACTTTCTGAATCAATGTTTGTTTATGGAGGCATATTTGAGTTGAAAAATTATTATTTAAAGTTTTCTTCACATAATTAAAGAAAAGATAATTCACAACATTGAGAAGACAAATATGCAAACTTTCTTGTAGTGATAAAAATAATTATTTTGCAATATTTTAAAAATAAACATTAGCAATTTATTTGAAGTTAAAATTATATAATTTTCCAAATATATCACTTGAAAAAAATCCAGTAATTTATTGTTAAAATAGACAGCATTCCCTAAGTCAATTTGTCCATTTTTCCACTAACAGTTGACTATAATAAATTAGATTTCTTGAAATAAAGAATTAATTAATTAATTAATTATGATTTTTTGATTAATCCATTGTAGCTCATCTTTTTTCTATTATGATGAGGTCATTTTTAAATGACAAAAGAAACTTTCTAGACTAGTAAATCTAGCCAATCATCATGTAAATGGCAAATAAACTGGCTATTTAAAAATTTGAACCTGTTTAGGTCCTGAATGCTATGAAAATTTGGACTGTCTGGATTTCCAAACTTCAGTTTTTATACCAGTTATCGTATGATGTCTGAATTACATAAAATTCTCCATCATGCATTGGAGCTCTTTGGTTTTCCATGAAATATTATATGTCATCATAATTACTGCTGGGAAAATGTTAAATGCTATCATTTTTGAATCAAAGAAGTAAAATTATATGAACAGCACTCAAAAATCAACAAAAAAAGAAAATTAAAATTTCAGTTTTTCTCCAATGCTTTTTTTTATTTCTGGGTTTTAACATATTTTAAGAAGCATTTATTTAAAATAAATGTCATAAAACTTAATAGTTCTCCAATATATAATTCAATTAAATTTAAATTAACCTTTTTTCCCATATGTCATAGCATCGGTCGGGACGCGAACCCGCAGCAACCGTCTGCAACTAACTGCTTGCTTGCAAGGCCGCTGCGCTGACCTCTCGGCTTTTAATCACTATCATTAAATAAATATTCTAGCGACTAAATAAATATCTGCTAAATAATAAATTAAATACATAATCTACCACTCATGCACACAAAATATAAAAATGTAAAAACTATTTATTTTGCACATAAATAAAAATTTAATCCAAATATAATTGCTTCATTTCAAAATATTTTATTGTGGTATTGTTAAATTTGTAATTATATTCATTGTTGCTATAAAAAATTACTTGTTTTATGTGGGTGGGAATTTCTGTTTGCACCATTTGATATTTTGTTCCTTAACAAGAATAATAACAAAATATGAGTCTACACATGTTATGCAAGCATTGATAATAAAATCTACTTAGAAAGCCATTCAAAAATGCTT
This sequence comes from Epiperipatus broadwayi, assembly GCA_028023455.1. Taxonomy (NCBI): domain Eukaryota; kingdom Metazoa; phylum Onychophora; class Udeonychophora; order Euonychophora; family Peripatidae; genus Epiperipatus; species Epiperipatus broadwayi. Next base: position 283,392 of record JAQFVV010000063.1, read on the forward strand.
TACAAAATTACATTTTCTTTTAAATATTAGTATGTGACTATAAAACATAAATTGATTATATTCTATACTAAATAACCAATGACAGTAATGAATATACTTGGTTGTTTATAAAAATTAAAGTCAATAGCTAATTTATAATGATATTGTAAGATTACAATATATATGTTGGATTTAATGTATAGAAGAATAATGTTCTTGAGTGAAAAAAAATAAAGCTATTACTGAAGTGCAAATATTAAGAAAGTATAATAAAAATATAACTGATTAAAATAAGTCTTGTGCTCTATGGAAAATGAAATTAGATTAATCTGAATTTTCCATTTTTTCTTTTTTTAAAAAAAATAAGTTAGTAAACCTAAAATGTAAAAAAAATTTAAATTTCTGAAAGCTAGGTTCAGATTATTCAAGCTATGATATTTCATTTACTCTGTATAAATATGGAAATTGCACATTATTATTAAAAGTAACTTTATTGACTATGAATACAAAAAAGAGATAGTAAGGGAACATCATAATGAGCATTTGGACAGTTTGAGCAACATGCACTCTTTTCAAGTCTTGTCATTTTTTTTAAAATTGAGAGTTTGGTATCTTACTTGATAAATCGTTGGTCAGAGAAACAAAACACATTCTCCAACCTTACAACCATTATAGAAGAGCTGATCCTTTGACTTTCAATCATTCAAAACAGGCATATCTAACCATGGCTAGAGCCATCTTAGTGGCTTATGTAGAGTGACCTTTGGACAAATAGTTAAGGAAACCCCCTAGCACTAATGCAAAAACTATTCTGGCAACACCACAAGCTTCCAGGTATCATTATAAATTATTTCCAGTGAAATCATATGATCCTTTTTTCTGACATCCTTGATTTGCACAAAAGTTCATTATGTAAATTATCGTTACTCTTCCCAAATAGAAGATGACTTCTCATTGTCTAGACTATATAGTTCATCATGATTGACAGTCTAATTATACCAAAGATTCCAGTTTTCAAGCATACATTTAGGTTAAAAATCCTTTGTTTATAGTATGTCATCCATCCATTGAGTATTTCCCTGCATTTATTTAAAATCACACAACCAAAGAAGAGATGCTGCATTGATTCATTCTCTCAATTGCACATTTGGCAAACAGAATTTATTTGGACAAATCCTCTCTTCATAACTAAGAATACACTGGTGGGGAGTGCAGTCAATTTTACTTTTATGATGAAATCCAGAAATCTTACCTCTAGCATCTAGAATTTAAATTTTCTGATTAACAGATCATTCAAAAGACCCAAGAAGTCATGAGGAGTAGCTGTGGTAGTGTTAAGCAATTGGTATACATCCCAATATTTCAATTTAGCTGACAACAATTCACCTCCAATTCCCACCTTCTTAACCAATGCAACTAGCCTCTCCAGCCAAGCTAGCAGTTTTACAGGCAGGAGCCTACCCATAGGCAGCAGCGAGTCAGTGGGGGTAATTTAAAGAATGAAAAACAGCTAATGTAGATCTCTCCTTCAGCTCAACTAAAAGATTATGGGCTCTCTGATACAGAAAGATTTGAATAGAGTGAAGGGCAAGACTATCAATCCTTCTGGGTTGGCACATATTTCTGTGGCTTATGAAAATAGGACATTAAAAAGGCATAAATAAACACTTAAAATTGTTACATTACCTTAAACAGCAAGAAAAATGATCACTTGGCTATTTGAATAGATTAAACCAGAATTAGTAATTGAAATTCTAATAATTCTATTTACTATAGTTTTATTTTATTTATATTATGAAATAGTATATATTTAATAGAAAAGAATATAATGCTATGAAAGAGTGAAGACATTTTGAGTCTGTCTATTTCATTGAAATGGATGATCTTCAGTAACACCTGATTGAAAATGCCTTTCAACAACTTGATAAATTGAACATATGATGGACTGTTTTGTAAAAAGGCTTTTCACATTATTACCAAGAATAAATTCAACCTGACAATTTCTTACAATAATAATGATTTTATTAACAGTAATAAAATAACTGATATTTTCAGGGTGAAAAAAGCATTGTCTACATATTTTGTTTGAACACATGAAATTAAAAATAATAGTAATTCAGCAAAATAGGAAAAATTACAATATTTAGTTTAATATTCATTAAGGCTGTAGCCTCAAGCACATGTGTATAAAAATGTGATAGTAGGGACCTCTACAGGTCTTAAACCACAAGCGGTGATGTTTTTAAACTGTAATAATAATTAGCATTATGCTAATGCATATGCGTTTTGTGGATTTAACTATAAATGAATATTCCCATTTTTTCAAACACAAGATAAAGTCTTTTTGAAAAGATAGGATGAATCCATCTATCCTTAGCTATAGTTAAAAGGTTATTTATCCTATGATGATTTCTGCAACAAAAAAACTCAAACAAAAGAGCTATTATAGATTTAATGAAAAAACTGGTTTGGCTTCAGAGATTATCAATTAATAACTTCTTGATAACATATTTTTATTTACATGAATATTATCTCCCCATTTTATTCTTTATTATAATAACAATTCATGGAAATATTTATTTTAATATATATGTTGTAAAACTGACTTTTAATAAGAACAAATATTGTTTTTAAAGATGTTAATTTTTTATTAAAAATGAATTACTGAAAATACTTATTTGAAGTAAATCATTATTTAATCATTGTGATTTGTTACTTAGATTTATCTTTTCAAACCTATGACCTAAGCTTTATCCCCACCGCCTATAATTAACCAAGCTTTTTCTTCTCAAAAACCATAGGTTTGTCATTCCTATGTGTGTGATGCTTTCAACATTAAATGCTTCTTTAATAAATCATAAACAAAAAAGAAATCATAAAATATAATCTACTATATGAACTTATTTTTCAGAATTCTTTCAGAATTAGAAAAAAATTAGAAAACCCAGTGTAAATTTGTACTTCTGCTAAATTTGTTAGTGTCCTTTTGTATGATATCTCCTCTTTTATTTATGTTTTACCGGTAATATCAATTAGTGATGTTAGATGCCAATTATTGATCAAGAGTAAATATGATAAATGTGGATAGGTTACCTCCTTTCCATAACCTTTTTTTCTTTGATTTATTTTATTTATACAATTCTTTGTTAGTAATAACTGAAACACAGGCTTATTATATACCTGTGTCTATGGGTATATGAGCACAGATTTTCAAATGACCTACCACTCTCCACTTTATCTCATAACACTGATACACCTGAACACATATATGTTGAAAAAATAAATAATCACCAACATTGATATTTCATGCTAAACCAGCAATCGTCAGTTGGTCAGATTACCATCTCCACACATATATGCTATAAGTGCTTGGATATATATTAAGATAGCCAATCCTCATACTTTAATGGACATGCTTCAATCTACTCCACCCTCCAAATCTTCAACCATCCATCCAATTAAAAATCTGATGATGAAATACTCAAAGGTCACTCTGGGGCTGAAATTCTTGTCAGAAAACATCATATGGTCTTCATTCTTTATATTTACACAAGCTGTTAACATAGAGGTAAAACTCTATTCACAGTAGTGCCACTCAGTACAAGCCAGGGTAATCAATGGTGTCTGGAAGGTTTGTGTATAAAATCCTTATTTAGTGCCTACTCATTCAATATCTTATTCTAAAGTCTAGGTACAGTTTCTCAGATTCAAAGCTCATTACTGATAAAAACATGCTAGAAACAAAGCTAGAAATATTGGATGATTTAGGCATAAAACATCCTGAATCAATTGCTTACTCTGGCTTCCACTAAGTGTACTACTGGAAGGAAAGATTTGCCTCTGTAATACCTTTCTTTGTTGCATTTTTTAATTCCAATATCATTTTCTGTGAATTTTCAAATTTACCTACATTTCACAAACAATGAGAATTTACAACATATTCATATATATTGTAACAGTCTGGGTTTTCCACCAGAAGAGAGGGAACACATTTAACTATGATCAGACCTAGGGTCTTTGGGTAGGATGCTGTGACTGATGCAATGAAGTACTTAACCAATGATTATGTCCACCTCCAATGGGCTAGGTCTAGGTTTACTCATTAAATTCATACTCAATTTAGGCTAGTTCATCTGTATTTCACCCCTCTTTTGGATTCCATTATGCCTCAGAATTCAAACCCAAGATGATTGTTGGCCTTGGTGCCCTTCAGGGTGGAATTTATTGTATATAGCAACCACGGCATCACTGTCTCGATTCCAATTGAATGTAAGACTCACCTAACCATGCTATTGTATTATGATATAAAAGAACATGTGTGTGAGAGTGTATATATATCAAGTTATATATTGAACAATATTTATTTTGACTAACAAAATGAAAATTTCAAAGTTTTTTCATATGCTAAAAAAAGTTATACATGTGTGTGCATAAAATATTGACAAATAAACATACTCATAATGACAAGTAAACATTTATTAACCCAACCCTTTCCATAATAGATATACATGCTGAAACACTAAACATATTTACAAATAAAAGTATAACAAAAGAATATTATTTACAAATGTATGTGTTAGCTCCATAGTTTATTTCCAATGGTAGACATTCCATTCACTTGTGTGAACCCCCAACTTAACTATGTACAATGAAAGAGAACATTCACACTAGGAGATTAGTCTCATACCCAAAAAAAACCAAGTATAAACATTGTTAGTTAACAAAAAAAATAAACTCTGTCCTGTAGAATTGTGAGGTCTTAATATCAAGTAAAATCTTACATCACATATTTTCTGAAAGATGATGATCCCATTTTAAAGTCACTATGTGGGGGAGCTAACCTAAATTTTAGTCATTAAAAAAATTTGAACTTAATGACCTTTCCTCCCACCTGTGCTTTTTTGATTCTATCTACAATGGACTGTTTCAAGTGGTAGGTATTTCAGTTCCCAGATGTGGAAGTGAAATGAAAACAAAACTCTACAAATGTATAAATAAATAATCCATAGCAATTTAAAACTTTCCCTGAATTATTCAGAATAGTGTTTATGAATTTGGCAAGTACTGTCCCTCATAATCACACTTCCTAGAAGCTCCAGTCACCCTTTTTCAGCAAGTGCATTGCTTGCAGAAAATTCTTGGTAGCTTGCTTGTTCTTACATTCCATATCTGATTACCTAGTGACTGGGTTGACATTAGGTCATTATGATGTCTACCAAGTCTAAGAATAAGTCTTGTCTAATGACATAAGATGTGGCATTTAGTTCAGTGATGTGACTGATCTCTTGAATTAAGATTTTTATCTTGCTTTCAGCTAAGGGAATTCAATTTAATAAGAGAATTTTTCTTAATATCACATTTGATAAAATAAACATTGGTTGTGCATCTATATATGTGTGTGTGTGCTTACTATCTAAATTATAATACAAGTTCAACTATCCATTTACTAAATTTATTTGTAGATGAGTTTAATTTAGTGAATATTGCAGTATGAATCAAGACTGGTTCTAGTCTGAGTGTAAGCTACCCTTACAACTCCCTGATCCTTACAGGGTTGAAAATTTAAGTTGTGGCTAAAAATTATATACTTATAACTGTCTTAGTGCGCCTTTAATGTGGGGCTATTTTGGATTAGATGAAGGATTGTTACACCCTTTTTTTTGATTACATAATTTTTATTACACCTGACTTTGAGCACTTTAATCATCTCTTATGGCTAGGCTATATCATTTGAGGATTATCTAGACTTACAGGATTTGATGTCTTTCTGTTCAAGACTTACCTGTTAATGTGTCATAAGTGTCTTGGTGTGTCTTTAATGTAGGACTATTTTGGATTAGATAAAGGATTGCTACATGTTTTTTCTTGACTGCTTCATTTTTATTACACCTGATTTTAAGCACTTTAATCATCTCTTATGGATAGTCTATATCATCTGAGGGATGATCTAGGCTTACAGGCTTTGGGGTCTTTTTGGTCAAGACTTACCTGTTAATGTGTTTCTTTTATATATGGCACATAGGTTTATTTATTAACCTTCTTCCTGCTCTTTTTAAGATTTACTGGATTCATGAAGATCTAGGTAAATATCAGAACATCCATCTATTAGTTTGGATAGGCTCCTGTGTCTTAGTTAGTTTCAAGGCTTCCTAATGATTGCATTATGGTGTTAACTGGGGAATATCCTCATCAAACTCAATATCCCTAGTCATGTATTATTATTATTTGGGTCAATCACCTGTTGCTTCTATTTTCCTTGGATGTGATTTATATTGCCTTTATGCTATGCTTGGTGGTTAATTTTATTTTTTAGCTGTGTGATTAATTTGATGGGATCATCATAGGTTATTAGGAGCAGTCAAAATAGATTTTTAAGGTATGGGCATTATATGAGCCCTGAATCCCTCTTTTCTCTTTTATCCAAAATGCATTGGAACTCATCTACTTAACAATGGTATATGATCCTTTATACTTATTATAGAACTTATGAAATTTATTTTTCTGTGGTCTACTTGGGTGTAAACTTTTTATCAAAACTTTATCTCCAACCTTAAATTTGTGTGGGGACTTTCTTGTATTTTGGTTTCTATGATTTGAAATTGTGGTGAGTCATTCATAAGCCTTTGATATATCCTTTTTTCATCAATTTTGATTTGAGTAGCCATATGTAGTTTTTGCAATAACTAAGATTAGTTGATGGATTCCACAAAAGAATCCTAAACAAATCTCTGGATCAGTTTCAGACTATTAACTTTTTATAACTCTGCTGCTTGCTACCCTATACTTCACATTTAGTTGGGTGGTCATAGTCTGGGGCCAGGTAAATAGAATAGCTGTATATATTCATATCCTATTGTATTTTAACACCTTTTTCTTTTGTCTGTGCCTGTGTTATTATGGGTTCTTTTTTTTCAAAATGACTCAATATTATAGTTGGGTTTATTCATTTTGGGTCATCCAGTTTACATGTCTTGATTGCAATACTAGAAGTTCATCTTTGTTATTAGCTTCTTAAGCAGTAGTACTTATACATTTAATGAAGGTAAAGATCCTTTATAGGTATTGCATAGGTTGTAGAAACTTGTGCCTTTCTGTCTATTGTTTTTTGGTGTAGTACTTTCTATCATAATCCAATAGATTTTCTACTTTCATCATCTATATAAGTGAATGATTTGAGATGCCATATCAGGCATCCAAGATGGTCAGACCTATTATCTTCATCTGACATTCCCAGTTTGATGCATTGGTCATGACAGTTTTCTTTTGTGGTGGTCATTTGAGCTGATAGTGATCATTTTGAAGACTGCCATTGGGTTCACAAAATTTATGTTTGGAACTTAACATTGGTTCTTGGTATTGGTCGCTCAGTCTATTTGGGTCTTTAGGGCAATTTGCATGCTGTTTATTGTTTCACTTCACTTCTCTTTGTTAGTCAGGGTCATCTGATCATCCCCAGTCTGTTACATCATAAATGCTAGTCTCCCTGGCATAGCTCGGATTCAAACACTTTGATCTTTTGATTCACTGCTTCACTCATTTGACCAATCTGGTCATGCATTTAATTAACACTCTTGACTATCTTTTTTTCCATTTCACTTGCAGCTAGTTTGTCTTCCAGACACTTATCTTGTATCTCATTGATTCAATTGCCTTATGGTCTGCCTTTGCTTCAACTTTGTGCCACAAGTAAAGTGAGTCCATTTTTGTTTGTATATCCATGAATTCTTCCTTAATTTGTTCTCAGTACTTCTCTTGGTCTATGCACACTTCATTCTTGAAATCTTTGTGGCCTTGAATCATCTCACAGAACTTAAGGTCTAACTGACTCAAAATAGTGCATTTAAAGTATTTGAATCTTTGCTGGCCTCATGTTTCCTTTTCTTTCATTTTTCTCTATTTCTACTTTGTCTCAACTCCCTGTTTTCTCTCTAAATGTTATAAACATTCAAGGACAGCTGTTCCATCCCAGCAGATAATTTATCTTCAATCTCTATCATTTCAGTTTCAGATTTTCTTTTATGCTGTTTATATCTCATTTCAAATCTTCTTTCAAGCTGTTTATATTTGTGTCCATTCTATTAGTGACTTTTGCTTTCATGCTTTTCATATATTCCTTCAAATCTTCCAGCTGTTCATATTTGGGCCTATTCTTTTCATTTCTGCTTTCATGCTATTCATATCTCCCTTCAAATCCTCCTTCAAGCCATTCATATTCATGTTCATTTCTGGTTTCATGCTATTCATATTGTCCTTCAAATCTTTCATGTTCATTTTGACATCCATGACTTCCACAAACCTTTGGAACATTGGCTTCATCACTGTCACCTCTCTTGTAACTTGTGCTATTTTGACTGTAAGTGCTTGATAACTTTATGGGTAGGGATCTCTTAAAATTTGAGAAGCTGTTTGGTCACTCCCTGTGTCTGTGGTAAGTGATCAGTTTCTGTCATGGACCACCCAGCTATTTGTACTAATGTAGACTCTTCTCTACTACTAAAAATAGAGCACTCCATCTCACTACTATTATTACTTATAAATTTTTTGTGAAACTTTCTCATCCATTCTTATTAGTTTCCTTCTACTCCTCATTAAGAATTTTTTTTTTAATTTTATCAATAGTTAAATATAATGCTATTTATTCCTTTGTAAATATGAATAAAGATATGTCATGGGACTTTGTGCTACCTCATGCCATTTTGCACATATGGTTAACTTATCTTTAGATTTTTATGTTAGTGTATATATATATAGATTTTAATGCCTAGCTTTTAGCATGTGTTTTATTCATCTAACTCCTCTATTTTAGTTTAATTTTATTATTTAACTATTTATTGATGGTCTCAGTTTGTCTTCACATTACCATCAATCAATTCATATTCAATGTTTCACACGAGTTTCCTTTCTTGGTTAGATGCATCTTTTAGTTGTTGCTCAGGTAAATTTATAAAGTTGAGTAAGTTCCTTTAGCTTATCTGAAAGTGGACGTAAAATAATTCTTCCAAGATTATTCAAAAATTCAGAAGGGTTCTCCATGTAATCTTACCTAAAAAATTTTATTTTTATAAAATATAAAGCCATGGAACTATTCAAATCACTATCTACATCTACCATTTCTTTCACTGGAGTTAACCCTACTTGTCTCAAAATATTACTATCATTCAACTGTTTGTTTTCATTGTTTTTAGTTAAATTTATCAATTACAACTCTGTAAGCTTATAAAATTATCAGATCTATCAAATAACACTTTCTCTTTTCCTATTTCAGTCCTTTTACTTATAGTAACCTTTACTTCTTTCAAGTGATTATACAACTGTTGAAACTTTTCTTCAAAATTTATCTGACCAAGAACTTGATCTATATATATCTTCTGCTCAAATTTTAATATATTGAAGTTCTGATCTATGACTTTCTTTTCATTCACTAGTATTCTTTTCTAAAATACTATTCTGTCTTTCTGTCTGCTCTTTAACATCTTTTTGTAGGCACTTAACATTTTCACCTATCTTAAACTGATATTTCTTCTCATCTAAGTTGTGTATCTCCAATCCTTTTAATCTCTCAGCTATGTCCTTCTCTATATTTTCTTTTAAATTTATTTTATTTTGACTAATTCCATCTTTCATAATCTCAATTTCTTTTGTCATATATCAAACATGAGTTTTCATTTCATGAATCTCACTAGTCAATGTCAAATGTGAACTCTCAGTCTTGTGATTTATATTTTCATTATTGAGTTGACACTGACTAATAGCCTCCTCAACCTTATTCCAAAATTCTTTAACTGTATTATCTGTAAATTCTTGCCATTTCTGTTTCAACATCTCTTGGTGTCTACTATCTGATTGATTAACTTCTGCTCTCAATTCGCTTTTCCTTTTTTTTTTAAATTCTGAATTAAAATGATCAAGCTTATATTCTACTTCTTCTTTAAAAAGTTTTACTGTATATTTAATGAGTAATAAAATAGAATAGTTTGTTAGTTACATTCCAACCTACTATCCACAGAAGTAAGTCTGTTATTCAAGGATTCTAATTTTATTACCAATATCCTCCTTAAGAGCTTTATTATTTTTATCCATCTTACTATTCATTATATACAATTTATTATCTACTGATTTATTCAATATATTCTTTAAGAATTTTACTATTTTCATCCATATTATCAGTTAAATATTGAATAATATATTTCTTAGAAGATTTAATATTTTCATTAAGAGATTTATTATTCTCATCCAACTTTCATTCTATTAATTGTTTTGCACCGCTTAGTTATTATTTTACTTAAATCCATTATTGCTTGCCTCATATATATTTTTCTGTTCAAGATTATTATGAACCACTTCAGGGTTTATCCCTTTTCCCATTTACTTTTTCCTCTACCTTCTCCTCTTCCTCTCTCAGCTCAGCCACATTGTTTTCACTTATGGAATCTCACAGTTCTATATTGAGATCTTTTTCAGAATTACTCGTCATGATAAATTCATCAATCAAAACATAATATAAACAATAATAAATTTTAAATCAATATTTTCATGAAAAGAATTCCCTATCAGCTTTTTCCACTTTACACTTAACCACCCCCTACAACAATCTACAGAATACAATAAATAGCATCAAATTATTTTCATATATTACACTAAAATTACAACTCTCTAAGTTTAAACTTAAATAAACTATAAAGTATGGTTTTTTTAGAGTTTCATTTGTCAGCAAAAGTGACATTGACCTGCACCAACACATAAAACACATAAAGACATAAAGAATCTAGCTAACTGGGATATAACTATATTATATTACAATCAAGTTACATAAACAATGACTATTAAAAATACTATTCTAACTAGCTCAACATACATTACTAGCATACAATATCTATAAAATTAATATTTTCTAATATTTAACTATAAGATATTTATTAAACTGAAGTATAATAACACTTGATATTATAATAATGATTTTTTTTAGAAAATGTTTGTTCCTCTTTATTAACTTAACCTTTTCATAGAAATTTTTTTTTATTTTCATTGGCCAAATGAATTAAAGTTTCACAACTTTTGATTGGTCAATTAACAAACTCAGGCATAAAAATATATTCAACTTGTAATATTATATTCATTTTAGTTTTGTTTGTAAAAAGTATATTAATTATTTGTCAGATTATGTATGAATGAAAGATTTTTCAAAAATAAATTTATATTTATATTTCCAAAATATTTGATAGTGAAAGACCTAAAAAGAGAGTTCATAACAAATTAGAAAGTGCTGCAGATGTCATTGATTTTTTTCTCAATTTATGTTACTGTAAAAGTAAAGAATTTTTTACTGAAATCTTACTATTTCCCTAAAATAATTATATTTTCAGCATATTTTACCGAAATACATTATAATATGTAAATAAACACCAGAAAAATACTCTAAATTATTGATTTCTGTTTTTCCAATGAAATAAAGAGCCTGGGATAATGAAAATTGTTGACAGGTGTCAAAATTGTTGTTAGGCTGGTTTCAATTTCAATTTACATTCATGTAAAAGTATACAATTTTTTACTAAAATCTTGCTATTTTTCTAAAATAACCATATTTTCAGCACCTTTTATGAAAATAATTCATAATATGTATAAAAAATAATTAAAAAAACATTCTAAGATATTAATTTTAATTTTCAAAGTCAAAACAGAAGTTGAATTGTTGAAAATTATTGACAGATGCTCTTCTATTGTCCAAAATGTGAACCAACCAATCAGCATCTAAGAAAACCTGCCTTCTTCCTTTGTTGTAACTTCTTACATTAATATTATTGATTTTTACTTGTAAAATAAATTCTAGAGAAGGCAGCATGTTATGGCACATGTTAAGCTTTAAAATAAGTGTAAATACACTACCATAGCTTAAAAATTGATGGTTTCTGAATGACCTGAAGTCAGGACCGTCCTGACATGGTAATTTCTCAGAAAAGGTTAAAGTTTTTTGACAAATTAATATTATTATAATAGGATAAAGTTATTAAGGTTAAATTTTCATTTATACTAAGCATATTAGTTTTATTAAATTTAAATTCCTTACATAAATTTTCTCCAGTCTTGTAGAACATTCTTCAGTATTTGGTGTACATTATCTCAACATTCAAATGATTATTATCATGTTTCATAAAAATCATTGTAGTTTTAAAATTAAGCTTCAAGTAGAATTCTCTGATAGGAAACTTTTGTGTTTATTCAATTATTATTTAATATAGTTATTAAAATTATACTTTTTAAAACACTTTTAAGAGAAAATAATAATAATTCAAAAAATTACTACTGGCACAATTAAAAAATCATATTGATTATACATTTCAAACTAACAATGTTACTTTTACATTTTTACTTTCACTGTCTAGATTGGATTAAACCTTTGCTTTTATATTGATCTAGTCTAATGATTTCCTTGGATAATTTTGATTTTAAAAACCTGCTAATTTACATAATTAAATCAATATCATTTTTTAAAATTAAGTTTTAAAATTATGAGTCATCATTTTTCTAAAATGTTACATCAAATTATTTAGCAGTTATAAATAATAAATACTTTATTATAATTATCTATCTTTTTGTAAACAATGTAAATATTTTAATGACCCTTAAGTGTAAAGATCTACAAAACAACAGCATATTTATATTAAACATTACTCACAATTCCATTTACTTTCATCCACCCATAATATTAAAAGAATGGAGATCTTGTGATGTTTGATGGTTTAATATTAAAAGAATTTTTAAATAAGTTAATTGCTTCAGAATCATCAATTTTTAATAGTAAAGATTCTTTAATTTTTTCTTTTATTTTTTTTTATAAAGAATTTTTATTATTAAAAATTTATGATTCTGAAGCAATTAACTTATTTAAAAGTTTTTTTAATATTAAGGGTGGATGTGAGGTAAATGGAATTGTGGATAATGCTTAATATAACTATGTTCTTGTTTTGTAGTTTTTTACATTTGAGAAGTCTACTTGTAGCAGGAAAATCATTGATTGTGTTGTAGATTTTATTTTTTTGGCTAGTTTGGTTAAGTTTTTGATTTGGGGTAATTTTTATTATTTATTGACTAGTTTAGCTTTATTCTTTTAATATTGTGCCGGTCAAAACCTGTTTGTCCATCTAACATGAGCTGGAACTCACAAAATGTACTTCAAACCCAGTCAAGCCCAAGATTTAGGTCAGGAACCAGCCTGGATTCGAACCCACTCTAGAAACCCCAAATCAAACACCTAATGAATAACATAATAGTGATGGCCCATGAGAATTAATCTTAATCCGGCTGATTAGCAAAGCTGAGCAAAACAATGAGACATCTATTAACTATGATTATATTAAAATATACATAAGCATTGCTGTAATATGTGGAAGTGGAGAAAAAGGAATTCAAACTACTCAAATAAGTTAGACAATAAAAATAGTTTAATATAATGGAAAATTAGTTATATACATTTATAAATTAAGTACATTAGTATGTGCATGAATGAGCAAGCAGTATATGATTACATAGTGTCATTCACACTATTATTTCTCATATGCTCTTTATTAGCTAAATAATATATTACAAATAAACACACATCTTTGGTGGGTCCAATATTAAAATGCCAATCTGCATTAGAAAGAAGTTACACAAAATTGCTATTAACGCTTTGATTTACAGTTCAGAAACATGGTGACTAACATATATTAGGGGAGCATTCTGAGATTCATTACAGATATAAATACAAACTATTTTCCTGCCATTATGGTCATGAAAATACATAAAATACATTTGAAAACATTTGATTATATTTAAACCTATGACAAAATATTTAATGACAAATTATTTTAACAATAGTAAGACGAACACTTTATTTTCCCCAAGGCATATAAATACTCTTAAATATAGATATGTTATGATGGTGAGATTGTCTGATAAGATTGAAATAGCATTAGTAATTAATCTAATAAAATAGAAGTAATTGGCATTTATATATATATTTTTAAGCAAAGCTTAATTTTAATATTAGAGCATTAAAACTGGGTCATGAAGCAAAAGAAATACTAATACAAATAAGTTTGTGGTGCTGATGTAATAGCCAAAAAATAACTAAGAGAAAAAGGTTGTGCTTCTGGATAAAAAACAAAATCTCACACCCCCTTCTTGGGTAGTGCTTAGAGAAAAGTGGATAGGCATGGTGTGGCCCAGACTTTTGCTGGTATAACTGATGCAAGAGGCCCCTTATCTATACGAAGTGAATATGCATAGCGTGTGCCAAACTTATGGGATCACCACCAGAGGCATTTTATATGAAATAAATGTGGTTCCAGATAGCTCAACTATCTATGGAACGAGGTACGAGAAGAAATCTATGGGTTCAAACTTGTCGCAACCCCAGATTAGAAGACTAGAAGCACGTAATATATAAATATGAAGAGAGGTTAAATGTCAGCAATGCAGTAATGATAAATGTCGCTAACAACATTGAATAAATTTTACTGCTTTAAAATAAATGACCCTCGTTTTAATACTATAATATGCCATGCAATTATAATATATATAGAGAGAGAATATTTCATTTAATAAAATATACTTGAAGATTTTATATAGCAAAAGAAACATTAAGATTTAGATTTCAAATTAATATACAAAAATTAACAAAGCGTATGACACACTTGAATGAGAAGTCTTAAAATCTTTAATATTTCAAATTAATAAAATATACATTAAGATTTGATTTAGTAAAAGAAACATTAAGATTTTCCCCCATCCCTTTTTCTGCTAGTTAAAAAAATCAATCTCACTTTCGTTGATTTTGCAATAACTGAAATATATTTAATACTGTATATGATCTTTTAAGCATAGACTATTTTAAGAGTATAGCAAAAAAAATAACTAGCAGTTATATAGAAAACAAATAATCGGTAACCTTTTCAGAAATGAATAAAGAATATTTTTATAAGATTTCAAAGTGTTAATTAGCTTAAGTTCTGGATTTACACAGGATAGAAAATCCAGAATTAAACAAATATATTTTTATAATAAATAAAATGTTGACTCGAAAAACAATCTGGTGAGTATATTAATTAATAATGCATTGTTTTAAATGGACATTAATAACTTGCTTCATGAAGGTTTACTTAAAAAATGACAGAAAAGATTTTTATAAATTAAAAATTGCCAGTTTGTTTGAGATTAGAAAATTAATAAAAAAAAGCAAATATATATATATATATTATATATATATATAATATATATATATATATATATATATATATATATATATATATATATATAATCAAGTAATAAATAACTACAAATAATTGACCACACTAAAATTAAAGAAAGTTAAAAGCATATGAGATAGGATTAGATATAAAGAAATCATTTGAAAGCAAATTTACATTCACAGATTTATATAAAAAGCAAAGTTAAATAATACATGAGAAATCATGATTAGTAGGATTTGAGATTAGTGAGGCTAGATTCATTTTCAAATAGTAGCATAAAAGTTACCTTGTGCAAATTTAATAAGTCTATTTTCAAACTACGGCTCATGCATAGCAAATTGAGGATCCAAAATGAATTCTTCTTGGTGACAGCAAGCTTCTCTATTACCATTTTTAATGTTCTCCATCAGGCCTTTACTTCACTTTAGGGTAGCAGAATATTATGGTAGCGGCAGAGGCCGCTGAAGAGTGGTGGATTTACTGCTACACCAATTTGAGTTTCACTGCGATGTTAACAATCATTTTCACTAGAGTAGCTAATCTCTCTAAAAGTAGCTAATCGTCCCTGTGATTCAAAATTCAGTCGTTTTATACTTTTTCTTTTATCAATTGTTTTTGAAGATGCAATAGTAAGATAATGTCCAAAAATAAATTCAAATCTATTTCCAGATTAGAAATAGATTTGACAACATGTTTTTTAACAAAAGTATCTCTAATCTTAATCCCCTTTTAAGTAAAACTTTAATTAGAAATACCTACCCCAGATTAAAACAGTAGTGCTTCCAACCCTTAATTGTTTTTGGACAATTAACAACAGTCACATCTTCCATATTGGATTTTATAAAAAATATATACAGTTTAATAGAAAAACAAGCAATTTAAAAAGAAAAAGTTAAAAATGACATATAATAAATATTTAAAACCATCAATATTTTGTTAGTAAGTTTTGCTCCTAATATATATATATATATATATATATATATATAGGAGCAAAACTTACTATATATATATATATATATATATATATATATATATATATATATATATATATTTGAGCCGCATCTATAATACTTTAATAGAAAAGAACTAATAATTAATAAAAAGAATTAATAATAATTTTAAAACATGTTATTGACACATTAAATTTTATAATTTAGGCGCGCATCTCAAATATATACATGAAATATATATACACAACAAAAGGAGCGGGATGGGATATAGGGGTTTGAATACGGGTTAGTAGGTAGAAACATGAAGCACAATCTTAGGCTAAGATTTACTGCTTCAATATATAATTACATCACTTATCAAAAGGCTCAAGTCACATGGTTATAAGAATTTATTCAGGTATTTTATTTTACCCTGAGATGCTTAAAAAACATTAACACATACTTAAAACTTAATTATAACATATTTTAATCAATGTTAGGAAGAAATTAATTTTAGAAACACATTAAGCTATTTATTTATTAAATGTAATTTGAATTCAATAAAATATCCCTTCAATTCATAATTACATTTTAAACTGATTATTAAGTCTCATTAATTCATATAATAATGTTTAGATTTAAAGTTATAAAGTCATAATTATGTTAAGCTAAATCCCACTTACTTACAATTACAATTTGGCAGTCTTAAAATCTATGATACATTAATGACAGGAACTAATCCCATTACTTACTGTTATAAATTTTGATGGCTCAATTCATGAAAATATAAAATAACAAAACTGTTCTGTCTCAATTATGTACAGTTACATTACATATATTGATTATAAGTGCCAATCCAATTTAAAATATAATATAGTTTTAATTTTTATTTACTGGGCCAATACTAAAAAGTTAAAAGATTAAAAAAAATTATATTAAATGCTTTTGTTTACAATGTACTAAAATGAAAAAAATAATTGTTTCTTCAACCACAATTTGGGTTTTTATATTTATCGTCAAATAAAAGCATGGGGTGGAGGTCCACAAATTAATTGTCAATATTTTTTTTATATTAAGGGATTAACTTTGTTAATATCTGGACTCCCTATGCTTTTATTTCAAGCTAAATCTGAAAACGCTAATTGTGGTTGAAAAATTATCTTTTTTTTCTGTTTAGTGCATGATAAATAAAAGCATTTAATACAAAAAAATTATCTCTCTTGTTTTACTCTTAAAAAGATAATAGCACATTCAATATGTTGGACTATTTCCATCATCTATCATTAAATGCTTAATATATAGAACATTTTAAACTTTTCAAATACAAACATTTTATTAGTAATAACACATTGATAAACAACACTGATTAGTATTTATAAAATGTTTTCAATATTATTATTCTCTACCCTTCTTTGGATATTGCTGGTCTGACAATATTATCATAGAAACTGAAGTTACAGCTTTAGATTCTCGAATATTGAATTTTAAGGCAATGCTCTAACCAACTGAGGCTATTTGAAGAATATATTAGTTGGTTAGAGCATTGCTTTAAAACTTGATATATATGAATCTAAAAGTATAAGTTGAACTTTTATTCTAATATTGTCTCTGAAAGGCAGCAACACTTGAAAAAGAGTTGAGAAATAATCCTATTTGAAATGTCATATAATTATTAAATTGTCTTTTCTATTTGTGTGTTATTACTAACTAGTTGTTTGTATTTAAAAAGTTTAAAATAAAATTTTAAATTATCTATACATTCAACATTAAATGAAAGGTGATAAAAGTAGTCCAACATATCACATCTAATAGAACTTTCAAAATTTTTAAAATAATATTCTCTTTTTTAATTTTAATATTTTCATTTTAACTGTAAAAATATTGCTTCACCTTTGCTAATGTATAATGGTATATCGAATTTTTTTATATAATTAAAATTTTTTATCCCTATATTTGCTTTTAAGAGTTTTTTTACTGACTTAAGAAAGCTTCTACAGTTTTACAGATAATGATATAATCATTTAAAAAATTTATTTCAGACAACTTGTATATTTATCAATATGAATTCATCTTTTCTAAATATAGACCACACCGGTATGTCATCCATGTGTTTATGACTTTAACTCATTCTCTAACTACTATTTTTAATATTACTTTGCCAATTTTCCTGAAGAAAAACTATAGTGAATAATGGTGCCATCATAAAAATAATTTACAATTAATAAATCAATAATATTTAAATTTAGCTTTATAACAATGAGATAAACTCCACCTTCCATCATGCTGATTGGTTGTTTTCTTTTTTTTTCAAAAAAAAATATCTCCCAAATTTTTTTTTTCCTTTTTTTTTTTTTTTTTTTTTTTAAAAAAAAAAAATATATATTTTTTAAAATTTTTTTTTCACATTTTTTTTTTTTTTTAAAAAATTTTTTAAAAATTTTTAAAAAAAATTTTTTTTTTTATGAAAGAAAAAAAAAAAAAATATTTAAATTAAAAATATAAATATATGATAAAAAAAAAATTTTTTTTTTTTAAAATTTTTTCATTAATTATAAATAGAAATTTATTTTTAAAGAACTTTTGTTTACTTTAATAATCTAACTAATTATTAATTTGCATTTTAGAAAGTAAACTAAAATGAATGTAATTTTAAAAGATTATATGTTTACTGTTGATTTTGTAATGGACCAATCAAAAGTTTGGAACTTTAATTCACTCTGCCAATATGGGTTTTGTATTAAGAAAGAGTTAAGAGAGAGTTAGTTTAAAAAATGATTTTGTTACATAAATTATTTGTGGAAATATATATAATTTTCTTCTCAAAATATTGCTCTACAAAAGTTTCATAATTAATATTCATACATATTCAATTCTTTGCATAAATTCTTCAGTGTTACAAAAAAAGTGTAATTTAAACCATATTGTACAAAACTATCAGAAATTTCAAAGTTTTCAACTGTTAATTTTAAGTGATGGAAACAAAATCAGGAATAGAATTTAATTATTAGTTATAATTTATCATTACTATTGATGTTATACTTGATATTATTATTGTTAATAAATGTTTGAGAGTTTATATTATTCCGGTCTCTGGTTTATTGAGTTGTCCTGACATTCTACAGTTTAGAAATAATTATACATGCACACACATCTATTTTTCTTATTATATAAAAGCTTGAAAATAAAACAAATATTATAAATGCTAGTTGTAACCTATATATAGGTGCAGGAGTTGCTGTGTATATCTGTTCATACCTGCTAAAGGAGTTAAAAGCAATATTCTCTCTGGGCTTGAATATTAGGGCATAACGGAATTTAAAAGGGGAAAGTGGATGAACTAACCTAAATTGCATTTAATATTATTAAATAGGGATAGAGTTAGTCAATTAAAGGGTATGCAATCATTGGTTAAGCATTTCATTGGGTTCTCATTAGCACTCTATCAGATGACCCACAGTCTGAACATAGTTGGATGCAACTTTTTTCCCTTCTAAGCCTGGTAGGTCTCTGCAGATTGTTTCATTAGGGGTAATAAATTAGAGCATATTAACTTATCCCTACACCATATTGCTACATCTGCATAGTAGTACAGTCTGCAAGTTAGTTGACCATCCATTACATCTGGTGTTTGCAGTGTTTGGGATTAGTTGTAATCATTTCATCTGTTATACCTGGCATCATCAACTTTTGGGGCTAGTGGTCATTGTTCCATCTGTTATATCTGGCACACAATGTGGTAGGCATGAAGATATTACAGTTGATAGAGGTATCCAAGTATATTTACTAATGGTTATATCTGGCATGCAACATGGTAGGCATGAAGATATTACAGTTGATAGAGGTATCCAAGTATATTTACTAATGGTTATATCTGATGTGCAATGTGTTAGGCATATAAGATATTACAGTTGATAAATGTATCCAAATGTATTTACCAATAGTTACATCTGGTATCCAGTATGTTAGGTATGAATATACTATAGTTGTAAAGGAAGTCCAGCCATTGGACTGGTGTTTAAATTTTTTTTAAAAAAATGTTAAAGCACATTTCATTTTATATTTTTCTATCAACATAAACCCAAATGAACTTATACACATGGCAAACAACTAGCACTTTCATCTAAAATAATAGTAATAGTGATAATAGATCACATAAACTTGAATCAATTTTCAATAAGAGATCTAAAGTATTGAGTGTAAATTGGAAATATAAAGGATTGGACAATAAACAGAGACCGATGATAAATAGTTAAGTGATTAATAAATGATAATAAAATAGTAGAGTTAGGCATGTAAAAGGACATAGGCTAAAAGTAGATCTATTAAAAAAAAAAAAGAGGTAAAAGATAAATGCAATGGTTGGGAGTGGCATGATGCACTGTGGCATGTGATTATTTATAGTTTCATAAATAAATATTTTATAAATAGTTTGCAAATAAATAAATATTTAATGATAACCAGAAGTGGTAAGCAATTAAGTAATATGGAATCAAAACATTTGGAGATAGGGAAAGATAGTAGTGACAGTGAGATGGTAGATGATACTACCAGTAATAAGGTAGAATCTGTGATGATTCAGATACCTGGGGGGTCTATTCTGGAAGTTGAACAATCCCCACAAATGCAGGAAGGAAGTCAAACAGTTTCTCAAATTCAGATGATTTCTCCCAGTGAGATTGTTCAAGTGCCTGAAGTGGGAATAACTCAGGCTATGCAAGACCCTACAACATTGGCACAACTAATCCAAGCAATCATGGAGATGAAGAGTGATATGAATAGGGGGATATGAATAGTAAGATGGAGAATATGGCAAGCAAGATGAAGAATATGGCAATCAAGGCTGATGAATATGAAAAGTGATATAAATAGCAATATGGAGAATATGAAAAGTGATATAAATAGTAAGTTGGAGAATATGGCAACCAAGGCTGATATAAATAAAATAAAGGAAGAATTGAAGAAGGATGTGAATGATATGAAAGAACAAATGGAAACAAAAATTGATAATGTTGAAATTAAGCTGTCTGAAGATATGGGACAACTTTCCTTAAAATTAGAATATGTTCAGAAAGACAATATTGAATTGAAGCAAGGAATGTTAGAGATGAGGAATGAAATTGATGAAAAGAATACAAAATGCCAACAGCGAATAGATGATTTTAAATCCAGTGTCATGGAACAATTGAATGCAAAATATGATGAGGCATGTAAGAGTCAGGAAACATTAAAACATGAGGTGCATGTGGAACAGGATAAATTCCTAACCGAGGTTCAAGATGAATTTCAGGGAATTCAATCGAGAATAGAACAACTTTCCATATCACAAAATAATCAGGTTGAGTCATGCAACAAGATGCTAGTAGATTTGGATCAACATCTTAAATGAGTTGAGAGTAGAATAGTCAAAGGGGGGGTGGACACGACCATAGACAAAGCCAATATAGAAAAGTTGGTGGGAAGTACTCATGAAATAAGAGATGAAATTGATAGATTGGGTGAAGCCGTTAATCCGAGATTTGTAGTGCTTGAATCTCAACTGTGCCAAAAGATGCTGACCAGTAGAGGAAAACATGATGAAATTGATGTAAGGATGCACAGTAGTAATAAAATAAGGGATAATAGGACTCATCACCTAGAGATGGCCCTTAAGGACCCACAGAAGATAAGTGATCCTTCTGAAGAAACTCTCCTCCCATGTCGCATTCTGCCTGAGGCAGAAGATTATCCTCCTAATTTTAGTTTAGAAGGTTTAATTCCAGATAGTTATCGAACACACTATGATGATCATACATTGACCTCACCTGTAAACACTACAGAAGTCAACAAGACACTTTACCATCCTGCACAAGTGAATGCTATTAACCAGTTTGTCAAACTAAAAGTATTCAAGGGATCTACTAATGAAGCTCCCATTGAACATATCCGGAGTCTGAACCTTTATTTCTCTGTAAACAGAAACTTGTCAGAGGGTGAAAAGGTTATTATTGCATACAGCCATCTGCAAGGTGATGCACTGGTGTGGTGGGAGTCATTGTTTCAGGCCCCATCTACCTTTGATGAATATCAGATACTGCTGGTGAAGAATTTCTGGAACAAGGACAGGCAGGAGGCCTTATTGTATCAGTTATTTCAAGAGAAATATAGGGCAGCACCTGGAGAAACCTTGACAAAGTTTTTCTGCCATCAAGTTACAAAATTAAGGATGTTAAATACCTACTGCCTGAGTGAAAGTCAAATTATCAGAATAATAAAGAGAAACTTACCACTCAGGATTGAACAATCACTATTATGTACCAATGTTAGGACCATAGAACAGGTGGCAGAACTGTTAATTAATATAGATATGAACAATGCTAACCTGTCAATTAGGGCACCTGAAAAAAGGAGAGAAGAGGCTACTGTTAATGCTATTTTTTATAAAAAAAGAAAAAATAATAATGATGTTAACCATTGGAAAGGGAAGTCCATACAAAGTAATTCACCCTATGTATGGTCAGCTAAAAGGAACCGTACAAATAGTAGCAAAACAGGAATAAATCCTCTTCATAGTCCCGAAAAATCCCCAAAACCAGGGTGTAGTAATTATACACCAAAAATTCAACAGAAACTAAACTAGAAGGGTACTTGAGGTTATGTTCCTCACCTCGAGAGACCGAAAATACCCTGAGGAACATGAAACAAACCCCAGATCGAGAGATCACTAATATGATGTGTTCATGGGAAGACAAAGCACCTGACTATGCTTTGCAGAGCTGCCCCATGATAGAGGTTTTGTTTGAGGGTTTACAAGTTAAAGCACTGTTAGATTCTGGTAGCCAGATTTCCATTATCTCAGATAAATTTTACCAGGAAATTTTGATTAAAAATCCCAAAATTAAAACCTTACCATTGAAATCTATTCAGGTTACCATGGCTAATAGTAGGAAAGCAAAACTTGTACAAAAGCAAATCTGGGTGGAAATGAAAGTCGGCCAAACAATCCTCTATCATGTGTTCCTTATATTGAGTGGTTTAATCCATGATGTAATTCTTGGGTCAGACTTCCTACACTTGAACAATTGTATTATTGATTTCTCTAACAAAGTGGTTAAGATAAGTGATGAGGTCTTGGAGATGACATTACTTCTGAGATATGGCCTCCCTGAAGTTGACTGTGTAATATCTAGTATCCTGGAGGCACTCATAGATAGTAAGCTTGCAGAGTCCAACTTGCTTGGAAGTGAGGAGACATTGAAATTAAGATCTGTGATACATAAATTTAACCTGATTTTTTCAGAGATACCAGGAGTAATAGAAGGATTTCAGCAGAGAATAAGATTAGTACATGACCAACCATTTCAATCCAGATCATATCCTATTCCATACCAGTATCGGCAAGAGATAACCAAACAAATTAACAAAATGCTAGATTGGGGGATCATTTCCAAATGCTCTTCACCGTACTGTAATCCAGTCGTAACTGTGAAGAAGAAAGATGGGTCGATGAGATTTTGTTTGGATGCTAGACAACTAAACAAAATTACTGTTCCTGACAGAAATATTCCACCACCCATACATGAATTATTCGTGAGATTTGGAAACAAGAAGGTGTTTTCCACTTTCGATCTAACCTCTAGTTATTGGCAGATCGAACTCCATCCGAATGATCGCCAATACACTGCCTTCCGATATGAGGGATTTACATACCAATTTAATAGGATGCCATTTGGATTGATAAATAGTGGTGCTGGTTTGATACGATGTTTAGATCAGACCTTATCTCCTGAGGTGAAGCAGATCATTATGATATATGTGGATGATGTGATTGTCGCATCTACCACTGTTGAAGAGCATTTTCAACACCTGACTATGTTTTTCCAGGAGTGCTTCCGGAAAGGCATCAAGATCAACTTCAAGAAGAGTACCTTAGTTTCAAACCAGGTTATCTTCTTAGGTCATATCGTAGGTTGTGATGGGATAAGACCTCATCCAGACAAGATCAGTGCCATTCAGAACTTTCCTAAACCGAGTAATAAAAAACAAATCCGATCATTTTTAGGGCTATGTAACTTTTACCATCGTTTCTACCAAAAATTCTCTGACCACACGGAACCATTATTAAAATTAATCAGGAAAGATGAGAGATGGAAATGGACTGAGGAGCAGGATCAGGCATTTGAGAAAATTAAAACAGGGTTTTTAGAGCAAATCATGTTAGCCTTCCCTGATTTTAGTAAACCATTTATAGTCCAGATGGATAGTAGTGGTTTCAGATTGGGGGTAACATTATCCCAAATCCAGGAGGATGGCCAACCTGGGGTCCTCTACTTTATCAGCTGACTCCTGAAAGGTCCAGAACTAAATTATACAGTAACAGAGAAGGAAGCACTGGCAATAGTGTGGGCCTTCCAAAAGTTTTGACAGATGCTTCTCGGATCAGAGGTGATAGTGATCACAGATCACAAAAGCCTCGAATTCCTGAACCACAGTTATCTGACCAACAGCCATCTAGTTAGATGGAGTTTGCTGTTGCAGGAATTCAATTACACCATGCAGTATTGCAAGGGATCCGAGAATGTTGTAGCCGATGTGCTAAGTCGAAACCCATGTGGATCAGAACAGAGCCATTTATCGGTAGAGAATGCCTACATTACAAATGTCAATATGATGACTGATGGTAATGTAGAGAATGATTTGGAAAACCTGCCTGAATTGCAACTTAAAGATAATAATTTAAACTTAATCATGAGAGCTTTGAAAGGAGAGAAAGTTTTGAATGTGCCAAAAGATCTTGATTTTTATAAGATAGAAAATGAGGTCCTGCTATATAAAGTAAATAATATTACAGATGAGTGGAGGGTAGTAATACCAGAAACATTGCATATCCCACTCATAAAATATATTCATTGTTTATATGGACACTACGGTGCCCATAAAACAGAGCATACTTTGAGAAATTGGTTTTGCTGGCCTGGTATGTATAAAGACATATTAAGGTCACTTCAAAATTGTCTAGTGTGCCTTCGAGCCAAGCCAGTAAATCAAAATTATTATAATACTGCAAAATCAATATTACCTAAAGGACCAAATGAGATCTTGGTGATCGATTATTATGGGCCATTACCCCCATTTAATAAACAAAAATATCTATTGGTCACTTATGATCTCTTTACTAAATATGTTTCTGCTTACCCAATACCCCAACCTAATACCAGATATACCATCAAGGTATTAGACACCCTCCAATTTGTGAGGATAGGAAAACCCAAAACCATTTTAACAGACCATGGTACTCCTTTCCTATCCAAAGAATGGAAAAAATGGGTGGAAAGATCACAAATAAAGCATGTGCTCACATCCATTAGGAATCCACAGTCAAACCCTTGCGAACGTGTAATGCGGGAGCTCGGTCATTTGTTCAGGACTTACCTAGAGGATGAGCATAGAGGGTGGGTAAGACAGATAGACCAGATAGTTAATTATATCAACTGGAGTGTGAATGAATCCACTGGATTCACACCCATTGAACTACATTTTAATCAATCAATTCCCATGTTGTTCACTAAATATCAACCTATGACTAGATATAAACAAAATAGTATGGAGGAAAATGTGCAGAAAGCATATCTTCGATTGGTAAGTAAGGCCAATAAAAGGAACAAAAATAAGACTGGAACTCCACATACTTTCAAAGTAGGAGATCAAGTTTTAATAAAAAACCCTCATATTAGTAAGCAAATTGAAAATAAGTACAGTAAGTTTTACCATCTATATGAAGGACCTTACACAATAGTTAAACAATCGAGTCCTAATGCATTTTGGTTGGATATGGAAGGACAAGTTAGGGGCACATATAATACCCGAATTATGAAACCATACTATGGACAATCTTAGTAATTGTAGAATTGTCATACTCAACTGATGTGTGGAAGAAAAAAAATGAATGTTGATAAGTAAAAAAAAAAATTAGATATTATGAAGTTAGGTTAAAAATTATGATGAGAGTATTCCCTAATGGATGCCAAAGCAGATATTAGGATACTTTAGAGCCATTTTATTTAAAAGAGTTAAACCACATTAAGTGATGGTTGCTCCAATCTTCTGTTAGTCCTCAAAGGAAATCCAATAAGACTCAATAGGAGCAGGATAGAGGATAACAAGAAAAAAAATATGTGCTATCTGAAACAGAAACACATTTTTATTAGTGTGCTCAAAACATAACCATCATTAGTTTTAAAAAAAACCTATGTTTGAACCCCACCTTGAAAAGTATTTTATGAGAGTGAGTAGAGAAGAATAGAAAGCAATTTGTGTAGTTGAGTGTAGAAAACAGTAAAATAAGGTTTCACTACCCTTCTTATATTTGTTGAAAAAAAAAACAGTCAAACTTCAAATGCAAACCTTGTGTAAGTGTTAAAATTTTCATTACATATTAAAATTCTAACCCTGTAAGGAGAGGGGGTTGTAAAGGATAGCTTACAATGCACACATTCCTAAAAAGATCAAGCATATTTATTGAACCCAATCCATTTGGAATTTATAGTAATAGTGGGAAGATTATTATTTGTTATTATTATTACCTATATACATATAATACACAATAAATTATTATATTTATAAAATAAAATACGATCAATATTTTAGAAAGTACTATTGTATATATATATAAAACTATTTGATTAAATAAACTGTAATGTATATATATATATTTTTAATTTAAAATTGAATATTAATTAATAGGTAAATGAATTTGGGATGACTTGAAGTTAATTAGGTGGGTACATATGTGTGAAAATAAAACTGATTTTATTATTTTATTTTATTTTTTTTTATTTATAATAAATCTAAATGTATTTAAACAATAGGCAGTTAAAGATATCAGTGTTCCTGGAAATCTATGTGCGTGAAATGTATAAAAACAAAAGACAGTTTACAAATCGTTCTTCTTATTGTTATAACAACTGTAACAAAAGACAGCAATTAAAACTAAAAATTTAGAACGCTAAAATGGAGTTTTACTTTTTCTTTTAGTTAAATTATAAACATTTTAAAAGTCAAATACTGTAACTAAAAGTTTATCAAATTCAAAGGACAGAAAGTGAAAAGAAGTAAGAATAACTGATTAATTCTTAAATAATTAAATCGTGTTTAAAAAGTTGTTGGAGTAAATTTGAATTTTTTAAATCTTTTCAAAAACAATAACGAGAATTAAATTTGCTAAAAATTGGAGAAGAAAGAAAAATGAAATAATTTTCTTAATATATATATAATAACTTCAATATTATTCAATAAAAATATATGATTATAAATAATTATTAAAATATACTTTAATATGAAAATGGGCTAGAGCAAAACATGCTATTGTGTGTCATGGTATTTTCCTGCCAGCTGCATTATATCTATATATATATATTTCTACTTTATTGTAAACACACAAGAAGATGCCTTCAGTCCAAAGTAAACAAGGATTGGAATACATTATGGTGAATCAAATGAGGATCAAGATGTTTACCATTAAACACAACTACAGGAGACACCATTGTACCTATCTATCCTTGCTAAGGAGAATGATTTACTAAGTGAAACTGCTTTGAAGAACAACTTGCCTAACTATCAACTACTACTACTTCTATTATGATGATTTTTAGGAACTTTGTTCCAATTACAATTTTTAATCAAAGAATCAATATTGTAAATTTTTGTTTATTTATTATTTTATTTTTTATTCATACTATCTGTTGTATTTTCACACTCTGATGCTGAAGCCTCATTTTTCAGAATTAGCAAAGAAGAAAAGGGGGGATTATTCATTTTGATATTTTTTTATATTTTCATTATAAATAAAATTTAGGTAATACCACCTGCTTCACATCAGGTCATCCACATAAATATTGAGGTAAGATTCTCTAAATTTATATATAGGTTAAATTACAACACATTCAGAATACATAGAATGTTTTATTTTGTGATTAACTGTGTACGCATATTTTCCAGTATGTTTGACTAATCAACTGGGATCTGTCTCTATCATATATATAAATTGGGGAAACTTGTTAAATAGATTAACATTTGTAAATATATAATTTAGCTAGCCAGCATCTCAATTATATTAAATAACTAAAGTTGATTTTTCTATATAATTATGATTTGTAGAGAATGAGTGACATAGGTGGATTTCTACCATGGGGTATAAGGGTTGGATCTAGAGGATAATTAATTAGTAAGATGGTAGAGGTTCACTTGTGACACATGTACATATGATGATTATTATATTTTTTATATTTTTTTATCATTACTATTGTTGTTATACTTGATATTTATTATTGTTAATAAATGTTTGAGAGTTTATATTATTCCGGTCTCTGGTTTATTGAGTTGTCCTGACATTCCACAGTTTATAAATAATTATACATGCACACACATCTATTTTTCTTATTATATAAAAGCTTGAAAATAAAACAAATATAATAAATGCTAGTTGTAACCTATATATAGGTGCAGGAGTTGCTGTGTATATCTGTTCATACCTGCTAAAGGAGTTAAAAGCAATATTCTCTCTGGGCTTGAATATTAGGGCATAACGGAATTAAAAAGGGGGAAAGTGGATGAACTAACCTAAATTGCATTTAATATTATTAAATAGGGATAGAGTTAGTCAATTAAAGGGTATGCAATCATTGGTTAAGCATTTCATCGGGTTCTCATTAGCACTCTATCAGATGACCCACAGTCTGAACATAGTTGGATGCAACTTTTTTCCCTTCTAAGCCTGGTAGGTCTCTGCAGATTGTTTCATTAGGGGTAATAAATTAGAGCATATTAACTTATCCCCACACCATATTGCTACATCTGCATAGTAGTACAGTCTGCAACTTAGTTGACCATCCATTACATCTGGTGTTTGCAGTGTTTGGAATTAGTTGTAATCATTCTGTCCGTTATATCTGGCATCATCAACTTTTGGGGCTAGTGGTCATTGTTCCGTTCGTTATAATATATATATATATATATGAGAGAGAGAGAGAAATAGATGATGATCGGGATCAACTGATGAATGCTGGTTTAGCATGGAAAACGAAAAGTGGAGATCATTTTTTGTTTTCACATGGATGTGGTCATGGTATCAGTTATATAAGATGGAATGAATAGCTGTAGAGAGTTTGAAGGTCTGTGTTCAGATCCCATCTAATTATATCTAAAGTTCAGTATATATATATAATACTTGTATTTAAATATTATAATAGTTTTCTATTAAGCTATTGATTTTTACTTTGAAAAACTTTATGATTTTTTTTTAATATTTATATATTAATTCTATAATAGTATCTATGCATACAGTTTTTTTTTTTTAAATATTTTATGAAATATAATTCAGCTTTACCACTGAAAAAAACTCCGTTTAAATCTCTGGCTTGTTAAGTTTTTAATTCATGTTGATTTGCACTAAGCAGTTTTGCATGACATAATTACTTGACAGATAAAGTAAATAGCATTAGCCAAGTCATCATTTTGTTAATTACAGCACAGTAAAAAGTCTGCTTGATATTTTAAATTTTACCTATTCTCTAGAAATCAAAAGAGAAACTTAACAAGCAAGTAAATCTTTTTATAATTGTCAATAAATTGATCAATTGTTCAATTTCTTCACGAAATACAAATAAGATGTAAAACTTAAAACTAGAACGTTTTTAAAGTCTACTAATTTTTTCTGATTTATCTTCTTGATTGTAAAATTTAACTGTCATAAATTTTGCAATTTTGATTTATAATTTTTCAAATTCTATTATCTCTTAGATTACAAGTTTTTGTTGTTATTTTTTAAGAAAATATTTTCGATTAATGTTTATTTATTTATTATTTTGGAAAATATCTTGACTTTATTTTAATTTTTGTAATTAATTTCCATGACGTATATTCTCTGTTTAGCGCTAAAAGCAAAAGTGTCATCAATAGCGGAATGTAATATCAAGATAAAAATTAGATGTTTCTAAATCCTCTTTTTTTTTTTTTATGGTAACAAAGGTATGGTTTATTGGAGTTTAATTTTTCAGAATTAAAATTGTCATTTCCACTTCGAAAATATATTTATATCTACTATATTTTATTTTACTTTTTGATCTGTTTAAATGCTTTGTTTGGTTTGATTTAATGGTAGCTAACCGATTTTGAAGCTTCAGGTTATGTACTCCCTTTACTACTGGTATTGTAATGCCTTATGAACTCTCAAACCATAAACTATTTATTTATTATTTATCACTTTAAATGTTTATCATTTCTGGTTATATTTTTTTAATTATTTTATATGCTAGTTGTTGTTTTTTTTAAATTAGAAAAGATAAAGGCACAACTTTTTTTTTTCAAATCATTTTTAACTATTATCAAAACTGCAGGATAAAGGTTTCTACAAATTTAATCCAATTTTTCTTACATATAGCCTTTTACTACCTTTTTTACAATTTCTTAATCTTTTAAATATATTGTATTTTATTAATTCCGACTTATTAGTTTTTTCTTCTCCTGAAATTATAATAAGAATTCATATTTTGACAATCATTTTCTCCATTACAATTACTATTTAATTTGAGATCAATAAATTTATTATTAGCAAATAATGCTTCTCTATCTTAACTTTTTTTGTATGGTTTAAATTATGTTAACTTTTAACATGAATATTTTTTTTCATACTGAATATTTTATTGTCCTTTCATAAAAGGTATTAATTTATTTTCTATTAAAAATACTGTTAAATTGACATTATTGTGTTTTTTAGAAATATGGTTCAAATATTTTAATTTAAAAGATTATAGAGATTAGTTATATTTTTATATTGGACTATTTCCATCATCTAATATGAGTATTGAATGTCTTTAGAAAAATTTAACTTTATTTAAATATTTCAAATACATTCAACAGTTAGTAATGGCATATCAAACAGGTTAGTAAATGCACAATGTTTTGAGAGGTATTATTCTCCCCTCTTCTTCGGATGTTACTGGCCTGACCAGTGACAGTACTAGCATGGGATTCAAACCTGGATGCTTAAATTCTTGAGGATTAAATGTTAAGATAATTCTCTAACCAACTAAGCCATCCTACCAAAGGCAACAGTCAGTAGAAATTTCATATACTTATCTATGAGATTCTTCCTGATTTCTCCACTTTTTCCTTAAGAGCAATGTTGATTAATGGTTTCCATACATTGTATATAGTCACACTAAGTTGGATTATGGGATTGCTTCTTTAAATTTTCTTCTTTGTACATTTTCTTCTCTGTCCAATAATTTTGTATTTTCATTATTGAACATAAGTTTATTGACACATACATAGTCTGCTACCTTAGACACATCTATTTTCTCTTTTCTAATCATCAGTTTGTGTTTTTACAAGTACTTTTTAATGTGATGACTGGACTCACCAATATATGTTTTTCCACATTCACATGTTAGAATTCCTTATAGTGTGGTATGGCTCTGGAAAGTTGTTCTGATGTTATACTGATTGCAGATTTTTCTTAATTTGTCTGCTATTTTTGGAATGTATAGTTACATTACAGTACCAATAAATGTCTTTTCTCTTGATGGTTCTTTTGGTGTATTTAAAGTTTTCTTAATAACAACTGATGCATAACCATTTTTCATAAGAGTTTGTTCTATATAGATGTTTTCTTTTTTCAAATCACTGGTTTCTGAACAAACTTTGTTCTCTTCCATTGTAATAGTATAACTTCATGTTTTGTGTTTATGGTGTGTTTGGAGTTATAGGCTAGGTATTTTTTGTATGTGTAGGTTTTCAGTAAACTGTGGTTTTAATTTTGCCAAGAGGGAGTCTTGTCACAAGAACAGCTAAAAATGCCTTTTTTGTTCTTGTTCTGATTCTATTGTAAATTTAATTGAAGGGGATATGTTGTTGATGTGTTTCTAGAATGTTTGTAGCAATACTTCCCCATGTGGCCACACAAAAAGTGTATCATCCATATAGAAAAGCCAAACTTTAAGTGGATATGGAGTAGTTTTAGTGGCTAAGTTTTAAATTTTTCCATGTAAATATTGCTAATCAGGGGAGACAATGGTGATCCCATAGCCATACCTTGATTTTGTTGGATTAATTCCATGTTATATTAAAAGTAGGTTGTTTTTATGCAGAATTTTATTAGTTCCATTATACTAGCAATAGGAAGAGCTGTTCTGGTTTGTAAACTGTTATCACCATTTAATCTTCTCTTTACAATAGACAATGCTTCTTCATGTGGTACATTCATGAATAAACTTTCCACATCAAAGCTTAGCAGTAAGTCAGCTTTTACAATTTTCATGTCCTTGATTAATTCTACAACTTCTCTAAAATCCTTCACAAAGGACTGAGTCTTGTATGCCAAAGGACTTACAACTTCAGGAAGAAATCTTGCCAAATTTTGGCAGGGTGAATCTCTAGAAATAACAATAGGCCTTAATGGAACATGATCCTTATGGATTTTAGATAGACAATAGAGATGACAAATTTTTTTGAAATATGATGTTATTTTACTTTTTTCTGAATCACAGATGTACCTGCAATGAATTCTGAGTAATGCTTGTAACTTTGTTTCTGTATTCAGTATCTGACCTTTTGCCACTTTTCTAAATTGACCTGCTATAAGGAGTGCTTCTATTTTGTTGTCATAATCAGTTGTATCCTTTATGAAACTGTTGCATTGCCTTTTTCATTGGGGAGAATAATTATAGATATATCAACTTTGAGAGATTTAATTTCTTTCCTCTCATCATAGGATATGTCTGACTTCAACTTTCATTGCTTGTCAAGTGTTGTTTTTATTCTCTAACATAATTCTGCTGCTTTTTCTACAAGCAAAAAAAAAGATCTATATAGAACAAACATTTATGAAAAATGGTTATCAATCAGCTGTTATTAAGAAAATGTTAAATAGTCAACAAAAAAAATCATCAAGAAAAAAGAAAATTATTGGTACTGTAGTGTACCCATACATTTTCAAAAATAGTGGACAAATTAAGAAAAATCTGCAATCAGTATAACATCAGAACAGATTTCCAGAGGCATATCACACTAAGAAGAATTTCTAACATCTACAAAGCCTAAACTTAAAATTCTGAAAATAAAAAACTGCATTTACAAAATACCATGTGAATGTGAAAGAACATATATTGGTGAAACCAGTCATTCCATTGAAAAGTGCTTGAAAAAAACACAAACTGAAGATTAAAAGAGAGAAAACAGATGTGTCCAAGGTAGCAGACCATGTATGTGCCAAAGAGCATATGTTCAATTGGGAAAATACAAAAATATTGGATAGAGAAAAAAAGGTACAAAGAAGAAAATTTTAAAAAGCTGCTCACATGACAATGGGGAAAAATCCCATATGCCAACCTAGTGTGACTATACATAATGTATGGAAACCACTAATCAACTTTTCTTTTAGAAAAAAATGGAGAAATTAGAAGGAACCTTATAGATAAATATATGAAATTTCTACTAACTATTGCCTTTGACAGAATGGCTCAGTTGGTTAGGGCATTACTTTAAAATTCAATACTCAAGAATCTTAGGGTCCAGTTTTGAATCCCAGGATAGTACTGTCACTGGTCAGGCCAACAACACCTGATGAAGAGGAAAGAATAATATCTTTTGAAACATTGTGCATATTATACTAACCTGTTTGATATGCTATTACTAACAGTTGAATGTATTTGTAATTAAATAAAGTTAATTTTTTCTAAAGACATCCAATACTCATATTAAATAATAAAAATAGTCCAATATAAAAATACAATTAGAACATGGTCATTACAAACCTTCAAGAAAACATTATAGAAATTAGTTTATTTACTATCATAAATGTAATAATCAATATAAATATGTAAAACCCATTCTTTTAAAATTTGTTTATTTACAAGTCTCATAATATATATATAATCATGACAATATTCATCTTTATAATATTAACTGTATAAAGCGTGGTAATTATTTAAATAATTTTTATTCTATTTTATATTTTACACAAATTATAATTGATGATAATATTAATAAATATTTTCACGAAGACTTCTGGGCAATCAAAACTTTAAATATTATGTAAAATGGAATAAGAAGTAAATATTTATAGGTTTATTGATTTATCATAATGAATAATAGAAACGAAAAATGAAAGTAATTTGATTGTATTGGATGGAATCTTTCTAAATGAATATTTTTACTAGCTTTAATAAAGATATATAAATAATAAAATTTTATAATCTGTGAGATTATAGAAATGTTTTTTTTTATAATATCATTATTGTTTTCATATGTGTTTTCTAAAAAAATTACTTATAGCTTTGAATTAAAAAAATATTTTATAACATTCATATATTTAAAAGACCAAAAAGAGATCACATATGAAATGGTTGGATGAAATAAGAGTTTGCTGGTGTTGTGGCTAAAGATCATAGAAAGTGCCTTAAATTTGGAGGAACCTTCATTCTGTAATGCTGACAATAATTGAAAATGAATATTATCATCACCAAGATTGTTTAATAGAAAGAATCTACAAAGTATCATTTCACGTTCAATAACTTTATAATTAGAATATTAAAAAAGAAATAAATGATTTAACATCATCCACATACACAAATAAGATTATGAAAAAGTTTGCTAATTCTCCGTTTTCATTATATTTATTCATTGTCTATTCAACATTGCTTGATGGTATAAATCTTTATAGTCATTCTTTTTTAATAATAACATGTACTGTCTATTTAATTATCTGCTATAAGAACGTCACCCAAGAATCAAGATTTCAGGAAATGGTCCAATAGCTGTGGTTCTAATCCAATTGGATTTGCATTTTTCTGCCATGTAGCTATCAAAACATACTTTTAAGTAGTCAAGCATTGGTGGTCGAGAGGTCAGTGACAGCTGCTTTACAAGCAGTTGTCCCGGGTTAGCCATCTTATTGTTATTGGTGATAGAAGTATTTCCTCCATCATTTGATTTATTATGCTCTATAGATAAAGATTATAAGTTGGCAAAGACCACTCTCCTTCCATATGGAGCACTTCTTTCTCAGTATAGTTATATAAGATTCCTTCATCAGACAGATGCACCTTCCTGTACTGAATGAGGATCAC
The DNA here is from genome assembly GCA_028023455.1 of Epiperipatus broadwayi. Classification (NCBI taxonomy): domain Eukaryota; kingdom Metazoa; phylum Onychophora; class Udeonychophora; order Euonychophora; family Peripatidae; genus Epiperipatus; species Epiperipatus broadwayi. The sequence continues at coordinate 318,627 of JAQFVV010000063.1, forward strand.
TTTTTAAATAATATGCTACAGATGCACATTCCTGGCAGCATGGTTTTATGCTAACATCTTCATTTTGCATTGGCAACATTGCTATATCAGTAAACTAACATTGGTTTAGCTGAGAACTTTTAGCCCAAAGTTAAACTATTTGAAAGACTTTAAAAGCATATTCTATGTAGTTTATTTGTGCCTAACACTATATTAAATTATAGAAAAACTTCCATCTGTGCATATTAAGATAAATATCATGATTTAAATCTATCTAATAATGTTAAATAATCTAATCTTCAAATCTGTTTTATAGATGTTATGTGTGTAATAAATGTTTCTTTTTAGTACTGGCAGTGACTTACAAATGTTATATTATAAAACTTATCTACTCCATGAGCTAGTGACTAGGGCTATCAGTCAGTAAAAGTTGAATCTCACCCATATGTATCTGCCTACTTTATAAATCTTCTAGATTCTAATAGTCTAGTGGTGCCCTGGTATGGCATATAGGGAGAGTCTCCACCCAACCATTATAGTACATACACATTTAGTGTGAGGTGAAATTGAATTTCTAACAAAGCTTGTTTTATTACAAGGGTAATAATGTATAACGACTATAAAAATTTATACAAGAAAGTCTATTTCATGGCTGCTTAAAAGAAAGTTGATGTCTATTTACCAGACAAACAAAATATAAATCAATGGCTTAGCAACGATCGAATCGCTTTTAGAACTCACATTCGAAAATTATTTTATTTCACCAAAATGTTAAAAGGATGTCTATATGCCCTCAAGCAAATATATGTGTGTAGTTAGAATGGAATATGATCATATAATATTAACAAAGAAATCAAACAATAATGCTAATATATAAAAATGAAGGATTATTTATTAAGAAATATCGACTTCTTCATTTTATTTATCTTGGTTACAGAATCTCAATATTACTGATCAGATTATTTTGTGCTCATTAACCGGATTTATTATGAATAGTTTTCAGGCTTGCACATACTTTCTTGTATTGAAAAATTATCGACTCACAAGAAATAAAGTATAGTTGCTTCACCAAATAAAATAAGATAACCCAAATTGTGCAAATATTTTGAAACTAGAATTTACCAGTATTCACCACATATTGCGAGTATATGTGTGCAATAATTATATAAATGGACTATTATAATCAAAGGCTCAGAGTATAAAGCCATATCACTTACTAATGGAGAAACTTTAACCATATCTTCAGATTATTATGCCGTATTTACATTGGATACTTTGCAAAATATGAAGATCAGAAATATAGTTTATTAAATCTTACTTGGAATTTTATAATCTTTATTTATACGTATTTATGTTACTTCATTTTTTCTTAAGAATGGATAATAAAATATATATAAGCATAACTAAGAGAAGGTAATTATAATCATTCCAAATTATTGTTATATCAAGCATATATAAATAACTTTTTTAGATTTTCATATATTTATTAAGTTCATAAAATCATGATAAGTTAAATCACTCATTTTATATCTTTCTATTAAATTATAAACACATTTTTCTCTTAGTTATAAATATAAGTTTGTTGTTCCATGTCACTACAGGTCTAGACACTTGATACAGATATTTCTTAAAAAATTCTATTTATTCATCATATTTTTATTATTATTTATAGATTGTTTCTCAACTGTAAATAAACTGTTATTATTAATATTATGCATTATTGATCCAAGATATTAATTACTCTATTAATTAACATAATTATTATAAACAGCATCCAAGAAATATGAATTATTTAGTATCCAAACTATTATCTTATATTTATATTAAATTTAGGAGCTGTAATTTATTATTAATCAAATAAATCATCATAATATTGTATTGGTGTAAATGGAGGAAAGTCAACCAAAATACATAAGGTCTCTTTTATCTTGCTTAAATCAATCTTATTTACTACAAAAAAGTTCAATAAAGTTTTTATTTCTTGGATCAATTCACCCTATTTACTACATTTATGCAGGTATAGTTTGCTGCTCTGTTGCATGACTTGATTAATAACCACTGCTACCTAAGATTAATGAATCTTACCCAATTAATTTGCATACAAAGTATTACTAAATATTTTGGCAACATATAGTCAATGAGCTCATTAAGATAAAGATGAAATATAATTTTTTTTTAACTTTTTGGTCAGTATATATAATATAATAAATAAAATATTCTAACCGTGCCATAAGTCATTCTCACTTCCAGATAGTATATGATATAAAATAAAACGGGTTCTAGCTCAGTTAATAATTGATAAATAAAATATTCAACATTAATTTTAAAATATTCACAAACTCAAATTTAAAATACAAATAAGGTTCAGTTTATAAAAAATAAATTTAATACATATTTAATATTTTCATGAGACTTGGAAGTGAAAATACAGGTGACAAGATAGATTACATTGAGCCAACATCCTATAGGATACTACCTCAATGGCATAAGAACACTATCCCCCCCACATTACTATTTCAAATAACAAACTCATAGTATTCTTATGACTTTAATAACTTTTACTCATGCAGATTAAGCTAATAATTAAGTCCTAATCTTCTATTTATAATAATCTAGCTCAATAAAATCTCAGGTTTATAAAATTTACTCTAAGTTAATTAAAATTATGATAGTAAAATATGAAAAGAGATTTTATGTCATAATCTACTACATTAAACAAATAATAATAAAATAATAATAATATTCTTCATTGTATAACTAACTCTGTATATCTTTTCTTATACTATAATTTTATTACCATGATAAAATAATAAAATAATACAATATAATCTTATATCTTCATGTAATAATATAATAAATACGTGGTAGCATTTGATAATCTGACAAATAAAAGTGTGTGGAAACTGATAGCATATAATTCAATGTACTATTATGATGACTACTTTATGACCAATAAAATAATGTAAAATTATGATTATTTAATTAAAAGAATACCAATAAAATATTTAAATTCTAAAAATAATTCTTTATTTATCTTTTGTGCAAAATTATATGTTTGTTTCTATTATTATGGATATCTTGTGATTTCATGCAGAGTAGTGGAGAAATAAACAATTCAGACACAAAAATTTTGAAAAAATAATATTTTAACAAAGTTTATTACTAACAACAAAATAAAAATAAACAATTTATGTACATTATTTATAGTGGATATCCTTATTTTATACTTTACATTTATATTTACTGGGTTATAAAAATAATTTATACTTACTTAGGTCTTTATTTTGACTTAAGACAAAATAAAATGTTACCATTTGGTTTTTCGTTATGGTTAACTTATTACAAATATATTTATTTATTTTATTAAAAAAAATATTCCATCCTTAATATTATTAAACTATATTTTTCTTAAAACACATTCGTAGGAAAACATTCCACAGAAAACAAAAATTAACATTATAATGGGGATGGATTTTCTTAAAAAAAGAAAAATTAAACAAATTTTCATCTTGCAATGTCAAATATGTTACATAAAATATTTATTCAAAAACTCATTACTAGATTTTAGTAGATATCCTTTATTACACTTTGTTTACTAAACACAACATATTCCCATTTAGCCTTACTTTGGTATGATATAAGTGTAATTATCGATATATTTTCATTATTCAATAAATAAAAAGTATACTATGCCTATTCTTCATATCATTTATTGTATACTATTGTATTTTAAAAATATGCGATACTTATTTTTCTAAAACAATAACATAAGAAGCATTCAAAAATTATTAACATTTTAAAGAAAATATCTTTGTTTAGATACCCTATTCTAAAAATTTATATTTCATTTTCCGAAATAAATTCAATACATATTCTATGATTCTTTCCTTTTCTTAGGATTCATTGGACCTTCAATTTCAAGTTATAAAATTCTGTTCCTTCTAGGCAAATAAACCAATCTTAAACAAATGATAGCATAACTTAAACTCTAAATTATTTACCTTTTTTTTTCAAAAAATGTCTTACTGAATGATGCAGTTAGATGCAATATAGATAGTGAAATAGATGCATAGGATTAAGGAAGAAAGCTAGAGTATCACTCATAACATATCTCAAAATCATGGCACAGTGCATTAACAAGATATAAAGGTATGACCTTTACCTGTCTAATATCCTCTAGTACATGAATGATGTTAAAACTATTCCTTCAGCTTTATTAATACATCAAATATTTAAAGAATATAAACACTGTCCAAATAAAATATGTATCAGTCATAGGGCTTTGTTAACTATGCTGATATCTACATAAAGACTATAAGTATTATTCATATTCCTTAACCTATTTTTAAAACATCATTTTGATTTCCTGTCTACCCAAGTACTTCCAAGCCACTATCTCATTAGTATTTCTCAAGATTTTCCACATCTTACATCGATAAAATAACTATCTGCATTTACAAAAACAATAAATAAAATTCACTGATAATTTTAAAACAATCTAGCTGTTCCACAAGAAAAGTTTGCTTACTTCATTATTCTGTATGCTTAATCATATACAATCTATTCAGATAATATTTGAATATCCAATAACATAAAAGTTTTAAAAGAATTCCAAATATTTGTTACTATGTTGGATTATATCACTAATATAAAAATCACTGTATGCATATTTCCAAATCTATCCCAATATCATAATGTTTTTAAAATGTTGTATAAAAATGCATTTACATATAATTAAACATTTATACTCCATTCTTACTATTCATAGATAATCTAAAAGAAAACAAAGAATATATATTATAAATTATTAATATTCATTACCATTACCAAATAACCTTTATCTGGTCATCATGTTCAATAGGCTTCTTCATCCACTAGATACCGATCATTGCGTACATAAAGAAAATATACATCCATACACTTTATCTAAAATATTCTTATCAAAATTATTAGATTATTCTATTATAAAATTTTAATGTTATTAATGACTTAGTGTTTATGTTTTCCTAATCTTATAAAACAAAATTTTAGATTTAAATTAAGTTAATAAAAATAAAAGGAATCAAAACTATAATTATGTATTTTCTTGACAATAGTTCATGATGAGTCCAAAATGTTTATTATTTTCTCTAGTTTTTTTTTTTTTTAAAAAAATGTTCTCAGAGTGCATTAAAGTTTTAAAATAAAAAATTAATTATTAATTCACTTTAGTAAAGTTTATAAGAAAAATAATCCTAGGTTTTCTGTTCAGAATGATAATTATTAAAAAAAATCATAATGTTTAAAAATTAATCCCATGAACCTTTTTAAATATTTTCTCTGCTGACGTATCTGATGCATCCCTCCTTCTAATTTAATTTTAAAATATTTGGTAAACTTTTACATACTATTTATATTTCCATGGATCCATCTTTTATTCAACCATATGTTCACTTTTATATAGGTTTTCATTCTTAATAAAGTTCTTTAAAACAAATATTTCTAAAGGTGTCTTTTAAACACTTCTGAAACAAGAAGTTTTATATACCACAACGCTTTAGTAAAATATTCTCTGTAATTTCTTAAATTCTTGCAAAAAAATGATCTTTAAAACGTTTTCTTCAAAAAGGACTAAACATTTTATTCCTTTCATTATGATATTCTATGAACAATTCATAAGATATAAGTATCTTATACTTTTTTTTAAACCACTTGGATAAGCTTATAAATAATAATGTGTCTCCAATTTTTTTTAGATGGCAAATAGCTTTCCATTGCATAGTATAATGTCCATACTAGAGTTTTTATGCACCAAAACAGTTCTCCAGTGAAGCATTAATAAAATAGTATCCATAAACATTCTATGCATTTTTATATTATTATAATTTATATACATTTTATTCCGTAGTATATCAATTTTTCATTGTGAAATTCTAGGTTAAACTTAGATAAAATACTCCTGGTAAGTAAACTGTTAAAAATCAGCCAATCATTTTCACGAAGTTTCCAAAATATATTATATTTTAAACTCTCTTTTAAAAGTATATAAAAGTATCCTATTAGTTACGATAAATGAAGTATAAGAGAGTACTATAAATTGACTAAATAATAAAAATTTTAAAGTATATTCACCTCAATAACATCTGATATTATTCAGCTACCTTAATGTGATATTAATTACCACGAACACATTATTAAACTCTCCTTATACCATCCGTGCAATTTGTATTTATATTCTAGAGAATACATCATTTGATTGGTTGATTCTCACTTTTAGTTTGAGATCAAATTTGCATATATTGCAAACTTGCAGAATTAAATTTTAAAATAAAAATTATGACGGAATAAAACTTAAAAATATTATTTAAAATATAACTTTTAAATCAATTATTACTTTATCAAAATTATTTAAACATTTAAAATAACTTTTAAAATATATTTTAATATTTATCCCACTCTTAATATTCAATTTATCTAGTTTTATTTAAACAAAATATTTAATTTTTATTATAACTGTATTCATCTTTATGATACTATTTAAAACATTTAGAAACATTCATAACAACTATTTAATATTCACTTCTATAACAGATAATAATTACATTCAGTTCTATAATACAACTTGAAAAATATTTCAAACTTTGTTATTAATTCAAACAAGCGTGTGTGTGAAAGCATGTAGTATACAAGTCACATGATTAATAAAATTTAAGACAGACGATTTTCAATCTATTTCTCTGTCTGGATTTATAAAATTGCTACATTTATTATATTAAATAATATAATTATAAAATTTTGGAAGAACAATTTAAAAATATAGAACTAAATATAACTCTTACCATCATAAAGCTAATTTTTTTTAAAATATACATTTTTTAACATTATCATTACTAAATATGATTTTATAAATTTAAATACAACATTTACTTCTATAAGTTTAAAACTATTAAAATTTAACATTTGAATATACTTTTAAATGTTTATAGCTGTGTTATTTAATATGGCCAGCTTTTGCAACCATATGCAACAATATTTAAAGCTTTACATAACTATTTTTAAATGATTCACTATAATTTTATATACTACGTATTTTCTTTAGCTTCAAATTGTACTTTATAATATAATTGACAAACTATAATTAACCTATTAAAAGAACATATTCTAAAATTTAAAATTTTTAGCAATTTACTGTAATTGACTATTTATGACCTATAGAAAAGGGCACAATATATATATATATATATATATATATATATATATATATATATATATATATATATATATATATATATATATATATATATATATATATATATATGATTGATATAGTTTGTCTGGAAGTAGACTTTAATAATGAAAAAATATTTTCATATTGTCTAAGATAAGTTAGTAAGTCAGTTTAAATATACATCCACATATATTTACTATTATGAAAACTGTTAATATAGGAGGAGTAGGGCCAGAGGCAAGTATCTCAGATATAAGTAAAATATTTGAAAATATGATAAAAATAATGCTCCAAAAATTTAAAGAACAAAAGGCAGAATCAAAAAGGAATTTTGAAGAATGAAAGGCAGATTCTGATTAAAAATTTGAAAGGTTAGACCAAAAGTGTGAAGGAGCAAAAGATCAAATTAAAAAATGAGATTGAAAATAGATTTAATGTAGCTGATGCAAAGGTTGAAGAATTTAAGTACAATTTGGATGTCAAATTGAAAGAATCTGAAGAGAGATGTCGTGTGAGATTTGGAAAATTAAGAGAGAAGACCAAAGGTTGGAAAATAAATTGGATTTAACTAGAGAGAATTTTGGGAAAATGTTATAAAAATTTGAATGAAAACCCAGAAGGAATGTAGAGAGATAGCCAAAAACGTCAATAAAATTAAAAAGATGAAAGATGATTTTAAGATTGGAATCTGTAATGAAGTGCATTGCCTCCAATCTGAATTTGAAAATATTAAAGTGAAGTTGAATACCAAACATATAAAAATGATAGACAAGGCTGAAAAAAAATGAAAACCTTTCAGAAAGAATTTAAATGAACATAAAACAATATAATTCATGTAAAAGATCAAATGTCTAATAGTGATTGTATAAACCAAGACAAAACAGAAACTATCATAAGAAGGCATGAGGAAATTATCCAGAACATGCTGGAAAATAATAACAGGGCAATAATTCAAGATATATAAAATTATTTGAGGATACACAAGAAGGTTTTCATAGTCAGCTGATAAATTTTGAAAATAAAACATTAAAAATGTTGTCTAATGATGAGATACTGGAGAAGTGTAATAGAGCAGAAAATCATAAGTTTTTATTCTAAAAAGAAGAGATAGGTGTTAAAGGTGAACAGAGAGTGAATAATCATAGGGGGTTGTTAACCCCACTGTTAGATAACCCTACTAAATGTGATAGTGACCTAGATGGTAGTCAACAAGGATTGAATTGCAACATCATGTTCACTCATTTGAAAACTTTCTATTAGGAAATTCAATGGGAATCCATTAGAGTATTAGTTAGGGCTAAAGGAATTAAAGTAGATGAGATGGAAAAACTAGCCATTGCAGGGAATCATCTATATGTGTCCATTAAGAACTAGTGGAAATACCTGTCATAGGCCCAAAATATAAGAAAATTTTAGCTGTGTCCTCCTAAACAGTTTTTGAAATGAGGACAAGCAAGACATCATTCTATTGCCACATTTATACTGGTAATATATGTGTGTGCGTATGTGCATATATTTTCACATTTAAATATCATGACCTACATAATGTAAACAACTTATTTCTTCAGACTCCATTACTGTTTTCTAACATAAAATAGATTTTTAGAGTGATGAAACTACTGTACATTAAGTATTTACAGACATCATTTCAAATTCACAAATTTATTCAAATCAAATAACTTTTAACAGTAATTATTTCAAAATCTTATTTAGTACAATAGTGTCGAGAAGGTCAGTTATCATATATGTTGTAGCAAATGAAATATTGTTAATTAAAATAATTAACCAAAAAATTTGTAGTAAACGTAAAATTGTTACCATAAGTTAACAATAATTGTCATGAATATGTTTTTTTTATGTGTGTGGTAAACATTGAAATATGAAATTTTCCATATAATAATCTAGATAAATATTTCATTATGATAAAACCATGGCAACAACTAATTAAAATAGATAGTACAAACTGAAATGACATGATCTAATATAACAATAGTATTTATCGGAATCACACAAAGCTAAAAATCAGATTCCTATTAACTTAATGAAAGCAATTATTAGTAAGATGAAATTTTATTCTTAAACTAGTTTTTATTCTATATATTTGATAGCTTTACTAATCTGAATAAAAACTAGAAAAATGCAGTACATTAAGGTTAGCTTAAATGGCTTCTATTTATATAAGTGGCAATATTAAACACATACATTCTATAATATCTATTAAAACAAAACATGACAGTATTGCAAATCAACTTGAGTTTTTGGCAAAATTATTAAGATACGTTTACTAACATGAACATCCATGCTTTATTTAAAATAGAATTATAATTTACAATTAATATTTTAGTGAAGCGAAATACAATAATTATAAATCATACAGTGCGATATATTTAAATCATGAAACAAATTTGTAACATTAATACCAATAATAATTTCTTAAATCATTTAAATATTGTTATACAAAATGGTAATAAATTTGATGGGTGTCACTTATATTATACAGTCAGTATTATGAATGTATTTATCATAAGCATGGACACATAGGACCATTCGTATGTACATTATTTACAAAGATTTTTCACTTTTAGTTACAGAATAACTACATAAAATAGTGGCAAGATTAAAGTACTTTTTACTTTTACAAACATATAACAAACCTGTTATGATGAAATATATTCACAATTTTTCCCAACTTCTTTTATCTCTTTAATTAATGATATGTAATTACTAACATAATGCTGAAGATTCACATTTGAACTTCATCCCTAAACTTAATAAATTGAGATGCTAACTTTGAGCCCTTAACATATACTGGACACAGTGTGTATCTCATTTGGATCTTCCCCTTATTTACATATCATGGATATTAGTTCTGAGGTTGCAAATGTAATCTGATCAATAAAATATCATTGATTTACTTATCTAGAGTGTAACAGATTAAAGTTATGTTTGGAGAAATTTGATACTTGTAAATCAAAATATAACATTTTAAAATAAGAGTCATAGATCACATGACCCTATTCTCTTAAGCTTGTAAGTTATAAACAATGAGGATTGCCAATTCCTCAACAAGCTTTGTGATAAATGCTTAGCCAGAGCCAGCATTCTAAAATATCTCTGTCAGAAACTGCCTCCAAACCCCTGATCATGGTTTCATGCTTTGGCACTCCTCAGAGAGGTGCCAGAGTAGGTTCAGATACTAGATCTAAAAATACCAACCCAAAGCCAAGCACTTATCTTAAAGTTATCTATTGAGTGGAAAATCTGAAATTTTCAGACACCTACAGGTCTTCAAACCCAGCTATCCAACTCAGCTATATGGGGCTGATAGATCTTCGGCCATACCATATATTAGTAGTCTTAGCAATATAACATTGCATAAGACTTAAGGCAGAGACTATAAATAGTCAAAATAAGAGTCATAGATCATATGACCCTATTCTCTTAAGTTTATAAGTTATAAACAATGAGGATTGCCAATTCCTCATTGTTTATAACATTTTACTATTGATAAATACTGAGCATATGATAAAGATCTGAGAAATTGGGCTATAACCAATGGATGACGGCTGGATCAGCACTAAATGCATCTAGAGTGTCATTTCTCTTCATGTGTTTTATGACTGTGGATGATGGAATGGAGGTTATGAAGTACATCTATAAAATATATATGTATGAAAATCTCTTCTGGTTATTCCCCTTTTATTTTAATATTTGACCTTAACTCTTGATTTCCATAAAAGACAATTTTTGGAAACTATTGCCTCTTCAACCAAATACATTCTTCCACAAGTTTTTGATTCTAAAAACTATATAACTATAAACTACAACAATTATTCTACAAAGTAACATCATATTGAAATAATGCAGTAAATAAAATAAAATAATCAATCTAATGCTTGTGATTTCATATGTGAGTACAGGAAGTGACAGAACCGAGTCATGAACCATGAACATTGACCTCCAAAGTTTGCAACTCTATTACTATACCAAACTATATAGGGCCTAGTGCTATAATAATCATTTATACTGAAATCATTATACATGGCACTTTATAATTGAAGGCTATATAAACATGCATTCAGAAATGGAAGTACAATTAACATTTTACATAGTATATACTTTCAGATAAATAAATATTTTAATCATAAATAATTCTTTATTAAAATATATATATATATGTAAAGACACATTTTTTCCGGATAAAATTTTTAAAGATACAACACTAATAAAATATATATTATATATTTAATGGGGTACACATCTAATTGTTTGTTCATTCTTATTTATTTTATTTTAAATATTTTTAAAACATTCTATTTTTATGTTCATTAAGAACTGACTCTTTGCTAAATGCAAATTTGACACACACACACACCACTTCTCCTTTCAAAAGAGTAATAATTAAATATTTAATCTTGTCTTCATATATCTTTATAATGAAAACAGATTGGATAATCTAAAATATCTTATTTTAGAAATACTTTTTGTCAACAAATTCTAGAGTATTATCTCAAATAAATGGCCTATAATACTAATAACAAAATATTTAATATTTGCATGCAAAAAAATAGTGAGTTTAAATATTTTCTGGACTAAATTGCAGTAGTTTATTTCCATAAAATATGATATTAAATACAGAAATAACATTAATATCAATATAAATCACAAAGAGAATACCTAGTTATTTATTGATTTTCATCGATTTTTTTTTTTTATAAATAAAACTATGGACTTTTATTTATTTATTTATTTAACTGTTCCTTTTAAAAAATAAAAAATAAATCTATATCAGGGGGGGGGGTGTGGGGGGGGCGGGGGGGGGGGTGGGGGGGGGGGCTCATAGATCATAGAGTTCTAATACTTAATTTCGGTCTGTCAATTTCTTTTCTTTTAGAATTACCCCCCCCCCCGTTAAGATGTTGTCTTTAGTATTAATTTTACTGTATAACATGATTATGATTATTGGACAAAAAATTTTTTTATAATTGGAATTTGATTTCGAATACCAATTCTGTATAGTTTAAAATTTTCATGATGGACATTACTTCGAATTCAGGTATACTTATATTTCATTTCCTGATTTTTAGACAAGTTGCAGAATCTTTGCTAGTCACTATACAAATTTCTCTTAGTAAAACAATGACTGCACTCTCTTTTTAATATTTGGAAATCGTGGAGATTGGTAATAGGTTAAAAAATAAATTATGTTGGTCTTATATTTAGAGTTTGAGCTATTCATTCTTCATAATTGTAATTAAAAATACGCGTTTATTAAACTATAAAAAAATTAAAATTATTTCGTTACAACTTTTCTTTTCAGACAGCAATAATATTAACATTTCTCTTTACTGTCTAATTTATTTTTAAAATGTCTTTCCTATTGTCTGGTTTTAAATTCATGCTTATCTGCTATATGTTGCCTATGTCCCATTTGCCACATATATTACATGCGGATATCTATGGAGTTCCCAGTCTTGTCAAAAGAAGATGAATTGACATTCTTATTTTTAAACTATTAAAAAATATTTCAGTCTTAATTTATTTTAATTCGATATTAATTAGTTTAACAATTAATGATTTACTCTCATTAACTGTTCATCTTATCGAAGTAACCAAACCAAAAGGTGACATTATATATTCTATTTGTTTTCTAGATTGTCAAGTAATGACAACTAATAAAAAAATACAAATCTACTTTCACATCCAATATACATAAAGGTGCATTCATTTCCTGAATTTTGTTTTATGTGCAATTGAAACCGTTAATAGACAAAATATAAAAAATAGTTTGTTAAATTTAATTTATAAACAAGGCAAAACTCTCCATACAGTAGTGCCACCCTGTGCCAACCAGAGTAATCAATGGATGCCAGAAGGCTTGTCTGGGGATATTGAATGAGTAGGCATTAGATAGGGATTTTATGCACAAGCCTTCTGGCATCCATTGATTACTCTGGTTGGCACAGGGTGGCACTACTGTATGGAGAGTTTTGCCTTGTTTATAAACAATTATGTGCTAGGATAAGAGATGGTAATCATGTGATGCTTAATGGTTTAAATTTAATTTCATAAATAAATAAAAAGTATTACTTGATTATTATCATTTTGTGCAATTATTTGAGCTATTAAAGCAATCCTTCATTGTTTGACTACACTATTAATTATTTCATTCTACCATTAATACTTATATTACAATTACTATTCTTAAGTCACTATTAGACTTTGATGGTTCAAGTTTAATGTACATAAACTTCATCAATGTATAAATAATAGTAATATCATACTGATGTTTTGACTGGATTGGACTTTCTCCCAATGGTAATGAGTACTATTATATTTTTTAAAAATGTTGACGCCTACAAAGCAACAATATTAATGCTTCAACCAATAGACAGCAAGAACAGAAATTTTTAAAATAAAAAAGGAGGGTTGCAGTGATAATAGATAAGAAAATCAATATCAAATAAATAGTTATTTAGATTAATGAGCTTTAAAAAAGTTTCCAAATAGAAAGTAGTTTACATGTATCATCACATGTTAATACAATCTGGTTTCTTAAGGATCTCTATGGTTTATTTGCTCTTACAGTAGTAGAGAGGGTCACATCTAAATAATATCATGATGTTTGAAAAATCTGTATAAAACCAATATGCAGAGGATAAATCAAGAGTTCTGGTAATGGTGCATGCTGCTTTACAGTATTAGCATGTTCATTTTACCTCTTTTAACACAGATATTAAGATTACTCATACTCACATAAGAGATTCCAAAAATTCCACATGGGATTTTATGAATTCTGTGGGCATCCTGGACAAAACATTACAAATATATTTATTAGTAGTATATGATGTTTTTAAGTTATATAACATTTTAGAATATATTCACTAATGTTTATAGTTTATTTTATATAAGGAATATAGACTTTAACAGTGAAGCTGGAAATACAGTACATATTTCTGCTTCACCTAGTGCCAATGTCATCAGCACTAGTATGGGTTTGAACTCAACCTTTTATATTAACTGACACCCATCTCATAGTAGATGGTAGTATATTTATAATCAATATTATAATCTTTTATATTTTATTAATTTTATTTTATAATTAAAACTAACCTTTTTATAATAGTTTATTTATTTTATATTTGTAAAAATATATATTGTGTTTATTTTATTAAAATGAATTGAATCCTAGATATCTATAAAATGTTACAAATATTTTAAATTCTTTTATTAAAGTTCATTTTTCTTCAATTAATCAATTGGTAACATTTTATATTTATCTTTTGATAAATGTACATTAAAGGATCAATTATGTAAACAATCTAATATTTGTAAGAAATATTTTATAAATTTCTACTTAAGTTTTATATCAAATATTAAATTTGAAAGTCATTGTACCAAATTCCTAAAATTTTTCTGAATAAAATTTACATTTTTGTTAAGATAAACCTTAATTAAATAGGCTTTGTTAATACAATGACTGATAAACTTAATCATGCTTGTTGCTGTTTTCTTTTAATTAGCAAATGAACCCTTGGGGCATGTTGAATGCAGGATTATAGATTTTTTTCCCAAGCAGACACCAACCTCAGAGAACCACTTATAGCAATTGCAATTGGCAGTTGTCACTGTAGATTGAATCCTATAGATAAAGCCAGATCACATAAATAGTGGAAATTTTTGATAAGAAGGGTTTATTTTTGAAAAACAATTCACTGAAGAGAGATATATAGTACATCTGCCTAAAGAATGATGAGGTAAAAGATCAGCCTTGCTTTCCAGAGCTCTGTTTCACCAGATCCTCAATGCCATACCAGTGCTCTCAACATCTATCTGGAGACTGTACTGTGTCAAGGAAGCTTGCTAAATGATCTGGCTGTTGCCTGTTTTAAGCCATGGAATGTCTACTGATTGATTCTGAGGTAACGTCCAATTTGCCACAAGCCACTGATTCTATTTTACTTGTTTTCTAAATCAATATTAATTTATATTATATATATATCTGTAATGTTTATACAACTTAATTTTAAAATTAGTCTTTCAAGTTTTTTCTCTTAAATTTAAAAATATCAATTCTTATAAAAATCTCACATTATTTTGATGCGGCAAATTTATCTTAAATTTTTTTTGTTAGTTTATTTATAATATTGACTTATTGAAACTGCCACATAAAACTCAATGAGCAATAACTTTAAACCCTCTCCCTCTTATTTTCTCCAGTTAAAAATCATTTTAGGAGCCTTATTTCCATTAAATTAATTAATAGAGAAAGCTCATTTAGTTTTATACCTCATATTATAAATTTGTTTTAAATGATAAAAATTATTTTAAAAATTAGATGTGTTATTATTATCTCCAACTTAAAAGTGCCCTCATGATTATTTTTGAAAGGATAATGAATTTTATTAAATCAATTAAGTAAAATCTATCACGATTTCTGTAAAACAAATGTCTTGAAAGAAAATTATTGAAAGCACATTTATCATAGCATTTTATCAGTATATGCTTCATACATATATATTTTATTTGTCAGAAAAATAGTAAAATTGTGATGTATAATTTATTAGGCTGCATATTGTCAAACTTCACCAGAAGTGAGTTTGATATTTAATGCCCAGTTTGTTTATGTTAATTAAAAGACTGATTTATTTTGTAATCTTCAATGATGAACTATTTAATAACTTACTAATAAATAAAATATTTGGAAAGTGTGAAAAACAATTTATATTTTAAATTTTAATTCTTGTCTTCCCTTTTATATTATGTTTTATGATTCATTCATTAATGGCCTAAGGTTTGTGGGGACTTTCTATTATGTCAGGGAGCCTATTACTTTAATCAGGATTTAAGTTATTATTTTCGTTAGTGATACACTATCTATCTATATATATCTGAGGCATTATGTATTTATAGTTACAACCATTTCTTTATTATTGTTATTCTTGCTTTTCTATATACCTCTCAGGATCTTTGGAAGTTTAAATATTTAAATATGACTAGTCCATTCCTTGACTCTCCCTTAATAGTAGATGTATTTTCCTACTAGGGATTCTTTTCCAGGCATTGCCATTAAGATGGGTATGGGAAGTCCAGCACATCAAATCTATTATTATGATTATTTAGAGACATGTTTTGGCTGGAGGGCTATCATTTCTCATCATCTGGTTGTATTTACTAGGAATTTCCTTTAGCAAAGCTACCCAGAGGTTCATAACAGACTTCATTTACTCTTTTGTTGTAATCTATAATATCACACTGCCTTTATCATTATATATATATATATATATATATATATATATATATATATATATATATATATATATATATATATATATATATATATATATATATATATATATATATATATATATAAGGTTTATTAAACATAATATTTTTTAAAAAGTTGTCTTATTAAATAATTTTTACTGAATTATTTTTTAATATATTACGTTGCAAAGACAACATTATGAAAAGTTTTAATTTAAAATTTGATCATTTTTTGATATATATATATATATATTTACAAACCTGAAATATTCCTGCCATGATGGCATGTCCTTCACAAACCAACCCCATTAATTAGTTAAATATTATTATCTAATTTCTTTAAAATGAACTATCTTGCTTTCCACATTCAGTAAAGACAACTGATTTAAATGTAATAGTGTTATAAATGCACATCTTTCATATCTTGTTATCTATCTATCTATATTTATATATAAAATAGATTTATTTGTAATCTTTTAAAGAGGGCTAATAATATTTTATTGCTGATTGGTTCTTGGCAGACCAATTAACAAATTTTTACATTGTTATCAAAGCCACATCAAAATGGACTCAGGAAATATAATAACTTAGTTGCATAAACATAACTTGAATTATTTGTATAACAATAACCAATTCCTTAATAAATTCCTATATTATTATTATTTTAAATTAGCTTAATATGTCATCACTCCAAATCTCTAAAGTTAATTACTCTATTTATAATATTTCTTTGATTTAAATTCACTTCTTTGTAATGTTGCCAGAAAGAATTACAATTATTATGGTTCAAACCATTAGTAATCATTATCCAATCACATCTGTACCATTCTGCAATTCACTAAATCATTAATTTCTTATATAAACCCATTATTATTTTGAGTCTCTTTGTGAACCATGATCTCCAGCTGGGACGGAATAAAATCAAGAATTGCTCAAGTCATCACAAATGTTACCCATTAGTCAGAAAGGCAATAGTTCAGGCAAATAGGTTAGGATTCACCCTTGCCCTGACAATTGTATCTTGTGCATGGTTGGATTCAAGGTACTTTTGCTTGGATTATTGGTCTTGTTGAATGAATACACGGTTTTGACCGGCACAATAGTTATAATTTGTTTCTTTGGTTATTTTCGTGACTATTTTGAGTATGAATTAAGGCTTCGCTTATGAGTCCATTATTGTAGCCATTATCTAATAAGATATTGCTATATAATTTACTTTTTTCTCTAGGTATGATTTATTTTAAAGAGTAACTATTCTAGTCAGAGAGTTTTCTATAAAAAAATCTGAGCAGGGTAGTAATAAGATAAAAATTGTAAGTATCTAGTCATACATTTTTTTTTCTGGAAAATGGCAAAAAAATACAAGATTGTTCTGATATTGGTGAAGAGTATATCATAAAGAAAAGTTTCCCATCAGTCTCTGTTTTCACTTTTAACTTAATATGAGGATAACGTATTGTTTATATGTGAGAAAACATTATACAGCTTGTTTTTGTGTTGTCAAACAAAAAAACATGTCAACTATGTTCATGAGTCAAATGAAAAATTATAAAGGCCCTGACTCTAAAGCATGAATTTCTGTGTCCTCCTTGAGCAAATCTATAAGTACTTTTGAGATAGGAGATTTCATCAGAGTACTAAAAATCTGTTTACATTATTGCCCATTGTACATGAAATAAATGTTTGAAAGGCAATGCTTAGCTAAAGCAGCAATATGGTCCAGTAAATTGCAATGCTAAGAAATTATATGTAAACTTTTGTTGCTCAGAATATTTGTAAACAAAAAATCAATTTAAGCAAACAAGTATATTATTTGTATCGACTTTTAATTTTTTAATATGGAAACAAATAGTATTGTGGGTTATATCAGACAAATATCCAACCGAAACATAAGTCAGAGATATCATTGCACTTATTATAAGATAGAAGAGGAAATCTGTTTTGTGTATTTTTTGATAATTTGTAGAATTTAAAAGATTATTCAAAAGGAATAATTTTACTTTTTATTTCTTTTTTGACAGTTAGTTGTTAATAATAACTTTGTTGTTTTCTCAAGATAAGTAATATAATCTCAGTTTATATTTTACATCTATATTATCATTAATTAGAGCTAGAATTTTATTACTGCATATGTCCCAGCCCTTGATGACATTGGAATTATCTTAGTTTGCTAAAAGCACTACAAAGGACTTGTCTGATTTTATACAATATAGAACTTGTCCTCTTTTTTTGCAATATCGTTTTAAGAAAGTATAGCTTTTTGAAAATTATTACAAATCTTAGTTTTAGTTATGTCAACCTTTGAGGAAGCTGTTGTGTTCAAAGCTAATTCCATATTGCTTTTTTTTTAAAAAACAGTTATGGAAAAATTAATAAAAAGTTAAAATGTTTGTTGAGAATTTAAAAATTTGGAAGTATCGATATTTTAAAAAGATTTAATTGAATAAAAAGAATTGGTATAAATATGTGAATGATAAATTACACACATTAGTGTTTATCTGGAAGTTTGTGACTATGTTATTTTAGTTGTAATTATATTGTTAGACTATTTCTATCATCTAATAATAATTGTTAAATGTCTTTATAAAAATTGAAACTATTTAAATTTTTCAAGGACATTCATCTGAAGAAATTACACATATATTAGTATATAACACAACATTTTTATGATATTATTTTTCTTCCTTTTTCAGACAATGTTGGCTTGACTAGTGACAATATTAGCATGTGAATTAAACTAAGGACCTTTACAATCATAAATTTAGAGGTTAACCAACTAACTTTTGACAGAATAATCTAATTGGTTAACACATCACTTTAAATTTCATATTCACCCATATAAACATCTCTAGTTTGATTCTAATGCTAATATTAACCTGGTTAGATTAGTAATACCTAAAGAAAAGATGAAAATAATATTATTCTAAATATTGTGTTATATACTAACCTGTACTTAATTACTAACAGTTGAATATATTTGGAAAGTTTAAATAAAATTTGAATTTTCTAGACATTTATCAATGAACATTAAATGATAAAAATAGTTTAACATCATACACTAAGACAATATTTAAATTTTAAAAAAATAATGTTTTAATATATTAGCTTATAAAATTTTAATAATTTATATATTTTTATATGAGGTATATAATCAAAGGCAATTTAACTTAATTTTTATGAGCTATAAATGGATCAGTTGTGGGTTTTATAATATAATGAATTTGAACTAAAAAATTTAATTGAACAAATTAAAGATTTCTGAAATGTCTTTCCTCAGTCTTCAACTTTCTGAGTAAAATGAATTAGTAGTAAAATTCAAATTTGATGTTGATTGAAAAATTATATTCATTAGTAATTAATTATTCATTCATAATATGAGAATAAAAGCAAGAAAATCAAAACAACGATTGTGAAGTTTGTTTATAAATTCTGCCATGATTTAATCACATATATATTTAAAAACATATCATTGAATAATTTAAACCTATTGTTAATCTTTAAAGAATATTTTAGATATATAAAAAAACAAAATTATCAGTTATTAAAATTCAAAATATATTTTGCATAAAATGGCTATTTTTTTCTGTCCTTGACATTATCATTATGTCATACCATTCTTTAATATATATATATATATATATATATATCTCATATATATATATATATATATATATATATATATATATATGAGATGTACCTGGCCTATAAAGGTTGTGGTTTATTTATGATTGCTTTATCAAATTTTTTTAAAGATTTAACATAAATTAAACTAAACATTTTAATATTATATAAATGAATGTGAAAACATGGCCATTTTTGTATTAAAGTTCATTAATGATGGACTAGAAAGGCCATAATTTATTTATTTATTTTTGTTTTTTGCTTTGCAGAAATATTTGCTTAGAGTAAAATGCTCATAATCAAATTAAGCCTCTAAATTAAAATTAAAATTTTTAAATATACTTGCTATATTTGATATGTGGATTTGACAGCTTTAAGAACAACTATCAATAACTGAATTACTAAATATTCTTAGTAATAATTTGACATGTGACAACCTTGCAGACAAACATTCACAGGGGAAAATGTCACAGCCTTATGAACAAACATTCACATGGATTATATATGTGATATTACTGAATTCTATAAACCCTTTTCAGATAATAAAGCTACATTGTGAATTAATTTACTTGACTTCCTGGAAAATCAAGTGCCAACTTATAGAACCTATTATTTCACAGAGTTAATATGATAATAAAATACTATCAGTATTTTTTAAGCAAAACCAAAAATTAGAAATATTTTATAATTCCTTATCTAAGTCCCATCATATTAATTTTGTTTTTGTAATTCTAGTTTTTAAAAAAAATCATTAGACTGATAAACTTTTAAGCTAAAAATGAATATCACGAATATAATAATTCAATAATTAATTATTTAGTAATCTATTTTTGAAATTTTCATTTGGTGTTATTATAGAATTTTAATCTATGTTAAATATTTTGTTTAATATTTTGAAAATGTATTTCATATTTATTATATAAGAAGTTATTATTTTATTTAAAATTAATATTTTGTTGAAATAATTTTTATTTAAATTTATTATTTGTATTAAAGTATAATAAATTGAATTAAACAAATGTATTTTATCCTATATTTATATATAATTTGTTTATTTATTTTGATATAACATAAATATTAGAAAGTCTTATAAAGTTATATATATATAGTTTTTAATATTTATCATTTATAAGTAAAACAATTTAAATATTTACATTTTAAATTTTATCAATGAAGTCTGGAGACAATTTTACATATATTTCACGAATGAATGTGCGTGATTATCATAATTTATTTCATATTAAACATAATGTCTGTAGTTTTATTAGAAACCCCTATTATATTACATGTATGAAAACAAATAATGTAAATAAACTTAAACAATTCAAATCATAATTTTTGTTCTTTATAGATACAAATAAAATTTGAGACATTTATTTAAAATTTTATGGAAGATTTATATAGTTTTGTTAATATGGTTTTAAGATTTATATTTATATATTTTATTTATAAAAGATATTCACCAATCAGAATAAGATCACCAGATCATTTATTTCCCCATTATTGATTTTTGTTTGTAAATGCTGCTGTTCACATTATTGAAAATTTATAAAAACTACACTAGTGATAGTATATTTTATTATTATTTGGTGAAATAGAAGAGCGGATTGAAAGTTTTATTTTTAATTATTATCTTTATATGTATTTTATGCATTACTGCCAAATCTCTTTGCGCTCTTTATAATACTTATTTGACAGCCAATCAGATGGCATGATAGCTGTCCAAATGACAACCAAGCCTTAAACACACAACAAAGATTTTACGAGAAAAAAGCAGCCACCCTTTTCTCTACTTTTCTTTCTATATATCTAAGCCAATCATAAGTATTTAGGTTTGAAAGCTTGAAGCTTTAAATATCTTCACAATTAACTCACTGTGTCTAAATCATAAATGTACAATACAAAATCCTATAATTTGCTCTGCAGTAGTTTTTAGAATACATAACAAGCAGTAAAGTATGTAAATAATATTTTAATTTGCGAAGTGCAGACAGTGTGTTTCAGGTTTGGTTGCCATTTGGACAGCTATCATGACATCTGATTGGCTGTCAGATAAGTATTATAATGAGTGCAAAGAGATTTGGCAGTATCTCAATTTATTTCAATTTTCAACTATCTACACTTCACAAATTAAAATATTATTTATGCATTTATGTAAATCATGTTCAACCAATAATACTATTAAATCATTGTTTTTAAACTTTTCAAAATTACTATAAATCTGATCTTATGTCAATTTTATCTAGATATATAAAATTCTTTAAATATAATAATTTATTATGTAAAATATTTATTTATTTATTTTTATATTTAGATAAGAAGTTTTGACTGGATCCTTAAATAATTTTATTAACATTATTTAAAAGTATATAGACATTATATTATTAAATACGCAATAATTATATGTAACTAAAGTAGTTGAAATCAATAAAATAACGTGTGGATATTTAAGTGAATGATTTGGAATATAATAAAATTAAAAAAAGAATAATATTAGAAGGAAAATAATAAAAAGCGAAATCACAACAAAAACATATATTTAATAAATATATATTTATTTTATTTATCAGAATGCATAGAATGTCATTATTTAAAAAGTAAATGGTTTTCTTAACATTGTTTATAAAGAAATAGGCTTTATATTATTTAATATTATATAAGGGATTTGAACTCAGACTATCTTAGTATAAAGCTGAGCACTGATTGTATATATATATATATATAGCACTGATTGTATATATATATATATATATATATATGGAGATGGTAATCTGGACCAACTGATGATTGCTGATTTAGCATGAAATACATATATTGGTGACTATTTACCTTTTCAACATGTGTGTGATCAGGTGGGTCAGCAATATGAGATGGCATGGAGAGTTGAGGGTTGTGTGAAAGACTGAGTTCAAATCCCTTATATATTACATTATGTGTGCAGATGTGTGTAATCCTGTACAGTATATTATTTAATATTGTAAATGTACAGAAAAGGATTTTGCTTTTTATATGCCAAATTGTAACAGTAAATAATATGAAGAATAGGATAATTCTTGTACATAATATTGTATGAACTGGATAAATCAAAGCTTATTAATAAAGAAAGGGATAAATCAATCTTATTATTTCTAAGTTATAACTCTAACTTCAAAATTAGTATCAGCAGTATTTAATGAAGCTTAAAATTACTTGTTAAATATAATTCAGAAACAAAAGGAGCATTTTATTTAATCTAAATTATATTTGACAAATATATAAATATAAATAATTTATTTTAATACTTAAAATCGTCTAACATTCAGTAATATGACTGTTTATTAAAATTTACACAAAGTAATCAAAATAGCATTTTCATAGTCTCAGAGTAAAATGAATAAATTAGTAAGATCAAGCATTATACTATGGCTCACAAGTACAGATAAGTGATATAGTTTTTAAAAAAAGATAAAGAAAGTCAGTCTTTTAAATAACATAATTAGTTCATATTGCATTTATAAATACATGTGAGAATGACAATAAAACAAAATAGTAACATTAATAACTATTTCATCACACAGGCTTCTTTTAATCAATTTATGAAAATTATAAATTAAATAACATATACTATTTATATGTTTTTACAGTTAAAGATCATTTCAAATATATCCTTAAACAATACATGATAATAATAATTTAGTTTAATAATGTCCAAATAATTCTCTTTGGTGAATAAATAAAACTGTTCCTTCAACTCAAAAATTCTCTTCAAACTATTATGCAAGTGTTTCTTTAAACTACATTTTCCTTTTAACAAATAATTAAGTGCAAATTACATCTCAAGATAATCCCCTTTTATTCAGTGTTAAAACATTTTAAATACAACAAGTACACTGCTACATTTATACAACTCTTAACTTTATGAACATTTTGCAGGGATCTAATAACTATTACTGTGACTTTAAGAAATATTCCTTGATAGTAAACATTTGGAAATGATTCTCTAGGTTTCTGGGATTATACATATATAGTATTCTTACTCAAATACAAGATAAAATAAAATACTATAAAAGCAAATTAACCTTTTAAATATATTTCATGACCAGATAACTGATCCCAGGTTATAAGTAACTGAAAAATACGTACATTGCTAAGAATAAAAAAATTAACAATTTAAATTATCTTTGTTTGGATATAAATGCCTATATAGATTTAACTTAACATATGTCTTTTATATAATAAGTATATATGTGTATTATGAATCATATGATTTTATTATATATAAAAAAATTAATACTTGTCATTTTAACTCAGGCATTCCATGGATAGATACTAAAGACATAAAAAAAATATAGCAATGTGTTTTGTGTGTGTTTAAATACGAATTGTAATCAGTTTGATCTTTCTCTTATAAATTCTTTTTTTTAATTAACAGCAACAACAATAATAATAATAATGACAACAACAATTATTTCAAAGTCTTTGTTTCAGTCTCTTAGATGAGCATTGTTGGGATGGTTAATGAAGTCTTAACATAGATCTAGAGTAGGTTCAATTATTCTTAAAATATTTACTTCTGTAAAATGATGAACAGAATAAACCATTAGGATTAATTAATACTTTTTGGAATTGTTTTTCAGGTCATGGTGTTGACACTTCTTTTACAGATGCATAATTGTGTTATTAATCTCCATTGATGTAAATTGGCAGATAACACAAAGAGAGCAAAATCCTGAATAGCTGACTTATTTATTCACACATCTAGATAATCA
Organism: Epiperipatus broadwayi; assembly: GCA_028023455.1. Taxonomy (NCBI): domain Eukaryota; kingdom Metazoa; phylum Onychophora; class Udeonychophora; order Euonychophora; family Peripatidae; genus Epiperipatus; species Epiperipatus broadwayi. The sequence continues at coordinate 343,449 of JAQFVV010000063.1, forward strand.
TATCAACTTTACTATTAATTTTTTTAAAAATAATATAACTAAAAATAAATTTCGCTAATCTACATATATGCATAAATAGAATAATAATGGTAATACTAATGATGTCCACGACCCGTCCTCACATATCTCTTATTACATCAGTCATTTCCATAGTGTTTGTAAATTATACAACTTCTCGAAGAATATCCTGTCCAAATTTCATTCTTCATTATCAGATCCATGCACTTACAAGATGATAATTTCTTTTTAACTTTTTTTTTCAAATATTATACCATCCAATTGAAGATAGTAAATATTTAAAATAATAATACAGATAATTTTAAAATAAAAAATATTTTTAAATTTGTATATATATATATAAATTACAAATCCATTTTTTTATTTTAACAACAGACTCACATACACATCTTTAACTAAATTTAGTTTATAACATCCATTTAATATAATTAATTTACCTCTTTTTTTTATTTATATTGCATTCTCAACAACTTAAACAAAATATTAACTATAAATGTGTCATAAAAAAAGTAATAATAACGAAACTTAAAATCAAAAAACAATGAATTGCAGGATGTATCAAATACTTACATATTTAAATAAATATATGCAAAAATGATTACAATTAAATTTATTCTTTTAAAAATATAATAATTCAAAATCTTGAAGTAATTAATAAACCTGTCTCTTTTATTTTATTTCCTATTTTTTTTTACTACATTATAACTGACTTAAGGATAAAACTGTTTAATCCTTACAATTATAAAATAAGTACATTATTAATATATGAATTTTTTCTACAGTACATGTTTTTTTCATATCTGCACTTCGATATGTAATATATATGGGTTAGATTCAGACTTTCACACGACCTCAACTATTCACGCTATCTCATTCTGCTGACACATTTGATCACACACACACATGTCGAAAAGATATATAATCACCAATACCCACATTTTGTGCTAAACCAGCACTCATCAGCTGGTCAAGATTATCATCCCCACCCATATATACAATCAATGCTCAGCTTATATTAATATAGTCAATCTTCATACTTTAATGAACAGGCTTCAATCCAATCCATCTCACAACTTTTCAGCAATCCATTTTATTGAAACAACTGATGATGAAACGCTCAAAATCCATATTAGTGCCAACCTTCTCATCCTACCTATGTTGACTATAAATGACTCTGACCCCTCATGTACAGGACTTAATCCATTTACATACATATACGAGGGATGGGCAGACCTTACAGCACTATATTTTAATATATAATTTTTTCTACAGTACAGGTTTTTCATATCTGCACTTCAATATGTAATTTATAGGGGTTTGAACACAGACTTTCACATGACTCACAACTATCCACACTATCTCATACTGTTGATATGGTTGATTACACACATGTCAAAAATATAAATAATCACCAATATACGTATTTCATGCTAAACCAGCACTTATCAGTTGGTCCAGATTATCATCCTCACACATATATACAATCAAAGCTCAGCTTATATTAAGATAGCCAATCTTCATACTTTAATGGACAGGCTTCAATCCATTCGACCCCACAACTCTTTAGCTGACGATTTCATTGAAAATTTGATGATGGAATGCTCAAAGCCCACATTGGCTATCTTAATATAAGCTGAGCATTGATTTTACACATGTGTGGGGATGATAATTTGGACCAACTGATGAGTGATGTTTTAGCACAAAATATGTATATTGGTGATTATTTATCTTTTCAACATGTGCGTGATCAAGTGTGTCAGCAGTATGAGATATTGTGGATAGTTGGGGGTCATGTGAAAATCTGAGTGCAGACATGAAAAGCCTGTACTGTAGAAAAAATTCATATATTAAAATATAGTGATGTAAGATCTGCCCATCTCTCATACATGTATGTAAATGGATTATGTATTGTACATGAGGGGTCAGAGTGACTTATAGTCAACATGGATAGGATGAGAAGGTTGGTACCAATGTGGGCTTTCCAGCAATCCATCATCAAATTTTCAATGAAATGGATGGCTGAAGAGTTGTGGGGTGGGGTGGATTGAAGCATGTTCATTAAAGTATGAAGATTGTATATCTTAATATAAGCTGAGCATTGATGTATATATATGTGAGGATGATAATCTGGACTAACTGATGAGTACTGGTTATAGGAAATATGTGTATTGATGATTATTTCATTTTTTTGACATGTGTGTGATCAAGTGTTTCGGCAGTATGAGATAGCGTGGATAGTTGAGATCATGTGAATGTCTGAGTTCAAACCTCTAAAATAAATATATGTAAACATAATAATTAAAATATATGTAAACATAATAATTAAAATTAATAAATATATATTTTTTGTCTAGAAAAATGCTTACAATTCATTATTAAAAAGGTAAATGATTTTAAATAATATTTAATTAATTATAATTATTCTATTCATCATCATATGAATTAACAATTTTAATAGAACTATATAAACCAGTTGATTTCTTGTAACAACTAAAATTTTAATATATAAATATTCATGCAAACACTACATTGTATCATGTTAAAATGCATTGTTTATATAATAATTTTATTATATAATTCATTTAATATCTTATCTCTTTTTTTGCACTTGTAATCTTAAACTTATAAATGTTCAGACATTTATAATAAAAAAAAAAGGTAGACATGTTATTTTACAAATTGGTTTTATTCATGAAAGCATCCTTTCATTATATATATATAATGAAAGCATCCTTTCATTATATATATATATATAAAAACAAAAAAATAAAGACTTATAAATCCAATAAATAATATAATATTTCAACCAGAGGACTGGTTTTCATCAGAAAGAAAAAAAAATACACAGTAAAATGGCGATAATCAAAAATTACAGATTTGGTAAAAGATTAAAAATTAACAAAACCCCCCTGATTGGTCACAAAATCTAACACAGAATATCTACCCAATCAATGACAAAATTCAAACAAAAAAAAAAAAAAAAAAACTACATTCCCTCCTAATCAAGCTTAAATTCTATTTAAATTAAAATAAATATAAAAATAAAAAATCCAAAATTAAAAATTAAAATATACATATGTGCATACATAGAAAAATTAAACTATGCTCACACACAAAAAATAGCTGTGCTCACATTAATATTCATTAAAAACTAAAATACTTATACATTTTAAAAAATATAGTTAGTGCAAAGTACAATAATTTATAACTAATTATTTATCTATAAACCAATTAAACACAGATATTAAACATCCATGTAACCAATCTTTACATAAAAAAACCTCATATAAGAAAATTTTCACATAAAAAACACACATATAGAAATCATTTAGGAGACCAGGTAACCCAGAGATGTAATAGTTCCAGTGTTCAAATTCAATCCATGCGGTTCTAAGGTCTTGAATTTAAAAATAAAAAAACTCTCCTTTTGTTTCCTCTCCCTTGTAGAAGAAAAACCTTCCTGAAGAATCACTACTTTTAAATCATCAATTGAATGATTCGGTAAGTTAAAATGTTTTGAAACCGGTCTATCTTTATTCTTATGCAAAATGTCAAATCTATGATTGGTCATTCTGACGTGTAAACTATTTGCTGACTCACCTATATACTGGTTTAAACATCTACTACACTCTATCAAATATATCAAATTAACACTTTTACATGTAACATAATTAGGAATATACCATTTGAAATTACAATTCTTAGTACTAAAGACCACTTTTGTCACAACAATATGTTTACATGTAAAACATCTTTTATCTTTACATGGAGAACATCCTTTTTCCTGTACAGAACTACTAATAAAATTTGTTTTGACAAGTATATCTCTAAGTGATCTATGTTTTCGATATACAGCCTTAGGTGGATCAGAAAAAATAGATTTTAAATAATCTGTGGACTGTAATATGTTAAAATGTTTTGCCAATATCCGGTTAATATTAGGTAAATCTCTATTAAAAGTAAGAACCAATGGTGGAACATCTAATTGTTTTTTACTCTTTTCAGATAAAAGAAGTTTCTTTCTATCAATTAAAGAAGATCTCCTTACTGCATTATCCAACAATGTCTTAGGATACCTCATATTGAGCAATCTATTATATAAAATACTATTATTTTGTTGAAGAAATTTCTCATCATTACAAATTCTCTTCATCCTTAAAAATTGACTATAAGGAATATTAGTCTTTAAATGTTTAGGATGGTTACTATAAAAATGTAGATAGTGGTTATTATCAGTTGGTTTCCTATATACAGTGGTAGTAAGAACTCTATTAGTGTAAATAACTTCAACATCAAGAAAATGAGCAATTGATTTTGAAAAATTCATTGTGAAATTAATATGGTTATTAAAATTATTTAAATAACTTAAAAAATTATGAAGTTCAACTTCACTATGTGGCCATATCATGAAAATGTCATCTATATATCTAAGCCAAGTGTGAGGTTTCAGCTTAGCATTATCAAGTATAGAGGACTCCAGTTTTGACATAAAAATATTCGCATAACTTGGTGCCATCTTTGTACCCATTGCAGTACCTTGTTTCTGTAAATAGTATCTAGAATCAAAAGTAAAAAAATTATTTCTTAAAACCAAATATATTAATTCAACCATGGTAGTAATAAAATCATGATCATACTCTCTATCTTGTAAAGCACATTTAATAGCCTCAACTCCATCATCATGAGTTATATTTGTGTATAATGATACAATATCCAAAGTAACCAAAAAACAATCAACTGGTAATTCAGATTTAATATTTTCTAACATGCAAAGAAAATGAGTAGTATCTTTAACATAAGAACTAAATGATGGTGGAATAAATTTAATAATATTATCAACATATGCTGAAATATTTTCTGTAGGACTACCAATACTAGCTACAATAGGTCTGCCTGGACAACCAGGTTTATGAATCTTTGGCAAAATATAAAAACTACTAGGATGAATTTTGGTTGGTACTAAAAAGTTATATACATTATTATTTATAAGACCCCTAGCTCTCATATCTTTTAAACTAAAAAGTATACCCTTGAATAATGAATTAATAGTGGTTAGTGAAACAGGCTCATAAAAAATTTTATCATCTAAAAGCTCCAGAGCTTTTTTAACATAATCATCTTTATTCATAATTACTATTGATCCACCTTTGTCAGCTGGTTTTATAATAATATCCTGTCTTTTCACTAAATTACGTAATGCATTCATCTCTCTCAATGTTAAATTACTCTTATACTTACTATGTTGTTTAAGTCTAATTTCATTAATAATATCCTGATATACATTATCAATGTACGTATCTAATAACACATTCCTTTGATGTGGTGGTGTCCAACCAGTCCTCTGGTTGAAATATTATATTATTTATTGGATTTATAAGTCTTTATTTTTTTGTTTTTATATGTATTTCCTTTGGTTAGTTTGTTATATATTAATATTTTGATATATATATATATATATATATATATATATATATATATATATATATATATATATATATATATATATATATATATATAGCTATGATTATGGTATACATTGTCCTGAAAGCATGTTTAGCATGAATAAAGCTATTTTTTTAAATAACACATCTACCTTTTTTTTATAAATGTCTGAAATAATTATTTTACATATTACTATGTAATTTGAATGGAATCTATGTTATGAATTAATGTAATTTGAATGTGTTGTTTATAGTAATTAGTAATAAATTTACTATTTCTATTTTAAAATTCTTTATAAGTTTTTATTTTATTCTATTACAATTACAGTCATAATTTGAATGTATGTATGCTTTTCCCTATTACAGTTATTAATGTTATTGATATATTATGAACTTTAAAATATAAATTCATATAACATTACACTATTAGGCAAAACCAAAATTTAATCAAATTTTTTCACAACCATTAACATCCTTTGATGTTAAAAAAAGGTTAGTGTTTGAAGTGAATAAACAGAAGGTTATTATCTTTATATATATATATATATATATATATATATATATATATATATATATATATATATATATATATATATATATATATATATGTTATATAATGGCTTTTGCGATGCTACATTGCAGAGGCTATTACTATATGGTGTGAAACTGAGCTGAATTCAGATCCATATAGCTACTGGGTTTGCAAACCTGGATTTGAAGACATTTACATGTCTGAAAAGTTCAGACTTTCAAATTGATAGAAATGTGTTTATAAGTGCTGACTTTTGAATTAATATTTTAGATCTAGTTTCTAGAGTCCCAGCTTTCCTCCACTGAGGTGAGCCATAAGCTCAAAATCAGTTGGTCTGGAGGTAGGCATAATGATAGAGATTTTGAATTCTTTTTCTTTCAGCACTTATAAAAATAAAGTTTGCTTAGAGCTGTTGGTAAGCTCCATCTAGTGATCATTTAAATGAAAGCTTTAAAGCAAGTTATGAAAATTATAACTTGTTTTATTAATTATTATAAGTGTACCTTTGATGGCTTTTGTGATGCTATACTGCAGAGTCTATTACTATATGGTGAAACTGAGCTGAATTCAGACCCATATAGCTATCTGGTTTTCAATGCTGGATTTGAAGACATTTACGTGTCTGAAAAGTTCAGACTTTCAAATTGATAGGAACATGTTTTATAAGTGCTTACTTTTGAGTTATTTTATATCTAGTTTCTATAGTTCCAGCCCTCCACTGAGGTGAGCCATAAGCTTGAAACCAATTAGTCTAGAGGTAGGGATTAACAATAGAGATTTTGAATTCTTTCTCTTTCAGCACTTATAAAAATAAAGCTTGTTTAGAGCTATTGGTAAGCTCCATCTAGTGATCATTTAAATGCAAGCTTAAAAGCAAGTTACGAAATTTATAACTTGTTTTATTAATTATATATATATATATATGTGTGTGTGTTGTATGTTTAGTTGAATTTCACTTGGATAGAACTATTTGTTAATAAATAAAAACAATGGATGTAGAAGAATTTGAGTAAAAGTTTCGTTTTTGCTGGTATTATAATGTTATATGAATTTGTATTTTATTTATAATTACTTGTATTGTCTTAGGCAGTGTTTAATTTCATTTTGGAGATTTGACTCTTTATATTTTAAATAGGGAATATACGTTTTTTGATGATTTTCAATTATTTGTGCTTTAGAGTGTATTGAACTAATTATTTTATTTAAATATGTTCTTGAAGTGAATGATGAGATTATTTTGCTTTGCATATATATATAAAGAGGACACTCTGAGGAAGATACTTGATATTGTACTGAAACGTCAGCATGTAGCTTTTTCACTACATGGAATATCCTGAAAATAGTAATAATAATATGGCATCTTTTATCCGTGAAAATATTAGAATTAATATATATATATGTTGTATGTTTAGTTAAATTTCATCTATTTGTTAATAAGTGAAACCATGGTTGTGGAAGAATTTGAGTAAAATTTTGGTTTTGGCTAGTATTGTAATGTTATATGAATTTCTATTTTATTTATAATTACTAATACCGCATTAGACAATATTTAATTTTTATTATGAACCTTTTAAACTAAAAATATTAAATCATGTAAATGTTATTCATGTCAGACGAGATCTATCATAATTTTCATAAAATTTAAATAATCTATATACTTCACAATAATGTTTCTCCATAAGCTAAATACAAAGACAGATCTGTGTATAGTTCTTATAATTATTTATTCATAATCTCAATTAACGTCATTAACCATTGCATCAAATTATTTATGTTATCATATACGGACATATCAGTGAGTATAATTAATTAATTAAATACAAGTTTTTATATTGTCACTAAGAGATAAAAACTGATTTTTTAAATACAGAAACGTTCAGAAATTACATTAATTGAATTATATATTCCTCTAACTTATTAGAAAACTTATTTATCACATGATCACTATCTCACAAGCCAGAAACTAGTCTGGGGATATTGGATGAGTAGGCACTAGATAGGGATTTTATGCACAAGCCTTCTGGCATCCATTGATTGCTCTTGTTAGCACAAGATGGCACTACTATATGGAGAGTTTTGCTGTATTTTGAATTGTTTAAAACTTATTTATACATTAAAATTCAGTTTTTGCTAATAATTGCAATATACTTGATTGAAAAATAATAAAGTTGATGTCCTTTTACTGTCACAATCTTAATTCTTTTCTCTCTACATTTTTTTTAATATTTAGAAACTTTTTGAATTTTTTTTTTTAAAACTATAACTATGCAGTGACAGTCAGACATGATGTAACTTTATCAAAATTTTTCTGACAAACATTTTTCAATGTTATCCTTTTCAGATATCTATAAGAATATTAATGATAATATGTATAAATATAAGAAATCATGATGTGAATATATAACATTCTATACAATCATTCATTTATTATTAACACTCGTAAAAAGCGCATGCACAATAGCTTGAAAGGCTGATTTTTAATGTATTACAATTTATAAACATTGCACTATATATAAAATAAATGCTTATTTACAATCATTTATAGTAAATGCAGTTATAATAAATAGCACATCCTCCCACTCAGCATTCAACAATATATTAATAAGAAAACAATACTCCTTATTAAGTTCTTTTTTGTTTTAAAGAAAATTGTTTTGAATGATTAAAGTGGAAAATGTGAATATTAATAATCTAAATATTTATTAAGTAATAATTTACTAAGGCTGTAACCTTAGAAATAAGCGTCTGAAAAATATGAAGGTAGGGACCTCTATAGGTCTTAAAACACAAGCTTACGCTATGAAGAAAAGAGAGAATCCCGCGTAAGCTTGTGTTTTAAGACCTATAGAGGTCCCTACCTTCGTATTTTTCAGACGCTTATTTCTAAGGTTACAGCCTTAGTAAATTATTACTTAATATAATAATGGGCGTTTAATAAAATTTATAATTACTAATTATTTATTGTAAAATATTTATTAACAGATTGATTTTTATTTAACAAAGTAAATAAATTCCTTTTTATTTTAATATTTTGTACCAAACATTTAAATGATAAATATGTAAATACAAGAAATCACAACATGATATATATATATATAACAGAAATCACAACATGATATATATATATATAACATTCTATATAATCATTTAAATAGTAAATGCTGTCATAGTAAATGGATATACTCTCATTTAGCATGCAACAATATGTACAATTAAAAACAATCGTTCTTATAGCCAAAGAGTAATTAATAATGAGAATAAATTTCTTATTATACATATTGTTTAATGCTAAATATATATCATTTATTATAATAATATTTAATATACAAATTAAAAAGCGTATGAAACACTTGAACGAGAAGCTATAAAGATTCCAAAAATTATTATACGCTAAGCACTTTCGAGACCATTTGCCTCATATTCATAGTGGTAATGCGAGGTGTAGAATGAGGAAATAGGGAAAGAAACAAAGCAGTATGCAAAACGTATGCAAATGAGCTAGATAGTCCAATGTTTGGAGATGTCAAAGCAGGTATCCCATCTATTGATAGCGTTATTATTGCCATTAATGAAGTATGCTTCTCTGATTTTCCGCTTGATGTCATTTTTTTCAATGCTGACTATTTTGGGGTTGGAGGGTTCAAACACATGTCCTGTCTTCTTGGAATTATCGAGGGAGAAGTTTAAAATCCTTAATATTTTACAATAATATTTATTATTTCTGTTTTTAATGACCATGAATAAAAAGGTTTTAATATCTTCTTCATATGAAATAGCTACTTATTCTTAGATACAGTGGAGTGAACTTTTGTGGAAGTTTGACAGAATCATAGTTGTCACTGATTTGTTAGGTGTGCTGCCCTATTAATATTGATAAATAATTATGTACACATGATTATTTAAATTAAATTTACACACATTCCTTTTGGTCAAAAGTTGAACACCATTTTTTTGTTAATGATATGATTGTGGTTGAAATTAACCATGCCACTTTAACTATTCTCTTCCTGTCATCATTTTCCTTGAATGATGTTAAAATATTTTGATAAATAAAATTCCAAGTACAAGTAAAAGGTCAAATAATATTTAAACAATAGTATAAAATGATATATGTATATCATAGATAGTGACCAACTCTGGTCATGTAAAATATTACAAGCTTGTAAACAGGTAAAGATAAAACGGGAAAAACTCTCTGATCATGTGATGCTTAAAAATAAAATGAAGAAATTATATTTAACTTTCCCATATGTTTTTCAAAATATTAAGCATTAATTTATTTATTTTTTAGTTCTTAAATGACGATATGATAGTTCTTAATTATTGGTTTCTAATTAGTAATGTGAATATTATTATAAGTGGTTAAAGTTATAAAGCAAACAGAAAAGTATAAAATCAAAAAAATAATATCTTTTATTCTCTCTTTTCATTAATTTTAAATACCTACCAATTTTAATTTTAACTTTGAAAATGTACTAAGAGAAAAAAAATCCCTCAAGTAAATTATTTAACAATTTTAATTTACCTTATAAGTAAGATAAATAAATAAAGTTTTAAAAATAAAAGGAAAGAATATATAAAGTTTCAACAATTTTTGTTAAATTTTGTTCTAATTAATTAAAGTTGTTTATTTATTCACTTTATTTCTCTTCTTATCAAATCCAGGTAATTAAAGGATTAATTTATTTTTGCCATAAGAGAAAAATAACTGTAAGGAAATTATTTTTACTTGGTTTTGCAAAAAAGGGAAATAACTAAACAACTTTTTGTAAAAATATATCTAATTAATCAGTGACTAATTTGATTATGTGAGAGACAGAATTGTGATTGTTTAGTCACAATATTGTTCCAAAAACATAGAGAAGTGAATAAATTAGTAGTCCTGCAAGTTGTAAAGAAAAATCAGTCTTAATACAGTTGCTAAAAAAGACAGTAGAAGAAGTTTTTGTCCAGCTGTTGGGAGCAATAGCATCATCTATTGAGGGGAGCAATAGCAGTGATTCTTACTTTAGCTCTTAAATAGATGCAGAAACTCAGTGTTTTACAAATGTTTTCTAGAAAATAGACAAATATTTGATAATATTGGCTAAAACGCTAAACATCAACTATCTCTATGTAACCAGATCATTAGAAAAATTTAAAGAAGAAGTAGAATATATCTAACTGCAACAATTATTGTTTCCATCCAAGAGGATGACTGTCCCTGTCTTTATGTGTTAGCCTGATTTGTAAAATTATAAAGAAAATGGATAAGCCCATTATATGTTAGCCTGACTGAAAAATAAATAGGGGGGGGTGGAGAAATTCATTATGTGTGAAATGTGAAAATTTGTATGATAAAATGGATAAATTAACTATGTATATTAGCATGAAAAAGAGAAGCCTTCAAAAAGAAAAATTACATGGAAACTAAAAATTACAAATGTCAACGAAGAATTCAAAAAGAAAAATAAATCCATGGTAAGATGTATTTCAATGGAAAAGCATAAAAGGGCACGAGCTTTTAAAAAATTATTTTTTCTTACTTTGCTGTTCAAATACTTTTAATCATGATATAAACACTAATTTTTCTAATTATAAACAAATTTATGAATTTTAATCTCATTTTTTGTACTAAATCCAGAGAATTCCCAGAAAAAAAGCATTTAATTCATCTGGATATTATTATTATACAAATATAAGTAGAAGTTCTAGAGCAATAGTGTGTTGTAAAAAGCATTATAAAAGTAATAGATAATGTATATGATATTAATATTATATGGATTTGGCAATGCAAAAAGAAAAATAAAGTTATAATACTTCATAATAACGATAAAATATAGTGTACTTAAAAACTAAAGATTTTAGATGCATGTAAATGTTTGAGCAATATAATAAAATTTTAACATAAATGCATTGAACTTTCTTGTTTTAATATCATCAAATGTATTAAGTGAAAAAATGCTGAAAAAGTTTTCTCAGGAAAACATTTTAGTAGATTAAAAAAATAAGTTATTAATATGATTATTTAAAAAATACACATATTAAAAAAAGATTTTTTTAAATAATACCTTTATGTAAACAGCTGACTAAAAATAAAAAAAAATTAAAGTAACCTGACTAAAAAAGATGTATCATTTCATTAAAGCATGAGCAGCCTTTTTGATTGCCTTTTTTGATTTTTATGGTCTCAAATGCTTTAATGAAATGGCACATGTTTTTTAGTCCAATTTTTATATTTTTTTTATTTTTTAGTCACTGGTTACATAAAATATTATTTTATTATTTTTAGTTATAAATAAAACATAATTTCAATTTGAAAAAAAACGTTTTTCATCAGTCTTTTTTAAATCATCTTTTTTATTATGTTTCTTCATTGTTTCATATCAGAAGGCCTCCTGTGAATTATTTTGAGAGGTTTTTTTCATTTTGATTTTGGAAATTTTTTTTTTTTTTTTTACAAAATATATATGAAATATTAATTATTTCAGAAGAATAATTCAGATTTTAGTAAAAAATATGTACTTTTAATTAATTAAATAAATTAATATTAATAAAAATTTTCTCTACAATTGCACTATTTCCATTTGCTCCATTGCTAAGGATTTTTTTAGAAAGGTAAGGATGTAAGTGTGAGTTCTAAGTGGGTACACTTTTTCAATATTAAAATTCAAAAATGTGCACCTCCCAACAAAAACACAGAAAGTCAAGTTAATATAAATGCATTTAAAATATAAATTTGTGATGTATATGATTATTTTGTGAATAATTATGAAATAAACATAAAATTACTTTCTTTGAATCAAATAATTGAATTTTTAAATCTGATTTATTTGTAAATTAATTATTTCAATTAAAAAAAATGAAGGCGTAACTTTTATCTGTTAATTTATTATTATGAACAAAAAAACATTAAAAAAAGTTCAGACAAATAATGATACATAACTGAAAAATAATATATATAATAAAAATAAAACAATGTATTAAAAATTATAGTAAAATCCAGAATTAAGAAAAATAAGATATTAAATAGCTAAATGAAAATTTAATGCATAGATACTATCTATTTACTTCAGAGTCAATTATTTTTTAAAAGGAGCTTAGAGTATAAGAGATAACAAAAACTGATTTAAAGATACCAAAAACAAAAATATATTAAAAAAATACAGTTGTAAATGTATTGTAAATGGAATGTATAATTGATATCAGATATATAAATTTTTAAAAACTATTATGCCAATAACAAAAAAGTCACATAGATTTTTTATGTTTATTTTTATTCCTAATGATGTTTTAATTCTTTTTTAATCCAAAAAAAAATGTTTAACACCACTTTGTCAATTTAAAGAATTACTAAGAATTTATTTACTATGATATAAATGAAATTTGTTTATTCTGTTATTAAAAATATAATTATATCATACAGTTATTTAACTTAGAATAAGTTTATTTATTTTGAAACTGTTTCTACTTTATAAAAATTAAAAGTTTTTTATTTAATTTAAATTTTTAATATCTCTACACATTAATTTAACTTACAGTAAAATATTTAAAAGGCAATTCATAAATTTTGTAATTTAAACATTAATAAATTATTACTTTTCTACGAATATTCATTTTTCAATTAAATTATTCTCTAAATTAAATTACAGGAACTTATTAAACAAATAGAAATAAGTTATATTAAAAAGAAAATCATTTAGAAAATAAAAACTGCATGAAGAAAAAAAATGTTAGATCTTAAAAGTAATTTAATGTATATTCTTTATATGTATTACAATCGTTTTTATTAACAGATATTTTATTTGTATTACATAAATATATTTGTGTGTGTATGTGTAAAAAAATAATAAAAATTGTTTTCAAGTAGCCCAGTGTAGAGCAAAGGCCTTGCAGTCAGCTGTCTGAATATTGACTATATTTAATGAATTTTCATATATACATATGATGAATTTATTTTCAAAGATAAAGAAATTACTGCTAATTGAAAAAAAAATATTACTTAGACTCTATATAAAAGTGGTTTATCTTTTCATCAGAACAATAATTTGCCTTTGTATTATAATCTTTTAAACAAGAAATCAATAGATACTTCTAAAAATAGAGTGGATCATCATTTTCAATTTAATGCTAAAATTAACATTTAATTATATGTGTGTAAGGGGATGGACGGATGGGCCAATGTGTGTAGTTAAAGAAATTATAATTCATTTTTCACTTAAATATAAAACATAATATTATAGGTACCGAGAAAAATTATGCTCCATCGATCAGATGTATTCATTTTCATTAACGTCATGCAAATGTTCAAATGTCACACGCCATTGTTTATTGATAACGGTTTGTACGAGCACTAATTCTGATTCTTTTTATGAGGGTGATCTTGGAAATGTTTTAAAACCAGAAATGTATGAATCACATACCAAGATGTGATAAAAGCTTATAATTTTGCCATTTTGAGGGTAATGTAATCGGATTTTTTATCAGTCAATAATGAACGGATTATCACAAATTTGGAATCTATATGAAAGTTTACGTGTATATAAAACCATAATAAAAATAATGAATTATAATGGTGATATAATGACATAAATTGATAAACTTTTTGTAAATGAATTGTAAATTTTAAGTGCTAGGAATGATAAATAAAAAAAATTTCAGTGTAGCCCTATCTTAAAACTAGAGCTAAGCACTTTCAATATCACATGATCACTATTTCAATATCTCAGTTATGATATCATACTCATAGCAATGAGTAGTGGAAAAGAAGATAGTGGGTATAAATAGGATGTACATTTATGTAAATATATTTAAATGAATTAGATAACCCATTTTTTGGAGAGGAGGAAGCAGGAATCCTTTTTATTTAGGAGTTCAAGTTATTAGCAGTGTACCTTGCCTCCTTTATTTTCCACTTTGAATAATTTCATTCGATATACATAATGCTGACTGATGCATGCTCTCATATGTAACTGAGTATACTTTGAAGCTCCAGGAATATGGATTTGTATTTTGTATTGCTTTTGGCCCTTTTGTAGATATTGATGTTAGGACAATCTTGTTGCAAGGCTTCCTTCTGATTCTTCAGAGTAGACTGCATTATAGCCAGCTTGAGAGCAGTTATTTTTGTAAATGGTATGACAGATACATTTAAAGGGTTGCTTTGGAGTTATTAATTAACGTGTTTATAGAGGGTGAGGTGTTGAATCTGTATATGACTCTGAATATATTTTCTTTATGCTTCTGGAGACTTTAGGAATGTAAGGGAGAAATATCTATAGCTTAGGATCTAATATAGGGGGTTCAGAGTCATACAGAATCAGCTTCTGCATTGGCCTCTATAAACTGATTAATCAACAACTCCAAACATAAACTTCACACTGAACATACCCCAATACCATTTACAAGATTCTCTACTCTCAAGTCAGCTCTAACACAGTTTATTATGATGAATCATATGCCAGCCTTGCAACAAAATTGTCCCAATATCAATATCTCTAAAAAAGGGTCAAAACCAATTCAGAACACAAATTCATATTCCCAGAGCATCAAAACATGCTTGGCTAGACATTTGAGCCTACATCAGCCAGTATGGTGTATATCAAATGAAATGACTCTGAATGCAAAATAAAGGAGACATGATACATTGCTAATAAGTTGAACATCATAAATAAGAAGGAGCTCTGCTTCCCTCTCTCTAAAAAGTGGGCTATCTAATTCACTTGGATATTTTTACATAAATGTACACCTTATTTATACCCACCACCCTCCTTTCCATTACTCATTACTATGAATATGATATCATAACTAAGTTATTGAAATTGCTTAGCTTCTAGTTTTAAAATACATCTACACAGAAACTTTTCTTATTTAGCATTACTGGTGGTTAGAATTTAATTATAATGGTGATAATATATTTTATAAATGACTATAATAAACCAGAAAAATAATTTTAGTTAAATTCTTAATCTTTTTTAACTTAAAACCCTTAAATTCAAATTTATTCGAAGTAAATCTCGTCATATCATACCCCAATATTTATTAATTTTAATGTTAGCACATTGCCTGTTAATTAAAAATATCCTGTTTCTATTTATCAAAATTACCTCCTTGATTTTTATTATTTTTTATTATGGTTTCTCTCCTTCTAAAGAATCAATATTTTCAAGATTAAAATTGAAAAATAAAGTTACATGTTTTTTTATGATCAAAGAAGACAGAAACTGTTATTATATAATTATTACTTCTAATTTTTATAAGTTTATATAAAAAATTATACTCTTTTAACCTTTCTCAAGACTACTACACATATTCATCTACCTGCAAAGTCTTGCACTTACATATTACAAGATTACTATTTTGGTTAAAAAAATTTTTGTTTATTATTTACTAATCTATTAATTAACATTAGATAGAACACAACATGAAACATTATATAAATCTCTATATGTATTCGTTAAAACATTAGCTTGATTGAGTATTTGAAACATATGGAATAGATATCCATTTTTTGCCATTAACTTCCAGCACCTTTAAAGTAATATATTTCTTTTTAAACTGACATAAAATATAATAAATTTAATATTTTGTGATTTATCATTTTTACAAAGACATAATTTATCATTGTGAATATGCATAAGTGGCACTTCTGCCATATTACGCATAAGAGGTAATTTAGATTTACAATGTATGAACCTTTTTTCTTGCAATGGTTAGATTACCAATTTATAACTTAATAAACCACCATTTCTTGTAATTTAAAAATCAAGATCTTTAATAGCTTTATTCTGTTCTTTTTCAACAGTTCATTTCAAACTATTTAACATGTTTAACTCATCTACAAGGCAATTTGTACTATCTTCATGTTCTCAAACAAACATGTCTTCAACATATCTTTTGTAAATATTAATACCTTTAAAATTTCAATTATTGAAAACTTTCTCCTCATTTGAATACAAAGCAAAATTACAAATTTATGCCACTATATGTAAACCTTCAAAAGAAACAAGAATATTACCTATTTATTAAAGCTTGGTCAATAATCTGTATGGAATCTAATCTATCAATATAACCACACATTTCTGCCACATCTAATGAGGCAATAATATCAATTTTATTAACTGAAATATTCTTAATTTTGGCATCAAATTCAAAAAATAAAGCAATAGTATTTTTACAATATCTTAAAATGTCTTATAGTAGCATACCATTATATTTAGATCTCCAATACATAAATGAACCACAAAAATACATCATAAGTCTCAAAAGATTGCCATCTTTATGTAATTTTACACTTACAAAAATATAAGAAAATATAGAATTTGATATACATTATAGTAAGTACACATTATTAGTTATAGCCTTTGTCTTAGCTTTTTTTTAAATGTTAATAAATTTCATTTTTTGCCCATCAATATGATATTCTTGAGAAAAGGTTAAAAGAGTCTCAATTGTTATATAAAAGTGCTAATAACTTAATAATGGCATCTGCTTTCTTTGATCATGAAAAAATATGTGAATTAGCTTTGAATTTTTATCTGGAAAATATTAGGATTCTTCATGAGGAGACAAAGAAAATTAAAGAGACAATTTTGATAAATAAAAATAAAACATCTTTAATTAATAGACAATGTGCTAATGTTAAAATGCATAAATCTTGGGATATGATAGGAGTGAAACCATATTAATGTACTCATGTAATTATGTAGATCCACTTATGAATCATGTTTTTATAGTAATAATTGATGCATTTTTTAGGTTGGCTGAGTTGGAATGAGAACCAACCCATTAAAATATTAGATGTAGTATTTATTTACTTATAGTGTTTATTTCATAACATATTTAAAAAATACCTATCAGTAAAATGAAAAAGACATGTATTGATTTCACCTTATTATCCTAAGTCTAATGAATTCAGAAACAGCAATCTAACAGTTAAAACATACTCTAATAAAATCAGAAGTAATAAATGTTTACAAAGCAATAGCTTATGCTTGTTATATTAAGACTGAACATCTATAATCATTATCAGAAAATTATCTACTCCACTCTTACAAGATTTAACGTCACATAAATTTCTTTTTATCAGTTCTTAGAGACAAAATGTATATCAGAAAGAAATGGATAAGTATTTAATGGATACAAGAAATCTAATGAGAAATGTTCTGAAAAAAATATTGAGATAAAGAGTTAATAATATACATCTTCTCAAGACAAATTTTACTTGTGTAAGTGCATAATGTGTCAAATTACATAGGTGTGTGATCATGCAATATGTTACTGCCCTGAAAATTTTTATTCTGATATAGCAGAGATGAACAATACATGGAGAATCTTCTACTTTAAAATATGGAAGAAGAGTAAATGCTTTGAGAATTGAGTAGATATTAAAGCCAAAAATTCCAAGACATTTATCCCAATATTTGTTTTTTATTTGATTGACAACAAAAAAATCAGCTTGTTAAAGACTAACACTCTACACAGGCAGGCTATACTAAAGTGATAAATGGAAAATATGGAGTACATTATCATCTTGTTGCTTCTCTGTATAATGAATATGAACAGTTACTTGTAACGATTAGCTAATTTATAATTAAAAATTAAAAAGAAATGCATGTGTAAATACAACTGTGCAATCATTATGACTAGTAATGGAATAGTTCATAAACAAGGCAAAACTCTCCATACAGTAGTGCCACCCTATGCCAACCAGAGTAATCAATGGATGCCAGAAGGCTTGTGCATAAAATCCCTATCTAATGCCTACTCATCCAATATCCCCAGTCTAGTTTCTGGCTTGTGGCCTTTGTCAGTGAGGAGCTTTGGATCTGAGAGCACTGCACCTAGATTCTAGGATCTAACGCAACCCTCCAGGAACCACCTTTTATCTCTACTTAACTATAAAACTATGAGAATGAAATTGAAAACACATTAATATTTTCAATGTAAGCTCAATAGCTTATATAGTCATATGTATCTGAACTAAGTTCAGCACCCATAGAGCTTAGATTGAAAATATTAATGTGTTTTCAATGTCATTCTCATAGTTTTATAGTTAAGTAGAGATAAAAGGTGGTTGCTGGAGGGTTGCATTAGTTCCTAAGATCTAAGTGCAGTGCTCTCAGATCCAAAGCTTCTCACTGACGAAGGCCACAAGCCAGAAACTAGTCTGGGGATATTGGATGAGTAGGCATTAGATAGGGATTTTATGCACAAGCCTTCTGGCAGCCATTGATTACTCTGGTTGGCACAGTGTGGCACTACTGTATGGAGAGTTTTGCCTTGTTTATAAACAATTATGTGCTAGTATAAGAAATGGTGATCATGTGATGCTTAATGGAACTCATTTACTTGCTTAAAACATTTATTTGATCAGTATTATATTTACATGTAATAATAGCTTTTTAAAATGAAAGATAGTATATATACTAAGTCTTGTAAAAATAGTGCTAACACTAACTGAATCTTAATTTCATATGATCCTTCAAACATAATAAATTCTCCATCTATCAAGTTTTTATCTATTGGCAAAGAAACACTATTATAAACTTTGCATTACATACATAACACAGCTTTGCCTTTGACACGTGAGATACACATTTATGTTCCATTTGAATTTTTCTCCATTCTGTCAATTTTATTATCGTTTTTGCACATTTATTTTTTTAATCTTTTAAATTTACACAGCAATTTAAAAACAGTTTCGATTATCTAGTAAATTATTACACCTAAAATTAGATAGATAGATATATTTATAATTAAATACATCAAAAAAAAAAACAATTAACTTACTAATGAATGCAATATCTCTAATTTAAAATGTTATTTTTTGTTTAGGACTATTTTTTTATGTGAGCATTTTTTGAGAATATTTATGATTGTGGTTCATTCTTCAATAGGCCAACTTTTTTTCAGCAAACGTATAGAAAAATGCACAATATTCCCAAAATATTTAATGGAAGTTAAAAAAAATAATTATATAAAAATCTCAATTTTTACTCTTAAAAAAGCAAATCTTTATTGAATTAAGTATATTGAGGCAGAAGATATTATATTTAGGCAGAGGCAAAAACGATTTTTATTATGATACATTGTAAGGCTTACATCTGCATATGTAATATATGCGAGATTCGAATTCAGACTTTAACACGACCTACAACTCTCAGTTCCATCTTATATTGCTGACCCACCTGATCACACATATTAAAAAGATAAATAATCACCAATAAACGTATTTCGTGCTAAACCAGCCCTCATAAGTTGGTCCAGATTACCATTTCCATGTAGACTAAAGATGAGAGTGTGATATATGTTGCTATATAAACATCTCAAACTTGGATCTAATTTTTGCTTTTCCTGTTTAAAAGGTCGTAATCAACTACAAATACTACTGTCAATTAAAAATAGTTCATTCTTTTTTAAAGTGGTATATATGTAAATATTTTAGTATTAATTTTATGCTGGATTATTTTCATCATCTAATACTAACAACTGAATGTTTTTAAAAAAATGTTAAACTTTATTTAAACTCTCTAAATACATTCAACTGTTAATAATAGAAAACAGGTTAGTATTCCACACATTTCGAGTGATATTATTATTCTCTGTTCTTTAGATGTTACTGGTGTGACCAGTGGCAGTATTAGTTCAGTTGACTAGAATGTTACTTTAAAATGAAATATTTAAGATCCTAAAAGTCCAGATTTGATTCCCATGCTAGTGCTGTCACTAGTCAGGCTAGTAACACCTGAGGAAAAGAGCAAAATAATATCACTTCAAATATTGTGTTAAATTCTAACCTGCTTGTTAGTATTAACAGTTGGATCTATTTAGAAAGTTTCAATAAGGTTTAAAAATTTTCTAAAGACATTCAATTCTTAATGTTAGATGATGAAAATAGTTCAATAAATATTCAATACTAAAATCCCATTACCACAAACTTTCATACAAACAAATGTAAATATTTTGTATACTCTATAAATTTATTTTATTAATTGTAGCATAACATTTTAATATTGCTGAATATACTCACATTTATATCCCCCACCCCCCAAATTTTATTTACCTACATTTAAACCAATAAATCAAACCAATAGTTTATATATTTGTCTGAATAATAGAAAGTTTTGAAATAAAGATATTTGTGTTAATGGTAATCTACCTGTATAAGTTAATTTTTATTAAGACCATTTAAGTTTGAATCATTCAGAAGGATGTTGCTTTTAAAAAACTCAGCATTTTATTTCCTCATTTATTCAGCATTAACATAATTTTTCATTTTGTTATTTTGTAATGTTGAAAGTAAATAAATCATTTTATTATTATATAGCGCGATGTTTATAAACTGTAATATTTAAACAGCATTAAGCTGTTGCACATGCGCTTTGAAGATTTTAACTATAAATGAATGAATACTAACACTTCAAACACATGATAAAGTCTTTGGAAAAGATAGAATGGCCTAGATATTTTCCTTAAAAAATATTATCCTTCAATATGCAATCTAATAGATACAATAGAGAAATAGATAGAGAAAAATAAATAGATGGTGATATAGGTAGATATATGAATGTGTGTATGGAATGATGAATCAACAGACTGAAAAGTAGAGAAGGAATAGGAATTGATGGACAAAGACTGATCAATAGATATATTGAGATATAAGTAGATAAATAGGTTGATACCTAGGTAAGCAGTCAAGAAGGCAAGCATGTAGGAAAGTACTTAGATAGATAGAAACACAGAAAACACAATCATAGAGGTAAAAATAAGTGTGAGGCTAAACATTTTATTTTTCAAAAAAAAAATTTTTTAAATATTTTAATTTTAAATGTAATGTAAAGTCAGAATCCTTTTGATGTGCTTATTTAAAACAACTAAAAATAGCTAAATGGATGAATGGTCTATGGTTACACAGATAGATAGATAGATAGATAGATAGATAGATAGATAGATAGATAGATAGATAGATAGATAGATAGATAGATAGATAGATAGATAGATAGATAGATAGATAGGTAGGTAGATAGGTAGGTAGATAGATAGATAGATAGATAGATAGATAGATAGGTAGGTAGATAGATATAGATAGATAGATAGATAGATAGATAGATAGATAGATAGGTAGGTAGGTAGATAGATAGGTAGATAGGTAGGTAGATAGATAGATAGATAGATAGATAGATAGATAGATAGATAGATAGATAGATAGATAGATAGATAGATAGATAGATAGATAGATAGATAGATAGATAGATAGATAGATAGATAGATAGATAGATAGATAGATAGATCAGATAGATAGATAGATTTAGATATGATAGATAGATAGATAGATAGATAGATAGATAGATAGATAGATAGATAGATAGATAGATAGATAGATAGATAGATAGATAGATAGATAGATAGATAGATAGATAGATAGATAGATAGATAGATAGATAGATAGATAGATAGATAGATAGATAGACAGACAGACAGACAGACAGACAGACAGACAGACAGACAGACAGACAGACAGACAGACAGATAGATAGATAGATAGATAGATAGATGCAATCTAAACACTTTATATTTCTTTAATATTTTATTAAACTTTAAATATAATAAAAAATCTGAATTATTTTTTTCTGTATATTTTAAAAACAATTAGAAATAATACAGATTAAAAAAAAATTATATTAAATGTTGACCATGCACTAAAAAAATATAATTGTTTCTTCAACCACAATCGGAAGAGGGTAGATTTAACTTGAAATAAAAGCATGGGGAGGGGGGCAGAAATTAACTAGCCAATCCGTTGTTATAAAAAATAGGGATTGACTTACTTAATTTCTAGATCCTCCTCCCATGCTTTCATTTCAAGTTAAGTCTAAAAAAACCCAATTGATTGAAGAAACAATTATTTGTTTTCTTTCAAGTGCATTGTCAATAAAAGCATTTAATATACACAAAAAATTATCTCTATTATTGTTGAGATTTTAGTATTGGTACAGTAAATGAAAATATAAAACTATATCATACTTTAAATTCACTGGACATAATTACAGTTTCTATAAATATATTATAACAAAAAGTATACTAATTTATATAACATACAATATTATTTAAACTAAAGTGACATTTCTAAATTAATAATAAATATTTTATGCATTTAGCAGATTTTGTTATTTCAAGCAGAGGAGTTATATATGGATAATATTTTATCTATCATCCATACCAATGGTCAGACCAAGAGGGTACAAAATATATGTCCCACAGTCTTGTTTTCAGACTGTTGAACCACTCTATAGCTGCAGAAAGCAAACACATCTTTTATGGAATTTTTTATTTGTATGGGGATGATTTCTAAGTGCCAATCTACCCAAGACTGACTAGAATATCCTCAAAAAAAGAGTTTAAAATGCTTCCAGCGCTTGATTTTATATGTTGAGCACTAGAGTACAAAACTGCCTTAAATCAGAGCAAATAAAGTATATTTACAATGCATGTATATAATTAAATTTAAATTCACTTAATACCATTATATGGTGAGGTATGGATACAGAGAACTAAGCTAAATTAGGAAATTAAAAATAACCTAGCCAAAACTCTTTTAAATAGAGCAATTAACCTTTTAGATAAGGCATATCTGAAAGAAAAGATAAATCATATTAACAGTGTTTTATTAGCAAATAGTTATAATTATAAATTTATTAAAAAATCCTTATTTCAAGCCCAAAATGGACAAAATAGGAAACAAAAAGATGATAAATCAGCTATTAGAATTTGTGTTCACTATGTAAAAGGAACTGTATTGGATGTATATTAAAATGCTATAATATAAATACAGCATTTTCTACTCATCAAAAGATCACAATATAATAACCAAGCTTAAGGATTCAATCCCTCTTGAATCTCATGGTGTTTATTAAATCTCATGTGAAAATTGTAAATTTCTTACATAGGTATGAGTAGTCATTGCATCAGTGTTAGGAGAGATGAGCATGCTAATGCAGTTAAACAACACTCATCATCATCAGAACTCTCACTCCATACTATAGATTCAAGTCATAAAATTGATTTTTCTAGTACCAGGATCATATCCAGATGTGATAATCTCTACCAGTGCAAAATTAGAGAAGCCATTGAGATACTTAAGAGGCCAGATTGTATCAATAAGCGAGATGATACAAGCAAACTTTCTCCTATTTGGAAATTTTTTTTAAAAAAAACATTCTTAATTTAACATTTTTGCTATTGGTAGACCTTTAACATTTTTTTTCAAAACAGTGATTGTAGCACCTCTACAACCATCTTTCTACCTTTTATCACTCAGTGGATGACTTGTGTGATCAAGTCAAAATGTCGGTATATCAATATTTAAAATATTTTAACACAGATGAACCCACAAAATATGCCTTTTATATATGCAACCTGTGAAAATCTTCATATCAACATATATATATATACCATATTGAGTATGTGTGCATAATAATATGTGCATATATATGATTAAAAAAGGAAATTTTATTTAAATAATAAATGTTTAACATTTTAACTTTGATTGAAATTTTTAAAAAAAATCTTACCAAAACCATATTGTAAATAAACATCATTTAATAAATATAACTTTACTTAAAATCAATTTCACACATATAGTGTATATATATATATCACTAGATATTTTTGCATTTAAGTTAATATGTATACTGTTTATGAATATATAAATATTTAGTAAGTGTATATAATGATATATGTAAGAGAAATTAGTAAGTAGTTTTTCTGTTTAAAATTGTTGACATTTTATTATTTATCTTAAAAAAAATATTATTAAATTGAAAAAAAGCGTTATACTACTCCCTAGTGAGTTAGCAAATAAACAAAAAACACACATTTTTCTACTTCAATAAAAACATTTAAAAGTAAAATACTGTGATTAGATGGGGGATATGGCACAATGGATGAATGGATAAATATACTGACAGATAAAATAGATAAATAGTTGGGTATAGGGATAAAAGAATGAATACATGGATAAATAGATAAGTAGATAGGTAGAAAAATAAGCAGAGAAATGAATAAATGAACAGAAACAGATATATAATATATAGATGTATGAATATGGATCGATAAATAGACACAGTCGTAGATATTAATAGACAAAAATAAGAGAGAAAACAAGATAGATAGAAATGCAAGTTTCTTGTAGCATGGCATTTGATTTACTATATATATATGTAATCCATTATTTTGATTTTATTCTGTCAGAATAATCAAACTAATTATTTTTTAAAAATATATAGATAAGAAGAAACAATGTTACTGTCAATCTTTTTTTTTTTTTTGTATTTGAAAATCTTACAGAAAATAAGCAGACAAGATTTTTGCAAAAAGCTAAAATTTAACTACATTAGTTTTTTTTAAAAAAACATCATATTAAAAAAAATTCTATTGAAGAAAAAGGCTTGTTTGATATAAATACAGAAAATATAAAAGCTTATTAAATGTAAAAAATATGCTATAATAATTAACTCATTGTAAGTAAAAGAAAATTTCAAATTTTAACAAAAAAAAATCATGAAAACAGTAAATAGGAGCTATTTTGTAAAAAAAAAAAAAATACATTTGAGTAATACGTTTATATATAACTTAATAATAAAAACTTTTATAATCTTACAAACGAATTTTAAACATTTTCACTCATTAAAATTTACGATGTATTTTTTAATATAAAGGATTAGATTAAATTATGAGATTTGCAAGTAGTGGCAAAATATCTTCAACTATAATAAATGTACCAAGCAATGATTTAGTCCTATTACTCTTTTGGCTCTGCCACATTTGAATAGAGACCACACACATATATAGATAGGGTAAAAATCTTCTGTCAATTTGTTGTTAAGGAATGATAAAGGATAATATTCATCAAGTTTGCCAACTATCAGGTAATAAGAGTTTAATCATACTTGTTTTACTCTCTAATTACGAACTATCCAATTTTAATCAGTAAATGGAAATTTTCTTGAAAGAAAACTTACAACCTGACAAAAGTCACTGTAGGTCATAGACATGGCAGGTGAAAAAATTACGTATGATTTTTATATGCACCCATATATATTATAATATAACAATATGAGGATGAGTAGATCAAAATGTGTTGGTAAGGTGCATATAGAGGCAGTGCATATGCATTTTTATGCACAATCCATGGCTTGCACTAGATGGTACTATTGTAAGGAAAGTTGATGCTGTTTTAATAAAATTATCATCAGTAGCATGCCTCACATTAGACAGCAATGTAATGGTATAAAGAAATATAGAGATAGTTATGCATATATTTATAATAGTAATTTACTAACCAGAAACTTAATGAGCATTTTGAGATAGTCAAATGGCATAAGAAGAAAAGATAATGAATATAATAATTTATGGATTCATACTTTTTGAGTATACATGATTATATTTTAATATACACAAATAAAAATAATTAGAACTTGAATTATAATTGGTAATAACATTGTAGTGTCAAAGTAACTTATATGACTCTAATCATAATCATCACATAGACAACTTTTTATTCTATTCATATGATATTATTAAATTCCCATTTATTGAACACATAAATTAGTAATGAATTATTCAAATACCCAGTACTAAAATGTTTACTCCAAATGCAAAATGGAAGGAAGAATAAAAAATTAAGACTAATTTAAACTTCGTTAATTTAATAAATATTAAATCAGAATTTCATTTGCTACAAAGAAGTATTTTTCAAATTAAGGGATATAATTAGGATAATGATAAACCTAAACCCTATTGGCACTCATCAACATTGATATCCAGAGCCAAAATATTTATTTTAGAAATAACCTATAATCTTATTATCAAATGTTCTAATCAATCTCTATATTTGTTATT
Organism: Epiperipatus broadwayi; assembly: GCA_028023455.1. Lineage (NCBI taxonomy): Eukaryota > Metazoa > Onychophora > Udeonychophora > Euonychophora > Peripatidae > Epiperipatus > Epiperipatus broadwayi. The sequence continues at coordinate 370,320 of JAQFVV010000063.1, forward strand.
TGATGCACTATAATTTTAAATACATATATGTATAAAATATCTGAACTCTAGCTAGAGATCATTCATATTTATATATCACTTTAAATATAATTAAATAATGTAACAAATCTTAGATAAGGAAACCAAAAAAATAAAAGAATTTTAAGAAAAAAATATTATTCTCCTTTCTCCTTCAATCAAATTGCAAATTTGTTATCCCATTCAATATAAATAATGAATAATAATAAAAGCATATTTTTCATAGATCAAATAAAAACATTAAATATTATTAAAATATAAAGTAATTAAATTTATATAATAAAGAGATCTACTTTAATTGTAACTGTGTAGATTTTCATAAGTCTATGAATTACAAAAGCATTTTTTCATAAAATTTACACACTGAAAACTATTTTTTGAAGTTTAATTCTTAAAGTGTTATTGTTTGATTATGGATAATATTTCCTTTATATGTTTCTCTTAATACAAATTTAGGTCAAATGTATTTTTTCAGCAAACCATATACCTATCCACAAGCTTTAAAAATCAAATTAAAATTTAAGGCACTCTAAATATTGAACAAAGAACCAAGAATAAAATGAATTCACCTATTCTTGGAATCTCTGATGTTTATAAGCACACCCTTCTCAACACTGTGGTAATTCAAAATGAAATTAATTTATCAGCCAGATGAAATATGGTACTTAAGAGTTATTAAACTCATAATAATTTATATCAGGCTGATGACAGCAGTTCTCTTGTAACACCTTGATTGTAATAATTAAATAAAATTTATGTAAACTTTAATTTAAACATAGCTCAATGTATATGTAAACAAAGAGAGTAAATCCACCTCCCCCAGGCAATGACTTAGTAGTTCTCTAAATATATATTGTATATTATATTTAGATTATGCACCTGCAAATGATTTTTATATGTCAAATAATTTAGAAATAAATTAATCAAGTTATTATTATTATTACTATTGTTGTTATTATTAGTAGTATTGACCACATTCCATATGCAATTTAAGAATTGAGTAGATTGGATTCTATTTATTTAGATATGTTTAAAATTTTTGATAAAGTTGATCATAACACTCTTCTTACTGAAGCAATGGATCTGAAGTCCGATCCATGTTTCACAGCCTCCTATAAACTTAATTAGTATTGTAGGCCTGAATTAAGTTTATAGTCCAATATCAGCAGGGTTTTGCATTAAAGCTAAAATTAATTATGTTTATATAATTTGTATTTACATTTAACTATTTCATTTTAAATAAATTCCATTTCAAGATTAAATTTCTGTTAATAAAAATTACTTGTAAAACCTATTAGTCAAACATATATATATATATATATATACGTTAAGCGTATATATATATATATATATATATATATATATACGTTAAGCGTATATATATGAGTTAATGCAAAATTCTGCTGAAATAAAATGCTTATTTTATTAAAAGAAATAATATATTTTTCTTTTTAAAATCTTGTTAAAATATGGTGTATGATTTTTATTTTAAGATAAGCCTGCCAACATTTTCTAAAAGAATGTATGTTTCTAATTAGTTAGCCCATTCAAGGCAAATTAAAGATGGCCTTCTCTTTTTTTTTTAATTAATAAAAATTCAAACTTTAAAGAAAGAAATTTAGAATAAAAAAGTAAAAGTTATTTTTAGAAAATGTTACCTTGAAACAAAGGAGCATGGGGGGGGCTTATCAAGATCTAAGATCATACGCAAAACAATAGAAGTAATTATAAATTTATTAAATGCACATTGATTACGTAAGTAATATTTACTGAGGCTATAACCACAAAAAAGGTATAAATAGGAGTGAGAACAAAAGACTTCGCTTTTCAGATTTTCCTTTTGGAGATTGCAATCAGATTTCCCTTTGGAATTTCATTCAGATTTCTCTGGAGGCTTTTTCTTGTGCTTGCTTTTGTCAGATTTTGCTTTTGCTTGCTGAGATTTCTCTGTAGAGAATTCATTCAGATTTTTCCTGTGCTTTGAACTCCCAGATTTTGCTTCCCATTTCCATTTTGCTCCAAAAAAGTTATTCAAATGTCATCTTTGAAATCACGGAGAAGTTTGAACATGCTACAAGCTAAAAGTCATATGAATTTGATGGATTCTACCATGCTAGGTGGTTAGGCAAAGCTTTGCCTGCCGCCGAGGTTCCTAAAAACCATCAAGATGCCGTAGTATCCAACCAATATAAATCTGAACTCTGTGCCATGTCTGTAGGACTTTTCATGAATGCATACTACATATTTCCACTTTCCTTGTCCAGGCAAATACCTATCGATGGATGGATCAAGCCACGCATTTTGAGGGAACATGACCAAGGAACCAGGATGGTAATCGTATCTCTCCTCCATTGAACTATTTACTTTCTACCCTTTTTTGTTCATACCTTTCTTAATTGCTTCATTGAATTATATTTCTGAAATGTTGTATTGAATTATATTTGTTATGTAACCATTTTTATTAGACTAGTCTTATATATATATATATATATGTAAAATTAAGAGCGTGCTAATAACTCTAAACAAGCTTTTTTTTTTTTATTATTTATGATAAATGCTACTACAAGAGAAGGCATTCAAATCATTTTTATCTTGGATTGTCCCCATCCCCAGACCGGTTTCGACCTATGGGTCTCTTCAGTGAGGAGTTGGGACATTAGATCTAAAAAACCAACTCAAGCAAAGCATTTATCTAAAAGATAATTGTTAGAAGAAGATCTGAAACTTTTAGACATCTACATATCTTTAAAGTCAGCTCTCCAACTGAAAAAATCATATGGGCCTGAACTTAATTCAGATACTCCATATATTAGTAGGCTTAGCTCTTTAATTTAGCTAAAGCCACAACAGCAAAATAATAATAGTAATAATAACAAGTCAGATGTCACATGACTTATATATAGCTTGCACTTAAAAATATGTAAAATTAAGAGCGTGCTAATAACTCTAAACAAGCTTTTTTTTATTATTATTTATAATAAATGCTACTACAAGAGAAGGCATTCAAATCATTTTTATCTTGGATTGTCCCCAATTATCTTTTAGATAAATGCTTTGCTTGAGTTGGTTTTTTAGATCTAATGTCCCAACTCCTCACTGAAGAGACCCATAGGTTGAAACCGATCTGGGGATGGGGACAATCCAAGATAAAAATGATTTGAATGCCTTCTCTTGTAGTAGCATTTATCATAAGCTATATAAAAAAAAAACTTGTTTAGAGTTATTAGCACGCACTTAATGCCATAAGTCATGTGACATCTGACTTGTTATTATATATATATATATATTGCGTGATCATCTATCGATATATTTAACCCTTTTTCCTTCACTATTCTTCATTACTAACATGTATAAATATTTTGTATTCCATTGCGGTTAAGTTTAAAAGTTAATGTTTCATTTAAAATCTCTTTCCAATTTCATTTGTTTCTAATTCAATATGAGTAAGTTTCCTTTGTTTGCCAACTTGATCTACTCAATAACGCCTCTGTTGTCTGCCATTAGCTTATTACGTATATCTGATTTAGCTATATATGTCTTAAATCATTTTTAAACTGTCTGTCTTTAGTGCAAAGCAATTAGAAAATGCTTTGCGAAAGATTTTTATTATTGTACTTTATCGAGGAGATTTGAGTTGACAATTTTATTAAAATTGGGAAGAAAAGACTTAGACCACAAAAATATTATATTGTTTAATCTGTTTTTATTGTCTAATTAGTTTTTCATTAATTCAGGGGAATAGTGGAGGCCATTAAATCATTATTAATATTTTAAAGTCATTAATTAAATATCTTATTTAACTAACAAGCTTGAGTTTGCTAATTTTATTCTAATGCTTTATGTTACTTTTCCAATGATCCAGGCACACAAAACACATTTTTCGTAGCACTTTTAGGCACCTTTAACTATTTAGCTTCGTAGGTGTTCCTGTCCATGTCTGTAAGCTTTGAGTCGGTGAGAAAATAATTTATGCATGTCTCAGATAATGTTGTTGGTTCATAGTTAGCCTCGCGAATAGGCGAATAGGGCAGAGGTCATAGTATTCTTGATTTAATATCTTGTGTATGGGTGGCCTCGAGGTACTTTTGCCTAGTATTCGAACTGGGTTAAACCAACATACACCATCTGACTGTCACAGTAAATTTTTTCCCCCACATTTTGATGCCCATCGTGTTGCTATTCGAAATTTTCCATACCCTGCAATGCTCTGTATAACATTTGTTATGTGTGTATAATGTTTTTTCTTTCTTCTGTTTTAAATTAATGAATAATATATATGTAGAATTTTTTTTCCCTGGATTTGTACACATATATATAATGTTTTTTTTTTTTAAATAACATGAGATAATAGATATGCGTAAAAAAATTTCCCCGCATTTTATTGACCAACTGTGCCGAATTTCATTTTTTTTGGAAGAATAGGAATAGGAGAGTTGAAATAATAGATAATAGGTAAAATTTTTCTCTGAGTTGTCTCCATGGATGAATGTCATTTTTTTTAAAAAAATTAGTACCCTGAGAAGTTAGTTTTAGTTTAATATATATGTATAATTTTTCGGAGTTTTGTTTCCTAATGTAAGCCAAATGTCATTTTTGTTGGATTAATTAAAAAAAAAGTTGAATGTGTCATAAGGTAAATTTTTTTTTCTCCGAGTTTAGTATATATAAAATGAATGTTTTATATTTAAAAAGTTAACACTCCGTTAGTTTTTTTTTGTTTGTGTGATATTAAATGAAGATTTCAGAGTTAAAGCAATTTTTTCCCCTAATGAGTAGTTTTGTCATGATCAGTTGCCATATTTTTTTTTGTCGTATAAAGTATATAGTGTCAATGAGGTGGAAGTGTCAAATAAATACCCATCTGCCCTCCCTTAAAATAGCTTTCATACTTTATGTTATTTAGTATTGCTTAAAGATGAGAAGTTTTGATGTAATAATGTTTTTGTCCATATATAGTGTATATTCGGTAGTGTTAATATTTTAGTAAAAAGTGCAAATAGATAGTAGAATTTTTTTTCCATTTGTATAAATTTTTGTAAAAGATCTAATAGTTTTTTTTTTTTTAAAAAAAAATAAAATTTTATTAGCTAAAAAAAATACATGAATAAAAGTGTCTATATAAACTTGAGTTTTGACTTAAATACTGATGCTAGACATTATTATCTCTTTATACAGGTGAAGCTGAGGGATATTTCATTTTCTTAGGACAGGTTGATACCAGATTCAGTGTGTAATCTATTGGGTGCCAGAAGTCTATCTCTGTCATGAAAGTTTGTCAAAATTTTGATATAGGTGCCTTTAACATTATTATCTGAGCACCGTAAGATGTGCTCACACCTGGTGAGCCAGAGCACAAACGTAAGGAATATGAACATTCTGATGGTGGAAAAACTCCTGTCTTGATAGCATTTTCGATACAGAGGGAGTATCTGTGATCAAAGGACACTTGTTGGCATATGTAGGATCTAAGTGAGCTTAAATAAGGACAGAAATACAAAAGATGAGTGATAGTTTTGTCTGCAGTTGAGCACAGCTGACATAGCATATTGAGCTTGGAGAATCCTCTTCTTGTGACCAAGAATTGATTTGTAGGAAGGGAGTCTAGATTTAATTTTATCAGAAAATCTATGTATTTGGACTCGATGTACCAGTTCTTTGATTTACGTATCAGTGACTTGTTATTTAGCCCTAACGATTGTTGAGAGGCAGTGAGGTTTGGGTATCTTAATTTATACATCTGCCAATATGTTTTCTTTCCCTCTAAAATAGGTTTGGTTAATGTTATCATATTAGTGATGTGTTTCCATAGCTCTGTCAGCCACTTGCTACAAAATGGTGGTGGGGTATCCGTTGGATTTACTGGAATAAATGGTTCTTGTTCCAGATATCTGTGATATGTGGATCTTATCATGCACATTGCTTTCTGAAGGAAAAGTGTGGATACAGAATGGAGGCCTAACCCATTCATGTCCTTTGGCATATGCATTTTGAATATACTTATGGCAACTACTTTGCCTTTCCATAGAAGCCTGGAGAATAATGAGTTCATTGCAGTTTCAAATATCTTAGTAGGCCTAATTACTGGAAGAAAATAGTTTAACCTGGGAAAAATTAACATGTTCAATAGGGATGTTTTCCCAGGCAGTGATAGGGTGACTCTGGAGAGTGAAGTTACAATTTTGCAAGTTTTTTCTAGTATTGAGTTTGTTATTTCTTTAGTCATGGCTAACTTTGACTTTGATATGGGAAACCCCAGAAATTTTTGAGGTTGGGATGTGAAGATAGAAGGTATTACTGATCCTGTTGTGATCTTCCACATTGAGGATTTGTCATAGTTGATTTTCAGGTTTAATTTTTTGACGTGTTTGTTGATAATTTCCATGAGAGGTAGAAAAAACTTTTGTTCTGGCAGGAAGATCGATATATCATCAACATAGGAAATGTGATGTACCTGATGCTTTAATGCGGGGATGTATATGCCGGGCATGATGCGTTCGATTTCTGTTAGGAGGGGGTTAATGTAGGAGATGAAACAGAGAGTGTGTAATGGTCATCCTTGTGGGATCGACAGATGAGGTCTGATGCCCTTAGATATTCGTCCATGTAGAGAGGTGAAACAGGAGTGGTTGAATAGAAGATTTCCTATGATATTTGTGAAAACCTCAGGCACTTGGTATTCTTTCAATGTTTAAATTAGTATTGATGGGACAACAGAGTCAAATGCAGATGCGAAGTCTAGTTGTATGACTAGTGGTTTTGTCTTTCTGCGTAACCTGACATGTTCTGTTATGAGCATGAATCGCTGTACTGCATCTAATGTGGAGGCTCCTTTCCTTGCAAATTGGTATTTGGAGATGTGCAGGTAGAGTTGTTCTTGGATTCTGTCTTTCACTATTGATTCAATAATTTTTATAAGAAGTGGGATAATGGAAATGGGCCGAAGGTTTGATAAGCTGGAGGGATTTATTTGTTTTTTTTTAAAATGATACTAAGGCTACCGGGTAAATGTCTGGAATGTCCTGAAAGTCACCTGCCAGTATATCAATCGTCCTGTGCATGATGGGGCTGGTGAACTGACTCAAATGTAGAAGCATGAATCTAGGGATTTCGTGAAGTCCGGGGTGTGTACTTTCTGGATATGATTGAAGTTTTGAGATAATTTGTGACTCTGTGATGTTATGCTCAAGGTTGTTGCTTGAAGCTTTCCATGTTTTGCCAGTTGCATGCTGTTTGCTCTGTAATTTGGTGATAAAGTGATCGTGTATTTTCCCAAGCATTTCTGGATCGCAGTAAAGATTGTGATCAATTTCAATCATGGTGGGGGTGGGCTGCTTAGTGGAGCCTAAAGCCCACCTGATGTAGCTGTGTGTCCAGTTGTGCTGATTAGATAAGAAAATTCTAGACCTTTTGGTTGCGATGTAGTGTGCCAAAACCTTCTGTTTCTCATAGTATTGCACTTTTAGATCCATAATATCATGTGTGCTGACATCTGTATGTGGGAGTGTGCTGAGTCTGTTACTGATGGATTCAAGGTCTTTTAGTAATTGATTGGGACCTTTGGTTGTTCTGGTCTGGAAATCTATTAGTGAGCTCAAAATTCCAATGAGTGATGACCAAGCCTGAAGTGGAGGTAAGGTAAGCACATGTATTTTATTTAGTAGAATATAAGCCTCGGAAAAAATCCACTCAGGAGTGTTAGATTTATTTAGAAGTCGGATTGTGCACCTATAGTTTGAGTGATTTGTTATGGAAGGATCTAATTGAAGGTAAATTAGTAGGGCTAGGTGATCAGTGAAGGGAACAAACTGTAATTTGGTGTTAATATTGAAATGTAGCTCGGGAGAGTAATAAAGAAGGTCGATTAAAGACCTTCTATGGAGTGTATAAAAGGAGAAGGACTCCAGTGGAAAGAAGCCTTCTCCACAGAGAAGCACTTTATTGATTAGGTGAAGATATTTAGTGTTGAACTGATCATAGGACATATTGTAATCTCCAAAGCAGATTATGGGTGAGGCATCTGAGGATAAAAGGGAATTTATTTTGAGTATCACTGAGAGAACTAAGGAGGGGTTGTTTTGGATGTATAAATATATTATGTTTATTGAGTTATTACCGATCAAAAGATTAGTGATTACAAGTTCTTTACTAAGATATAGAATTCTGAATCCATTGAGAGGAAGATTTTTACTTATGAAGAAAGCTACTCCAGATGACACAGAGGTGGATGGAGCATGATGGAAAAAACCATATTGTTGCATCATTTGAACTATTTGATAGTTAGATTGTAGATGTAATTTTGTCTCGGAGAAGCAAGCAATGTGTAATCTTGTTTTTTGAAGCCATCTCTGAACTGCACGAACACAATCAAGGGAGTTAAAACCCCTGACATTGATACCTCCTATTTTGAGCAACATTATTAAATTGATACATAGGAAATTGGTAGTGACTTGTGTTTAATGATCCGAGATATTATGCCTAATAAGGACTTGTTCATCCAGGTGATGAAGTTCTCGTCTCTGACCTTTGGAAACCAGAGGTATTACATTTGTTGGGAATGTTGCTTGTTTCTTTGTTGCTGTGAGTAAGTTTTGTTTGAAATTGAATTCTGATTGGGAGATTGTGCCAGTAGACAGATCTAGTGAGGGATTTTCTTGATTGAGTTGTGTTTCCATTGTTCGTGATTTTTTATTTTCTTTTTTCCTTCTGGGATGAGGTGCTTTTATTAACACTGTTTGTGATTGCTTTATTTCTAAGTCTGATTCTGGTGCAGAATTATTAGTGTCTTCTAAGTGTGAATTAGAAGATTCTATTGACTTTCTTTTATTTTTTTTTGCATTATTCTCAGAGTGAGTTATTTGGGGGCCAAACAGTTAAGTAGTTAAAAAAGTCTCATCCGCTGTGCTTTGAAGATGTGTTTCTTTGCGATTGTTTTCATGAGTAAGATCATGTGTGAGATGATTTAGTAGGTTCTTTTCTGTTTGTAGCACATCATCATGGTTGTTATATGTGTTGTTGATGTTTTCTTGAGCTGCTTCTTGTTCCTTTGGGTAGTCAATGTCCATTTGTGTTTCAATTATTGAATTTGCTGTTTGATATATGTAGCTGTTGGAATTGGAGTGACAGAAAATTGTTGGATTTTGGGTAGTTGAGATGCATTTGTGGTTTTTTGTCTTTTTAATACTGCATGTATCGCATATTCTTTTAGGACATGCTTTGAATAAATGTGTTCTCTCTTTGCAGAAAAAGCACTGAGGTTGCACTCCATGAATGGAGATATAGAGTGAACATTTCCTGTCATCTAATGTGGATGGGATATCAAGAGGGGTGAATCCTTTGTGCATTTTGATTGTAAATGCTACGTTATTTGAGGGAAGTTCCAGGTCTGCTTTTTTCTCAATCAAGTATTTGAAACTGGTGATGACTCCATATTTGGAAAGAAGCCTTTGTAGATCTAGCTCAGTGCAATTAAAATAGCAGTTTTGGGCAAGTCCGAAGGCTATTCTTGGTCGATTCATTTCAATTTTTACCAGGTATCTTTGATTTAGATAGAGTTGGGATCTTTTGAATATTTCCTTCTGGATGAGGTTATGAAACTCTACTATGAAATAACGATGGTTGGGATGGTGATAGACTCTTTTGATAGCCTCACCTAGTTGTAGATTTTTTAATAATTGAAAAAGTTTGTCAATAGGAAAGGTAAACAAATTGCAATTGTCATTTGTTGTACTAAGTATTAATGTGTTTTCATTATAATAGTTCTGAAAAGAATTGAGTAAAAGAGGAGGGATTCTTGAATTGAACTCCTGATTTATTGCTTCATAATTTTTGAGTGGTTCCTGTGAGGCCAATTGTTTGAATTGAAAATTGATTTCTTCATTTAATGGTGTGCTATTTTCTTCATCAATTAAGTCCAAGGATATCATAATGTTGTGACTGCTCTTTTGTGTTTGTTTTTTGAGAGTTTGATGTGTTATTATTTAATGCTGAGGCATAGCTTTTCCCGTTAGCTTGACTGGATTCTGTCACCTTCATTTGCAATTGAGTGTGCATTGAGAACATTTGATTAGAAACTGCATTATTATTATTATAGATAGTGTTTTTGTCTTTATCGTTTGAGCTAATGGGAGGGAAATCTGTTTTAAAAGTGTTCAGAGCAGATTGAAGTTGTAGTGCTTGTTTTGGGATATTACTTTTGCTGTGATTTATATCGTTATTATTTGAGTTGAGTTCTGATGTAGATTTTTCTTGAGTAAATTGTTTTGATGTTTTGTTTCCCTCAGAATGTGACTGAGATAGTATGTTAACATTTAATTCTTCAGTATTGTGATGCAATGCTTGGTCAAAATCGATTTTTTGGCTTAAATACTTTTTGTTTTGGTGTTCAGTGGCTAGTTCCTGTGAAGCGCCACCTGCATTTTTAGGAATTTTAAAAATTACCGGAACGATGTTCTGGGATCGGTTTTTTGATTGTGGTGGGTTGTTTTTACCATAGTTATTTAGATTTAGACTATTTTTAGACATAGTTTCTTGTGCGGAATTGCAATTTACATCATTGTCAAAAGAAGCCGTGTTTATTTCTGATTTAGAGAAGTTTTCAGATAGATCGGTAAGATCGATACTTTTTCTTGATTTTGAAATGCCAACATTTTTTTGCTTTTGAGTTATTAAAGTTTCTTTTTGTTTTTCTGAGCTGTTATCTAAAGTTTTATGACTATTTATATCTGTTTCATCATTATCTGAGAGTTCATTAAGCCTATATCTATTTTTCTCCTCATCCTCATGAGGGCTTTTAACAAGCTTAACTGAGGTTTGATTTACGTTCTTGCTGCTTTTAGATGTAGTAGAACTTGCCCTAAGGTTGGATCTTCTGCTCATTTTGTTAACTAATTAGGTTAACACAAAAATAACAAAAGCTTACCTTAAGTTTCCAGAACCTCTGATTGAAGTAAGAATTTTATTAAAATAAATAATTTTTTAATTTTATTACTAGCTGATGTGCAATTGAAATGTTCAGTTAGCGCCATCTGTCAGATCATAAAGATCTAATAATTAACTTTTTTTTCTGTTAATAGAAATTTTATTGTAGATCTAAAAGTTTGATAAGTTTGAATTGACACTGTCAAATGTGCAGTGTTAGCAAATATTTTTTTGAATTGACACTGTCAAACGTGCAGTGTTAGCAAATTTTTTTTTTCACTTTGTCTGCGTTTCGTTTCTTTAATGAATAATTTTAATCATACAAAAAATTTTTTTCACTTTTTAAATATTTTGCAGTTATGTTTCCTCACGAATATATATAAGTATAAGTTTTGTTAATAAAATATCAAATTTGATTTTCAACTTGTGAAATAGTAAATGTGTATGTTTGTTTTAATAAATATATATATAAGATATATTTTCTGTATAACATATATGTCAGCCACCTTCAGTTAAGATTTTTTTTCTCTCACTTCAGATTATGCTATTGAATCATTTATTGAGTAACTGTTAGGAGAATACCCTTTGAGTAACCGTTAGGTGAAGCCCTTGTTTTTTTAGTAACCGTTAGGTGAAGACTTTTTCTAGTAACCATTTAGGTGAAGACCCCTTACACTTTAGAGTTCTCAATTGCTGAGCAGCCTGAAATAATAGGTCCATGTCCGGAATCGTTGTTTCCATGTTATATTTGCGACCAACGTTTACTAGCCTGAAATAATAGGAGTATGCGGTCTGCAATATGACAAATCTTTCTAATAAAATCATGTACATGATAAGAAAAAATATTAGGGAGATTTGAACAAAATCCAATTTATCATATTGTATTTTTTGTTTTACTTTATACATTTGTAGAATACTGCTCTTATTATTCCAACACTTGGAAATTTCAGCAAGGTTATAATCAGGAGAGTTTATTCCATAATAAGCAACATCATGCAGGGGTGAAGGTTTATTAAGCTAAAAAAATATTTTTTTTGTTTATAATTAAGATTTAGGTTGATTCCCTCCATAGTGACTTGACTTTCAATCATCATCAACATCATATATTATGGTTTGGAGGTAAGAATTTTTGATGCCCTTCCATATTAATTTGCATTCACTAAGACAGGACATAGTTTACATCATTTGTTTATTTGTTTACATTTAACTAACAACTGTTACATTTGTTTATTCAGTGTGAATGACTAACACTCTTGGATGAATGTCTTTTTTTTATCAACAATAGGAACTTGCACATGGGGGGGGCAAAAAAGATCTCTCCAGCAGAAATTGGTTCATGGAGCTATTGGACATATTGTGATATAATTTTGTAAACAGCTATTTAGCTTTGTGATCATCATCATAATACAATAATAATTTTTCTTTTATTCTATTTTTTTTTTTGCCTTTAGTTAATCATTGACTTTGTATATAGGAGTCTCTTAATGCATATCTATCACAGGGCATAGTTTGGTACAATGAATAATTTAGTTAAAAATTGAAATTCTATTCATATAGCAAAAGATGCGCTTATATGTGTTTTTTATGCATCTCTACCATTTCATTATCTGTTATTAATAAAATTTGTTAACATGTTTTAAATCAAATTTGTCTCTGGTTTATCAGACTCATTCATATACTCATTCATTAATTTAGTCGATTGAATATATATATATAATTATATAACTGAATATTTGTAAATACAGTAACTAAATAATTAATTTTTTTATCCACTTAGAAGCGCTTTTATATGTGGTAAGCCAAATACAATTAATGAGTTGTTTAAAGAATTGAATGATTTAAAAGGCCTAAAATGGATAAAAACAAATGAAGATTTAATGTGCGTTCAGTTTCTTGATCTTAAAATAACTATAAATCAATGCATGCTGGATTACTGTATGACCATTAAACAATAGTAAAAAGAAGTTATATTCCATATAAATCAAAAGTGCCAATGTCACACAAAATGGTAGGTTTGAAGTCCTTCTTATTTAGGAATAATAGTCCTTGCAAATATTCATCGGATAAAGGCAAAAATATTGAAATATATTCGAATGAATTGTTAAATGTTGGCTACAGTTACAATTGTATATATAATCTTATTAGAGATTTTAATACAAAATATAAAAATAAAATTTTTAATAATATTGATTCTCCTGCTAATAAAAAAATATGGATATCAATCCCATATATTTCAAATAATCAAGTAAATTTTATAAGAAAAATTTATAAAGGAATATGTGATATTGCATTTTACACACCTCCTATATTAAACAAATTAATAAATAACTCCAAAGATAAAACCTCATTTATAAATAAAAATTGTGTCATTTATAAATGGATATGTAGGTGTGGCAGTGAATATATAGGTGAATCTAGATGTACATTGGAAAAAAGAACTAAAGAACACTTGCTATTATTAAAACGAGTTCAGAAATCGAAACAAAATTGGATTGTGGATAATAATATTTCAGTATCTGTTTTTTACAATCATAATAAATCATGTATTTATGGTTTTGACTTCAATTTTAATAGTGTAAAAATATTGCAAATTGAAAAAAATAACAATAAAAGAAAAATAAAGGAAGCTATGCTAATATATAAATATAAACATGACTTAATTAACAGGCAAGCAACAAACATTAATATCATGGAATTGTGGGAAAGTTAGCATTTCAAGGCTTTAGTAGACACAGATTACTGAGATAATCAAAAGCACTCCTAAGTGGATAAAAATTTTAATTATTTAGTTACTGTATTTACAAATATTCAGTTATATAATTACGTATATTGCTTTAAAAATACAGTCATCGAATAATAATAATATTATATATATATATATATATGCACACACATACAGATTATTATAACACATAACACCACAATAGGATTGGATATATCTTAGGTTATCAAAACTGAGTTGCCACATAAAGTAAATTCACCCCTGAAGAGAGCCAAAGGTAATATTCTCCCTGGGTTTGAATACTAGATGTAATGGAATCTGAAAGAGGGTGAGGTATGGGTGAACTAGCCTAAATTGTACCTAAAATTAATGAGTAAACTTACAGCTAGCCCATTGGAGGTGGATATGATCATTTGGTAAGTTACTTCATCGCATCATTCATAGCATCCTACCAAAAGATCCTAGGTCCAATCATTGTTAGATGTGTTCCTCCTCTTCTGGTAAAAAACCAGGACCACTACTATATATATTGGAAAGATAAACTCCTAACTTCTCAATTGATGTCACAATAATGCAATATCCTCTAACTATAAATATAAAAAAGTAAAATGTGCCACTTTATTCATTTTCCTGCCAATAGTATTATATTTTTGACATTATGTAATTTAGAAGTGTATACTATTATATCATTGTTTTTCCCATAAAAAATTAAAAACATGATATGATCATTTGGTAAGTTACTTCATTGCATCATTCATAGCATCCTACCAAAAGATCCTAGGTCCAATCATTGTTAGATGTGTTCCCCCTCTTCTGGTAAAAAACCAGGACCATTACTATATATATTGGAAAGATAAACTCCTAACTTCTCAATTGATGTCACAATAATGCAATATCCTCTAACTATAAATATAAAAAAGTAAAATGTGCCACTTTATTCATTTTCCTGCCAATAGTATTATATTTTTGACATTATGTAATTTAGAAGTGTATACAATTATATCATTGTTTTCCCCATAAAAAATTAAAAACATAATAAAAAGTTTTTGGTAGTTACTTGTGATCAGTTTGACTAATGACAAAAAGGTCTGACCTGTTTAAGTGTAATATAAATTTAAATAAATCTACCAGTTTTTTTTATTTTACTGTAAGAATTTGTGTACTGTATTACTCTGAATATAAGATGCCCTTTTTATCCAAATTTTGGACCTGTATAAGTGGGGGTGAATTTTAAATTCCAAGTAAAAATTTTATTAACTTGTAGACTGTTTTTCCAATTTTATAAGCTTAAAATCCTAATGCATCTTAAATTTTGTGGCATCATATATTTGAAATACTATAGCAAAGAGTAGTAATTAATTTATTGAGTGCACAGAAAGCATATGTAAATACTTTAAACAGGCTTTAACCTGTGTTCAATTCGCTTTAAAATTTGTAATAATCACACACATTTTGCCGACTTAGGGACCTTCCAAACCATGACAAAGATAGTGACTTTTATAAAGACAAGAGTGGCCATCTTATCTTTAACCTAAATGTCCACTTATATAGGTAAATCTGAAGCATCT
Organism: Epiperipatus broadwayi; assembly: GCA_028023455.1. NCBI lineage: Eukaryota > Metazoa > Onychophora > Udeonychophora > Euonychophora > Peripatidae > Epiperipatus > Epiperipatus broadwayi. The sequence continues at coordinate 385,545 of JAQFVV010000063.1, forward strand.
TGATTTGGAAGTGGGAAGTTGTTGTTTTCTCCACTCTTTAAGTCCACTATTTCCTTTACAAATTAACATACGTGAAATCTTGCAATTTACAGCGGTTTATATTACTATCTTAATCTTGGAAATTCTATAAACTATTGAAGAGTAGTAATTAATTTATTGGTGCACAGAATGCACATGTAAATACTTTAAACAGGCTTTAACTTGTGTTCAATGCTTGTTAAGAGCTTATTTTGTGAGTTCTATGTTATACAAGCTTATTAAATTAGGTCATGTACATCTGACTTGATTTTTTTTTTTTGCTATTAAGACTTTGGCAATTTTATGTTGATAAATCTATTAATATATGGTACATCTGAACTTAGTTCAGTCCCAAATGGTTATTGAAGTTAGATAGCTGAATTGGAAGACATATGGATGTCTGAAAATTTCAGATTTTCTACTTAATACTTATACATTAGATAAAGTGCTGGGCTTGGCCTGGTATTTTTAATCTAATGCTTGAATATCCTAGCACCTCACTGAGGACACCAGTAGCAGAAACCAATCTGAGGATATTCTACAAAGCTATTTTGTGAATTCTAAATATAATATACATAATTATTTATGGGGTAAATGTTATCAGTTAGAGATCAAGTTGTCAATAGGATATGAGCAATGGATTACTGGAAAGATTTATCATAGTTGGCTTAATTATTATTTACACTTTTTCCAATCACTGAAGGGTTTATATCTGGCAATTACCAATTTCTAAACAAGGTGTTAGAATCTTCATGACTTGTGCAAACATATTATGATATGCACATAATCCAATTATTATGACATAATTATAATTACACAGACTGAGACTACTTCAATATTTTGATCAGTTAGAATTCTTTCAGAGTAAAAACATTTTTTTAGACAAAACTACAATTCATAAATTACCTGGAAACATATTGATGTATATAAGAATAATATTGCACATTTCAATAACTACGTAAATTACCTTATAGATATTATGAAGCTTCTAAGTGACAGAAAGTTTCAGACTTTATTTTGTGAATATCTAGATATTCAGATATCATATAATTATGTAACACAAAGTACTAAATTACATTTAGATATTTTAATTTTTTAATCTCTGTATATATATATATATATATATATATATATATATATATATATATATATATGATCACTAGATGGAGCTTTATCAATAGCTCCTAACAAGCCTTTGTTTACATAAATGCCGAGAGAGATAGAATTCAATATCTTTTTCATTGTCTCCACCCCCAGACCAGCTGGATTCGAGCTAGTTAGCTCATGTCAGTGAAGGGTAGGGAGACTAGAAACTAGATCTAAATACTAACTCTAAAATCAGCATTTACCAAACATGTTTCTATTACTTTAAAAGCATGAAATATATCAGACATGTAATGTTTTCAAATCCAGCTTAACAACTAGATAGCTATATAGGTCTGAAATATATATATATTCTAATGCCAGCAAGAAATAAATATGTAAAACTACATATATACGCATTACATGTTTTATAATTCACAATATAAAATTGGATTTATTAAAAAAGAAAATCAAATAAAAATAGTTAAAATAATTATTTCAGAAGTAGATTTTTTTTAAAATTTATTTTTATAAAATAAAAAGATTGCAATATATTGTTTTCTTTTAAAATGGAAAAGTTTTAGTATTGCAAGCAAGTTGGGAGGGGGGGGATATAAAATAGCAAATATTTAAAACACTCTCCTGTTATATAATGGTAAAAATAAATCTTAGTAGAAATCGAAAATAAAAAGATTAATTAAGTAACTTGGAATGCTAGTAAGATTTCTGCTTAATAATAAAATTGAAACCAATAATTATAATAATTAAAATTATGTAAACCATCTCATAAAAACGATAGTAGATTAATCTAACAAAAAATTAGATATAACAAAATGTAAAAATTAAATTAAAAATAAAAAAATTAAACATATTCAAGTTACAATCAAAATGTAAAAATTAATTTAAAAAACGAAAACAAACATAAAACATATTCAAGTTACAATCAAAATTGAAAATAATGATAAGAAATTAAACTAATGAGAGAGAAAGGTATATAAAGTTGTCAACATCTATTGTTATTCATTCTGGCCTTCATTTTGTGATTGAATTCAGTCCTGTCTTCATTTTATACATTATATAATTCAATGCTCCAGAGATTCAGAAATCTAAGAATATAGCCATTTGTTACTGCTGTGGAAAATATCATTGCAGAAGCCATATATCTAGCAAAAATACATTGCTCAATTGTCTTTAGAGTGTTTGACTGGGCTTTAGACCTGAAAGTCCTCTACAAATCAACTGTTCCTGCCTGAACCCTTGCCCAAATCAGTGCTAAAATGGTGAAATAGATGTGGCCACAAACTCTCTCTCTCCCTCTCATATTGTCAAGACAAAGAATAGAAAACAAACCCTGAAATTATTTATGGAGACAAAAAAAACCAACCAGTTGGAACTGACAATCATGAAAGCCTAGATAAAGACATTTTGATGCTTGTATATAGACACTTTATATTTATTTTAAATGAACTTTAATTAATGAAGTACTATTGTAAAATTTAGACTGAAACTAATCATTAATCATTTATATTTCTTTATGTATATTATATTAGATATGTATGTGCTTAAATAAATATTACTGTTTGCTTAAATATTATTTGGTCTATTCTCTCTCTCTTGGCACTGCATCACTATTAATGTAAGAGTATAGTTATTTTCATGTGGTAACCCTGGTTAAAAGTATAAGCTAGCCGTGGGATATTTCAAGCACTAAATTGTGTTCCTGTCATTTGAAGTCTGCTGAGTATATAATGTACAGTTACCTGGCATCTGAGGTTGATCCTCAAAACAAATAAAATGCTTTGGAGGGCAGAGGTTTGAATCTAGCAGTTAAGGGGTGCTATAGCCTGGAAATATGATCCTAGGTTATGCTTTGTATATCCTCAATCTGGTTATATGTACCATTGATGGTTCATGTATCAATGGTATTCTACTTCTCTGCTTGAAGGGCTGGTCCATTTACATGTTTTTTTTTTAAATTATTATAAAAAGGATTTAAACCCAGCTAAAACTTTGCAATAATAAGATGCATTCGATGGTCCTGGTTCAAAGGCCATTCAACATGGGTGCTAAAGTGCCATAAATTGATCCATCATAATCCAAGTTAAAAAAAGTAAAATCATAATTAAAATTTTTTAAAAAATTTGAATAAAATTCAAATAAATGCTGAATTGCATAATAATAAAAGTTAAAATCAGTGAGCAGTGTGAGATGAGAAATGGACCAAGGCAAGCAGACTATAATATTATGTATATAATTAATGATAGTTAAAATTATAATGTGATTAAAAAGGAGAACAAAAACAGCAGCCAGAAAGATAATATTCATTGCTGGGGTTGTTTACAGCCAGGTGGAAATTAGAGAGGATTGGGGGTTTTAAGTTAGTCAAACACTTTGTTTGATTTAATAATATTTAAAAAATAAATAAACCAAGTAAAATAAAATCTGCATGAGAGTCAGTAATAATTATAAAAAAAAATTATGTATACTAGGACTGAAACAAAAATGGAGGCTCAAAAGAAAGTAAAAAATAACATAGAGAAATACATAGAAATATTCAATGAATGAATAAAATGGTTAATACAGGAAATGAAAATAGCCCATCTAGAAAAAAGGAAAATAATAAAAAAAAATAATGAACACAAGTATAAAACCATTAACAGATAAAATAGATGAAACTAAATATAAACAGAAAGAGAAAAGCATAGGTATGTATGCATATTTAAATGGCTCAAATATTGTGAATCAATTTTTTAAAAAAATAAAAATATTTCTAGGGCATGCAGAGGAGACTCCAATTGAACACCTGGGCAACCTGGAATGCTATTTCATATGGAATCAACTAAGCAAGGAGGCAATGGTAATTATAGCTTTTAGTCATATTCAAGGTGACACTAAATTCTGGTGGGGTTCATTATTTACAAAACCAGTTATATTTGGAGAATATAGACAATCTTTATTAGAAAGCTATTGGAGGGAAGATCAACAAGAAACATTAAACATCAGGTGTTGCAGGATAAATGAAACCTGGTGAACCATTTACTTCATTTTTGTCAATGGAAAGTATGATGTTAAGATTGTTAATGGCCAACTAACTGTCAGAACATTAAATCATACAAATAATAAAGTGAAATGATAAAAAATCAAGTCAGTTGTCACATGACCTAATTTAATAAAGCTCATATTTACAAATGTTATATATAGAGCTTGCAAAATAAGCTCTTAACAAGCTTTGAGAATATCCTCAATCCCAGATCAGTTTCTGCTTCTGGAGTCATCAGTGAGGTGCCAGGATATTCAGAATTACATTTAAAATACTAGGACAAGCCCGGCACTTTATCTAATGTACATAAACTATTGAATAAAAAATTTGAAATTGTCAGACATCCATAGGTCTTCCAATCCAGCTATCTAACTCAAATAGCCATATGAGACTGAACTAAGTTCAGAGCTTTAGCAATATAAAATCACCAAAGCCTTAATAGCAAAAAATAAAATGATAAAAAAATCCAAGTCAAATGTCACATAACCTAATTTAATAAAGCTTGTATTTACAATGTTATATATAGAGCTTGCAAAATAAGCTCTTAACAAGCTTAGAAAATATCCTCAACCTCAGACTGGTTTCTGCTTCTGATATCGTCAGTGAGGTGCCAGGATAATCAGCATTAGATTAAAAATACTAGGACAAGCCCAGCATTTTATCTAATGTATATAAACTATTGAATAGAAAATCTGAAATTGTCAGACCTCCATATATACATTAGATAAAGTGCTGGGCTTGTCCTAGTATTTTTAATCTAATGCTGAATATTCTGGCACCTTACTGATGATTCCAGAAGCAGAAACTGGTCTGGGGTTGAGGATATTCTCAAAGCTTGTTAAGAGCTTATTTTGCAAGCTTTATATATAACATTTGTAAATACGAGCTTTATTAAATTAGGTCATGTGACATCTGACTTGGGATTTTTTATCATTTTATTTTTTACTATTAAGGCTTTGGTGATTTTATTTTGCTAAAGCTATTAATATATGGTGTATCTTAACTTAGTTCAGTCCCATTTGGCTATTTGAAGTAGATAGCTGGATTGGAAGACATATGGATATCTGACCATTTCAGATTTTCTACTCAATAGTTATACATTAGATAAAGTGCTGGGCTTGTCCAAGTATTTTTTAATCTAATGCTGAATATCCTGGCTCCTAACTAATGATGCCAGAAGCAGAAACCGGTCTGGGGTTGAGGATATTCTCAAAGCTTGTTAAGAGCTTATTTTGCAAGCTCTATATATAAAATAATAAAGCATAATTTCCTACATAATGTTTTACAAATGTTGATTGAACAGAATGCAAAACAGTAGAGCAGATAGCCAAGTTGCTTAGTGAAATTGATAGCATAATGCCGACATATGGAAATAGGAAAAGGGAATTCAAACTCTAGGAATAGACAGATATGTAAATAGCATGAAGTGCATTCTGAAAAAAATGGAACTGGAATAGAAATAATAATAGAAAATTTTACAGCAGAAGAGCTATGGACAAAAAGAAAAATCATAGCATAGAATATAACAAAGGGAATAGACACCCTCAGGAAGCAAACTTAGTATGCAGCTAGGATGAAAGAGAGCCAATATTAGCATATCAGCATTAAATGGCAAAGTATTGACATTTACACCAGACAAAATGTAAATCCACCATGACTTGTTGTATACAAATTGAGGAGGCAAAAATTGAAATATGCACAAAACTAAAAGAAACTTATAAATAATTATCAAAGGAAATGATTAGAACAAGTGTTGAGCAATTATGAAAATGTTTTTTTCAGATGTCCCTGGGGTAATTCAAGGCTATGATCACAAGATAAAACTCTTGGAAGATCAACCATGCCAAGCCAAGGCATATCCTATTCCTCATTAATACAGAGGGAAAATCAAAGAGCAGATAGATAAAATGATGAGATGGAAAAATTATATCCAAATACTCATCACCTTTCAGCAATCCCCTTGTAGCAGTAAAAAAGGATACATCCATCTGGCTGTGCTTGAATGCAAGACAATTGAACAAAATAACTCTCCCTGACACACATGCTCCTCCACCAATACATAAACTATTAGTAAAATTTCATAACAAAAAGGCGTTTTCAATGTTAGATTTAACCGCCACTTACTGGCACATCAAGTTACATCCCCATGATCAAAAAATATATTGCATTTTGGTTCAAAAGATGAGCTTACAACTTCAACTGAATACTTGTGTTAAAAAGTAGTGGGGCAGGACTAATACAGTATCTAGACCAGGCATTATCAGATGAAATAAAAAAATTTAGTACTGATATATATCTATGATATATATTTAGCATCAGAAAGTACAGTAGAATACTTCACTCATTTAAAGCAGCTATTGCAAGAGTGTAAACAAAAGGGGATCTAAACAAATTTTTAAAAAAGCAATTTAATGGCATAGGAGGTCAAATTTTTAGGTCATCTAATAAAGTGGGAAAGGAATTCAACCACCCTCTGAAAAAATTGAAGCAATTCAGTAGTTTCTGGCTCCCAAAAATAAAAAAACACATAAGATTGTTTCTAGGGTTAAGTAATTTTTATAACCGATTTTATAAAAAAAAAATTTGACATGAAGACACTACTGCAGTTTCTAAAAAAGAAAAGACCTTGGGTATGAATGGCGCAGCATGATAGAAGTTTTTAAAATGTGAAAGCAAAGTTTTTAAGGAAGTTATGCTATCATATCCTGACTTTCATAAACCATTTTTCATACAAACCAACAGTAATGGGGTCAGATTGGGTGCTACTCTTTTTCAAATCTAAGAGAGGAGCCAGCATTCTGAATTAAATTACATAGTGACAGAAAAGAAAGCTTTAGTGATTGTTTGGGCTTTTCAAAAATTCCATCAGTTTCTAATAGGGTCAGATGTGATTATAATCATAGATCATAAGAGCCTCAAATTTTTAAACCATAGTTTCTTAACAAACAGCTAGTTAATAATATGTAGCCTGTTTCTCCAAGAATTTAACTATAGCATAAAATATTGCAATGGTAGAGATAATGTAGTGGCAGATACATTAAACTGTTCATCTGACTTTGCTGGGATGATCTGTGTATTGTTGTAATGAAAATAGAAGTGAGCTTTTAGAAAATGACCTCAATAGGTTAAAGAAGACAAAGAGAAGACTCTTACTGCTAGTAAATAATAAAATATCTGCATCATCAATCCATAAAAAGAAACAGAAACAATCCTTGGTGGAGAGATAGAAAGGCTATTGCATAAGGTAGGGTTACAGTACAAAAAAAATGGAGAAAATAGACAAAAACCCATCACCCTGCAATTTATGGACATTATGAAGCAAGTAAAGATGAGCATTGGTTAAGACATTGGTTCTACTTGCCAAGGATGTATGCCAATATTCTGCCACCATAAACAAATATGGGCTCTGCCTTAAAACAAAACCACTCAATGAATCAGACATAGGTCCACTTAGCCCATTCACTCTCACAACCAAAAACCTAGTAGTCATAGATCATTTTGACTGTTGTCCCCATTTAATTAAATGAGATATTTGGGAGTAGTTTGTGATTTTATTTCTAAATTGGTGGCTGCATATCCTGTTCACAAGCAAATACCAAGTAAACTACATGGGTGTTAGAGTAGTGGCATTTTGAAACTGTAGGAATCCCAGATAAAAATAATTTTTGATCGTGAAACTCCATTTATTTCCAAAGAATGGGGAAAACATATATTCATGTCTATTCATAACCTGCAGTCTAATTCATGCAAGCATATCATGCAAGAATTAGGGCAATTATTTAGAGTTTATATATATTATAATCACAGAGTGTTGGTTAAGGAAATTTTACAGACTATAATATGATAAAATTGGTCAAAAATTAATCCATGGGGTTTGATTGGAAACATGCCCTGTAGATAGGGATAGACATTATCCAAGCTCAGCTTAATCTAAAGAAGATGGGAATGTAAGACAAAGGAAGCAAGGGAAAGAAAATGGGTGCATTTATGATAGGTGATAGCATTATGATAAGAATTAACCCCATGAGCCACCCAGAAAAACATGTATATAAAATGTTCCAGCCAATTTACAAAGATCCTTATGTCATAGCATGCAAATATGATAACAATGCATTTGTCATGACTAAGGGTCAGGAAGAAAGGAGCATACAACCCTGATTTTCTAAAGTTGATTAAAAGGAAAAGGGAACCACCTGACAAAACATAAGCAAATCAAAATGATGGGACAGACCGACAGGTAAAATAAATATCTACAATTTGAAACATATTTTAGAGAAATATAAATAAATATGAAAAATCAAATGGTAAAGCTAATAAAAAATTAGTGCAAGAGCTAAAATGGGTCAAATTGACACATTTTATCTCTCAAATGAGAGGGGGGGTGAAATGACACACAAGAGATATACATATAAAACTAATTCGGAATATAAATGAATTTATTAAAAAAGAAAGTCAAATAAAATAGTTGAAATAATTATTTTAGAAATACATTTTTTAAAAAATTCAATTTTATAGAATAAAATATTGCAATATATTCTTTTCCTTTAAAATAGAAAAGTTTTAGTATTGTGAATGAGTGGGTGGGGTGGAGAAATCTAAAATAGCAAAGATTTAAAACACTCATCTTTTTTAAAAGAAAACTCTCTTTGTTGTATTAATGGTAAAAATAAATCTTAGTAAAAATCAAAAATAAAAAGATTAATTAATTTGGAATACTAGTAAGATTTCTGATTGATAATAAAATTGAAACCAATAATTATAATAATTAAAACTATGTAAACCATCTCATAAAAGCAATAGTAGATTAATTTAAGAAAAGATTAGATATAAAATGTAAAAATTAATTTTAAAAACACATATTTAAGTTACAATCAAAATTGAAAATAATGGTAAGAAATTAAAACAATAAAAGAGAAGGGTATATAAAGTTGTTACTGTCCATTGTTATTCGTTCTGGCCTCCATTTTGTGATTTTATTCAGTCTGGTTTTCATTTTGTGCATTACATTATTCATTGCTCCAGAGATCCAGAAATCTAAAGACAGAATATATCCATTCATTACTGCTGTGAAAAATATCATTACAGAAGCCATAGATCTAGCAAAAAAGGCATTGATAGATTGTCTTTAGAAATGTCTGACTGGGCTTCAGGCTCAAAAGTCCTTCACAAATCAATGTTCCTACCTGAACCCTTGCCCAGAAACTAATGCTCAAATGATGAAGTAGACACTGATGCAAACTCTCTCCCCCATTGTCAAGACAAAAAATGAAAAACAAGCCCTGAAACCATCAATTGAGACCAAATGCCCACCAGTTGGAAGTGACAATCATGAAAACCTAAGTAAAGACATTTTAATGCTTGTCTATAAAGACTTTATATTTATTTTAAATGAACTTTAATTAATGAATGATTATTGTAAAATTTAGCCTGAAACTAATCATTAATCATTTATATTTATATAAAATATTATATTAGATATGTGCATTCTTGAATAAATATTAAGGTTTGCTTAAGTATTATGTGGTCTATTTTCTCTCCCTCTTTTGTCACTGGATCATTATTAATTTAAGAGTATAATTATTTTTATGTGTTAAGAAAATGTGCTGTACCCTGGTTAAGAGTATGAGCTATTCATGGGATATTTCAAGCACTGGATTGGGTGCATGTTGTCCAAATCCTGCTGGCTATATAATCTATGGTGTGAGGTTGATCCTCAAACCAAATAAAATGCTTTGGATGGCAGAGGTGTGAATCCAGCAGGTGGACTATGGTTTGGAAATATGATCATGTTTTGTTTTGCATATCTCAATTTAACCATGGGTATCATTGATGGTTATACTATCAATGGTATTCTTTCCTCTGCTTGAGGGCCAATCTGTTCCTGTTGGGTTTGTTTTAAATTATTATTAAAAGAGATTTAAACCCAGTTAAAACCAGCAAGAATACGTTTTATTTATTTGATGGACCCAGTTTAATATATATATCATCATCATCAACCATTATCAATCCACTGCAGGATGAAGGTCTCTCCAAGTTTAATCCATCTTCTCCGATCTTTAGCTTCTCTTCTCCACAACACCCCTGCACATTTTCTTATTTCATCCATCCATCTCACATGTGGTCTCTTTCTGGGTCTTTTACAATCTCTTGGAATCCAGTTTAAAATTTCAATTGTTGATCTATTATCATCTCTTCTAGCAATATGTCTAGCCCAACTCCATTTTAATCTTTTAATTTTTTCAATAAGGTCAGTAACACCTGTTTGTTGTCTTACCCATACATTGCATTTTCGATCTCTTCTTGTTACTCCCAACATACATCTCTCCATACTCCTTTGAGTGGTCTGAAGTCTCTGTATTGCTCTTCTATTAAGTGTCCAAGTCTCAGATCCATAAGTAAGAACTGGTAAAACACATTTGTTAAAAACCATCCTTTTCAAACACATAGGGATATTTCCTTTTAGTATCAAGTTATTTCTACCAAAAGCACTCCAACCAAGTTTAATTCTATGATTAATTTCCTCCATTATGTTTCCATCTGTATTAATAATCTGACCAAGGTATTTGTAACTGTTAACTTCTTCTAATTCTTCATAATCAATCTTTATTTTCATATTTTGAGCAAATCGATTAAACATTACTTTAGTCTTTTTAACATTTATCTTTAGTCCTACTTTTCTACTTTCATCTGCTAACTCCTGCAACATTTCCTGCAGCTCTGAAGCATTATTTGCAAAAACAACTATATCATATGTGAAATCTAAATGACTTAAATACTCTCCATTTACTTTCACTCCTTTAGTTTCCCATTTTAATCCACAAAATACTTCTTGCAGCACTGCTGTAAAGAGTTTTGGAGATATGGAGTCACCTTGTCTTACAGCTTTCTCAATGTTGATTTTTCCAGTATCATTATGTAATCTAATTGTTGCTGTCTGCATTTTTATAAATATTCTTTAAAATATGACAATATTCTGGATCTATACCTTGATGATCCAATGCTTTAATCACTGAAGAAATGTGTATAGAATCGAATGCCTTTTCATAATCTACAAATCCAAAACATAATGACAACTCATATTCCTTTGTCCTTTCTATGACTTCTCTCAATACCTGGATATGATCTATTGTACTAAAACCACTTTTAAATCCAGCTTGTTCTCTTGGTTGGTGGAAATCCAAAGTTCTCTGTAGATGAGTTGTAATTATCTTGGTAAAAATTTTATATAAAACTGATAAAAGACTGATAGGTCTGTAATTTCTAATATCTTCTTTATCACCCTTTTTAAATATTAATATTATTACTGCATTCTTCCAATCTTCCGGTACATCTTTATCATTTAGACATTTGGTATATAACTTTGCTAAAATTGTTTCTATTTCTTCACCTGCTTCTTTTAATATATCAATTAGAATTCCATCATTTCCTGGAGCCTTTCCTTTCTTCATACACTTAATTGCATGTCTCACTTCTTCATTTAAAATTCTGGGCAATTCGGAAGATGTAATAGATATAGGAGGTACTTGTTCTTTATTACTATATAATTCTTGATAAAAATCTTCTACCAATTTCATGATGTCATCTCTCCTTTTAGTAATAATTCCATCTTTTTTTCTTATTGCAGATATAAATTTCCTACCAATACCAAAATGTTGTTTAATATTTTTGAGACTTTTATTTTCTTCTACAGCTTTCCTTGCTATTTCACAGTTATATTTTCATATATTATTTTCAACTCTTTTCCGTACCATTTTACAAAATTCGAGATATTCAATTCTTTTTAATACATCATTTTTGTATATCTTCATATTCCTTCTTTTCTTCATAAATTCTCTAGTCTCAGTATAAATTTTATTAGTCAATTGCTGCTTTTTTCTACCAGCTATGTCGGTTGCAGTTTTTAAAAGTGTATAAGTTATTTTCATATTAATTTCATTCAAATCTGAATCATGTTCAAAATCTCCTAACACTTGAAACCTATTTGTAAGTTCTAATTTAAATTCATTAGAATGTTTCTGAAGATTAGAAATATCAACTGTAAATATTGTTTTTCTTAGTAATATTTGTCTCTCTAGTTTTACATTAACATGTAACTTACACCTTACTAATCGATGATCACTTCCTGTGTTAAATTTATTAAGAACATTACAATCTTGAAATATGTATTTTCTGTTAGTCAAAATATAATCCAATTCTGCTGTACCTTCATTTGGATGCTTCCATGTCCATTTCCTTTTAACATTTTTCTCAAAAAACGAATTCATAATATAAAGGGTTTTTTTCTGCAAACTCCACAAGTATATGTCCTCTCTCATTTCTATTACCATAACCAAAATTACCTACAGCAATTTCATCTTTCATTTGTCTACAAATTCTAGCATTAAAGTCTCCCATAACAATTTTAAAATGTTGTTTACTCTGATCAAAAACCTTTTGTACATCCATATAAAAATCTTCTACTACTTCATCACTATGAGAACTTGTTGGGGAATAAACCTGAATTATCTGCATTTGGTATCTGCTATTAAGTTGTATAACTAATCTTGCCACTCTGTCCGATACACCATCAATCTCCACAATATTGTTCTTCCACTTTTTATTTATAATGAATCCTACTCCACTTGTATTTCCAATATGTGTGCCTTTATAATAGAGTATATGTCCTCTTTTTAAATCAATTGTTTCTTCTCCTTTTCTTCTAACTTCACAAAGTCCAATAATGTCCCATTTAATATAAGACAGTTCTTCTAATTCTTGCAATCTTCCTCCACTTGAAAGTGATCTGCAGTTGTAAGTACCTAAATAAAAAATCTTCATCAAATATATATATATATATATATATATATAAATATATATTTGTCATTATATATATATATATATATATATATATATATATAATGACAAATAATATTTATATTTATATATATGGCATATTGTCTGGAAACTAAACCAGCAAGAATACATTTTATTTTATTTGATGGACCCAGTTAATATATATATATATATATATATAATGTAAAATAATATTTATACTTATATATATGGCATATTGTCTGGAATCATCTGTGCATCATAAAAAAGATTTTTAGACAACAGTTTGTCAAACATTATAAGTTGTTAAAACATTTTCTTCCCATAGAGTTTGAAACAAAGATTATTATGGGTTATGCACATAAATGACATTATTCATTTTCCTACATGAATGAATGCAAATAATATATCTGAAGTCTAGGAATATCTTTGTTTAATATATATATATATATATATATATATATGTGTGTGTGTGTGTGTGTGTATGTGTATACAAAAACGAGTGCTGCAGAAATGAGTTTGATGTTAATTGAAAGGAGACACTTTGATTCCTCTCTGATGCCTTAGAGGAACTGAGCAGAATAAATTTGTAATATCAACTCCATATGTTCTATTTATATAGTATATGAACATGGATGGGTGGCTCATTGACATACATTAGCCAGTATGATAAGTTTATTGGCTTTTTACCTCTGACTTTAAGATCAAGCAACCCTAGGTTCTTTCTTCTCAGTTGCCTCATAGGTTTTAACTAATATATCAGTTGAGTTTTCTTAAAATCAGAATGAATGTGAGTATGAATGAACTTATTCTAACAGATACTTGCAGTTATAACAAATAAAATGAAATCATGGCCCTTATTTTCAGGAGGATGTAATGTTGCCAGTCAAGAAAGCAGTTAGTGAATGAAGGTTGAAGGTGCTAAGAATCTCCTGAGACAGAGGCTACCATACGATTACCATGTATTTAGGTACTTACAATTGCAGATAACTTTCAAGTGAAGAAAGATTGCAAGAATTAACAGCAGAAGTGTCTAATATTAAATAAGATATTATTGGAGCAAAGACAGCTTACAACCTTCACTGATACTTCAGGTAGTTTATAATATTGCCTGCCCTGAAACACATTGTATATCATAATATTAAGATGAGACCAGGGTCTTTCTGTCCACTAGTCCATCCCAACACACATACTTCTATAATAAAGCACTAACAGACACTTCTTGTAGTTCAGTTTCACACAGCACCTCAGCTTAGCTTGTCATGATTACCATCCTAAAGATCCAGTGGTTATTTGCAGAGAGTGGCAGAATCTAAAAGAAAGATAAAAAAGCTTTCTTATCACTAAAGATAACCAGTCAATTAACAGAAAAAACTCTTGTTATAAGACATCCAGGAAATGGAATATGCAACTGTCTCATTTGCACAAATTTTCATCACTCTTAATCAATTTATTTATTCACAAGATGGCTATGAATATGAGTACCTTGGCCCTCAAAAGTGCTTAGCCATATACTTAGGTACAGATATTTAGTTTGTATTAATCTGTATTAATAATATCTTTGTCTTCAGCTTTGGGTGTTCATGTGTTTTAGTGCATTTTATATTTTATACTTTGAAATAATTAGCCACAAAGTCTAAACTCTTTGCTCATTTCAATATTGGAGTTTGTGAAGTTAGAAGAAAAGGTAAAGAGACAATTTATTTTAAAAATGGATATGGACTGTATTATAAAGGCACAATATTGGAAATACAAGAGGAGTATTCATTATAAATAAAAAAATGGAACAGCAACAATGAGAAGACTGATAGTATATCAGACACAGTGAAATAATTATTTACTCAACGTAATGGTAGATACCAAATGCAGATAATTCAGGTTTATGCCCCAACAATTTCTCAGTGTGATGTCAAAATAGAGAATTTTTATATGGGTTTACAAAAGGCTTTTGATCAGACAAAACAAGATTTTAAAATTGTCATGGTAAACTTTAATGGTGGAATTGGTAAACAATTAAAAAGATAAAAGTGCTGTAAGTAAATTTAGTTATGATGATAGAAATAAGAGAGAACATAGATTTGTGGACTTTGCAGGAAAGAAATAACTTCATATTATGAATTTATTTTTGAGAAAAATTCTAAATGGAAATGGATGTGGAATCATCCAAATGAAAATACAGCAGAAATGAATTATATTTTGACAAACCAAAAATATTTATTTTAAGATTATAATCTTGTCAATAAATTCAATACAAGAATTGATCATTGATTAGTGAAATGTAAGATACATGTTAATGCAAAACTATACACGTTAATGCCAACCTAGAAAGACAAAATTATATATATATATATATATATATATATATATATATATATATATATATATATCATATTTGAAATTCCTAATCTTCAGAAACATTGCAGTGAATTTAATTAGAACTTGCAAATCATTTTCAAATGATTTTCAACATGATTTAGATTTGAATGAAATCAATAAGAAGATGAACTTATACACTTTTAAAACCTGCAGCAAATATGTCTCATGCAAAAGAGCAGCAATTGACCTGAAAAATTTCTATTGAGATTATAAAGGATTATAAAAATATATAAAAAGGGTGCATTAAGAAGAATTGAATAACATTAGAATTCTATAATATGATGTGGAAAAAAAATTGATAATGATACTAGAAAGTATAATTGCGAATTAGTAAGGAAAGCTATAAATAAATAAGTTTTAAGAGTGTAAAACAATATCTTGGTATTGGCAGGACATTTATTTCTGGAATAAGAAAAAAGGTGGATGACAAAAAAGCAGATAAGAATAATGAAGGAGCAGATGCAAATTATGAAGCCATTGACAAGAAATTGGATAAAAAAAATAGAGAGAAAAACATCTGAAAATTGACAAAAACATCTCCAATTTCACAACTCTGATCCAAAACAAAAATTAGCTGAAGTTTTAGATGAAATGGTATAATATTGCTATGGTAGGGAATGCATGTACCAAAAATAAAGATATCCAAGATCAAAGAATATATACATCCATGCCAGATGGTTTCATAGTTAAACCTTTTTCTTCAAATGAATCTTTAGCAAGCCTTGATTCAATGCAATAAAAGTTTGTTGGGCTAACATCTCTATTTTCAGATACAATGATTCCTGGTGGGATGACACCAATTGTTGATCTTGATTTGTGAAAGATTGGACAAGCAAGGAATACATAAATAGGCATTAAACTTAACCAGGTTTCAGATTTTGTGATTAGTCAAACTTTGTTGTTAATCCCAAAGTTTATTTAACAGATTTACTATCAATGATGCTTATACATGGAGATTTCAATGATATTAAAAAGGTATACTTATTACTCAAATCTCTCAATGAAACAAATCCTAATAATTCTCCAGCATGGATTGTTTCTTCTCAATTAAGTGAAATAATTGGAAAAACCCAAGAAGAATGTAATATTATTATGAAATATTGTGAGATGTGTCCTAGAAGTGAAGTTGTCTGGTTAGAATCAACACAGCTTCAGCCTGGGGGCACTGTAAAAGTTGTTATAGCACAGGCTGCTTTCAAACAAATTTTACAGAATGTGCCCATTTGGATCAGAGCTGAGGATTTAGAAAGGGAAATGAGAGCCAGAAAAAAAGTTTTTCAAAAAAACTTTGGAACAAATGTTAACAGTACATCTTTGGAAGGCAGCTTTTGAATAGGAAAAACCAGAAGATGCTCAAATTCTTCTCAGTCACATTGTGGAATGTTGTTTAACTAACATAGAACTCTGGTTACCACTTACAAGACTGGAAACTTATAAAAATGCCATAAGGTTTCAAACAGAGCTCATAAAAATATTCCAGCTAATCATCAGATTTGAAATTACAACAACAAAATCAGAAAAAGCTCATGGGAATGCTCATGTGGTAGAAAAATCATTGATGAAGCCATTATTTCTTTAAGAGCCAATATTATGAGCAGTGGCTGAAAAATGCTGTTGAGTGTGGAAAAGCAGGCATCATTTTAACTCATCAAGCAATTATCCCTGTTGTCATTGTAATTATTTTTTACTAATTCATACTTATAGACCTTAGATTTGTGCACTAAACAGAAAATCAGGTACAGAGACTTCAGACTACTCAATGAAGTATGAAGATATGAATGATAGGATTAACAAGAAGAGATCAAAATAAAATACATGGGTGAGAAAATAAACAGGTATTACTGGCATCAGTGAAAGAATAAAGAGTCTGAAGTAGAATTGAAAATGATATGTTTTTAGGATAAATAATTATAGATGGACGGTTGGAATCTTAAACTGGACTTTAAGATAGTGTAAAAGACCTAGTAAAAGCCCACATATGAGATGAATAGATGAAATAAGAAAGTATGCTGGGTTTTGTGGAGAAGAGAAGCTATAGATTAGAGAAACTGGTCTAAACTTGGAAAGACCTTCATCCTATAATAGATCGATAATGGTTGAAAGAAATGATGATGATAAAAAATAAAAGATTGGTTATATATATATATATATTAAAAGAGGAATATATATATAAAGTGCATATTAACATATACACTATGTATATGAATTCAGTTTTAATTATTAATAATCTATTATAATTAAATTTTATTTTAAATGGCTTCATTTTCTTTTTACAACTTTCAAATTAAATTAAAATTAATTTGATTTTACAACAATTTTAATTTTTGTTATTAAAATAGTAATATAAATATTCATATTTATAATGTTCTTTTAATTAAGAAATTTTATTAATATTCAAAATAAATTAATAAAATTTTACAATGAAAAAAATATTTTCATTTGTAATTAAGTATTTCTATATTTTTTTACACTCTGTGTGGTCCAGTATAATAAAAGAGGTTCAAACTCAAGAGTTAAAGATTCCTAATCAAAGCTCATTTCGGTCACATTCAGTGTTCAAATCATGAGAAAACCTTCCGCTTTGGAAAAAAAAATTCTATGACTAATTTATATATTTTTTTGAAAAAATATTTATACTGTTATTTTTATTAATTACTACAAATATATATATATTATTAACAAAAACAATTGCGGAAACAATTAGCTACAGTTTCAAACATTAAATAAAAACAATGAATAATACAATGAAACAAACAGATTGGTGTTTTCGAATACAGTGTTTTCCAAAAAGATATATTAGAATGAAAATAGAATTATAATGACTAAATACACATTTAATAAATAAATAATATTTGCCAAAGCAACAAGCTGTATATAATCGTGACTGTTTACCTTTTTGTTGTATATCCAAATCAAATTGTACTAATTAGATAGTAATTAACGTCTTTCATCATAATTTTGGGCTATTCTATATATACAAATAAGGGTAATCAAAACAGAATCAGATCTGTGAATAGTAGAGTAATGCTTATAAAGATAAGTTTTAGGTTTCAGTTCAAATATATCTTCTGTGTGTTACTTTAAATATAAAACAAATACATTAATTTTTTTTTAATCTGTTTTTTTTTTATAACGATAATAAACATAATAAAGATAAAATCAGGGGAAATAATATTAATGCATAAATCATTGCAAATTAATAGCTTCTCTCAAAACCTCATTTAGAAGTAATAAAGAAGACAGTACACATTAGACATTCAGCCTTGAGTATTTTTTATCCTTATTTTATCTCAAAGCTAAAGCTAGCTAAATATTTGTTTACTAACCAAAATATTAGATAATGCAGCTGTGAGCTAGCTACTTGATAAAGAAACACTTAAGTCTCTTGAAACAATGTTTACTTAGCATGGGTTTGAACATCAGGTTATATGAATTGCAGATAGATGCACTATAGTGATGTCTTATATTAACCAAATATACTAATACTAAATTGGTAGTTATATAAATAAACTTATTTATCAAACAGATTTTTAATTAATCAACTAACATATTTATACACAACAAATCCAGTTCTTCTGGTTTTCAAGTGAATCAAGATGGCAGTCTATTTTTGATAAATCTACAGTTTTGGGGGCTCCTAAAAAATGTTTACAAAAAATGCCTGCTAGAAAACTTATAATTACATTTTATTTTTTATTATTGTTATTTAAAAAAAAATGAAATTGTGGAAAAATTAATTACAATATTTGCAGTTTTTTTTTTTTTTGGATTAACTTATTAAAAGAAAAATGCAAAAGAAATATAAATACAATATTTACATCTCATTCATATTGATGGCATGCAATCATGTCATGATCATTAAAGCACATTTTTTCGGGATGTTAGGATGCTGTACCTTTGGAAATAGTCCATTGCATCACATTCTGTATCAGGAAGATTTCAAATTTTTACCATTATGACAATTTACTAAAAAAACTTCTGACAAAAAAAGACACTGACTTGAAATAAAGTACAACAATGTTAAGAGCATCTCTCATCACTTCCCACATTATAATATAAATAAAAAAAGTTGAAATAAGATTTCTTAATAAAATTTATTAGAATTTTTTTTTTAATTTGACCAATCAATTTATTACCTTTGTTTTAATTTAACAACCAACACATCTCTAGTTTATTACAGACTCCTGAAACTGTACGTTTATCAAAAATATGGGCTGCTATTTTGGATTACTTGAACACTCACAAGTACTATAAATCCTTATCAATTTTGATATTTTAAAATTGTTGTAATTTTAATATGATATCAAAGTTGATTAAGAATTTATGTGTAAGTGTTTTGCCTGATTAATTTAAAGTTTTTTTATATATATAATTTACTTACATATAAATTATTCCACAATTACCAATAATTAATCTGCAGTCAAGGCATATTTGATAATAACTTATATATATAAATTACTCCACAACAATCAAAGTTTAAACAAACCAATAGAATATCAACAATTTGTAGACATGATAATCTGACGGATTAACATGACTGGCAGAAGAAGGTAAACAAGGAATGAATGTGCTGATACAAGAGGGGTGCAGAAATGGTGCACAAATAAAAACAAGTGTGGCCTGATTCATTATTTCTACAAAATAAGAAAATATAAACATATTAAAATAAATAATCACTTTTTGAAATATGATTTATCAATTAAAAATTTTTTGCAGTTTGTTTTTTCTTATGATATTCTTAGTTATGACTTCTTATGCTGGCTTTACATGCTCCATATTTTAAATCATGTTGCTAGGTAATGTGAAAATGGAATGGTCCATTTTACTACTAATTTCCATATCATTTATATATATATATATATATATATATATATATATATATATATATATATATATTAGAAAATGCAGTATTTAAAAGTTTATAAAAATATATCTATAACCATCACTTAGAAGTGTTTTCAATTATCTTTGTAGTTTTTGTCAACTAATACCTTTAAAATGTCAGCTTTCCCATAATTCCATGAAGTCAACTTTCCCATAATTCTGTAATCTTAAAGCTTACTGCTTGCCTATTAATTAAATCTTACTTGTATTTATATAATATCATTGCTTCTTTAATTTTTCTTTTATTATTATTTCTTTCAGTTTCCAATATTTTTACATTACTATAATTAAAATCAAAACCATATATACATGATTTATTATGGTCATAAAAGATAGAAGCTGATAAATTATCATTATTCTTATAATTTTGTTTTGTATTTTGAACTTTTTTTAATAATAACAAGTGCTCCTTTGTTCTTTTTTTCAAGGTGCACCTCAATTCACCTATATATACACTGCCACACCTACATGTCCATTTGTAAATGATACAATTTTTATTTGAGAATAAAGTCTTATTTTTTGAATTGAT
This sequence comes from Epiperipatus broadwayi, assembly GCA_028023455.1. Classification (NCBI taxonomy): domain Eukaryota; kingdom Metazoa; phylum Onychophora; class Udeonychophora; order Euonychophora; family Peripatidae; genus Epiperipatus; species Epiperipatus broadwayi. Next base: position 406,286 of record JAQFVV010000063.1, read on the forward strand.
TTGTAATATTATATATATATATACTATGATTGTTTTGTATTTTTCAAATAATAATAAAAACATAAGTTCAAAATATTTTATTGACTTATTAAAAAAATAATATCTTAAATTTATATCAAACAAAATTTAAAAAAAAATCCAAGATGTCTCCTGTATTTTTATAGTGTTTGAAATTTTTATAGCAATTTTAATTTAGTTTTAAAAATGCACACACATAAAAAACAAAAAGGGCAATACACTAATAAAATGTATAATATTGTATATTAGTGTACACATAATGGTAATGCTGAATAGTAAACTTTTAATGTAGTAATTAAACGTGTTGATGCATATATGAATGTTTATGTTTCTCATATATTTAAATATAAAAGAATATCATTTTAAAATATTTAGGTGAAGCTATTTTAAATCTGAAATGAAATCTCAATTATTGTGAGAATTGTAAATTAAAAATCATTTACCTTAATATATATAATACAAATATTTATTTTAACATTATGATTTGTACATTTAATTTCAAAAATTGTCTGCTACGACAATTTAAAACAAATATTTAAAAAAATATTACCTAAAAACCTGCATTTGGATATTTCTTTGTCAGTTTTAAAATTAATTGAATTATTTTGTAAACAATTAAAAAATAGCTGAAACTAGAAAATTTCACTTCTTAGGAAATTACTAATTATCCCCTATGCATCTTTAAAATGAAAAAAAAACATGCTGTGATTTTCTTAAACTTTATCACATTAATGGATTGTTTCAAAAGATAAAATGTCATCATCATTTATTTTTCTACCAGGAATTATTCTTCTTAATTCTTTTTGATTTTACAATTAAAGTGTCTAAGATTTTTCAATCATTTTTTTTTTCAAAATACATTCTAAAAGATTTCACCAAAATAAAAGTAATTGGAACTCTTAAAGACTTTATATGAACTTTAGTTTATAAAGGATATTTGTTTTTACTTATTAGTTATTATATATAGATTATATAATATATTTACTTTAAAGTTCTTACAAGAGGCAAACTGGAGCAAAAAAGAGGTTCTACAGGTAATATTATTGTAATTTCAATATTTATGACTTAATATGTATGTAATTTGTTTTGGAGAAAGGTTATTAATTAACATTAATGTAGGTAATTAAATATTGTATAAAGAATATTTATATAATTAATTACTTTTGTTAACTATAAATAAACATAGTGAAGTTGATTTTTTTAAAATTTAAAAATTAAAAGAATGTATTAATCAACAAATTCATTTAAGTGACAGTGCTAATAATAAAGACATAAATGGAGCAGAATTTTATGAAGAACTATTTCTGTTTAAAAACTTATTTTCAAGTGAATTATCTCAATGCAAAAGTCCAGTTGATGTTCTACATTATATTCATGAAAATGATTTGGCCATGTGGAGAAGTTAAAAATCATAAAAAATAATTTCCATTCAACAATGATACAAGATTGGTTGGAAATATGTCAATGATAACTATTAGAGAATGACATATGCAATAGTATAGATGTTGATAATATTGTACCTAAGTTCAATTCTGTAAAAGTTTGAAAAGTAAATTTATAATTATATAATAATTAAATTGAATATGAATATAAACTTTCAAGCTTCCTTCATCTATCAACTCCATGTGACAAAGATAAATGATCTCCAATATACATATGTTGTGCTGATCCAGTACTCAACAGTTGATCCAGATCACCATCTCCCACATATATCCACAATCAGTGCTCATTTTATATTAAGATAGTAAATCTTCATATTTTAATGGATAGACTTCAGTCTTCTCCAACATTCAATACTTCAGCCATCCATATTAATGAAAATCTGATGGTGGAATGCACAAAGCCCTTATTGATGTCAAATATTGTTGTCATACCTGTATTGGCTTTAAATCACTCTGACTCACAAATATAGTACTGTAATATGTCTATGGGCAAAATTTCAGCTAAATCTGTAATATTTTAAATACAAATATATTATATATACTGAATTTTAGATGTAATTTGAGATTTGAATACAGATTTTCAAGCTCCTTTCAGATATCCACTCTTTCTTATATAATCAATACACATGTGACCACATACATGTAAGAAAAAATAAATGATCTCCAATATATGTATTTCATTTTGAAATAGCACTCATCAGTTAATCCAGGTCATTATCTCCCACAAGTATTTACAATCAGTGCTCAGTTTATTTTACCATAGAAAATTTTCAAACTTTAATAGACTGGCTTCAGTCTTCCCATTCAACACTTCAATCATCCATATTATTGAAAATTTGATGATGGTAGGCTCAAATTCCTTATTGATGCCAATATTGTTATCATACCTATGTTGACTTTGTCACTCTGACCCCTCATATATAGTGCCTTAATATGTCCATTTTAATACACTGAAGAGACATGGGCAGAATTCAGGCTGAATCTGTGATATTTACGTACATATATATATATATTGTAACAAACGGGTTCGAATACACGCGTATGTAAAATATGACATAATTGATAGTGTTAATGTAGGGACCATGTATAAACAAATAAATAAAAGAATATATGTAAACGGTCATTCGAACCCGGTTACAAGTAATGTAGATATAGCGTATGTGTGAGTATAAAGATATGTAGTTAGTATCGGAGGGGTTGCGATCACTTATATATGTAGAGCTGTATAAAGCGCAATTAATTATTCTTAGATAGATTTTATTCACATAGTTTTTTTTTTGAGTTTATTAATAATTTTGGTAACACGTGTTTTCTTTTGTTGAGTCACCTTGTGAACATGTGAGAACTGAAATAGGATGAGTGAATTGCTATAGGCAGTTTGGTAATAACTGGCGCCGGGAAGGCGGAAAACTGGTCCGTGGATATAGTTTTTTTTTGTGTTGAAGAACAATGGAAGGACTGGTCAGCAGCGTAGGAATATGCAGAAAGATTTTGAAAAGTTAAAGGTGAATACAAAAGAACTTTTTTTTTTGTCTTGTGCTCGAGTGGAGAAAAAGGAAAAAAGAGAGCAGCGGCTTGAATCCTAACAAAGAGGACGCAAAGATTTTTCTTAAGAAGTTTTAATATTTTTTGTCAGAAAATGTCGGGGTAATTGGATTGTGCGCTAGTCGTTACTCGACTCCGAGGATACTCGTCATGAATTCACCTGACCAGATTTGCGAACTGTCGTAATAAATCAAGAGATTTTGTTCCATCGAGGAAATGTTGACCAAAATCGTTCGAGATTTAGACCTTTGCGAAAGAGTACACCAACTACTCCACCTCTGAAACCTGTTGCCGGACCTAATGACCATTGGAACTGTTTGCCTTCCGTGAGATCCACCAGATTAAGTTCGTGGCCAGACGTCAATACAGACTTGTTTAATCGAGTGAGTCCAGGTAAAGTGACACGTCACCAACTATTTTCTGTATATGTATCTCAATAAAGAATTCGTGTTACCTCAGTTAATTGCTATATTAAAATTTTATATTTAAAGTTAGATATATGACTATATTAATCATACCGCTCACATATATATGTATTTGCATTATTTGATGTGTGGATGAATGAGCGTGATATATATGTGTGTATGATAATGGATGGCCTTAGTGTTTGCATAGCAATCATATATGTAGGTCCGAATGAGATTTATTGGGAGGGTATATGATCAAGTAGAATAAATCCCATCAGACCCGGGTTAGATTAAGGATTTCGAGCTTTAAGCTATCGCAAAATAAATATATGCGTAGGACAGTGTGGGTTAATTTATAGCCTTGTTCTCTAGATAGACAGATGTCCCCAACCTTGAGATTGAGCTAGTTCGGTGCGTCACCACATCAGATAGATATCAGAACCTATATATATATATATGTTTTTGAGGAGGTAATTCCTACCTACTGGTAAGATTGGCGCGTGAGATGGGTTCAAACCATGCTCATAAATACCTCTTGTCGAAGCTTCGGGTGAGAGTCCATAATGGAGGAATATAGATATGTCGGTGGGTGTTATAATATATATATATAGTGAATTTTAGATGTAATTAGAGGGAATTTGAATACAGATTTTCAATCTTCTTTCAGCTATCCACTCTGTCTCATATAACCAATACACATGTGACTACATATATGTAACAAACAACAAATAATCTCCAATAATTTGTGCTAAAACAGCACTCATCATTTGATCCAGATCATCATCCTCCACATGTATATACAATCACTGCTCAGTTTATATTAAGATAGCAAATCTTCAAACTTTAATGGACAGGCTTTAATTTTCTCCACCCTTCAATTCTTGCCTTGGTTATATAAGATAGAGTGAACAGCTGAAGAGAGCTTGGAAATCTGTGTTCAAATCCTTTCTAATTGCCTCTAAAGTCCCATATATATAATATAATTGTATTTAAAATATTGCAGATTCAGCCTGAATTCTGTTCATCTCCTGTATATTTAATTGGACATATTAAATTCCTATATATTAGGGGTTGATGATTTAAAGTCAACATGGGTATGCCAAGAATATTGGCATCAACAAGGGTTTTGAGCATTTCATCAAATGGATGGCTGAAGAGTTGGAGGGTGGGAAAGATTGACACCTGTCCATTAAAGTTTTAAGATTTTCTATTTTAATATAAAGTGAGCACTGTTTATATATGTGTGTGGTAGATGATGATGGTTCTGCCCAAAATGTGAATTTAGAGATCATTTATCTTTATATATATATATGTGGCCCTGTGTATCAGTTATATAAAATGGAGCGGGAAGATGAATGGAACTTAAAAGTATTTGTTTAAAGCCACTCTAATTATATCTAAAGTTCAGTATATATAATATACATGTATTTAAGTTATGCAATAGTAATTTCTTTCATTGTTATCTTTAATAAAAGATTAAAACTTGTTTTTAAAGGGGGGGGGGCGCCAACTACTGTTTTACATAAAGACAGCGACGACCCTTTCTCTGACATGGTGATTTGTATATATGTATGTGTGTGCATATAATCTTTTTTGTGTTAATAAAATTATTTGTATTTTATGTTGGTAACTTAATTTATTCTAACCGAATGTACTAATATTATATTTGCCTAATATAAAAAAATTTAAATATATAATAAATTGACTTTTTAAAATAAAAATAAATATTACGAAACATTTTGTTACTGCAAGAGTTGAATAAAATTGTTTACACCGGGCTTTTTTTATGATCCATGAAAAAGTCCACGTTTTCAAGAGTCAATGCAGCTTAATCGTTTTCAGTGAAAAATGATTTTGTTTGTTGTAAAGTAAAAAAACACTTTTTTCTCCTTAAAAAAATTTGATATTACGCAGAGTGCAGCAAGTTTTATATATATACTGATGTTGCAGATAAGAAACAGGTAAGTAAATTTTCAAGTTTAGAGATTGTCATGAATTGCTAACTTCACTTACAAACATATGAATTAGTAGGCCATAGAAAACTAAATTGACATTTGTATTTGAATAGCTTTCATTAATTTACTATAAACACACTACAAAATTCAAAGAATTTTCAAAGATAAAAGTCTTAAAAAATATAAAATATGTGTCTTTTAATAATAAATGAGGTTAATATTTTTTCCAAAAACAAAACTATATTTTATTAATTATTTTTAATTTTATTTTAATTCATTGATTTTAGCAATCAAAATATTTTTCCACTTTAATAAATTTATTTATATATAATTTTTATATTAAAAATAATTCAATAAAAAATTATTTAATAAGACAACTTTTATAATAATATTATGTTTAATTAACCTCACCAACCCGGATTTCGCCGCTATATTGGAGCCTTATCAAGATGTAAATACACTTAAAAGTTATATTTAATATATAGGGTATATGAGCACAGCCTTTCACACGACCCACCACTCTCCACACTATCTCATAACACTAATACACTTGAACACATATGTGTTGAAAAGATAAATAATCACCAATATACGTGTAGAGATGGTAATCTGGACCAACTGATGATTGCTGGTTTAGCATGAAATACGATAATGGTGATTATTTATCTTTTCAACATATATGTGTTCAAGTGTATCAGTATTATGAGATAGTGTGGAGAGTGGTGGGTCGTGTGAAAGTCTGTGCTCATATACCCTATATATTACATATATAAACACAGGTATATAATAAGCCTGTGTGTTTCAGTTATTAAAGTTATATTATAATTCTTTCTATTTTACATATAGTTTAATTTTTTCAAGTAATTAATGAAATATATTTTTTCCTCCATTTTTTGAAAATAGAAAATAGTTTATTCAAAAGCAAAGTAATAAGTAGAATAGATACGGTATTATACAAATTAAACATACTACTATAAACAAAATTTATTTTTCATTTTTAAATATACATTTATTTATTTTCTCTTGTCATCCAGTACTATAATTTTCTACTTCTTTCTTTTCCTATGTATTGATTTCTACTTTAACATATCATACCATTTACACCTTTCTTCAATACTTTATCAATACTCTTTATTTATATCAAACTAACAGTTTTGACTGTTCTGCAATCATTATCAGAGCTCTGATGATGACTGCAGTACAGTCGAAACTGTTAGTTTGATATAAATAAAGAGTATTGATAAAAGGTGTAAATGGTATGATATGTCAACCAGTTATAGTATATTCTATTGATGGAGATCAATGTCAACAAAATAGAAAGCTTAAAAAAAAAATTCAAGAATCAAGAAAAATGTAAAAATTAAAATATTTCCCATTTCAATGCATTGTTAATTTGAAAAATTATTAAACTATAATTTATGACATTGCCCTTACAAATTAAGACAATAAATTTTTGTAAGCAGAAACATGATGTAAATAAATGTAACTTTCCCAAATGATAAGTATCACCTGTGTTTAAGAAAATAAGTTTTGGGTGAAAATATTTTAAATTTAAATCCCCTTGCCTTGTTAATTATGGCTTAAATATTACCAAATAATGAAAATGTAATGTGTCTAAATTTATTTGTTATATTACATCATTTAGCTTTTCTAAATTTTATTTGTTTTTAGTTTGAATTAAACTAAGTTCTCATATGATATCAATTTAAAGAAACACAGAAATGTACAGTGATAGAAGAGACAAGCAAAGAAAAATGTCAGTTATTTGGAGAAAAGACATTACTTCTGAATTATAATGATGCAAATTTACTTCAATTATTTTGAGTTTGTTTTATCAGTACATATAACTAGTTGCATGTAAGATATAATAAGCTACTATGTTTTTGATGATGAAGGGAGAGAAGTATGCCAAATGTTTGACTTGACTAAGATTCCTAAATTTTTTAGTTCATCTAGTAAATATATATATATAATTTATTTCATATTATTTTAATTTGATCTAAAATATCTTATTAAAGATTTTAGGTTATGGCGTGTATTACTTAATATTTATTACATTCATTTTGTTTATTTTATCTGTTTTAGGGTTTTTATAATGTAATTAATTTTCTTTATTATTTATTCTATTATAAGTAAAGTGTTTCAATTATGGTATAATTCTGAAACCTTATTTCCTCACATTTTCATTTAGATATTTTCAATATTTGATATATATATATATATACATAAAATATCAAAATATTAATTTTGATGTTTTCAAAATATATGTAAAATTCAACTTGACATATGTCAAATACAATAATATTCATATAATTCAACTTATTCTGTTAGAAGTATTTTTTACTATATTCCTTTTAGTCTTTGTCAACTTTATAATGATACAACATTGTGGGAAAACTGAATAGAATTATGAGTTATAAAATAATGTCTCATTTTAATTATTCAACATTCATCATCATCAACAACAACCATTATCAATCCACTGCAGGATGAAAGTCTCTCCAAGTTCAATCCATCTCCTCCAATTTTTAGCTTCTCTTCTCCACATCACCCCTGCACACTTTCTTATTTCATCCATCCATCTCACATGTGGTCTCTTTCTGGGTCTTTTACAATCTCTTGGAATCCAGTTTAAGATTTCAGTTGTCCATCTATTATCATCTCTTCTAGAAATATGTCCAGCCCAAATCCACTTCAGTCTTTTAATTTTTTCAATGAGGTCAGTAACACCTGTTTGTTCTCTTCAACATTATATTGTTATAAAGTTGGCAAAGACTAAAAGTAACATAGTCGAAAGTAATTCTAACAGAATAAGTTGATATATATTTTTTTCAACAAATAAGTGTACCATGACTTGAAAAAAAATTGAAATTCATGATCCTAACAACTTGATTGCAAATGTTTGTGAGTTTTTTGCTAATTATGTTCTTAAAATAATTTTAAAAAAATATATGCTAAATGAATATATATATAATATTGTTTATACCATAATATTTAATAAAATAAAATTATATATATTTTTAGAAAATCAATATGAAATGAAAAAAAATATTTAAAAAAAAAAGAATTATAAATAACATTTCCGGGTCATATTAGATTTTAATAAATTGTAATATTACTAATATATATATATAATTATTATGTTAATGTATTTATAAGTTGTTATTATAATATAATATAATAAAGATTTGTATTATATTTTGTTGATATTAATATAATAAACAAATTTATTATGTCATACATGAAATTATATCTTTTTTTCTTTTCAGACAGTTACGGCCACTACCAGACATACTATTGGACCACCCACCTCCACCATACTTATTGTTTTAATTTTATGTTTATTTTCTTGGGTGAATTTTCAAAAATTATTCAATTTCACCACATCTTGTTTGCTGTTTATTTATTTCCTTCCTGTTTGCATTAATCTTGTTATCCCTTAGTAATATATTTTGCCTATACTATTTAAATATTTCTAAATAAATTTATATTACTTACAAATGTTTATAATTTTATTTTCCATTTTATCTTTATATTGATGTCATATCTTTTTTACGATCATTATTTTATATATAGGTGTGCTTTTTAAATGGATTCATTATGGTGAAAATTAGTAATCACTATTTTTTCTTATCACCAATTGTTAGTATGCATTCATCAATAAAAAAAAATTTTTAATCATAAAAAGCACACAAAACAAAAAAAAAAAATAGTCTTTACAAAAAAGAAAATTCAGTAAATCTCTTCACTTATAAAATTCTAAAAAAATACAATCAGTTCTAGTATCAAATAAAAACTAATTTATTGCATCAAATTATTGTAAACCAAAAGTTAAACTTTTTTAAATTTAATATTAATCTGTTATTTAATAATAATTTTTTACCTCTAAATAACCTCTGTGTGAGTTAAGAGGGAATGAAAATTAGAGTAACAACTTCTATGTCTAATAAGACTTTCTATTTAACAAGAAGTACTTTTACACTCTATCTATTCACAGTCATTTATTATTTTTATCTTGCTAAATTTTTATTCTTAAAAGACAAGTTATTCAAAAATCAATCACAAAACACTGTCCATTATAAATAATAAAAACTAAAAAAAATATAAGATGAACCAGATGTACCCAAACTTTTGAAAGGCCATCATTTTTATATGTGAATTTAATATTAGTTCCTTCAGATTAAATTCTTCATAATAAAACTTACATATTATTAAATATAATATTTGTAATATAGTGTAATTGGTTGCTTTAACAAATATTACACAAATAAATGTGAAAAATTCACAATTGAAAAATTGGAAATAAAAGTTTTATATTCTGCCATTAATAAAATGGAATTTATTAATATCTTGCCAGTGCATTACAAACTTTTTTTAAAAAATTTTTAGATGTGAATTTCTCACATTTATTTGTATAATGTTAAAAAAATGTTTTGTTTAATTTATATTAAATCTTTAAAAAAATTTGTTAAAACATTTTTTTTTTTAAATGTTTGGAACATATCCAGAAAGATATCAATCCATTTAGCTAAATTAAAACTAAAATTTTTAAGTATACCTATTATATTTGGTATGTAAATTTGTCAGCATTATGAACAACTCTAAAAATTCCATTTTATTAATGGGGAAATACAAAAACAATGGCCTTTTTAGTTTATTGTTTTCATAATATATTTTTTGTTTGATTTAATATAAATTAAACAAAAGATTTTTGTATTATATGAATAAATATAAATTTGATAGCACTATGATCAAACATATATTCTGACAGGATTATGTATAATGGTTTTGTTATAGTTTTTTTTTTCATTGTTGCTTTAATAATGTTTTTTAAGATTTATTGTAAATAAACAAAAGATTTTAATGTTTTATAAATAAATGTGAGAACATTCAATGGCCTGAAAGACCATTGCTACCTGTTCTATTTGATATGTAAATTTGACATATAAAAATTCAGGTTTATTAATGGTGGAATTACTTCCTTCACACAAACATAATATTATTTTTAATTGGTTGTGAATTTGACATGTGACAGCTTTACAGACAAACATTCATGGACAAACATACATTCAACCTTCTGACAATAGAGTAAATAGGGAATTTATATATATATAGATAATTTTGCTATACAGTCATAAAACCTATAAATTTAATAATACATGATTTGGAAAGAATATTAAATAAACAAAATTTGAAATATTAGTATTAATTAAAAATTCATATATTTCATATACGTGTTATGGTAACATCTTTTTTTTTGTTTAAAAAATACTTTATGTCTCACCCATTTTCAACTCATGGTTCAGAGTCTTGTTAAAGAAATTGAATATTATGTATCTGATTAGGTTTTAAATTCTACATTTATTTAGAATAACATCAAAATGCAAAGCTAGTGATAATAATAGTTGAAAAAATCTTGAAATTCTTTCTTTATTGATACATTTTTTAAAAAAATTAGTTTTGAAAGAAATAAAATTATATAATAGTGTTTTCCAGTAAAAGCAAACAAAATTGAACCATTTATTGCTTGGGACTTCAAAAGAAGATTGAGCAAAGGAAATGACATTTCTGGGTCACAATATATGATACATGGATGTCCACTTTTTGTTACTTTATCATTGCATCAAACTATGAGGTGCATATGTTTGTTCCTGGCTAGTTATTCAGAGAAAACAAATTATTTATTTGACTAAAAAGAATGAATTTGTGGATAGCAGATATGATTAAGAAAGATTGCAAAGAATCCACTAAAGAATGATGTCAAGCCATTTATTGCAACTTGAAAGTATTTTTGTAGATTCATAAATCAGCATAAACTTAAAACATTAAAACTATAGAATAAGCTTAATTTACTGATAACAATGCTTCTGACACTTCTCCAGAACCATTAAAAAATAAAATGGAATATTGAATTGAACTTAAAACTCGGAGGTAAAAAGCCAATAAACTCACCACGCTGGCTAATGCGTATTGGTGAGCAGCCCATCCATGTTCTTATACTATATGAATAATCACATAGTAATAACAGCTGAACAGAACAAACAGGTGTTACTGACCTCATTGAAAAAATTAAAAGATTGAAGTGGAGTTGGGCTGGACATATTGTTAGAAGAGATGATAATAGATGGACAATTGAAATTTTAAACTGGATTCCAAGAGATTGGAAAAGACCCAGAAAGAGACCACACATGAGATGGATGGATGAAATAAGAAAGTGTGCAGGGGTGATGTGGAGAAGAGAAGCTAAAGATAGGAAAAGATGGATTGAACTTGGATAGACCTTCATCCTGCAGTGGATTGATAATGGTTGATGATAATTGAATTGAACATGCTTTCACAAAAATGTAATGTGGATAAAAGACTTTAACACATGGAAAAATATCTTGACCTCAATGTCACATGACAGTTCTTCAGAATATGTGAACAATTCACAAATTATTTATTGTTCTAAAAATTCCTATGATTCTATAATGAAAAAGAAAAGCTTTGTATTACCAATCATTTTATTTATGGAGTAAAATCACCATTATTCATCCTTAAAGTTTTTAATTCCTCAGACAGAGAGAGTTTTAAATGCAACTTATACTGATAATAGACAATGTAATTAATCTTTCTGAGTATATTTTCTATTAGGATAAAAATGTTGAGGTTATATTTTAATTTCAAAAATCCTATTTTGCTGCTTCAACAACTTAACTACAGTACCATTTACTGTACACATAACCATCTAATATTTTATCACATTCATAGAGATTTTGAAATCAGTCTTAATGCTTGAGTAATAAAATCTTAGAAAATATTTAATATAGAGGCTGCAATAACATTTAGAAAAGTAATAATGCATGAATTAAAGCCAGAAAGTGATATTGCATATTAAAAAGCTATTTGAAGTGGTAAAAAACTTTAAGGATTTATCAGGAATTTATGAGAAGTTAAAAAGATTGTTCAGGAACTATGAGAATAAATGGATTTGCTGTTATATCTGATAAAATAGGTACAAGACATATTAAAAGTTGTAAAGAAGTTTTCATAAGTAAAGTATTATGAACCCCTATTAAATCATACAATATATATATATATATATATATACTTATAGAAAAAAGTACCATGTCATTACAAAATATTTTCAAAATGTTTTAGAATGCATATGATCTAAAAAAATAAAACTACAGAGTATCAACCTCAGGGAAATGAGATAAAATCATGTTTATTATCATCATGTGATTATTTTAAAAAATTATAAAGAGCTTTTTATTGCAATGTGTTTTTTAAAACGTTGGTATACAATATAAATAAAAGAGAAATTTCATAAACTTTGCTTCAAACATTATTACAAATTCTTCAGAGAGACAGACAGATGGATTTGTAACATCTGCATCATTCAGAATTCCAAAATTATCCAAAATATGTCTTTTGACACATAAATAGTCATAAATTCCTATACCATCTCTCTTATTTCATTTTATTACTTATATATTGTATTACTATTCGGATTTAATTACTATCATTATTAATTTTCATCACAAAAAGAATAAAGAAATATATATATTTATTAAAGAGAAAGAAATCAAGTAAATACATTTATGCAAAACCTAGAGGTATATACAGTAGACACATGTATGTGTTCTGTTTTTCCTTTATTTTATTATAACTGCATTGCATAAGTACTATATTTTTGTTAATTATTTTTGTTAATGTTTTATATTAGATTGCATTATAGTATGTACATACTTGTATATGTATGTTTAAAACATTGTACAATACACATGTTAAAATGTAAAATACATAATGTGCAGTACAATGCATGAATTTATAGATGCATGAAACCCTTCACCAATTAATTATTGTGACTATAGACATAGTATTATATTTCTTATTTTTTGACAAACAATTATAAAGTGGCTGAAGCATATTTAAAAATGTAAGCATTAAAATCTTATATATAAAATTTCTATTTTCTCTGTTATTTGATTGGTGAATGTATGAATGATTGTCCAATGTCGTATGTCAAATTAACAACCAATTAAAAAAACTGGAAGTAATTCTGCAACTAAAAATTACTGAAAAAACATGTTTTTAACTATAGAGGTATGATATTTAAATTGTGAAGAAAATGTGATTACAGTGCATAAATTCATGTTTGAAATGTGATATTTAGTGAGAAAAAATAGATGATTTAATACTGTATTTATATTTTGGTTAGCATATAATTAAAGTCAAAATGATGACCTTTCAGAGTGGCTACATTTCTCACATTTAATATATAATATTAACATCTTTTCTTTAATTTATATTAAATCTTAAAAATCTGTTAAAGCAACCAAGCAGTGTCTGGTGAATAGATAATGCCTTATATAGATATTTAAACAAGCAATATTGTTTATTAATTATAGTTAATGATTATTTACTTAATGATTACATTTGATTAAATTTAACATACTTTATAAATTCTGATTGTAATATAAAATTGAAATACATTAAAAAATAAAAATAATTTATCGTTGATTCTATGCAAAATATTTTTTAAAAAGATTTAAAAAATTCATCAATATTTCAGTATAACAGATGTAATAAATGGCATAATGTAAACAGTATCTTAAATATTTATTGCTTGTAAAAAAAATAAGTCAATGAAATATTAATACCATTAAAAAATTATTAAATGTATTATGAAATTTTAACGGTTTATTATTTTGTGAAGATTTTTAAAAAATATTCAATATATCATCATCATTTTTAACTATTATCAATCCACTGCAGGATGAAGATCTCTTTCTTCTCTAATCTCTAGGCTCATAGCACACATTCTCATTACATCCATCCATTTTATATGTGGCCTCTTTCTACATCTTTTACAATCTCTTGAAATTCCATTTAAAATCTCAATTGTCCAACTCCACTTCAATTTCTTAATTATTTCAATGATGTCAGTAACATTTGTTTGTTTTCTCACCAATATATTTTGTTTTCAATCTTTTTTATTACTCCTAATATGCTTCTCTCCATATTTTGTTGAGTTCTCTGAAGTCTCTGTATTGCTCTTCTGCTCGGTGTCCAGCTCTCATATCTATTTAAAACACATTTTTTAAAAATCTTTTTCAAACACATAGACATATATCCTTTTAATATCAAGGTTAAGTAGAAGGATATGAACTTAGGTTTTTTCAATCAGTTTCATCCTCCACTCCATCTCAAGAAACCAATACACATAACCACATACATGAAAAAAAATAAATGATATACATATTTTATGCATAACTAGCACTCATCAATTGGGCCATATCATAATCTCTCATACATATATACAATCAGTATTTCGTTTATATTAAGATAACAATTCTTTCAACTTCATTGGAAATGCTTCAATCTTCTCACTCTTCAAACTATTCACGCATCCATTTCATTGAAAGATCAATGATGGAATGCTCCAAGCCCTTACTGGATTTGATATTGAAGTCATGAACATTCCATCATCAGTTTTTCAATGAAATTTATGGTTGAATAGTTGGAAAGATAGGAAGACTGATGCCTGACCAGTAAAGTTTAAGGAATTGATATCTTAATATAAACCAAGCACTGATTATATATCTGTGTGGGAGATTATAATCTTGCCTAACTGATAAGTACTGGTTCTGCATGAAATTCCTACATTGGGTATCATTTATCTTTTTCACATGTATGTGGACATGGATATTTGTTGCTTAAGATGGAATGGAGGATGAACTGAAAAATCCTACATTTAAATCATTCTACTTAAATATTTAAGAAACATTCAGGATATGCATATTAAGTTATTAATAACAAAACTACTTCATCCAAATTGAATTCTATGATTAATTTCAACCATTGTTTCTATCTGTAATAATAATTTGACCATATTATTTGCAGTTATTACCTTCTTTTTACAATTCATTATTTTATATAGCACAATGTATATGAATTGTAATAAACTATAGTAAAAAGGAACTTAAAGTGATTGGTTTATCTTCACACTTTCATTTCCTGTGCTTATGATTTGCCCATACTTAAGCATTTGGGTTGAAAGAATAGGTGGATTCATTCTATTCTTTCACAAAGACTTTATCTTGTATTGGAAATGAAAGTATTCATTTATTATTAAGATTCATAAAGTGCATATGCATTAGCTTGAAATACTGATCTTTAATTTATTACAATTCATTATTCAATTTTTATTTTTTATTTTTTTTTAGAAAATCCATTGAATATTACTTTAGTTTTTTCAACATTTACCTTTAGTCCTACTTTCTTACTTTCCTCTGATAACTTTGCAACAATTTCTGAAGTTCTAAAGCATTATTTGCAAAAGCAATTACATCATCTGCAAAATCTAACAGTCTTAAATAATCTCCATTCATTTTTACTTCCTTAGCTTTCCACTTTAATCCACAGACTACTTCTTGCAAAATTACTGTAAAAAGTTATAAACATATAGAGCTACCTTGTGGTATACTCTTCTCAATATTAATCATCGTAAGTATCATTATATAATCTAACTGTTTTTAAAGCATTTTTATAAATATTCTTCAAAATATGATAATATCCTGCATCTATAACTTGATAATTCAATGTTTTAATCACTAAAGAAATGATTGTAGAATCAGATGCCTTTTCATAATCTACAAATCAAAAACATAATAATAACTCATATTCATTGGTCTTTTATGTAACTTCTCTCAATATTTGGATATGATCCACTGTACTAGAATCACTTTTACATCCAGCTTGTTCTTTTGGTTGGTTAAAATCCAATGTTTGCTGTAGACAATTTGTAATTATCTTGGCAAAAAATTTGTACAAAAATGGTAAAAGACTGACAGGTGTGAAATTTGTAATATCTTCTTTATTATCATTTTTAAATATCAGCATTAATTATGCATTCTTCCAATCATCTAGCGCATCTTTAGTATGTAGACATTTGATATATAACATTGCAATATATATACCTGCTGTTTTTAAAATGTCAATTATAATTCTATCATCATCTGGAGATTTTCTTACTTCATAGATTTAATTTTATGTCTCCATTTAAAATCCTTGACAATTCAGAAGATATAATAATTATAGAGATACTTTTTCTTGTTCTTTCTTGCCGTATAATTCTTGATACAATTCTTTTACATATTTCATGAAGTCTATTTTTATAATAATAGTTTGATTATTTTTTTCTAGTTGCAAAAATAAGTTTCCTACTAATACCAAGATAATGTTTTATATTTTTGACACTTTTATCCTCTTCTGTCGTTTTCATGTTAATTCACATTTATATATTTTTATACTGTTAGCAACTTTTTTGCACCATTTTACAAAATTCTAGATATTCAATCCTTCTTAATGCATCTATTAATATATTTTTATAATCCTTTATAGTCTTAGTAGAAATATTCTAGATCAATTGCTGCTCTTTTGTACCAGACATTTGTGGCAGTTTTTAAAAGTATATCAAATATCTTTCTATTGATTTCATTAAAATCTGAATCATGTTCAAATTTTGTTAATATTGAAAGACAATTTGCAAGTGCTAATTTAAATTCATTGGAATGTTTCTGAAGATTAGGAATATCAACTGTAAATATTGTTTTTCCTAATAATATTTGTCTTTTGAATTTTACATTAAATCTGTCATACATTGCATTAATCAGTGAGGTCTTTATGTATTGAATGTATTAAAAACATTGCAATCTTGAAATACATATTTTCTGTTAGTCAATAGCCTTACCATTATTTGGATGCTTTGATATTCATTTCCATTTAGCATTTTTTTTCAAAAACTTATAACCTACAAAAAGGAAAATATTGGAATCAGATAAATTACTTACATTCAGAGACTCTGATGATGATAATATAGCTAAGCTCAGTGGGTAATTGGTTATATTAATGTTTACTACAAAGACATGCATCAAAATAAAAGGAATTATAAAACAATGACAAAATGCATCTTATTACAAAGTAAATGAATGAAGTAAGAAGAGGAAAAAATTCACTCATTCCTATACAACACTTTTAAAAACATAGATTTCCCTCTAAGTAGTATAAGTATTTTGCCTTTAAGTTAACATCTTATAATGGAATTCTTTTCTGTATTTTATTCAAATATCTTAAGGAGACAATTTTTATCACCAATCAAGTTTTATTGTCATGATCTGATTTACTCTACTCTTTTAGAGTGAACGATAATGTACTTTTTTTTTAATACAATGAGCAATATTAGGTTTCTTATGCCACAATATTAACTTTTGCATTAATAAAATGAGTTAATAGTAAATCAATGAAATAATAAGTAAAGATCTCAGGGTTCTTTATTAATTCTAAAAATAAATCATCATATTATGTTGTTGAACAAATGAATGGCATCCTAGTAGACTATAGGAGACATCATCATTATCAACCATTATCAATCCACTGTAGGATGAAGGTCTCTCCAAGTTTAATCCATCTTCTCCGATCTTTAGCTTCTCTTCTCCACATCACCCCTGCACACTTTCTCATTTCATCCATCCATCTCACATGTGGTCTCCCTCTGGGTCTTTTACAATCTCTTGGAATCCAGTTTAAAATTTCAATTGTCCATCTATTATCATCTCTTCTAACAATATGTCCAGCCCAACTCCACTTCAATCTTTTAATTTTTTCAATGAGGTCAGTAACACCTGTTTGTTCTCTTACCCATACATTGCGTTTACGATCTCTTCTTGTTACTCCCAACATACATCTCTCCATACTTCTTTGAGTGGTCTGAAGTCTCTGAATTGCTCTTCTATTAAGTGTCCAAGTCTCAGATCCATAAGTAAGAACTGATAAAACACATTTGTTAAAAACCTTCCTTTTCAAACACATAGGCATATTTCCTTTTAGTATCAAGTTATTTCTACAAAAAGCACTCCAACCAAGTTTAATTCTATGATTAATTTCCTCCATTATGTTTCCATCTGTATTAATAATCTGACCAAGGTATTTGTAACTGTTAACTTCTTCTAATTCATCATAATCAATCTTTATTTTCATATTTTGAGCAAATTGATTAAACATTACTTTAGTCTTTTTAACATTTATCTTTAGACCTACTTTCCTACTTTCATCTGCTAACTCCTGCAACATTTCCTGCAGATCTGAAGCATTATTTGCAAAAACAACTACATCATCTGCAAAATCTAAATGACTTAAATAATCACCATTTACTTTCACTCCTTTAGTTTCCCATTTTAATCCACAAAATATTTCATGCAGCACTGCTGTAAAAAGTTTTGGAGATATGGAGTCACCTTGTCTTACACCTTTCTCAATGTTGACTTTCCCAGTGTCATTATGTAATCTAATTGTTGCTGTTGCATTTTTATAAATATTCTTTAAAATATGACAATATCCTGGATCTATACCTTGATGATCTAATGCTTTAATCACTGAAGAAATGTTTATAGAATCAAATGCCTTTTCATAATCTACAAATCCTAAGCATAATGGCAACTCATATTCATTTGTTCTTTCTATAACTTCTCTCAATACCTGGATATGATCTATTGTACTAAAACCACTTTTAAATCCGGCTTGTTCTCTTGGTTGGTGGAAATCCAATGTTCTCTGTAGACGAGTAGTAATTATCTCGGTAAAAATTTTATATAAAACTGATAAAAGGCTGATAGGTCTGTAATTTCTAATATCTTCTTTATCACCTTTTTTAAATATTAATATTATTACTGCATTCTTCCAATCATCCGGTACATCTTTATCATTTAGACATTTGGTATATAACTTTGCTAAAAAAATTTCTATTTCTTCACCTGCTTCTTTTAATATATCAATTATAATTTCATCATTACCTGGAGCCTTTCCCTTCTTCATACATTTAATTGCATGTCTCACTTCTTCATTTCAAATTCTGGGCAATTTGGAAGATGTAATAGATATAGGAGGTACTTGTTCTTTATTATTATATAATTCTTGATAAAAATCTTCTACCAATTTCATGATGTCATCTCTCCTTTTAGTAATAATTCCATCTTTTTTTCTTATTGCAGATATAAATTTCCTACCAATACCAAAATGTTGTTTTACATTCTTAAGACTTTTATTTTCTTCTACAGCTTTCCTTGCTAGTTCACAGTTATACTTTCTTATATCATTTTCAACTCTTTTCCGCACCATTTTACAAAATTCGAGATATTCAATTCTTTTTAATGCATAATTTTTGTATATCTTCATATTCCTTCTTTTCTTCATAAATTCTCTTGTCTCAGTAGAAATTTTATTGGTCAATTGCTGTTTCTTTCTACCAGCTATCTTTGTTGCAGTTTTCAAAAGTGTATCAGTTATTTTCATATTAATTTCATTCAAATCTGAATCATGTTCAAAATCTACTAATACTTGAAACTGATTTGTAAGTTCTACTATAAATTCATTAGAATGTTTCTGAAGATTAGGAATATCAACTGTAAATATTGTTTTTTTTAATAATTTTTTTCTCTCTAGTTTTACATTAACACGTATCTTACACCTTACTAATCGATGATCACTTCCTGTGTTAAATTTATTAAGAACATTACAATCTTGAAATATGTATTTCCTGTTAGTCAAAATATAATCCAATTCTGCTGTACCTTCATTTGGATGCTTCCATGTCCATTTCCTTTTAACATTTTTCTCAAAAAAAGAATTCATAATATAAAGTTTTTCTTTTTCTGCAAACTCCACAAGTCTATGTCCTCTCTCATTTCTATTACCATAACCAAAATTACCCACAGCACTTTCATCTTTCATTTTTTTTACCAATTCTAGCATTAAAGTCTCCTATAACAATTTTAAAATGGTATTTACTCTGATCAAAAGCCTTTTGTACATCCATATAAAAATATTCTACTACTTCATCACTATGAGAACTTGTTGGGGCATAAATCTGAATTATCTGCATTTGGTATCTGCTATTAAGTTGTATAACTAATCTTGCCACTCTGTCCGATACACCATCAATCTCCACAATATTGTTCTTCCATTTTTTATTTATAATGAATCCTATTCCACTTGTATTTCCAATATTTGTGCCTTTATAATAGAGTATATGTCCACTTTTTAAATCAATTGTCTCTTCACCTTTTCTTCTAACTTCACAAAGTCCAATAATGTCCCATTTAGTATAAGAGAGTTCTTCTTCTAATTCTTGCAATCTTCCTTCACTTGAAAGTGATCTGCAGTTGTAAGTATCTAAATAAAAAGTCGTCATCAAATGGCAGCCTGTGTCCACAATCAGGGGATTCTTAGCACCCTCTGCCTTCGGCCACCAACCGCTGTCTTGGTCGGTGACTTTACAGCCTCCTGGGAATAAGGGCCATGCTTTATTTTTGTCTGTCATAATTGTATATATGTATTGGGAAAATATTTATCATTTACACAAACATTCATTCTGCCTTATCAGGCACTGAGAAGAAAGACCATGGTGTTTCTTGATCTTAAACTCAGAGGTAAAAAGCCAATAAACTCACCACGCTGGCTAATGCGTGTTGGTGAGCAGCCCATCCATGTTCGTATACTATATGAATAATCCCATAGTAATAACAGCTGCAATGACAAGAACGTATGGAGTGGACATTAGGAATTTGCCCTGCTCGGTTCCTTTAAGGCCTCCAAGAGGAATCAAAGGGTCTCCTTTCAGTTAATAGCAAAACTCCTTTCTGCAGACATATCCTTCTCTTATAAGTTAATGTATTCTAATATATTATAATAATAACAATTACTTAAAAAAAGTTTAATATAATTAATCATTGCATAAAAAATATAAATTTGGAAAGGTCTAACTCTTTTACCAGGATGACACTCATATAAATAGAAAGAAAATGGTACCTTTTACCTCTTTCTACTACTCATCAACAATGCAATCAAAATAATTAAGTTCTAAATAATGTATTTTTTATTTGCAAGCTAAATAAAATAATATGCAGTCTGAGAATGAACTAAATAATTCAAAATAAAATCAAATGAATATCCAATTCTTTGAACTGCAATTCCAATCTTTGAAATTATAACACTCATGTAAATTTTGCATATTAAATTTGGGATTTTGGATCTGTATGAAAATTGATTATCTGACTTACGAAGATTTCTGTAATATAAGTAAGAATTTAGGACACAAGAAATCATATATAGAAAACAAAGACTAAATTAAAATAATAATAAATACATTTATTAAACATTAATACTGAATTTACAAGTGTCAAAATTTATTAAAAAAATTATTATAGAAAATCATTTGCTGAACATAGGTGCTGTTGCTTTAGACAGGATGCCAAAATAAATAAAAATGATCACCTATACAGTAACAAATTATCTATTACAGCTACAAGAATTTGGGGTGAACTATTAATGATACACTCATTTGAGACAAACTGATCCAATATTTGACTAATCTATTTTTTTTACCTATTTGAGGCTAATTTATCCCATTAAACAGTCATTTAATAAAATATCTTAAACTATAATTAAAACAATACTATCCTTGAGATACACTTCTTTGTCTGGTAATAACTTTTAACCTTCTTATTGACAATGTTTAAGACACATTAAATATTTTAAACAACCTTTAATCTGAACTGACATATAGCTAAATTTGTATTAGCAAAGTTATATCATAATGACAATTATTATATAAAATAAAAGTAAGACAATTATTGTCTAACATTATTTGCTTAATAATAAGAATATGTGAATACTCATCAGAAGCCAAGGACACAACATATATATTTTGTCTCTGTTCATATAATAGAATATTTATCCTTAAATGCCCTACCAATCCATCAGTGAACTACTTTTGTATGGTGATAAAGATGATATTGCATATGTGTATTTTTTATTATGCTATGCACAAAACAAGCATTAAAATTACTAGCAGATTGTTGGTTTAATTGTGAACAGCTGACAAAGCATAGCAGCATAATACATATACTGTTTCACTTAACAAAAACCCTACAGATAACAAAGTGCCCCTTGAAGCAACTAGATACTTCAAAATCTACCTTATTATTGCCATATCAATCTTAAAACATGAATAATTTTACCTTCCATAGTGGAAAATAACTAACATCATTATGAGAAATATGTTAAGAAAGAGACTCCTAAGAGCAATGCAACATGAGTAAAAAAATAGCATGGTAGATTCCAATATCTTTATCTTAGGTACAATATATGTATGGAAAAAGGTCTCATTACATAGGGAAATTTTAATATATACCATAGAAACAATACTCTCTAGGGATCAAGCTACATTTGCTAAACACAAAAATAATCCTAGAATATAATATACCATCCTCTCATGGAAAACAAATGCTAGACAATGGGGAGAGCATGCTCCATCCCTCAAAGCACAATATAAGTAAAACAACATTTAATAAAGCATCAGGCTTCTTAGACTTACTACATGGGAATAAGCATAAATCCTAAATTAAGCAATGTCTAGATAAAAATTATCACTCAAAGGCTAGAGAAGTTAATATTCACTTTTAAAAATATGTACAATAAACAATGTATAAAACCAACAAATTGCTTTAAGTCAAATGACTACAAAAATATTTTAAAAATCATATAATAAAAATTTACAATTAATAAGGAATACACACACTCAATAAAACAGCATAAAATTTTATAAAATTAAAGTGGGCATAATAACACAGACAAATATGATTAAATATAAAACTAATAAATGCTTTGTTATATGAAGTACTTAATAATGAAATTATTATATCATTAATTGTAAAAACTATTGTAAGCTTCTGATAAACATACACTGGCTGTTTACCCATAAATAAATAAAGTATTAATAAATGCTATTAATAAATGTAAGTGATATGTATTTCTACCTCGACAAAGCAAACCATAAAATTAACCTTAAACCAACAAATAAAAAATATAAAAATTTACTTTCCATATTATAAGAGTAACTGTATAATTATGTTATAAATTATAAAAAAATACCTTGGCATGGTAGTAACATAATTCAAAATAGTAAAGAAAATAAATAAATATATATATATATAGTTCTTCATTAGAATTCCCTCCATAGTGAGCAATATATTGTGGGAAAATGGCTTCCTTCTCTGGGTGAATTATCTAAAGAATTTCATATTCATACTTGTTATACTTTTTTACAAGAAAATAAGAGCAAGAATGACCTTCTGGAATGAATAACACATAATAACTAGTTCTTTTTTAGAAAAGATTTGGATCCATTTTTACTGGTTCACATTAAAAAATATCAGCTAGCTTGTTTTGATATTTCCATTTTAATAACAAATATTATTTAAAAAATTTCACTTAATTCTGTCTGCAGTGGTATTGGGAAAATTAACCTTTTTTCCTTTTAAAATGCATTTTAAATATTCTTTTTAACTTGCTTTTTTTTAGTTCACTCAGGTACTTAATTACAGCAATCATTTTTTTTAATTATTCACTCAAATTCTATTTTAAAAGTTCTTTGGCAAAACATTAATAAAATAAGTACATAACAAAGTTCCTTTCCTTTTATCAATTTAAGCAAACAGTGTTTAAAAGTCTTTATTAAGGGAATACTTCAAATAATTTACTTAAATTCTCATGAATTGAGCATTTTGAAACATTAGATATTATTAGTATCTGTTGAAGCATAACTTTAATCTCTAAAGTCAATTTTTTTAAAATCTTTTCACAATTAATTTGAATCTCTTTTTACTAAAGGTAAAATGAAGTAAGCAAAGACAAACTAGTACAGTGTTCAATATAGTCTTGGAAAATAATATAAAACATATCACCTGGATTCTTTCAGAATTCTGTTTTAAGTATATTTGAATAAATCAAATGATATCTTCCAAAACAGTTTGTTAATCATTTAGACAATTCCAATCAGGTTTGACATAAAAAACAAAGAATACCATATTATTTTCCACCTACCCTCACATTATTAGTTAAAGAATGATAAAATTTTAGAAAAACTAACACTTTAAATATAAAAAAAATAATTAAGATACTGTTATTCTAGTGGAAGAATAATGATGCATGAGGTCAATGACAAATGAGAGGCTTGCAACACACACATTTACAATGACAATTCTCCTATTTTTATACTCCCATTTTGACAGACACTTCCATCGGATAAACCTTTCAAAATCATGACCTCTATAAAAAAATTTAAATTACTATGTGGAACTAATTAAGAAAATTACATAATTTTGCTCTACTTTCAATGTTCACATGATAATTTAAACTTCCCAAAGTTAAATAAATGTTAAACTTAACTTTTAGTAATTAATATAATTAATAAAAAAAATAAAACAAGATAAGTAATATTTACTATGTTTAAATTATCCCTTTTTTTAATTTATCAGAAACTAAACTCTATTTATTTTAACTCTTTTATGACTGAATTAACTATTCATTTATTTTTAAATATTTAATGATTAAAATTAACTCTATTTGCAATTAACAGTACTTTACTAAATCTGCTCACATGCATGCCAATTCCCACACACACATATATATATACAGGAAATTGCTTTATATTTTCTAAATTTAATCTATTTTAATAATTAACTCACATATTTTAATCAACCTAATATTACCTAAATAAACTAATAAACTTTATTCAGATTTTTTTTATTAAATTCTATCAAACAAGATAACTTAACTAAATTATTAATTACTCTGAAATGACTTAAATAAGTATACTATAACACAAATAATCTCATTCATTATTCTATATATTTTTAAACATAAAAATTAACTTTATCCAGATCTCTATTACCTATAACTCTATTTATCTTGCACTCTTTATAAAATATTACTTTTAACTTGGAAGCATACATTTTTATAATAACCTTTAATTCATTATATATTATATTTTCTGTGTTTATATTTATTTGACTGGAGTACATTATGTTAATAAAATATGATTTACATAGTATAATTTACACATTAATTTACACAATAAATGTTATCATCTTCTTTTCTTCCTTTATATTTTTTTAATAGCATAAACTTATAAATTAAGGTAGGCAACAAAGACAATGTGCAATAGCACAAGGTCTATATATATATATATGATAACAGGTTAAATAGCACAAGGTCTATATATATATATATGATAACAGGTTAAATATATGTGTGTTAACCTTTGTTATAGTCCCACTGTTCTGAGCAGCATTTGTAATAGATTAAATATGGGGCCATGTTATAGTCTAAGTCATAGCCTAATTACTGATCACCATTTATAATAGAATAAAAATATAAACAAAAAATAACAGTCTTAATTTAATATTGTCTATAAATTTTAGTATCATTTGCAACATAATAAAAATAATAAACTAAACTGAAGTGGATATCAATCAATGAATAACAATCTAACACTTAAGTTTATAAAGCAATGATAATGTTTGTTATAACCTCATTAATTCCAATAGAATTTAGAATGGATAAAAAAAAATATTAAATATTACTTCATATTACCCTAGTGATATAAACATTATTTACAAAAGGTCAAAGATAAAGCAGTAAAACTAAATTTCACTATCTTACAAATATCAGTATATGCCTGTAATATGGATTGCTTATAATAGAATGAAAAGAAGGACAAAGAATTACACAGGTAAACCTTAATATTTCTTATGAATAAACACACTGTTTATAATAATACAAGCTTATACCAAAAGTTAAATTTTATATTTAAAGGAAATGATTCATAGATTGATGAAATAATCTTATTTATGCCCTACATGTTTCTAATATAAATGATATTTAATTAAATATATAACTCAATAATTGATTTTTAATTACAACTAAATAAAATAAAAGTACCACCTAACTAAATCTTGCTATTCCACTAATATCAATATACTCTTATTAACTAAGTCAATCATAATAAGATTAAATACTTAATAATAATAAAAAAATTCAATAACCCAATGTATCTTTTCATTATATTATAAAATAAAATCATCCTATTAAATAACCTTAAGATTTTCAATATCCAATCATAACAATAAATAAAATAAATGACAGATTCCTATTTTATGCTTATTCCAACAATTGACAAATCACATACAATTAAACTTCAAATTATGAAAGCTATTAAAACTTTAAACTATAACTGTCAATGCATATAAAAGAGTGCTATATTTATTATAATCAAATATTAATATTAAAATTTAATATTTAAACTGAATTTATGACCACATTCACAAACTTTATAAATAATTGAAGCAAAACATTCTAATTTGTAACAAAATAAAATATATTACTATTACCAGCTTTATTACTGGATAGGATTATGATTTTTATGGCTCTATACTAATTTAATGTAATATTTATTTTAATCAATATTGACATAAAATAAAATACATGAACATTTCATTGCAATTACCTTTACTCATATTCAGTAATTATTATATTTGCACCTCTATCAATGATCAAATCATTCACATATAATTTCTATTTTAGTATATCTATTAATTATTACTAACAAAATAATTACAATAATCTTCTAATTATTTATTAAATATTTAAGAATGTCAAATCAGTTAATTTATTGCTGTACAAAATCTACACCTAGTTGGATAAAAAGGATTAAATTCAAAACAAAGAAAATGATGTAACCATACTTTGAATTGAATGACAATGCAGCCTTTGATAGATCACTATCATGGCTTATCCCTTCTTCAGATATAGTAGGTAATAGAATCTTAATTAATATAGACTCCCTATATCTCAAGTGCACATATATTGAAGTAAATTTAGTTGACTCATTTTTGGCTATATTAATATAATTAATCACTTCCTTCAACTTATTTACCCAGTTATGTTGGTTGTTTTCTAAGTATACCCTAAGCAATCTACCCAACTTACTCATAATCTCTCACAGGGGCTAGACCATGGATACTTAATTGAACACAAAATAAGTTTTATATTCTGCCATTCAATTCAATTTTTCCACTCCCTAGACAGTAATGATGTAGCATGATCTTTCAAAATAGCCTTAAGCTTTCATTACAAACTACAATTCCTGTAATCATTCTAATTATATTTCTAGCAATGATTTTGGTCATGAGTTATGCCTCCATGAGTTTAGAAAAAAAAACATCATAGGTGACCAAAATCAACTAAAACCACTTAAACAGTGGTAAAGGTCTATAGAAATCTATGGCTAAAAGATCATTGATATGACTATGTAAAATTGGCCATAATATCCCAGAGTACAATTTGTTAGTGTACTTAGATCTTAAACAGATCTCAAAATATTTGAGCCTGCTCACTATGGATGCATACAGTCTAGATCAGTAGAAAAGTCTGCACATAACATATGTTACCTTTTTGGGACCATAGTATCCATAAAGGCAATGCATATGATAAATTAGCCAATTTCTAATACACAATGTCACTATCCTCCATGACTGTTCATGGTCTATCCTAACTTTATAATATAACAAATTTTAAATTAACCTATATCTTAATATCAATTTTAATTTTAATTCTTCTTTTAATAGTTACAGATTCTATCTTCTCATTCAAATATTGAATAATGAATGGCATTCATCTTTGAATCTTGTAATTGTAAAGCTGGAAAATTCCTTAGGTCTTTTTCAACTGAATTATCAATTCCCAGAGAGATGACTGTGATGAAAATATTATCTATACTTATATGCATAGGTCTATTTTTCCAGGATTTCTACTTAGAATATCTGCTACAATATTATCTTTTCCTTTACAATAATGTATCCTACAATTAAATTTCTGAAAGAATAAACTCTACCTAATTAGCCTTTCGTTATTCAAATAGTTCTGATTGAAAAACTTTAAACTCTTGTGATTTTGAATAACTATTATTTCAGATCCAAGTAGACATTGTCAGAGCTTCTGAAAAGCCTATATGACAGCTAAGGCTTCTTTCTTGTTGTGGCATAATGCAATTCTACACCTTCACTAACTTACTCAAAAAATATAAGGCATGGGGTTTTTTTTCATAGTTCAACTGGAATAAAACTACTCCTAGACCATATCCATTACTGCCTGTTTGCACATAAAATATTTATTGGAAATTAGGGATAATATAAAATTATAGTATTTAAAAGATTTGATTTTATTTTCTCAAATTTAATAGAGTGGTTTTTAGTTCAGTTCCATTTCTCATCTTTTCTTAATAATTTTGATAAATAAATCATATTATAAGCAAAATTCTCATTAAACCTATGGTAAAAACAACAAACACCAAGGAAAAAATGCAATTGCTTTTTGTTTTCTGCAGCAGGAAAATTCTGAATGGATTTAATTTTATCAGGATGTTATTTTATCCAATCAATCCTACAATGTGCCCAACAAAATTTATCTCCTAAACAGCTATTCTACATTTTTTTAAATTTATTTTGATCTGTTTTTCTTCACATTCTCTTAAAAATGTATTTACATGATGAAAATGCTCCAAGATGTTCTCCAAAATGGTTACAACATCATCTACATTGATAGTTATAATGCCCTTGATTTCATCTAATAAAACATTATCCAAACATCTGAGGAGACCAGATTCACTGTTTTCAAGTCAAAAAGGAATTCTTTCAAATACATACAAGTAGCCCTTGTATTTAAATGCAGTATGCTTATGATATTCATCATGCAAGTATACCTGCCAATAACTAGATGTTAAGTCAACTCTAAAAAGACCTTTTTGTCTTTAAATCTAATTAATGATTCTTGTACAGCAGGAGGGACATCATGTTATGGAATCATTAATTGATTCAAGAATCTCACATCTAAGCAAATATGTACGGATCCATTCTTTCTACAGATGATCCTCAATTGACTTTTATATGCTGAGTGACATTTTCTGATAACATTCTACTTAACCGTTTGATTAATCTGCTTCTGTATCTCAGCTTTGTATTAGTGAGGGATAATATAGCTTTTACATTGAAAAGGACTATAATCCTTCAAGAGTATCCTATGTACATACCTTTTCATTACACCAGGTTTCTTAGAAAATACAACCTTATATTTACAGAATAACTGAAAAACCTCTTCCTTGCCATTCAACTCAGTATATTTATATATTTTCATTTGTAAATCTAATAGTGTAGAATTAGTTTGGTTGACTAATAAATTAAAATTTTGACCCTATTAAACTTACATATTTCCCCTCTTAAAATCAATTCTTGACTAATGTAATCAAAACCAATTCATGAATTCAGATATTATTATAACCTCATGAATAAGTCCAGAAATTATCAAAAATATTTTCTCTATGGTTATTGCATTAATCTTAACACTTAGCCACATCTGCTGAGCAAACAATTTTGCCTTATAAGCATTGACCATAGTAACTTAAGCTTGCTTCAATGGTAGCACAAGAATTTCAAAGTCTGCCTCAGTAAGTTTAACATATCATCATTTTGATATAATTGAAATTTGGCTTCTGAATCGAGTAAAGCCTTCACTAACATACTCTGAATAATGATATTAATGTTAAACCACTAAACATCACATGATCACCATCTGTTATACTAGCACATTATTGTTATTAAACAAGGCAAAATGCTCCATACAGTAGTGCCACCCTGTGCCAACCAGAATAATCAATGGATACCAGAAGGCTTGTGCATAAAAATCCCTATCTAAATGTCTACTTAGACTTCTTCTGCTCTACCATGATCATCATCTTCAGTTTCAATATTCAATAAGGTTAAATATTTAATAATATTATTGCTCCCCAAATTTATGATGCTACTAGATTCCCACAGTCAAGAACATTCCAATAAGGCCCATTTTAATTTAAAGTACTAGTTTTAGGCCTAGCCTCAAACATTTTTGCAGTTGTATTCTGTGATATGCTGACAGGATAACTTTCTGCTGCACATGCACTCTTTTCTACTTTATCATAACTTTTATGATTATTCACATATGGAACAACCTTGTGATTCCTATTATTCACATAAAATCTATTTGCTCTATTGTCTTTATTTCTTTTAAATCTTAATAAATTTAATAGGGAAAATATTACACCCATGACCATTTTTATTATACTTGTGAGTATTTTCTATTGGTACCTCACTTGCCTTGAGTACTCTGAGTATTTTGGATACATTCTTTGACATTATGTTTGTCAGCAACAGTTAAAGTTTGCTCAATGTTCTTGGGATGTTTCACCTGATTATCTGAATTATTTGATTTTCCGATAATGGAAATGCGGCCAGCATTTTCAATTTAGCTACCTGCATTTCGAAGAATTGAATATACCTGCCTTTATTAGGACTATACTTGCACTAATTAATCTAATGCTTTATATTGTCCTACTTGTATTCCCCCCAAAAGCTAGTCAATAGAATGTATTTAAAATCCCATATGTTTTTTGGTTTACTAAACAATAACTTTCACCAGAGTTTGGCAGATGAACTTAAATAATTGCTTGCTATAGATAATTTTGAATCTCACTTAAATGACTCAATGGGAACGGCTATTATAAGATACATACAAGGTTTTCAGCTTACTCCCTTTTAAAAAGTTTAAGCTGTATAAATCTGGTTGTGTTGCTATTCATCCTTTCATTTTTAATTTCCTCTGCACTATGCATCTGTTTACTAAGCTTCTCATCATATGGTGATAATATATCATAATCAAGTTTATTTAGGAGCTTATCAACTGAACATATACATTTATATAACCTATCTATATGATCATCAGTAAATTTGACAAGAGTACTCTTCATTCCCAACATGCTATATTCTAACATCATAGGCATCTTATTATTCATAATCATCTCTTGCTCCTCAAAACGTTTATGTCTCCCTTGTTCTAAAAATGTATTATTGTCTTCTATCCTACTGTAAAGATCTTCATGCTTTTTGTTACAGCTTTCTAATTCCTGTAGAGGCATTTGATAATTATCTAACTTGTTCCTTAAATCAACTAACTCTCCTGGTCTCATTTACTCAATACTATTTAATTCTTCCTGCATGCTCTTTAAACAACTCGGTGATTCTTTGCATACCTTCTCCAACTTCTTTATTTCATTATTGGCCTTATTATCATTTTTATATATCTCACTATATTCTACTTTCATACAGTTTTTCATATCTTTAAATTCTATTTAATATTATTTACTTCTAATTTTGAGGTTTCTTGGCCAAATTTGTAAGTTTTCTCAATTTTTTACTTTTAGCCAACACTTTATAGCCAAGTTTACATGTTTTAATTTCAGTATTTAAATTTTGAAATCTGGATTCTAATCTCTCTTGTGACTTATCCAATTCATCTCTCAATTTATTAAACCTGCTGTAACATTTATCACTAGATTTTCTTAATTTAACATCCAAATTTATTTGAATTCTTCAAATCTCACCTTTGTGGCATTTAACTCATTTTTAAACAAGTCTAGCTTATTATGAAATTGCCTTGACTCTACTTTTAAATTTTCTAATATTACCAAAGTAATTTATTCTATCAATTTTTTTAGGATACATTAATATTTTAAAAATTAAACATATATTTACAATTTAATTATAATAATTAGACCTAATAATTGTATCTTTTTACATATAAATGTAGATTTTGAAATTCTACAATAATTAAAATCCTTTCTAGAATTTTTCACATAATTTTGTTAAAAATCTAATCTAATGATGTATTATGTATAAAATTTTACTCTTTTTCTATATATATATATAAATTAATTCCACTATAATTCTCACATTTTATTACTTAAACAAATCAGCCAATCAGTTTATTGATAACTTTTGCTAATATTTACTTCACACTAAAATGACCATCAAGGGCTTTTAATATGAGTCTTCATTTGGTGGTGAACTCACTAATAATATCCAATGTGATGTACAAAGAGCCACTATACAAATAATCATTTAAAGACTGACTAAATTTTAAAGCATGAAATAACCATGATAGAAACTTTTTAATTATTAAGCATTTAAATATTATAGTGAATTAACCTCATACAGATTTGAAAACAATTTCAAGTCATTACCTTAAAAAATAATTAATTTTCAATTAGTAATACCTATATCATAAAATAAAAGGACTTCATTAAAATAGTGTAGCGCATCCACCAATCATGCTTGCAACCAGAGGTTCAAATTCAAGTTGAAGTAAATGTAAAAAACTAACACATAGCCAACTATCTAATAATCCACCATTAGATAAGTAGCTATCTGAGAGTAAAACAATGATAAAAAATTGTTCAAACCTTCATCATTCATAAATCTTTTTTATTGTACCTCTAAGAATGGTTATTAGAGTAGTTTCATTCTACAGACAAATGTTCATAAAAGAGACTTTATTTTTCTACTACTACTTTTATCTTATTAACCACAAACTGGTATTAATATAAGTTAATTTCTTTTTTAAAAACTTTAAACAAATTATCCAATAAATTTGCAGGTAACAATCTTTTAACCAATTTAGACTCGCGCTAAAATAACCTCTTCCAGGACAATTTTTTCATGATAAATTAATTGGCTGGATTACTCAACCTTTGTTAAAAAGTAATTAACTTATGAATGTTCACAGTATAGGGAAGATTAATACAATTATAGATAAATTATAGCTTAGCACTGCTTTCGACCTGGGCATGTCATATTCATAGCCCAAAGTCAGATTTATAAATGAACCGACAATACTAAGCTGTAGTTTATCTATAATTGTACTAATTTTTCCTATATAGGAAACATTCCTATTTATTGAGTTACAAAATAATAAAAAAAAGAAGTAAAGCTTATTGAGTAATTAATTTATATTTATCAGTTTAATGATGTGCACATTTCGTTTATATATGCATTCAATATTTTCGGCTTAACGCGTATACAAGTAATTTAATTCTTAGAGTTATTCAAAATTTGTAATTTGCCCTGTTGTCAAACTAAATTAAAATTAAATATTCTTTAGAAGTATTTAAATAAAACATTTAATTAAAAATATATTTTTTCTTTATTCTTTTATTTATTATTTATAAAATAAATAAATTATGAATAATAAAAAATTGAAAACAAAGAAAATAATATCTTACCATATGTTTTTCTTTTTTTAATAAAAATATAAAATGTCACTATACATTATTTATCAATATGAGTAAGTATACATGTGTGTGTTCTACTAATTGTATGTCCAGAAAATGTTGCATTAAATCATTATTAGTTGAGCCTTACCCTATGTGGTTTGGTACAGGGATAAAGTGTTCTGATTTGGATGGTGAGTTCCTCACATTGATTGTAGTACTGATATTTTTTCTCAAACTTCTTAGGACCCATAGCAATAAAGACATTAATTGATGTGGTGTGATGTGATATGATGTATTGTGGCTTTTCCTTAAACGAAGTCAAGAATATCTTAGCAATTATACCC
Organism: Epiperipatus broadwayi; assembly: GCA_028023455.1. NCBI lineage: Eukaryota > Metazoa > Onychophora > Udeonychophora > Euonychophora > Peripatidae > Epiperipatus > Epiperipatus broadwayi. The sequence goes on from JAQFVV010000063.1 coordinate 440,015, forward strand.
AGATAAACCTGTTAGCCACTTTATTTTCCATTCCCCACTCTAAATTTTCCCATATTCTGCTCCATCCCATTTCCACAACATAATCTTTGTCAACTCTATAACCTTTATATCTAAATCCCCTTTATCTTTTCCCAAACCCAGCATAAAAACCAATAATTCACTTTCTGTATAACCACTTTTTTCATATTTATTCTTCCATAACTTCATTATATGTACCTTTTCTGTTTTCAAGCATATACATTCAATTAACAAATTAAATTTATTTATTTTTAGTGGTGCCCTCTATCCTTATATATATATGTTTTTTATAAGCGTAAAAAAATCAGACTACTCAGTATATTTTGAATATATTATAAACTATACTTTTTATTCATTGGGAAGAACTAATTTTGTTTTGTTAATAACTTTTATGTAATTTTCAAATGACATCGATATTTTTTTAACCATGCTAAAATAAAATCTAAGAATATTAACATTGTATTAAAGTTTTATTTTGGACTATATTATAAGTTAACATTTTATATTCAAGCATATTTCATATACAAATGTATAAATAAAAAAGTGTATGTATAAAAACATTTAGCTGTATAAACCAAATAGATTGAAATTTTACTTATAACGAAGTAATAATAAGTTAATGTGCGTGCATTGTTTTCTTATTTTCTTTAAAAGTTTAACTTATTTCTTATTTTTTAACTAAATTATGTTTGAAAAACAATAGTAATTAGAAATAAAGATAAGAAAGGGGATAATAATAATTTTTATTAATCGTTCATTAAACAAGAGATTATCTACTTAATGAATAACAATTCTGTAGTGAATTACAGAATTATTTATTAAATGGATAATCTCTAGGCTAATGGATGACTAATAAAAATTATTAATATACTCCCATTAAATAGTTTGCGTCAAAGTTGTGAGGACATCAAGTTTGACACTTATCAATTAAACGGATGTCTTTAATCATATGTTTATGATTATACCCTTCCACAAGGTGTTAAAAGTAGATAGAAACCAGTCCTTCCCTTATGTGAGAGTGGTGTAGTGAAAATTACACTAAAAAGGGGATATTTGCTTTTATTTTAAACACATTAAGTTTTTATTTATATAAAAAAAACTACCTTTTTCATATAAATAAAAGGTTGTTTTAATAACAAGATGAAGATTCTTGGTGTCTATAAGTTCATGTGATATATATATATATATATATATACATATTTAAATATTATATATATATATATATATATATATATATATATAATATTTAAATATGTATATTGTCTATAGTAAACTTATTATGATTATAAGAAACTTGAACTCAGACTTTCAAGCTCCCTATACCCATCAAATCCATCTTATACAACCAATACACATGACCACTTACATGTGAAAAAGATGAATGAGCTGCAATATACATATTTTGTGCTAAACCAGCACTCATTAGTTGCTCCAAATCACAATCTTACACACCCATATACAATAAGTGCTCAGTTTATATTATGATAGCAAATATTCCAAGTTTAATGGACCAACTTCAATCTTTTTCACTCCCCACCTCTTCAGCCATCCATTTCTCTCTCAAATTTTTAATGAAATGGATTGCTGAAGAGTTGGAGAGTGGAGAAGATTGAAGCATGTTCATTAAAGTTTGAATATTTATTATCTTAATATAAATTGAGCACTGATTGTATATATGTGTTGGAGACTGTGGTTTTGACCAACTGAAGCATGTTCATTAAAGTTTGAATATTTATTATCTTAATATAAATTGAGCACTAATTGTATATATGTGTGGGAGACTGTGGTTTTGACCAACTGATATGCTAGTACAGCACAAAATACACATATTGGTGATCATTTATCTTTTTCATATGTAGGGGGTCATGTGTATTGGTTGTATAAGATAGATTGGATAGATGTAGAGAGCATGAAAGTCTATATATATATATATATATATATATATATATAAATATAAAGTTGCAATGATATATATATATATATATATATATATATATATCATTGCAACTTTATATTTTAATATAATTGAATAGCTCTCCAGTTTCAGCAAATAAGAATGTATTAATGTTAAAATGATACCACTTTGACCATGCATTCCTTCATATATCAGGAGGATTATTCACAATGATTTTTTCTAGCTAGCATGAAAATATTTAATGAATCAGAATTTTATTTCTAAATGTTTTTCCATTTGATTGACATATATATCTGGCTAATATAAATTTAATTTCAGTTTTAATCTTACCAATGATGATTTTAAATTCTGGTAATATGATATATGAAGGAGTATAAGATTAAACTGGTATCATTTTAACTTTAATGCATTGCCATTTTCTGAAACTGGAGGGCTATTCAATTATTTTTTTAAAAAATAAAGTTTCAATGAATTAATCTAAATTATTATTTATTATATATTGTTAGAATTTAAACTATCATTGGTAAGATTAAAACCGAAAGTAATTTAATACTTGTCAGATATATATGTCAATTAGGTGTAAAAACATTTTGCAATAAATTTCTGATTCATTAAATAATTTCATGCTTTCTATCAAAAGCATTGTAGACAATCCTCTTGATATTTGAAGAACAGGGTTAAACTGGTATCATTTTAACTTTAATGCATTGCCATTTGCTTAAGATGAAGGGCTATTCAATTATATTTTTAAAAAATAAACAGGAACAATGAGTTAATTTCATAAACATTATATCTAAATATTTAGTACTGTAAAAAGGCAGTTGCCTTGACAACAGTTTGAAATTGTTGATTGTTATTGATATTGGGATTTGTCTCAGTGTTAACTGTTTTTAATGATATAAAAAATTTTAATGGATGTTTAGATGGAAATATTTACTAAATGGAGGTTTCTACTTCTATTTATTAACTAGAAAGCTCTTACTAGGACAGTGCCCTATTAAGGTTAATTGGTCAAAACTGAGACAGTGAAATTATCAGACTAATGCAGTCAAAAGCAGAATTCTCTTTTGATTTCTACTCTAGATCTAATACAGAGACAAAGTATTGCAGCTTGCATATATAGGTAAAAGAAAGCAAATTATCATAAACTTTTTGATATTCTTACTTTTTGTGATAATCTCTTCCACTGGTAGGTCAAGCTTTATAATATTTTTAATGGCTGTTTAGGTGCAATATTTAGAACATAGAGTTTTCTATTTATAATTATTTAATTAGAAAGCACTTACTAGAACAATAGATAATCAAGGTTAGCTATCCAAGACTATACATCAGTTCAAGAGTGGAAGATTCTAGAGCTTAAGATTCATAGACTGTGCCCAGTTCTGGCATTTCCAGCACTCAAATGTTTTATAAATATCCAAGGAATAAAGCCATTCTAGTATTTTTTTTATAAATACTGTTTACACATTATAAGAGATAATGTGAAAAAAAAAAATTTAAATGCAATAGAAAGAACAAATTTTAAATTTTTCAGTTGAAGAAAATAGTATATAAAAAGGAAAATAAAAATAACTTTAATCGCCATTCCAAATACATTGACATTTCAATAACACAGTGCATTAGAAATATCCAAGACACTTTTACATTGCTGTCAAACATGTATTTAAAGTGTATCAATTTAAAATTGCTTAGTATCATATTTTTTACATTTCATCATTGTTAATTGTCATTGATGAGTAATAAAAAATAAGACTGGTAAGTTTTATTATTTTGCTGATGTATTAATTTTTATATGTAATGTTTAAATATTGTATCTTAAGTATACAAGAGGGTACCTAAAATTGACTGGAATTTTGTAAAAAAAATTGTGTATTTATTTTTAGGTGTTACAAATTAAATCCACATCAAAGTATTGTCCATTTGGTACAATACTGTCTAAATCTGTTTATCACTTTTGAAGTAGTACAAAAATTATTGTAAAGAGATGTCTTTTAAAGCCTCCACCATTTTTTATAACTTCTAAATCCATAAAAAAATGAGAGGCATTTGAGAGAATGAAAGAAAGTGCATGGGGTAAGATCAAGCAAATATGGTTGGTGGATATCCAGGATAATGCTAAATTGTTTCACATTCAAGGCTTTGTGCACTAACACAGATGTGGGAAAATAGTGGCCTGAGGACCACATGTGACCCTCTAAGAGTTTTTATGTGGCCCACCAAGACAATAAGAAAAATCCACCTTGAACTGAGATTTCTTTCCTGTGTGCAACCGAAGATTCATCTCTTATTTTCCACTAGGATGGCCACATCAATACAGTGCACCTGCAATGTGTAGTGCTTTTCCAGATGATTTAGTTAATTTAATTTTTTTTTTTGTATTAGCAAATATATACATTTCCAACTTTAGTGAAACCATGAACCCTTCAAAAAACTTGGTGATAAATGTTATGTGTTTAATGAAAAATGGACAAACAAATATTTCTTTGGTAATACAGGTAATAAAGCAGTGTGTTTATTGTGTCATAAAAAAGGTGTGGCCCTCTGCTAACCTTCACTTCCACAAAGTGGCCCCCAATGCAGCCCTTTGCCAACCTCTGCAGCCCCTGAGCCAAAACAATTGCCCACCCCTGCACTAACACAGTTATGTGGTAAAGATTTCTTTCCTCAGTTTGCTACAAAATAGAACATTTATGTTTTAACCCATCATGCAAAAGTTTCAGAACTTGTAGGTTTATAACATCTGATCATTACAAATGAATGCTGGTTGAACAATGCCATTTGCACCCCCAAATAGCAAATCAACATCTTCTTGTCATTGGACTTCATTTGCCATGCTTTTTGGAATATAGAAAATTTAACACCCTTCCAGTAAACCATTCATAACATTGTGTTTTTCCCACAGCAACTTGCTTTTAAGTAGTTTCAAGCATTACAATTGTTTCCCTGTCATTTTTCTTTAAGGAAAACAGAATTTCAAGTTATTCCAACTTTTAGCCATTACAAAAATAAACAATTACATGAAATGCACTTTACAAAAAAAATGTGCTACATGGCAAGAAGTATCTAGAAGCAGAAGCAAGTACTACAGCAGGTATGGCTACCAGAGACCGATTCCAGTTATTTTTGGGTACTCCTTCATATATATCATTAAAAATGCAAGCAATGTAGCTTTGCATTGCTTTTTGTCTCAATGTATATATTCTGCATTAATCTTTAACTTAAATTGTATTATAGGTATTCACACTCTGTGTATTATATATGTGTATATCTTAAAAGATCTGTACTGTTTGTATTTATTTATATATATAATGCACATTATAATGCATTCATTATTGTCCATGTAATTTAGTTATTCATGGAAAATAGAGGTATAGATATGAAGGTCCTATTGTAGTTTTTTTTGTTTAGTTTAGTTTAATGTGGAAGATATCACATAAAATAACATAATTAACTAGATAAAGAAGGTTTTATTATCTCAGTCAATAAAAAAAATTTTCTATTAAGAATTATCGTTTTTGCTTTCTGTTCTTATAGTTTTACTCTAAAATACGCAATCACATCCAATATAAGATATCTCTTATTTTAATTTGTTTTGCGTCATATAATCTGTTCAATTTAGAATATATGACTGTACAACATCTGAAATAATTAAAATTGATAAAAATCATAATCTTTCCTTTAATCATTAATTAGAACCGGAAATAATATGACCTTTTATAATAAGAAAAAATAACATGTTCTTTATAATTAATATCGAATTATAGGCAAGTTCAAATAATTGTTCCTAGAGAAGAAAAAAATAATTTGCTATAGAATCTAATTCTTGCCTAATCTATAATTATCTCATCACCAGATGCAATATTATAATTAAACTTTCTTTAACAAATATTAATTTTATAGTCAAGCGTTGGTGGTCGAGAGGTCAGCGTAGCTGCCTTACAAGCAGGTTCGTTTCCCGGACGATGCTATGACACATGAGAAAAAAAATATTAATTTTATAAAACATTTATGTACAAAATCATAGGAATGTATAGTTACTAACATCTAATATTTTAATATGGATAATTAAAATACTATTTTATAAAAAATAAATAATTATTATTCATATTTGATATTAAAGTGATCATATGATAGACTCTAGAAGCAAAAAAAATCCTCGATCAATTCTCAATTAAGTCAAATAAAACAATATAGTGTTGTTTAATTGACAGAAAATGTTGTTTCAATTTATCAATAGGGGGACTCAAATATCACATGATCTCTGTAATAATTGGCTATACAATTTTCTATTTTAATATTGTTATATAAAGCTTAATAAATAATTGAAAATTCTATGTAGTAAATGTAATTAAGTTATTAGGGTTCTGCATCGTTTGGTATAGTAATAGAGTGGCAGACTGCGGAATTCAAGCAAGATCTGAGGATTGCCCAGCTTTGTGATTTCTGGTGATTGAGCATTTTATATTCCTGGCAATAAATCATTTGAATGTTTATTGTTTCTTATGATTAAGTGCAGTGATTCAGTAGCAGAATCAGGAACTCAAACTACATGGCTTGCAACTTCAGTCTTCACTACAAGTGTCTGAATTCCTTATGAGTTCCTAAGGAATAAACAACCTAAATTATTTTTTAATGAGTTAATGCTAAGTTGTATTTATATAGAGAACTATTTCCACCATCTAATATGAGTAGTAAATGTGTTTAAAAAAATTTAACTCTATCTAAATATTCCAAAGACATTGTTATTAATATCATGCTGATGTGTTGCGATGAAACTTTTTTATATAATTTCTTTGGGCTTTCTTATCATAATTTCTGCAGACATTATTAGTAATAGCACACAAGTTAGTGTAGACACAATGTTTCGAGAGGTATTATTTCCCCCTCTTCTTCAGATATTGCTGGCCTGACCCTTGACAGTACTAGCATGGGATTCGAACCTGGATTCTTAGATTCTTGAGTATTGAATTTTAAAGTAATGCTCACCTTAAAATTCAATACTCAGGAATCTAAGAGTCCAGGTTTGAATACCATGCTAGTACTGTCAATGTTCAGGCCAACATCACCTAAAGAAGAGGGGAGAATAATACCTCTCAAAACATTATGCCTATACTAATATGTGTATTATTACTAACAACTGAATGTCTTTGAAATATTTAAATAAAGGCACATTTTTTAAAGACATTCAATATTTATATTAGATGATAGAAATAATCCAGTATATAAATACAACTAAAACCCTATCATCACAAACCTTCAGAAAAACAGTTAGTGCAGAGCTTTTTGAAAAAATATTTTTAAAAATCATTATATATATATATTGAGAATTTCTTTTAGCTAATAATGATCAATATATTACCACAAGAATTATTTAACTGAAGTGATGTTAGCTCTCAAAAACAATTGACAAAAAAAAAGATAAACCTATTTAATTGTCTAAAAAAAAACTTAAATCACAAATTAAAATTAATTATTTGAATAATACAGTTTCAGAAATTCTTTATATATATTATAATAATGCAGGACCATGCAACTTGCGGCCTCTCTGATATTTTTCGTGAAGCCTGTGATTCGGAATCAAATATTTAATGAATAATTGAGATTATTTACTTAGATATATAATTATGTTTGGATCAAATTTATGTCTATTAAAAAGCTAATAATGTTTTTCTTAACGCGTTACACATAAAACACACCATCCATTTATTAGCAGAATGCTATCCTTCTAAATATTTCTCAAATTGTGGACAAACACCAATGTCAGAAATTGTAAACTAGTAAAAGCATACCTTTTACAATTATTTCAAAAATAAAATATTTACTTTTATAATTTTTTTTTCATTTTTAAACGATAGATATTTTATTTATATTTGCACATACAAGTGTAATTTTTAATAGTTAGGTTTTGTGCAATGTTTCTACCAAAGACATATTTTTTCTTAATTTTTTCTTTAAAAAACATTACAAATCTCAAGACTAATACATTTGCATTTAATTATTCAAAACATCTCTGGATCCATCGTGACTAAGAATGCCAAATTCTCCGACCTTTAACCGAAAATAGTGAGTGTGGCCTAATAAATTTTACAAAATTTGAAATTGTCTTTTTGCTTAAAACATTGCACAAGCTTAGTGATTTAAAATAAATATACTGAAGTTAGGTTTTTTTTTAAAGAAATAAATGAATAAATTAATACTGATATATATGTATCTAGGCAAGAGGGTATTATTATCAAGTGATGAGTTGATCATCATGGAATTGATGGTTATTAACTTTAGCTTTTCAATATGCATTTTAGATGAATTAAGTATATTTCACAATGTGAGTTAAACAAAGGCAAAACTCTCCATACAGTAGCGCCACCCTGTGCCAAACAGTGTAATCAATGGATGTCAGCACTGATGATGGCCACAAGCCAGAAACTAGTCTGGGGATATTGGATGAGTAGGCATTAGATAGGGATTTTATGCACAAGCCTTCTGGCATCCATTGATTACTCTGTTTGGCACAGGGTGGCACTACGGTATGGAGAGTTTTGCCTTTGTTTACAACAATTATGTGCTAGTATAAAGATGGTGATTATGTGATGTTTAGTGGTTTAACAATGTGAGTTGTATTAAAATAATTTGTACTTAAATAAATAAGAATTATTACATATATAAAAATTACTATTATTTCTATTTTTTTAAAATTTATTTAGCCTAAATTCTTTTTTCCCCCCTTTGTTCCATTTATAGTCTTCAACAACAAAAGTTTCCACTTTTTTTTCTTTTGAAAATAAACAGACAACCACCTATCACGCTTTAATTTAAATTCAATTAAAAGTAAAAGAGAAAAAGACGATTTATTTTAGTTGAAATTCAATTTAAAAGTTACATTAATCAAAAAATTCATTGAAAAATTAACAATGATTAAAAAGGTTGATATAAAAAAGAACTTTCGGTCAACATGGCGACTGTCTTTACAAATCCTAATAATTAACGGGAAAATAGCGTCCGTGTTTGTTTTAAAAACTGCCATTTTTATAAAATCATAATCTTAGATAAAAATTATATTGTATCAGGTAAGTTGAAAGTAGGTTGTTTTTTTTTCGATCTAATATAAATTTACATTCAGAAATCGAAACAAATAATAGTAATAAAAACATTTTAAAAAATACTATGGAGACAAATTCCTCTAATACCGAACTGATTGTAATAATTTTATACGTAGTAAAACTTTTTATGCAAATATTTTAAGTGTTCATAATGAAAATGAAGCTGAAAAAAAAACAATATTATAAACGAAAACATTTGAGAAATTTGCAATTTTGAAGATGACAATTTGTGCATTTCAAAACAAAATATTAATGAAATAGATAACCTTAATAAAGACAATTTTCTATTAGTCTATGAGAAATTCAATGCATCATTATCAAATACTTTGTTGAAATCGTTTCAAAAATGATAACATGTTAATATTAGCGATGATTGACATTAATATCACATCACGTTAATGAAATTCCCGTCTGATGAATCTTATTAATATATCGCAGAAAAACATTTGTAGGGGTTGTTTTATAAAATATGGCACACCCTAATAATCGCTTTATAGTTTTAGAGTTTAATAATATCACACAGAAACAAATTTTCCAAAAGAATAACCATTTCCTAAACAAATAAAACTAGGAAGGCAAGTCAAAAATTGCCACATTAATTCCACTAATCATGATTTATAATCTTTACTAACCAATTACGGAAAAATCGGTAACTTTAAATATTTACTTGAAAAAAGAGTTACAGTCCATGTGCTAACTAATACTGCTATATTTGGCATCATGCTGAATAAAAATACTCAACCCCATGATATACTAACACTACATTCCATGGATAGTTATCTTATCATCACATTTAAAGGCATTCCTCTACAATGTTTCTTTTACAAATCCAGGGAATATCTCATCAAGACATGACAGAATTATATTTTTTTGGAATATGGTTTCAAAAATACAAAGCCCACCAATGCTCAAAGAATGTAACATCACACAATAAGGAAGAGTTACAAATGACCTCAGATACAACATCCCCAGATAGTCCACTGTTGAATAAGGACAGTCACATTGAACATAATCTTAACAATTCCACATCAGTTGAAGTAATAACATTAATAAACACGCCAATGGAAAATCATTCCATCACCCCTATTACTCAAAAAGATATGTCTATAACTGAATTAGATATGTAATACACAATAGATAACCCACTAAGTGATATTTTGTCAGATACTGATGAAGAAAGAGGGAAATTTCTAAAAGTTGGGGAAAATAAATAAATAGAAGGCAAAAAACTTCAGATCAAAACATTCTAAAAATAGCACAACAAATCAAACAAGTAAATAATTCACGTAATAATCAAGATTCTGAATCATTATTATGCACTTCCCCCCCCCCAAAAAAAAAGGTATACCCATTTAACAATAGAAAAACATTAAATTTCCTGCAGTAGAAATATGAATTTAAAAAAAGTTAGATATCAGCAAAACCATCACATATTAAAAACAGATCTTGTTGTGAAAATAATAAAAGTATTTAGAAAGAAAAAATCAACTATTACATTAGAACTAGGTGTTGACATAAAAAAAACATCTTCACTTCTTATCTTTTTCCAAGTAACAAAATCAATCACTCCAAACATAATGGTATAGCAAAATTAATATCAAAATTGACTTTTAAAAATAATATGAAACCATTGACTAGAGAAACCCCAAAACATTTTTATTCTGTATTGTAAGCAAAAATAGTTGTCATTATGATTTATTCTTACTATCAAAATGAGTAAATTATAAAATAAAAATGTAATTGTCATTTTAATATTTAAATACAGCATAAAATCTGAAATATATATCAGATAACACTAAGTCTTATTCTTTATGAATTTAAATATAACACAGGTTAATGTAAGGGGCATCATCTCACCTCAGCACTTATTTGCAACTGGTTCACACAGTTCAACTAAAATATAACACTCTTGATTGAAATAAAATATTCATCACATTCAAAAATTAATCTATTAATTTGGATTTCTTAAGTGATCACAGTCTGATGTATCTGCAGTTGGATTAGGTATGATTATATACCACAATTCTCCATTTAAGAAATTTAAAATTTTATACCTTGATTCCAATATGAGCACAGTAACACACTATCATATTTTCCTCATAATAAACATAATCACAGTATACCTTTACAACAAAACAGAATTAAATATTGAGATTAATAAGGCAGATAAATTTTCTTATTTCTATTAATCCTCATCCTATAATTTTAACTGGTGATTTTAACATGCCATATTCAACTTTTGTGAAGAAATACCTCTATCAGATTAACACCAGGCTCATGAGAGTAGAAAAATTCTTTTCCACAAACTCCTCTTTTTCCTAAACAAAAAATAATCCATACTAATAGATCTTTTCTATTCTCTTGGCTTTTTTTTATCAATCTAAAATTAATACCTCTATGTTTTTCAGACTATCTGGTACTCACAATTAAAATTGAATTAAACTTGCAAAGTCAGTAAGTACTCAGATTTAACAACACTATTAGATTATTTCTAAAATTCATGACACCTGAACCTGTCATTTCAGAAATATACATTTATTTAAATAAATATGGAATTAAATCCCGTAGAATCATAATTCACATTTATAAACATCAAATCTATCAAAAAAATTTATACTAGACAAATTAAAGCCCCAACTAGATTGGTAAAAGAATTGGATACAATACACCTTCAAATGAAAAATATTTCCCCAAACAAAAAATACAAACACACACAACAAATCTTAGCTAATTATCTATCTATTAAAAAGTCAAAAACACATATATAGGAGATCCCCATAATTTGTCAAAAGGATTTACATAATGGGCCCTTAGTTATAAACCAAAAGCAGCAATACCATCATCCATTTTGCAAGATTCAGATGTTATAACTGGAGAAAACTTGCTTCCCCTTATATACTATTGCTTTAAATCCAAATTTCAAACTTATTCCTATCCCAGACATGGCCCTTTTTTATTTGGACATTATGCTGAACATCATGGAATTAGTAATTCTGATATGTCCCTCAATATAAATGGCATCTCATGCAATATCCAAATTCCTGCTTAATATCAATCACTTCACAATTCCAAAAATTAACAATTTAATTAATCATTTTCCCAAACAAATCCACACAATTCCAGAACTTTATCCTATCTCTATAGTTCCCTTCCTTAAAAAATATTTTTCCCCTTGGGCAATCTTAGACCCATATCCATAACTCCATTCATTATTAAAATAGCTGAATTTCTTATAAAGATAAAATCCAACCACTGCTCCCTTCATTATCAAAATCTCAGTTTGCAAAAAAGGTTCAGCTACTTCATCAGCAGTTATTCTGTTAAAGTACTAATAGACCACATTAGGCAATGTAGAAAAACAGGGTCCATTGCTGTGAAATTGGATATGAGGTCTGCATTTGAATCAATTTCTATATCTAAACTACTACAACTACTTCAGGAATACAATATACCAATACCATATCTCTACATACTGGCAAATCTACTTAAAAATAGAGAAGTTTGCATAACTCTCAAAGGAAAAATATTCTCTGGATTTCATCCAAATGATTCTATTTCTCAAGGCTCACCTCTTAGCTCTCTTCTCTTCACAACTTACATCAGTCCCCTTCTTTTGAAAATAGAAAGCAAAATCCCAGGAATACATATTTCTATAATTAACCAAACCATTAATTACATCTATATGGATGACTTAGTTATTTTTCTCTCATCAAAATACTCTTTTCTTTACTTGACACTGTACTTAATAACTTATACTAACAATTTTTCAATCCACTTTAATAAAAACAAATCTTCTACTTGGAATATTCTTACAGGTAAGACCATTTCTTCCAATTATTTTCTACTCCTCATAAATTTCTGTTCCCTAATGCACCTCTCATATAATTCAATGAAAAGTGCTATTCAAAATCAGCTTATTGTTTCAGTAGAAAGCACCATCAATGGATTATCCTACCTTTCAATATATACTAAGGATCACTAATAAACGTTTTAATATTTCCTAAAATTAATTATTTCTTACCCATTATTAAATTTACTTCTTCAATAACAAAAAATACATATTTTGGGGGTTCCTTAAAAATTTTTAATTAAAAATATTGGTTTTTTTTAGTTAATATATTAAAAAAGTTTTTATGAATAATAAAAAAATATAAATTTTTATATTTAATTAAACAATTATATACTCCCTTATCATCAAACTAATTTGGAGTAAAAAAGCAGTAGCTCTAATTATAAGAAATATGCAAAAATATATTAAATTTAATGGTCTCTCGTTACATGGTATTAGCCATTAATGAAATGACTAAACTAATTAGTTTCTTCTCAAGTGTTAACAGTGTAATTCCTGATAATTCTACTGACACTCTACCACCAATTAACAATAATTTTATCAAAACCTTAATAATTCTCATATGTAAACACACTACTCTCTCTCACACAATCTATTTCTAAATAAAATTAACTATTGGCAAACATGGGAAATTGAAAATAATAATAGTATATCATATAATGGTAAATCTTTCTTGTTATATAGCAACAAATACATTATAAAAAAGTTCAGATATTGCCACCTGGAATTCAAATATCTGAACTTCTTAATTAAAATATATGTTGAAGCCCTTTCTAATAATTATTTCTCTTCTCTAAATGAAACTTCACAAATATAAATCCATTATGTACCCTGTCATAGAAATGAAAAAATATCATCAGACTTTGTTATGGATTGTTCCTCACTTCTTCCTTGTAATACTCTTATCATTAACATGATTCATTCAAACTCAATAACAATCAACAACCTCATAAAAATATATCAAGTGGTCTTTTTCTCAATATAAGAATTACTACATTCATTCTTTTCATACTCTGGTTTGAGAGTTGCTATATAACCCTTTATTCCATATCTCACAATACTAAATCACTCTTTCTAAAAAAATTAAAGAACATTTTGACCAGATATCCAACCCACGCATCAGCTGATATTTTATAGTTAGATAGAATCTGATCTCATTAATAACAACTAATTGTCTTGGCTATTGAATATACTAATTAATACGCATTAGATATATATTGATTATTGCTCAATTAAATGAACATCTATCTTATTACCTTTCTACTTGAAATCTCTTTTCTTTCAATAAGACTTGAAATAATCTCCAATGCATATAGTAAACCTAATAAAGTTGATTTAAAACTAAAAAAACTTTTTATCTAATTTAAACTTAATTATTGTCTTAGTTTTTGCTTTCTGCATCAGTTTAAATTTATTATCTATAACCTGAGTATACATTAAATTTTTAAACAATTTATTTTTAAAAAGAAACTAAGTAAATGAGGAAAGGAAACCATTTTGGAATTTTATTATATTGTAATCAGGCAAAAATCTTTAATAACATTGCTAAATATTATAAATCAAATCTGTTGTATTTTTAATAAAAAAAAAAAAACAATATATATTAACAAAACAATGTTTTTTTCTTGTTTTTTTTAATTTTTTTTCCAGATTAGCATTAAAAAAATAATTACTATATAGTCACTTGTACGCTTTCATAATGACATATTCAGATCTGGATATAATAGTAGTATAAAAATCAGTATATTTTTTCACCTTCTCTTTGCCATTTAGATGCCAGATAGCAATACTTAATAAATCTCTATCTTATGACTTCCTATCCAAAATCCCCCCTACTAGTTTCAAGATTATGGCTTTCATCACTGGGGAGCTTTGTATCTTGGAACAGTGCATCTGGACCTTTATATCTAATAACCTTCCAGTTACTATCGTTTACCTCTAAGTTATACTAACAAACTATCAGCCCATGTTTTCTATGATAATATAACATAAAAATAAATTAGACATGTAAAGCCAGTTATTGAGATGGTCATGTTCAAAGAAAGATAGATTAGAAATAATAATAATAATAATAATAATAATAATAATAATAATAATAATAATAATAATAATAATAATAATAATAATAATAATAATAATAATAATATTATTATTATTAATATTATTAATAATAATAATAATAATAATATTAATATTATTAATAATAATAATAATAATAATAATAATAATAATAATAATAATAATAATAATAATAATAATAATAATAATAATAATAATAATAATAATAATAATAATAATAATAATTGTAATATTAAATAATAGTGAAAAGTTGGATGAAGGGGAGGGAGAGTAATGTGAAGCTTATTTATGAAATAATAGTTTGAAAAAGATTTGCATTATTCTGAAGATACAAATAATCAAATATTAGTTTACATTTGGTTTTGAGTGTAAAAGTAATTTAGTACATCTTTCCTATAAGATTAAAAGCAATCAGATAGAGACTCATATGCTGACAAGAGCAAAATTGGACAAAATTGAGAAGGAACATAAGAAACAAAAAGATCAGCAATCTACTGGGAAAATGCTTAGATATGACTCTGTCAGTTCAGATATTTCAAATGTTCAGAAATAAAAGCACAAAGAGAAAAAGATAACAAAAAGAGAGCAGAAGAAAATGGAAGAGGATAATAAAAAGAAAGCAGATGAAAGAGAAGAGAATAATAAAAAAAAGAGAAAAAGAAGAGGTTAATAAAAAAATGGCAAAATTAAAAAGCAAATGATATTAAAAAGAGCAGAAGGAAAATCAAATGATGATAAAGACAATGGAAGAAAGTATTCAGAAAAGAGAAGAAATGCTGTTAATAAAAATAGAAAAATTACAATCAAAAGATGTGGATTAACATGGGGGAAATTGATCAGAAAAGAGTAATAGACAAAACACAATGTATTGGAGTATGGATGAAGCTATATACATTATTACTCATACAATGGAAAACTGTTAGAAAGTGCAGGAAAAGAATAAAAGAAAATGCTCCAATGATGTAGATGGAAATGGAGAAGATAAAAAGGACAAAAATAGTTTATGTTATAGATCAAAGACATGGTATAATTCAAGAGGAAGATAAAAAGATAGATCAATTAGTAGAGAGCATAGATCATTGGAATTTATAAGTGAAGAAAGAAGTAATAGAATAAATGTAGTTTTAAATATCAAGGATTAAGTATGAAAGTGAAGATGAAAAAAGAAATGAAGAAAGATTCAGCAAAAACTAATACAGAAATAAAAATTTTAGGGATTCCAGTTTAAAAGCATATAAAAAAATTATTGCTCAATTTGAAATGATAGAGGTTGCACATGAAGTGTTAAACCAAAATAAAAACACAAGTTTAAAGGAATTTGAATTGAAAAATGTAGTTCAGATAGTTGAATTCCATTGAAGGAAGTAAAGTGGACAATCAAATTGTTAAAGAAGAGGCCAGATTGGACATTGTATCTCATAATGAGACATAATTTAGTGAACCAATTTTTGAAGATGAGTACATTTGGAGCCAGGTTGGTGAAGTGTTTATTGAACATTTAAATAGCCTTAAAAGTATTTTAGGTTAAACATGAAACCAAAGGAAGTAATATTGTAATAACTTGCAGCCACTTACAGGGAGCATTTCAGGCATAGTGGAATTATTTATTCATCAAGCCTAGTACTTTTTAAAATTATAAAAATGCATTATTGGCCAGCAATTGGACTGAAAAATATCAGGAGGGTATAATGTACTAAATCTCTCAGGACAGTTATAAACCTGGAGACACATATGACTTTTTGTCAGAAAATAAGTGGCCAGATTGAGAGTCCTAATGGCCCATTCTCTAACAGAAGGCCAAATCATTTAGACACCATAGAAATGCTGACTGGTATTGAGTTCCAATCCATAATGCAGGTAGCAGAGCCACTCAATACCCTTGATTTAAGCAGTCAACCAGCAGAATGTTTTAGGCACAAAAAAAAAAAGTTATAATCAACAGAGAAAACCCACAAATAAAGAGAAAATAGAGCACACATTGGATGTATGGATGTGAGTAACACCTACAGAGTCTATCTTTATTGAAAAAATAAAAAAGACAATAAATATGGGTAGTGTAGGGCAGTGGTCTTCAACCTTTTCACACCTGTGGACCGGTAAAAATAAGAATAAGATTTCACGGACTGGCAGACATTTACAGATACATTTTCTTAAAGATATAACCTGCTTAGCATTAGATAAGCATAATTGTTATAACTGACCAAAACAGCACACTAGTTAATGTGTATAGTAATGGTGTTGCTTACCTTCACATGTTGAACACTTTTTCTTGAGTTGCACAGTCATACTGCTACAGAAAACATACAATAACAATCATTCTCATTAATGTGCTTGCATTTTACATTTATTATTTCATTGTTAAAACATGCAAGAATAAAATGTTATTCACCTGAATGTTGAAAAAGTCAAAAGTTTTGATCTTATTTTATTGGGGGGGGGTGAGAAATACTTTGTCATCACTGAGACAAAAGATAGACACCAAAGTTATTTTTTGTTTGTTTTTATTTTTTAAAAAAAGGTAACAGAAATTGATTTTAAAAATAAAACTTTTAGTATTTTAGTGGTATACAAATAAAGCCCAAAAAATATTGCCTTATAGGCCAAAAAAAAGTGGGCATATTTTTAAACAAAAAAAAAGAAAATGAAACTTGAAAAAGTCAAAAGTTTTGATCTTATTTTATTTTGGGGTGGTGGGGGGTGTATTGAGAAATACTTTGTAAAAGTTAGACACAGAACTTATTTTTTGGTTTTTATTTTTTTAAAAAGGTAATAAAAATTGATTTCAAAAATAAAAGTTGAAGCCAAAAAAGATCTTATTTTAATTTTTTGCAGGGAAGTGGGTTGAGAAATACTTTGTCTTCACTGAGACAACAGTTATTTTTGGTTTGTTTGTATTTTTAAAAAAGGTAATAAAAATTGGTTTTAAAAATAAAAGTTTTAGTATATGAGTGGTATATGAAGGCAAAAAAGATATCTCCTTATAGGCTAAAAAAAAGTGGCCATATTTTTAAACAAAAAAAAAAAACTGAAACTTGAAAAAGTCAAAAGTTTTGATCTTACTTAATTTTGGGGTGGTGAGGGTGTATTGAGAAATACTTTATAAAAGTTAGAGACAGAACTTATTTTTTGGTTTTTATTTTTAAAAAAAGATAATAAAAATTGATTTCCAAAATAAAAGTTAAAGCTAAAAAAAAATAATTGCTGTTTAGCCAAAAAAAAAAAAAAACACTAAAAATGAAATATTAAAATAGAGAGTAGAAAAAATTTAAGAGATCAAAAAAGGTCACGTTACATTTTATTGTTTTAATAATGCTGACAACAGCCATGATTGGCTATCAAAAGAGAACCGGAGTTTGTATAATAAAAAACTTTTTTCTACCCCCCCCCCATAAACATCTGTGATAAATAGAAAAACAAATTAATTTATGTATGATTGATTAGATTTTGTTTTTGTTCTGTTTCTTTTTTTTTTAATCAGGGAAATAATGCGATGAAAAAATAAATAAAAATTGTTCATATTAATTAAAAGTTTAAAATCTTATTATTTTGTTATTACAAACTTTCTTGCCAGTCTAGCTGTGGACCAGCAGAAAACTTCTGCTGCCCGGTGCTGGTCTATGGCCCAGTGATTGAAGATCACTGGTGTAGGGGAAACAAGAATAGTCAAACATTCACAAAGTGATCCCAGCTCAATTCTTAGAGCCATGTGATCTTGAGCTAACTCTAGGGAGCAATAATAATTAAGTTATTTATATTTTTAGGTGTTTATATTTGTGCATCCAATATTTTTAGGTGTTTATATTTGTGCATCCAGATAGTATTTTGGATACCACAAAGGTATCATTTTTAAAGTCCATTTACTGTACTTTTTTTAAGATTAAAAAATAATTTATTGTGTTGTTGTACCCTCATGGTATATGGTCAGAACATTGAGGATGATCAGCATGCTTCAAGATTCCAGCTTGTTATAACCAATATTTTAGTACTTAAGTATGAGCATCCAAATTAACATTGTATATCATGTCTAAGTTTGACACTGTTAATAAGGTATCTTTTTTAGATCCAGTGACAAAGGATGATTGTTGATTATTTTTTGGTTTAATGCTGGTGATATTGTAGCTTATTAGTATTATTATTATGCTGTGCTTATTTTTTTAATTCTTTGTTGATTTCATACTCCTTTTACATTTGTTATATTTTTTAATGATGATGTTTTCCCATCTCCCCATATTATATACTTTTATATTTAATTTGCTTAATAGACTTTATGACAAGCATAAAGATTAAATGATACAAATTTAAATATTTATAGGTGTAAACCATTTCTTTTAAGTTGAATGATATTATTTCAGAGACAAACTAAAATATTTGGATCATCTTTTGAAGGTTTTATTAGCTTTCAGTAGGGATCTTATAAGTTGTTTATTCGGGGAAAAAGGGGGGGGGGAAAAGGGGGGGGGGGGGGGGGGGGGGGGGGGGGGGGGGGGGGGGGGGGGGGGGGGGGGGGGAGCCATTTTACTTTTATTGACACAAATACATGATCTGACATGGAAATGAGGATGAATGTGCTTGTTCAGATAATGATGAATAACAATAAATTTCTATTTAGATACTGATTTTCTGATTGATTTGAAGTGATTTTGTCTGCTCAAAAGACATTGTTTTATACTCTTCTAAGTTTTCTTTTATTTGCTAAAAACATATAAACAATTTGATATTATCCATGGATCAAGCAGCACATAAATGCCTAATATCAAATGCAGATGATACAACAGAGCTACTGCAATATTTTAGATTGTTGACCTAAATTATAGATGTTCACTATTATTTCACAATCTTGGCTCCCAAATATCATTTGACTTCTAAGTAGCAAAATTAATTAACTTTTTAATAAGAAATATTGCAATCTAAACCTTATTCTGATTGCACTATAATTTTTGATTTTCTGGTTTCTGACAAATTTTTAACTTTACAACATCTGTGTTATAGATAATAATTATCATTAATTTAAACTTTTAAAACGTTTTAACTTAATATATTTTTAATTCTACTTACATATTAATCTGAAATATTATGCAACATTCTTCACTATCAAATAGATAATATTTATACTAAACTTATATTTAAATGATAATTTATTTAAATATGACAATCATCCAGATAATTAATTGTTTAATTGGTGATTTGTAAATTTGTTATTTGCGTACATATTTATTCACATATACATGATCAAATAAAATTAATCTTTATTTAAGTATGGGCAACAGAATTGGACCAACAATTTTCCATTTGTTCACATGTCCTTTTAAAAATTTAATAATAATTCTTTACTTTCTAGAGTTTTTTCTTCTTCATAGATTTAATTACATGACTTTTCATTTAAAATATTTGGCAATGTAGACATCAATTACCAGAGATACTTTTTTCTTGGTATTTTATTCCTATATACATATTTATAAAACTCTCCCCATATTTCATAGTATTATCTCTCTTGGCTCCATATTTCCTTCTTATTGCCAAGGCTTCTTTACATCCAATAACAAGATGATGTTTTTACACTTTTAAGATTTTTATTTTCTTCTTTAAATTTGCTTTCCAATTCACAATTATATTTTTTTATATTATTACTAATTGTTTTTTCTATGATTTTACATATGTTTAGATATTCAATTCTTATTAATAAACCATTTTTAGAATTTTTCATATTCCTATTTTTTTTTTTCATATATTGTTTTGTTTCAATAAAAAATGTGTTGGTAAATTGTTGTTTTTTATATCAGCTAAATTTCATTGTGGCTTTTAATAGACTATCGGTTATCTTCTTACTGATTTCAGTCACATCAACAATTTTCAAAATCTGTTAATATTTTAAATTAATTGCAAGTTCTAATTTAAATTTATTGGAATGTTACTCAAAGTTATGAATATCAACTGTTAATTTTAAATTTTTTAATAGTTTTTGTCTTGCATTGCATGTATCTTACATTCCACCAACTGGTGGTCATTTTCTGTGTTGAATCTATTAAAAACATTACAATCTTGAAATCATGCCTCTTCTGGTCAAAGTATAACCCTATTCCAATGTATCTTCATCTAGATTTGACTAAATTTTTTACTGTGTACATTATAAAGGAAAAACAAATAAACAAACAGCAAATTATGATAAAATAAACACCTTTTCAAATAATGCAAATGTATATGTTAATGAATGGAAAAGTGGATATGTGCATTTATTTTTGTTATACTAACTAAAACAGAGACAAAACTCTCCATATAGTAGTGCCACCCAGTACAAGCTAGAGTAATCAATGGATGCAAGAAGGTTTGTGCATAAAATCCTTACCTAATTCTTACTCATTCATCATTCCTAAACTAGTTTCTAGCTTGTGCCTTTCATTAGTGAGGACCCTTGAATCTGAGTGCACTGCACTTAAATATCTAGGTGCAGTGCTCTCAGATCCAAAGCTCTTCACTGATAAAAGACACAAGCTAGAAACTAGTTAGGGGATATTGGATGGGTAGGCATTAGTTAGAAATTTTAAGGACAAACTTTCTTGCATCCATTGATTACTCCCACTTTTACTGGATAGCACTATTGTTTAGAGTTTTTCCACCATTTTAACAGCTGGTGTAAGCATAGGAAATAATGATCATGTGATTTTATGATATTATACTTACTTTGATTTTGTATTTAATAAATTACATTTAATTAATGTTGTTTTTTAGTTTGAATTAAATATTTGAGTGATGTTTCTAAATGCATTTTGTTTTAATATTCTTACTTTATAAAATTTAATTCTATTGTAATTGAAACCTTTCACTTACATCATATTTTGTAATTTAATTTTTCCAACTTCTAATGTAATCACAATTTTAAAATTATTATGTTATTTTTATTTATGCCATTAATTTTATCTAAAAAATGATTTGTGCAATAATAGTTAAAACAACCACCTTCTTATTCATGAGCTGGAGTTGAATCCATGTTGAGTAAATCATAAAATGATTTTTATGTCAAGAGCAAGAAATCATCACAAAGCTAACTCAGTTATCTATCCAGAATTGATAAATAAATAGATATATAGATATTAATTCCCTTGGACACTTAACAGAAGGGCAATACATGGACTTCAGAACACTCAATGAAGTAAGAAAAAATGCATGTTAGGAGTAATAAAAAATGATCAAAAATAAAATACATATGCAAAAGAATATATAGGTAAAATGGGGCATAGATATTTCTAGAAGAGATTATATGGGCAGTTAAAATCTTAAACTGGATTACAAAAGATTCTAAAATATTATGAAAGAGACCACATGTGAGATGGATAGATAAAATAAGGAAAGTGTGTTGGGGTGATATGGATAAATGAGGTGAGAAATCAGAGAAATTAGATTAAACTTGGAGAGACATTATCCTGCAATAAATGAATAGTGGAAAATGAGGATGATGATAATCAATATTAATTTGAACGGGTCAAATGAATGTAAATGTACTGAGAAATAAAAAAGTAATGTGATTGTAATATGTTGCTGAATTGCACCACTGATAGTGACAGAGTCCTACCTTTATAGACACTAAACTCAGGATTTATCATCACATTTATTTAACACATTAACTCAACTTTACAATAAAATATTTATTTATAAAACAAATTACATTTTGTTCTATTATTTCATAAGATATTCTATCTTTTTTATTTTCCCATTATTATATATCTTTCTCTACTTGAGTAAGTATTTTCTAATAAACTTTGTAGCAAACAATATAAAATCGTTAATTAATATTAAATTCGCAATCTTCTTTTTAAATCATCGATTTAAATTAATTTTTTTCTACCTTTATTTAAACGAGGTTTTTTAATATCTACTTAAAAAAATAATAATTCTAAAGAATAATAATCTGTATATAAGAATTGAAATAATTAATGTTATCATTTTTTTATTTATTTTAATACCGACATTTTCTTAATAAATATTTAAAATTTCCTTAGTTTATCAAAAACAATTCAACATGCTAGATCTCTAGTACTTTTTTTTCATGCGTCATAGCATCGGCCGGGAAGCGAACCCGGGCCAACTGCTTGTAAGGCAGCTGTGCTGACCTCTCGACCACCAACGCTTGATAGATCTCTAGTACTTGAAGTATTATTAATTGATATATTACAATTAATGTTTTCATATAGAATTAATTAATTATTTAAAATAGTATTGAATAGTTTGAATTATTTTCATACTATCTTAATTATTGCTTATTATATAAAGAAACATTTTACTTTTCACGTCATACCGTAACATTAATTTTATTAAAAACGGAAGCACCACACAAATTCTGTTCTTTTGTATTCTTACTATTAAACCATATTTTATTAATATTTTTTTTGGAAAATTTTGTAAATAAGAGTCAATATTTCTTGGCCTGCTGAATTGCATTCAGTCAGTGAATTTCTTTGCTCAGATTGATCCATATTGCAAGAAGGAAGTGAAGAGCTTTGTAATGCACACACACACACATCTAACTACCATCTATACTGTTTTTGCATTATCCAAGTTAATGACAAAATTTAAACATCTTATTTTGTGGATGTGTAATCCAATATCTTTTATTAACAAAAGCTAGTTTTTATTAAATAGCTGGCGATTTGATTGATATTTCCGTCTGATGTTCACTGATTTATCTTAATGTAGGGTAGATTTTGGTTCTTATGCAGATGGTAAATGTAAGTTAAGAAAATAATGTAAGATTTTAATATTAATGTATGATTAAAATAATTATATAATTGATTAATTGTGCACTGTAACACACACAAAGGAACTTAGGACTTCATGATACAGTGGTTACCACATTGATTTGCCATATGAGGTTTGGAAAAAAAATCCAGGTTATAAGTAGACTTACAAGTTTATTTATTTCAAGTAACTAATTACTAAAGGAGTATCTATTTATTCTTTAATAAAGAGCAAATTATCTGCATGGATACTATTTTTGACTTCAATCTTTCTATTCAGGAAAAGGTGAAGAATTTTTGCTCAGGAATGGATTATTTAATGGCTGTTTTACCAGAATTTTGAAACTATTCCTTCTTTTTCTTAAAAAAAAAAAGTGAAAAAAAAAAAAAAAAACTCTTAAAAGTTATAATTTTTTAAAGAAAAATTGGAGAAAAGGTATTACGATGAGAGTGGGAGCCCTTTTTTAAAGATGGCATCAAATGTAGCCAAACATTCTTTTTAAGTCAGTATATAATTTTTAATAAAAAAGAATGGTAAAAAATATCATGACAAAATAATACTTGAATGGTGTATGCTTTGAAGTTTATAAGAAGTTTGAGGACTGGAAGTTAACAGCCATGATTCATGACTTTGATTCCAGAATCTGTCATTCAATAATTATGCTAAAATACTTACTTAAAGCAGTCCAGTATTGTATATTAAGAGAATAAAACTGTTTTATCATCTATGGCAGGATGGGGAACTTTTTTTCTGCCAAGGGCCATTTGGATATTTGTAATTATATTTTCAGGTCATACAAAATTATCAATATAAAAATTATCCTGTTATATTTAATCAAAAATTTAATTAATTTTTATCTAATCATTATGAGTGGATTTTTAGCAGGCAGGCTAATTTCAACTTACCCTTTTTAAATGAAGGTCATAATTTTTTTTGTGTGTGAATTAAAAATAAAGTCATTATTCTTAATGATTGTTTCACATTTAATGACAATTTTTCCAAATTGCTTTATAACTATTCTTCATGACTGATTTCTTTTTTATGCTCTGGATATATTAATTCTATAGCAGCTAGGATGCAGTCATTTATAATCTCCCCTTCAGAAAATAATTTTAAAATTTCCGATTTCTTTTTTTTTTTTAATATAATTTGCCCTCATAGATTCATGTCAGCCATTTGATGAAGCTCCTTTTCAAGGTTTCTAATTTAACATTTATTTATTTCCTAACAATTAGTGTTTTTTTTTATTAAATTGAAATAATTTCCAGACATATCAGGCATAATGATTTAATCTTTCTTTCTATAAAAAAAAAAAATATATATATATATGTGTTGATCCATTTCTATTGAAATAAGCAATTTTCTGTGACAATTTTTTTTTATCTTACTCAATGTAGCCATTATAATAAAAGAAATGCAAAATAATAATAATAAAACAAAGTAAGATTGTAATTTTTATTTTTAAATATACAATTGGCATGCAAAAATCGTTATAAAAGCCAACAAAATGCTCCCAGCATCATAGATTAAATCTGTAGTTAGATAGACCACACTATATAGATAATCGGCTGGAATATTGCATCTTTGATATAATGAATTACAATTATTATAAATATTGGATGTAATTGAGAAAATAAATATTTTATTTTACTTAACTCTTAATTTAATATTTAAATGACATGCATGATTAAATAGAAGTTTTATTCAAGGTCATTTTTTGAAAATGCCTAGCGGCATTATTAAAAGCTTTGAGCACCAAAGATGGCCTCAGTGCTGGAGATTCTCCATTCCTGATTTATGGCATAGAACAGCTGATTTATTTCATGTATTTCTTCACAACTCATTTAAACTTGTATCAATTGTTTAAACTTAAATAAACAATCATACATTCCATTTATCTTTTAACAAAAATTTTAAAAAATGATATTGTATGTTGATATAAACATTACAAGCATAAAGTTAAACTAGTTAATAAATAATTAAAAATTACCCCAAATCTAAAACTTAACAAGACTAGCCAAGAAAATAATACCAGAACAAGTTAAAGTGTTATTTCATTATTAAATATTTTTCAAACATTGATCATAAAAAGTTAATTATATGTCCTCCAAAAAAACTAATAGTACAAAAAACCCCAGAGTTTTTAATTATAATTTATATGGTGTCATAGACTATTTTATTTAGTTTTATGATAAATATTGTTTAGTAAGTTAATGGAGTAGAAACCTGTAGTTTATAAAGGTAAGATTGTTCAATTTTTTTTCTTTATGTTTGGTATGATTTCTTTTTTTAAAAAAGAAAACATTTAAAACAAATAGAATTTGAATATTTTAATAATCAAAATGTAAACTTTATTGATAAAATAATAAAACATTTTAAAACATTACTACAGATTTTAAACAATTCTACAGATTCAAAGTGTATTATAAACTTTGAATATCCTATAAAAAAAAGCTTATAATTTAAAATCATCAATGATTAATGAATAACCATTTACCTAAGATTACAATTGTGCATAATATCTTTATCTAGTGCCTATTCATCCAACATCCCCAGACTAGTTTCTGGCTTATGACCTTCATCAGTGAGGAGCCTTGGATCTGAGAGTACTGCACTTAATCCAACCTTCCAGCGCCACCTTTTATCTTTTTAGTTAATTATAAAGCTATGAGTTCAAAATGAAAGCACAATAATGTTTTCAACCCAAGACCATTCATTGTATAATCATTTAGATTTCAACATCTATCCATTTTGGTGCTTTTGGTTCTTTAATAATCATAGTCACCATCATCCTATTTGGCAGGATTGGTATTAAAACACTAAACAGCACACGATTACCATTCTCTATGCTTACACATGCTGTTATAACAGTGGCATAATTCTCCATACAATAGTGCCACCTGATGCACTACTGTATGGAGAATTTTTCCTGTTATAACAGTGTGTGTAAGCATAAGAAATTCTGATCATACAATGTTTTGTGGTTTAAGGCATTGTAATCTTACTACTACATTTGAATAAAACTAAAGTGTGTAAAAAAATATTTTGTATCACAGTGCAAAATTTTCTAATTAATTTTTGAAGTATTTATTATGCCAACAAAGTTTTTTTCTAATTACTTAATGATAAAACTTTCAACTCTCTTTCTTTGTGAATATATTCACATTTACAATAAAGATATTTTGCTTTCATTAATTTTGCAGTAATATTGTACAGTAATTATAAAGATATTAAATAAAAATTAGGACCTTATATCAAATTTATTTAATGTACACATTTTACCATTTACTACGCTGTCTTTTAAATCAATCTTGTGTTAAGATTTGTAGAGGTCTCTACTGTTGTTTTTCAGGTACATGGTTTTAAGGTTATAGCCTTTATATTACTTTACGTAATGAGTATGCACTTAACAAATTTAATTATTACAACTTTATGAGCACAGTTTATATAATTTTTTAAAATATGTAATGAACAAAGTTTTTCTTATTATTTTAAGTGAGAATATTTACATTGGAAGGTATATTGCTCTAAATGACTTTCCAATTCTAATATTATAAAGATATTAAATGAAAATTAGGTACATAAATTACATTTTAAGTAATGTAATGTACACATTTTAAATTAATATTGTGAATAATCATTTTTTAAATGACATAATAAATGGAAACTTATCTTGCAATTTTATCAAATGAGGAAGTCATATTACTTTCCATAATATTGGCATCCTCTTATATCATAATTAAGAAATGGACTGCCATTTAAAAAAATGGATACCCATAAAAATGTTACTATTTTTGAAAGATCACTGTAGCAAAAAGTTGTATGTTGTTTGAAGTAATGAATACAAATATTTTATTCTTGCTGAAGCAAATATTCATATCAAAAATTTTTATATGCAGAAAAATAATGTAATTGCTTTGGAATAATGAGAGTAAGTTTCAAATCTATTTTTAGGCATCACTGTTGTGTTGCCCTGCACAATTTGAGATAGTTGGCAGAACATCCAACTTGGGATTAGGAGGTCCCAGGATCAATTTTGGAGCTTGCAGGTCTGGCATTCAAATTTTGTATAAATTCCTGAACAATAACCCATATGCCTTTTTTAATCGTTGTGTTCAGAAGCTCAAAACTGGGATAAAAATATGAATTTTTTTTTTGTAATATATGAAAGTTTTAGAGGAGAGAAAAAATTGAAAATATATTTATATAAAAGATAAACAGAATTTTCATGAAATCAAAAAAGGATAGAAATTTCTAACTGGATTAGGAATATTACATTCAGATTAATTTCAAGAATTTTCGAAAGAAAAGAGAATTATAACAGGATTACTTTTAAAAAAATTTCACTGCAGATTATTTTCAGAATTTTGTAATAATGGTTCAGCAAAAAAGTGATTTGATTTTAGCAATTTATCTTCAATCCATTTTTATTTTTTTAAATTCAACTTATTTATATATGAGAAAAATCTTTTAATTCTGACTTTGGCAACTGTGAAAAATAATGAATTTTTAATTTTTTCCCCAAACGAGAAAAGTAATTTATGATGCTTCTGTGGAAATCAGATGACTTTTTTATCGTTTATTTTCTTGAAATCTTTTTTTATTTATTTAAACTATAATCCATTTATCTTAACAACACTATCTTTATTTATTATTACATTAAAAATTAATAGGCACATAAGTGAAATCACCCTCCCCCCATTTTTTTTATATATGTGTGTAGATATGCTTGAATAATGAAAATTAGAAGGTTGATGAAATTTAAATGTTGAACGCATCAATCTATTAATTTTATTAACTGTCTATTAACATAATATAAAATTAAAATATAAGTCATTGCAGAAAAAAATATGTTAAAAAACCAAATGTGATTTAATTATTGTAATGGAATGAATCCACCATGTCCCTTTTAAAAATGAATCAGATAGCAAATAACACTACTATTCTGTTTATTGGCACATAAAAAAATAATATATTTTATTCACTAACTCCACATTAAAAAAAAAATCATCTAATTCCTCATGTTCTTAGTGCTAAAGTTAATATAAATTGATAAATGAGATGAATGCATGCTAATAAATTATATAACCAAATATCTCAAATTCTTATTTGATAATTTCAAAAAAAAAAAAAAAAGTATAATTCTATGAGACTTTATTTTACTATAAAGACTTCACATTTATGTTTAAATGATTATCATGTGTAAATAATCCTATTTTATATATTGATAATATTTCTTATTATTATTTAAACTTCATAAAATTATTACATAAGTATATTCATGTAAATCAGAATTCATGTGATATCATTTAGTTCATATGAATTTAAATAAAAATGAGATCCATAGACAGGGTTTAAAATCAGTGACCTAGTACACATGAAAGCTACAGACCATGCATACAAGCATCTTGTCACAATATACATTTTATCTGCATTATAATGTTATTCTATATCACACTCAATTCTCTACAGAAATGATAAAATATACATGTAAAATACAATAACACAAATCACAACATTTAACATATATATAATGAGATTCTTATCCAAAAAATTATGTATATTTTAATAGGACTGTCTTGCCCTTAAGATATCATTATATTAATGTATACTAATATGTATCAAATGTACAGAATATAAAAATTTAAATAACATTCGGCATGCATGTAATTATTTTCACATAAAAGCAGAAATACACATCTGTGAGCAAGCATATCATTATTTCAATAGAAATAAATAGGATATCACATCAGTGTTTATATACTCAAGACAAAAAAATATGCATATGATTATAGATAAAACCCTTATTTCAAACTTTAATAATTTTAATATCTTCATGCCTGTTACTACTATTATTATATATTAAAATATATTAGATACATATACATCCAAGCTCAACATTTTTATAAATAAACAATAAATACATCCCTACATTTAAATTACTTAAATTGCATTATCATTTTATAATATGATTATATAAAGTTATTCCAAACATTAACACTTAATGTTTTCCTGAAAGTTTGTGATGATGGTGTTTTAGTTGTATTTATATATAGGACTATTTCCAGCATCTAATATGAGTATTGAATGTCTTTAAAAAAATTTAACTTTATGCAAATATTCCAAATACATTCAACTGTTAATAATAGGACATAGTTCAGTATATGCACAATGTCTCAAGAGGTATTATTCTCCCGTTCTCAAAGTGTTGCTGGCCTGACTAGTGAGAGCACTAGCATGGGAAATGAACCTGGTTGTAACCACCCTGCCAATGGCAACAGTCAGATAAAAATTTTATAAACTTATCTATGAGATTCCTCCTGATTTCTCCACTTTTTAATGTACAGATATAGATATTTTGGTCTCATGATAAATAAAACCCATAAATATATAGATTCACATTATTAGGTGGATAGAAACTAGTATCTACTTGTAAAAGATGTTATAATGGAAAAATGTTGAACTGTCAACATTGGATATTCAGGTGTTTGATATCTTAGCATACCTTATAAATAAACGTTGTTCACAAAATATATGTATAATGAGAGAATGGATTGTTTCTGCACTAGTAAATGGTTGTAACATGGAGTTGAGACAATGTGCTGAGAAACACCAAAAAAATCACAACATATATATATATGAGTTGTACTGTTATTGAAATTATATTAAAGATTTTTATTAAATGATTGCTTTCTGAATTTTAAGTGAATAAATAATCTATTATTTTACTTCAACTAAATTAATTTGGGGTTTGTATTTTATAATCGTGTTATTGATTCCCCCCTTCATTTATGTGTAATTCAAATTTGCATATATTTTCTCATTGGTTTCTTTTTTCTTCATAATTTAAAGCTGAATGTATTTTTAGAAAATTTCACCAAAAATGCACTCAGCTTTAGGTTATAAATAAGAAAGAAACCATTTTGTTATGCAAACAAATATATGCAAATATGAATTATGTAAACACTTTTTCTATTTTTGAATTTAATCAAAGTGTAAGAGCAGTAAAATCTATGAAAAAACATATTATTATGAATATGATTATCAAAATCTATTATATGCTGCAAGAAACTGTTGCTTAAGTAGTGTCATTTGCTTAAAATGTATATTAGTGCATGCTATATAATTGCATAAATTAAATAAATATATTGAAAGATATTAGAATGAAACAGTATAGCAGATGATTCTGTTAGTTGAAAATATTACATGATGAATAGACAAAAACACCTTTTAATCAACTTGTGAACTATCTGTAATTTTCTAAACATCCTAGAAATCAGTATAAATATCTAACAGATATAACAATTCCCATTAGCTGGAGCTCCGTAAAGAAATCTACAAAAGCCTTTTAAGCTATAAGTAAATGATATTCTGTTAATCATATAGATTTTAATCCTACAGTTAAAATACTTTTGGAGAACTTTAATATTTTAGTTGAAATTTTTTCTTAAAATTATATGAGGCAGAAAAGAAATCTACTCTATAGTTATAAAATGATGTGACAAAAGTATGTAATGAAAATAATTTTAGGTAACGTTAGATTGGGGTTTTTTAAAATTATTTTGTAAGTAATTTTATAGTTTTTGTTAAAATATACAAACACAACTTAGAGAATTTTTTTTTACAGAAATAGAATTCTGTATTTAAATGAATGTTATTACATTATGTAAATGTTTTAGAGTTGTTATTATGGAGACTGAAAGTGGCAAAGCTTAACATATTTGCTCATTTAGCCTTTTTTTTTTGTCTTTTGAAAAAAAAATTGTGAGCATTGTTAATATCTTTTTTATTGCATTCTTTCAATCTTTTTTTCCTTCATCAACAAATGATCTGTTTTTAGAAATAGAACCTAGAAATACACATCTACTCTAAGAAGTTTTGCAAAAAATCATAAGTGATTATTTGATGCAATGTGTTAAATAAGGGTTATTTTGAATCTTATATATAGGTTTGATGTCATTCTTTTCTAATTTTATCCAACTTTAATGTAATATTGGAATTTCAAAAACATCCTATATATTGCATATGAAATAAATATTTTTCCATTAGCCTAAGCTAAATGGGTGAGGTTGAGTTCAGCACCAAAAATGATAGAAGAGTTCCAACCCCTAATACTACTATAAATGTGTAAACCAGTTGAAAGGAATCTGAAAATCATAAAAAATTAACTTATGTATTTAAATATATTAAACTTTATAACTCTTAAAAGAAATTTATATGGATGTTGGAAAAAGGAATTTAAAATAGTGCTAACTAAAACTTTGCATGTATTATATTTTAATATTATTCATTATTATATATTTTGATAAGATATAGTCTATTAAAGCTAGCTATTAAATATTTATCAATGTTTATAATTGTTATATGTATTTCTAAATATTAATCTGCCATGGGAAGCAATAATTAAATTTTCCAGATATTTAGAATTATTGATTATAAGATTGTGAGGATAGACCTTTCTTTATAGATAAAAAATTAATTAATTTTAATACAACTTCATATTTATCATGAAAATAGCACATGAATTTATATACTATAATTATTTCATTAATTAAATTGTTAAATTTTGAGTCTTTCTGCTGCAAACTTTTATTTATTTGCCTCAGTAATCTAAGCTCTTAACTCTTTCTATCCTTTGATTAGACAGGATTTGGCTAAAAAAAAAGAAAGTATCTGAAACAAATGTCCTCTTTTCCTAAATAATCTAGTTACTGATATAAAACAATATTTACTCACCCATATGAGACTATATATTGTTACATATAGCAGCCCAAGTTAATGCAGACATTAGTGATTTCTAAATTAAACTCTAATCAGTTCTACTAAGCTGACATTCTGTTGCAATAATCAACATTACAATCTAATTTATCCCTATCAAAAGAATTACCATTTTATAGAAATGAATACATGTTGAAAACTTAAATATAAAATCAAACCTAGGCAAAATCATAAGCTGGGAAAACTTTAAAAAAGTGTTTTATGTTAATTTTCCTTTACAACTAATTTAAATTAGTTGGGGGAATCATTTGAATGAACACATATAATAAATTTTATTTTACTGCTTCGGTTGCTAAGTCAGAGCTGTAGAAATACATATTCTTCTTCACCTATCAATTTTTTCTTGAACTATCACTGCGTTTATTAATCAATAAGAAATCAAAGTCTCATTGTAATATTTTTTAATATGGATAGTTTTTTAAAAATATATTTTTATTATTTATTTAAAAAAATAATATTTTTATAAATTATTCTCTTTCTTATGATTAATTTCTCAAACTGCCCCACCCTCTTTTTTTTTTTTTTTAAAATCTTCTTTATGTCTTAAATTTAAAAGTAAACCCCAGTAGTTTCATTAAGCTGACTGAAGTTCATTAATAAAAAGTTAATTCATGTTTATTTACAACATAAATATGCACATATTAGTCAAGCATTGGTAGCCTAGCGGCTAGCATAGCTGTCTTCCAAGCAGCCAGCCTGGGTTCGCATCCCAGTCAATGCTTTGACATAAATAAAAATTAAAAAAATATGCACATATTAATAACAGCTGCAGTGACATGAAAATATAGTGAACATTAGCAATTTGCTCTGATATCCACTAAAACTTTCATTACTTTTTATAATAAAATAATGTATAAAATTATTGTGATACATCAGCAATACATTATCTACTCTACTATATATATTTTTTAAATAATAGTTGTGGAATATTTTGGATTATATCTGATTAATACTAAAAGTTAAAAATGAAGTATTTTACATGTTTGGTATCAATCATTGCATTGTTATTTTTATCAGAATAAATTTTTAATAGGTTTCTGTTCTATCATACTGCAATATTCATTATTTATTTTTTTCCAGACTCTCGAAAAATGATGGATCAAAATTTTTCTCCCATAATGTAAAGTAGAAGGATTTACAAAAGAAATTAAGTTAGAATAATTATAAATCTTCTCACAATACAGAATCATTCTCCATATTCATACACATATACTTAGATGCGGTCAACAGATCACATTCTGTAGAAATAACTGGATAACTTTTACATTAGGTTGTTCTCTATAATGTATTTATAAGAATTAAAAGAAATCTAAAGATACCACATTATTACACTAATTTGTATTGCTGCTCAAAACTGAGATTTACCAAATATATGTATTTCTTTTTGTATTTTTTTAAAAAACAATTTTTTTCTATTTTCTTCTGTGTGTCTCTTTTTTTCTAAATATTAAATTGTCGAAGAAACTATCATTTAATTTACTAAGCAAACACATAATCAAGTTTCATATAATAATTTATAAACAGCAGAGAAAATAAACCCACTTCTCATTTAATGTTTAATAGACCCTAAATCAGGCGAATGGCAAATTTAATAAAGACATATTTGACTAATAAGTTAAACCTTAGTTTGTTCTATAATTTAATTAGTTTAGCATTCTGCATGTTTTGTATTTGATATATATGTTATGTAGAACATTTTTAGTTTTTATGCATATATAACTTGAAAATATAAAAAAAATTTCCATGTATTTGCTTAGGTAAAATTCAACCAAAATGTAATTAGGCAAACAATCAATTAAAAAAAGCAATTGCAAACTGAAATCATGATAACTAGTAACACATTATTTTTGCCAGATTTACTTTTAAATAAAAACTGAAACCTCTCTTCATACTCTATATTATTAATAACAATCAAAAGTTAGACATATATATTTTGTATGTGTGAAAACTGGAAGATATCAACTTCCTAAATATTTTTCACAAGTAAGGAAATCCCTCCCACAAGGAGTTATATATATATCTTATTTCCCAATTTTCTTTTTAAATTTGTTTAGTATTCTTGATGTATTTCTAAAAAGGATAGCACAAAGTGTACACTGTTGATTCACACATTTCAGCCTCTTCTGGCTTCCTTAATTGACAATCAATTCAACTACTGACTATCTTAATGCATACAAACGCACATAATATAAAGGCACTCTAGAATTGAAAAATATATATAAATAAAAAAGGTATTTTGTATCCAGCAAAAGGTATTAATGATATTTTAAGTACTAATAAAATATGGTTTTAAAGTATTAAATATTAAAGTTAATAAAATATTTAATGTCTTTTAAAATTTTTGTCAAATATAATTAGATATCTTAATTTTTTTTAAAAAAATCTAATTTAATAGGTTTTTTTTTTTTTTGCATTTAAAATTTTTCAAATAATTATTTTAACCATTTTTTTTAATGAAAGATTTCCATTATTATTTGAGAAATATACTATTTTTTTTTTTTTTGACTTTATACCATTTAATGTTTTTTTTTTTTTTTTTAAAAAAAAAATCTTATTGTATTTCTTTTATTAATAAATTTGATATAAATATCTAAACTAAACTAGTACTTTTAAAGCACTCCATAAATGTTCAAATATAACGATCTGTCTTTGAAATGCAGAAGTTTAAAATTAGCTCTAACATGTGATTCAATAACTTTTATATATATAATAATTCCAATTACTCTTTGATTGTTTCTTAAGCATAATTTGCAGATGGAAAAAGTCAATATCACACATTTAATAATATTTTATCAATTAGTAATATAGAGCACTAAAATTTTTTTCTTGGTGAATAATAAATTTTGGTGGCAAAGAATTTTACCATTTGCATAAAGTAACCAATAAAAATAAAAAGATTAATGCTATTACACAGTTCAGGGATTCATATAAACAAATAAAAAAGGAATTCCTTTTTGTTGAAATATATATATATATTTACACAATTCCTTTTTGTTGAAATATATATATATATTTACACAAATCATATACCCATCTTTTGGGCATTGGTTGTTTCCCATTTATTTAATAAAAGTTTTTTTTTGGGAAAAAAGAAGTTTAGTAAAATTGTCATTTTGTGATTAATAAATCACTTATAGCATGAAAAAAAATACAAATATACAAGTACAATATCAAACAAGTTTATTTTCTATGATGGAATTAAGCTAGTAAGCATAAAAACAATACAAAAATTAATACAATTTATACACTTCTCAAAATTTATATGGCAAAAGATTTTACAAAAATTTGTGCAATTTCATCATAAATTGACAGCAACTGACTTAGAATAGCATTTGTGCAACATTATTTATTAAAAATATTTAAAAATATTACATACATTCTTTTTTATGATACATTAAGATTTGAGTAAAAAGTAATTGGTGTCACAAAATATAATTAGAAGCAAGTCTCACCCATATAACTATACCATTTTTTAATTTCCTATCTCTTCTTTTTTTTAATTCTCCAAAATCCCAACATACCTTTAATAACTGCTTTGGTTGAATGGCATTAACAAATCCAATTTTCCTTCTACTCCAAAATTTCCTCAATAAAAAAACCTTGTTCATTTATTTCTTTTTAACACTCTATATTCCTCACCCTATCTTTCCAATCCATCTTTTTCTTTAGTTTCCAAATCCACATTTATAAAACCTCCATTATTTTTCCTAGTTATCTATGCTTCTACTTCATGTAAAGATTAACTCCAATTAGAGTCTTTATATTAGTAGATTTATCATTTTAACTTTTAAACTTTTTTTAAAAATCATTTATAACTAGTAACCTTGGCTTTTTTTATTATTATTAAAAAAGCACAAACAAAAATATATAAAAAAAGAGATTTTGCAGTGCAATAAACATTAATGCCCGATGATGATTGCTTATAGAGATGAAAATTCAATAATTATTCTGATGGGTTAATTTTTCTTGCAGGTGAAGAATTTACACTTTTTTTTAATGATTTCTATATTTCTAATTATTTGTATAAACTTTCTTGGACGTTCCCATTTAAAAACAAAACAATATTATCATTACTTCAGATTATTTTGTTGAACAAAACACCTAAAATTTTCAAACATTTTTTTAATTTTATTCAAATGCACTGTATAAATTAAATTTAAAAATATAGTGATTGAAAGAAATAGGAACAAATAAAAATTTAAATTACTGTTAACCAAATATATAAAAGTAGTTAGTTATGAGGAAAAATCTAATCTTAGGTAACTTTTTAAAGTGTCATGTGACTTATTCTCAAAAATTCATCCCTATAGTTCTTTCTCTAATTGGATTTTTTTCAATACTGATGAAGAAGAATTCAGATTTTCTTTTGCATTTATATGATCCAGGCTCATTATATGAAGCTTATGAATAATTTCCAAATTTTCTAATTGTTCACTGGTTTCATTGTTAACTGTTTCTTGAATAACCTCATTTGAGTTCGCAATCAATTCAGGTTCTCCAGGTGATTGATCCAAATGATTTGAATATTCTTGACTGTAATCAAAAAACTGCTCTGAACTCTCTGAATTCTGATGAAGCAGATTTCTACTTCGACCTAAATTAAATAAACACATACAACTACATTAATTGTGCATAATAATAATTATAAATTTAAAAACATTAATATCGATAATAGTATTACTTGTGATAATAATCTGAATATTAATAATAAAAAATTGATACAATGAAATAGTATATGCAGTAATAAATAAAAACTAGTAGTAAATGATAGTAAACTATTAACTGTGCAGCCTTTGGTGGCGCTGTTTCTAGTTAAAAACAGAGCGTTATAACATTACCGAGCCGCTAGATTTTTTTTATCTAATAGATCGTATTTTGACATACGGCTGTATTTTTTTTTTTAATATTTAATATATTGTTGTTGTTTGTTTTGGACATAATTATTTTTTTTTTAAATATATTGTTGTTGTTTGTTTTGGACATAATTATTTTTTTGGTTTTCATTTGATAAATTTCAAACTATAAAGGAGACTTTGACCTTTTTTTTTGGATCTCAAAAGTACATAATTTTTGAATACGCCTTTATTGGGGGGGGGGGGGATTTCCATTCTAAATCTACTATTTCTTTTTTACAGATGTCTTATTTTTTTTGTTTTGGATTCGATACATTTCAAAGTAATAAGGGACAGTTTTAACTTTTTTTTGGAATATCTCAAATATACACAATTTGCTTTACATACGACTTTCTTTTTTTGTTGTTGTTGTTATTTAAAATTAGAATCGACACTTTCTTTTTGAATTATGTTAAAAATGAGGGGGTTTGCTGTTGATTGATTTAGCAATAAAAAATTCAAACCTGTCCGACAAACTCCGCCTCAGATGTCCGTATTTACTTATAAACGAAAAGAATTGTTTGGTATTTTATCATACATTTATAAATACGGGTTTTTTTTTTGTGGTTGGCGTGTTTTGATTTTTTTGTTTTTTTTAATAATAATAAATAAAACGGGGTTTTGATTTTTTTGTTTTTTTTAATACTAATAAATAAAACGAGACTTCTTTTTTCTCTTAGATTTATAAATACGGGGTTTTTTTTTTTGTGTTGGACAGGTTTTGATTTTTTTTGCTTTTTTTAATAATAACAAATAAAATGTCCAAAACAAAAACCAAAAAGTCAATCGCGGTATTGTTTTTTTAACACAAAAAATATGTATATTAACCAGTTTTGTTACATTCTGTAGAATTTATTTATTTATCTTTTTTAAGAATCGTACAAGTTTGTTAAAGATTTTTTGTTTTCATAACAAATAAAACGTCCGGTATTTTTATTCTTTTTTAACAACAAAAATTAAGCTCGGGTTCATTTTTAAAATCTACTTAACGTGCTGTTTATTGATTTAAAACAACAACAACAAAAAAACCTCTTTTTGCTTCTAAACGGAAAGAATAGGTATGTCAAAAGAAGAAGTATTTTTTTTTTTTTTTAAAAAAATCAATCAATCAAGAGATGTCCAACAAACTACGCCGCCCCCTTTTAACACTGTCATTCTGGGTGTTAATTACATGATTTACAGATAAAAATAATCGCAAACAAAACACAAATTCTTTCCAGAAAATAAATTTATTAACCACATATGACTGAACTAAATCAACAGTAACGAATGGCAGGATGTTTTGGGCTTGCAAAAATGCAACTGCCTCACTTTCTCTGTTTGAGACGTCCCACAAATATAATAACATGGTAGACATTTTGTTCTTTTTCAACTCTCATCCGAGTCATGACAGAAATGGTATTTTTCTGCAAACAACTCCAATCATCTGCCAGAGAGCTTGAGAAATTGTATTTTGTCTTTTTTGACCCACAAAAAAGCCAAAATTAGCCAAAAAATAAAATTTTGACAAATATCAATAATACGCTGAAAATTACTAGTACGCAAAATCTTTCAGTTGGGAAATACAGAAAATCATAAACATCAAGAAATAAACACTTGAAAAAGATGACAATGCTCACACTCTCATTTTAAATTCTAGCGACAATACAAATTCTGTCAATATGTATAGGAATTCAACCCACAATGAAATCAATGGCAAACT
Organism: Epiperipatus broadwayi; assembly: GCA_028023455.1. Classification (NCBI taxonomy): domain Eukaryota; kingdom Metazoa; phylum Onychophora; class Udeonychophora; order Euonychophora; family Peripatidae; genus Epiperipatus; species Epiperipatus broadwayi. The sequence continues at coordinate 479,076 of JAQFVV010000063.1, forward strand.
ATACGATCATAGTATTGTTAGTAGATGTAGTGTTATTGAACGCGGAAGAATTGGCCACATATTATAACCACTACATACGACCTACTCGTATATTAATGATCATTCGTATATTAGCCATAGGTTCGGCCGCGAAAGCGGTGTAATTCTGTATTTTTACACAGAAACAGTACCACCAATCCAAAATTGTAAAATTCATATCTGAAATATTTGTGATAATATCATTTTAAGATTTACCACTCTTGACTTTACATAATCATGGTAGAATATTTATTAAATGTTGATCAAACTTTAATTACTAATTAAAAACTAGACTGTTTCAAGCCATAAAAGTAATTTTTCATAGTAAAAAAAAACAGGAATAAAAATTAATTATAATGAATTAATTTAAAATGAGCTGTATGATATAAAAAAGTGAAAAAAAAACACATTATTTTTAAATAGAAGAATTCTGCTTTAATTATAATGCAACTGTTATAATTTACTTCAGTTAGCATTTAGTGTTTATTATTATCACATAGTCATTTGCTTTGAAAAGAAATTTTTATTCAATGGGCCAAATATTTTTTTTCTTTTGCCTCAGTAGAATCCAGTCATCAATAAATCGTTAGTTTACTAGACCATATCAGATAAACTTCTCAGAACTTAGCTTTTGATGAATATTGAATTCAAATAATTTTTTTTTTTTAAATAAAATATTTAAATTGTAGACCACTACAATTTAAATATATGTTAGATTCTCTTTGGTTACAAAAAAACACTTTGCAAGATAAAAAAAAAAAATATTTAAGCTTTTGATGAATAATAAATTTTTTTTTCCTTCTACGTGGTTCAGAGATTTTTTTTTTTAAGTAACTGAAAAGAATGTTTACCTTCATTCAGACTGATAATATTTACACACAAAAAAAATATTTACCTGAATATAAAAAGTTCTTATTAACTATAATATATATTAAACATTTAATGGCTTATTATCAAAAAAAATATTTATTCCAATCCCTCCTCCCAATTACTATCTGAATGCAGCTAATCTTATGTATAAAAAAATAGATATTACAAAAATTTTACCAGTTCTAACTTATGGATCTGAGACTTAGATACTTAATAGAAGAGCAATACAGAGACTTCACACCACTCAGAGAAGTATGGAAAGATTCATGTTGGGAGTAACAAGAAGAGATCGAAAATGCAATGTATGGGTAAGAGAACAAACAGGTGTTACTGACCTCATTGAAAAAATTAAAAGATTGCAGTGGAGTTGGGCTGGACATATTGCTAGAAGAGATGATAGTAGATGGACAATTGAAATCTTAAACTGGATTTCAAAGGATTGTAAAAGACCCAGAAAGAGACTATATGTGAGATGAATGGATGAAATAAGAAAGTGGGCAAGGGTGATGTGGAGAAGAGAAGCTAAAGATCGGAGAAGATGGATTGAACTTGGAGAGACCTTCCTCCTGCAGTGGATTGATAATGGTTGATGATGATGATGATTACAAAAATACCCTTTGGAAAATAAAACTTTAGACCCAAACTATATAACATATTTTTTGAAGCAAAACAACAACAACAATATGAATTAGAATTATTCATTTATTTATGGATAGCTGCTTTAACAACTTGTAAAACATCTTTAAAAAAAAATAAAACCCTTTTAAAAGATGTGATAATTATAAAAGCAATGCAGATCTTATATCTCTTTATATGCAATGTTCTTAAAATAAATTCTGAAACATTCATGACATAATAGTTAGTATGACTGGCTAGTATGGCCATAAATTTAAATTGAAATCTGGTCCCAGTAATTCATGGAAATTTTTTCAGTTATCAAACAGGCTTAGTTAAAAATTTTCTTTCAGGTCACTGGAAAATCAACTCAAAATAATCTTAGAGAACAAAGACCTGAATGTTGGTTGGTCAAATGAAAGTTAATATGCTGGCTGAAAAAAGAAAAAAAAATACTTATATGATATGATATTCTCAAATGGTAAAAGGAGGAGAATCATACTTTGCTAGCATTACACACAGAATTATTTTATAAAATGAGTAAAAGTTACATTTCTTGAAACAGCAGCTGTAGCCAAGTTAAAATTTTAATAATAATAAAAAAAAAAGGACATGAAGAGAGCTTCTATTAATTTGCTCAAAACATTCCTATCAAACTCATGTCTAAAAATTTTGCAAATAAGGCTATTTTATGACTTCTTTAATACAAGATGTATTGAGTTTCTTTAATTAATTCTGTAATAACAAGTATTGTTTCTAATTAAAATAATTTCTGAATTCAGTAAAGATAGAATATATGACATTGAAATTCAGTATGGCTATAGAATGCCTGCACACTATATCTTTCACAATAAAACGGATTCCTTTCCCTTAATACTGGACTAGAATGACACTGCAGATTAAACTATGATTCACATGTATTTATTTTATAATATTTTTAAATTTTATGAAAGAATGATGCATATAGTGAATGAAGATTGATTTAGTACTATTATGAAAAGTCATTTCTTTATTAAATCTGACTGCTGACAACAAATATTTTTTATTGCTATTCCCAATGTCATTTAATTGGAAATCCAGATATATTAAATCTTTATCATACTGAACTCATTGTTTAAACTGCAATTTTATCTCATCTTCAAATATAGATTTACACAGATTATTACATATCATATTAATAAATTATTGAATCAATATCTTGGAAATGGTTAACAAATAAATAAATAAATATATTGATTAAATAATCATAAGTATTAAAAAATAAGAAAAGTAACAAATACTTAATCTTATTTATGATTTATCCAAGTAGCTGAGTAAAATTTACATGAGAATAAAGTATTTTTAAGGCAAAAATTCTCATATTTCATATTAATTTACATCCGTGATTAAGCTGTCAAATTTTTATTCATTTTACTTTTATAATATTATAACTTATACTGCTTTATTTTCTAATGCATAAATAATGCATGTCTATGATGAATAAAAACAGTATTTACACTATCTCGCTATAATGGTTATTCAATTGTTGCTCAGATAAAGTTTTGTTTTTTTCTAGTAGGTATTTATTTAAGGATCAATAATTGGGTGAACAGCTACTTAAATAAAATCAGTTATCAAAGGAAAAAAAATCTAAGCTTCTAAAAAAAAGTTTCAGGAACAAGGAAAAAACTTTCATGTTAGACTTGGATTTAAACTCCAGGTCCAGAAGATCAAAATGCTGATTATCATGCCATCTATGGAGATAACTAAGCAATGTTTACTACAAATAAACAATGTCACTGATTACAATAAAAATCAGTGAAGTTCAAAATTATTTGAAACAGATATATATAATGAATAATCTCTAGTCTAATAAAATTATTAAGATAAATATATTCTTGTATGGATAAGACGCAAATTCTAAAGTTCAATATCTGTGGATCACAATTCCAGCTTTATCACTTCCGATGCCCAAATGTATGAATTTCTGAGCAAAAAATCATTTGATTATTTTTTATTTAGCATATATTCATTCTGGTATTGCATTTAAGTAATCAATCAAACATATTTTATTTGTCAATAAGTTATCTATCATAAAAATAGCCCTTTTATTTTTCTAGATACATTAGACTTTTTTAAAAAAGGCAAAAACCATGCCTCTTGAAATGGGTAATTAAATTTTATGATTCATCTTCAAACTTACCCTACTAAGATAAACTGAGCTAAGAGGACGGTAAATTATAATGATGAAGTGTTAAGGTTTGGTCATAGAAATTATATATTATAGATTAGATACTTTTAAACTTCCAGGCAAAAAATCTAATATACATAGCATTATTAAAGACGAATAATAAATACACTTTGTAAAAGACTGAACTTTTATTTAGAAATGGGAATTTATGAAATCGTCAATATTTTAAAATTTATCTAAATTAAAAAAACATAAAATCTAGTTTTTGGACGATTCTTGTAAAATAAATAAATGTGATTCAGTCAAAAAAACTTCACTTCTATTTAAAAATATATAACTTTAAATAACGTTCGGAAAAAAAAAGTTTTATAAAAATATTCTTGCTGAGGACACTCAAGACTTACAGACAAACTACAAATCTATCTAACAGTTGTAATGCTTTATTGACACTCTTTAACTAGGTGATTGATGAAGGATTTAGCCCTGGCTCCAGATAATGCTGTAGCCACTGAGTGCAAACTAGTTTGTTACGGAATGAAAAAAAGATTAGCGAGAGAATCGAGTAACTCTCTCATTTCTAAAATTGAAGAAAATTTATAAAACATTTAAAATAGACTTTTAACAGCAGGGAGAAATTAGGCAATATCACATTTATCTGATAAACAAAAATAATAAGCCTAACTAGATTACTAAATCCTTTTAATGAAAAACCAGACAAAAGGCGTATATATAAAAATTAAAATAGTAGATATAACAGTTAAAAAAAGTGATTTTAATATTTTAATTCATGTTTTCGAGAAATTATTTTTTAATGTATATATGATCTGGATCAATTGATGAGTGCTGATTCAGCACGAAATACCAATATTAAAGATCATTTATGTTTTTCGTATGCATGTGGTCATGTGTATCGATTGTATAAGATGGAGTGGATGATTGAAAGGAGCTTGAAACACTGGGTTCAAACCCTCTCTAATTACATCTAGCTTAAAAGTATATATAATATACTTGTACTTAAATATTTTTAAAAATAGTAAACTTCATACGAGCATATATATATTGCTCGAGTCTGGAGAAATTACTTGAATTACTATTTCAAATATAAATATACTTAATATATCGATGTGAGAAGAGCATTTTGATACGTCAGGTCGAAGTCCTTATCAACTTTTAATTTGATGCCAAAAGTTCTCTTGGAATTTGGAATAGGTCATCTGAGGTTCCATTTCATCCTCATTTGGAATTTTCTTCGAAATCGATATTCATATAATACTTGTACACGATTACAATAAAATTTATTTCACACAAATAATTCAAATCAGAACATACTTTCCTGTTTGCCCTTATTCGTAATATATTTTTCAATCTGTCACTTCTATGGTTGGTGACCATTACATCACATATCTTTGGCTTTAGACCATATCAAATGTTTTGTGGAATTATGAATACTTATTGCACTGAATATATATAACTTTCAAGTTTTTTTTTTGGTTTTTATCCATACATCATTTATATCCATTCTATCATATCGCACCCATCCATTAGTGCAAAAAATTAAACCATTTTCTTTCACTATGCATGAAATTAGCAAACAACATTAGATTTTCGGGTAAGCTAGCTAGAGGTATTAAACACTTGAATCTCCATGTTCATGTTAACAATTCAATAACTTTCACTATACCATCTTACACAATATAGGGAAAATTTTTAACACCTTGTGAAGGGTGAACAATCATTACAATGTAAATACATATTTTCATTTTAAATCAATGCATCTCTCATTTATATTCCATCACATCTCAAAATAAGTCACCAGTATAGAAAGTCAGAACATCTTTTTTCAAAAAGCATGAATTTTACATACACGTTGCTTTTTAGATGAGCTGAAGGTATCAAACATCTGAATCTCCAACCCCATGTTAACAACTCTGCACTTTTCTTTGCATCATTCTTATAAGATAGTTTGATTTTGATGAAGTTTTAATATCTTGCAAAATGATGAACAATAATTGTATCATGGTTATATGATTTCCAAGATGTTTATCTTATCAATGCACTCTTTATCTCAATGCCATCATAGCAGAGGAGAAAATCAGACCATCTTCTGTCATTATGTATGAATTTCATGAATATCTTTCACTCGTTAGATGAACTAAAAATAGCACCAGAATCTCTATGCCATGTTAACAGCTTGACAATTTTACTTTCAATAATATCTCAAAAGATAGGAATTGATTTTATCCACTTTTAACACATTGTAGAAAGGTGAATGCATTGTGGATATATATTTTAGATTTTCAGGACATGATTCATCTCAACTTTGCTTTACGACAACCATCCTTTTTTTTCATATGTCATAGCATCGGCCAGAAGGTGAACCCGCAACAACCACCTGCAACCAACTGCTTGCTTGCAAGGCTGCTGCGCTGACCTCTCGGCAATGCCCTTTTATCAATATATAGATGTAGAAATTTATCTGATTCTAACTCACTTAAAGAGCAAGCTTGTTTAAGAAATGTGTGCACAATGAAAGAAGATGGTCTCATTTGGAGTACTGGACAATAATTGTGACATGGTAAAGATGAACCATTAATAAAAATAACAACAAAAAAACCTTGATAAAATATATAAATGCTTTAGTTTTAACTGTGTGCAAAGCACAGACAATTCATTTAAAAATTTTTTTTCAAAAAAGCAATGATATATATGAAAATATGCATAACCTGTCACTCTTTTATTTATATAAAAAAAAATGAATGTAACCTATCATTTAAAAAAATATCAACAAAATATAGACACGTTGTAATTAGTAATTATAAATAGAAAAAGAAATGTTCAAATTGGTGAAATTATTACTGCAGAACATAGATAGATATGATATAAAAAAGAAAAATAAAGGCAGATTAAAATGTAACACCTTAGTTAGAGATATAAAGAAAAATAATAGTAGAAATTGGTGATATATATACAAATTAAATTTTTTTTACTTCAATAAAGGAACTGATTTTAAGATTAAACAGATTATATGTTGCAGTAAAATTAAAATCCGATATGTGATGGTCTATAGTAATGAAATGGAAATTCATTTACAAAGAATGACTTTTGAAAGTTTAATGTCGTCCAAAAAACATTACTATCACATAGATATTATACTATACATATACATAATTTTATCTAGAATAATAGGGGGGGGGGGCAAACATTCATTAAGTCAATCCTTTGTTATAAGAAATAGAGATTGAGTAATTGATTTCTAGATTCCCTATCTGCCATATTTTTATTTTAACTTAAATATAAAGAACCTAATTATGGCTGAAAAAGAACAATTATTTTATATGTTTTTAGTCCAAAGTAAATAAATAAAATCATTTATTATAAAATATTTTTATATCTATTATTTTTCATCATTTACAATATAATTTTATAATCAAGACTTGTTTTAATTTCAATTTTAAAAGATTGTTAAGATATATTTTGAAGTAGTATTTTTAATATATATATATATAATCCTCTTGTGTGCATTACTGAAAACTTATTGAAGTGACAGGAACATATCCAAAATTTGATATCAAAATATTTGAACTTCCATCTGCCATTTCCTTTGGATTTAAGAAACTAAAGAACCTAAGTTAAATATTGCATTGTCAGTGGTTTTTAACAAATGTACAAAATTTGAAATTTTATTGAATATAAATATATTAAATCTCAATTCCAAAATAGCAAACAAACTAACTAAGAAACAGTTTAAAGAATGCTTTTTATTCCAGTTTCCAAAAAAAAAAAAAAAAAGGTCAGAGATTTATGTATGGTTAATTGCTCAGGAAGTATATGTGATATTGAAGTGTTTTAATAGCAGGTTGGCCATAATAATTTCTTTCAATTGATCAACTTGAGATTTTTTTTATTTCCTTCAATTGAGAGTTGATCTAAGAATATTTAAATTCTGCTATTTTACCTTTAAGCTAACTCATTAAGGGGAAAAATATAAATACATATTTATCAGCTAACTCATTAAAAAAATTATAAAGCAGATTTTGTTAAACTGTTAATTCCCCCCCCCCCCCAATATCTAAATAAAATTATATTTTCCAATATACTTTTAGTTAACAATATTATTATAATTTAATTAACTGCTTCAAAATCAAAAACCACCTCATTTTCATATATCCCAAGCTGATAGATATTATTAATTCTTAACCACAAAATCATTAATGTTTTAATTCTTTTAGTCAACATTTTTATAATTATTGATAAAAAAGTCATAATTTATAATAAAAAAAAATAAAAAAACATATTTTAGACACCAGTGCAAGAAAATCTGATAATAGAGTTCAAATTGTATGAAAAAAATTGACAAGATATTACAAATTTACTAACAACAATTCTATTATATCAAAACTAATCATTATTTGACTACCATTATCTAAGTATTCAATCATAAAGCAAAGGTCTACATCAAAATAATCAATTATCTTATTGCTGATTTGAACATGACTTTTCAAAGTAATAATAAACCAAGAAGAAGTTGAATATGTATGCTCAATAATTATATAAATTCTACTTTGCTTACTAAAAGCAGTATTGTTTAATACCTTTTTTATTTAAGTCACAGCCAATTTTTTTTCTTTCACTTTCCACTAAACTATATATGTGTAAATAAATGTGTTTTCTAATAGATTATTTATATAATGCCTCATGACATAAGACCAGTAGTTAAGCCACTCGATTTCTATGAGTGAATTTTTCCAACTAAAAAAACACATTCAGCGACAGCTGCTTTACAAGCAGTTGTCCTGGGTTCACTTCCCGGCTGATGCGATGACACATGAGAAAAAAAAAAGAAATTACAACAAAAAGTTTATGAAAGAGCAGAATTAAAAGTGAATGATTTTATATACAAATAGCACTGTATAGTTTATAAAATTCAATTAGTGACATTAATAATGAGCTCTTATGTGTGAAAATAAGAAAGCCAAGTTCAATTTAATAAAATCATTACAGTTTTAAGAATTTTCCAAAAATAAAAACTTCTGCAAACAATTCACAAAGCATTTCGAAAAATTAAATTACTAAAACACCAAAAAGTTGCTTTTTTTTAAAAAAAAAAAAGCTTTCAAAAATATTATCAACAGATGAAATTAATGATATTGATGACCTGTCTCTAGTTTTTATAGGACATGTTAAAGTGACAGATTTCAAAATATAATTATAAACTCTTGCTTAAAAAATGTTCACTTTGAAATATTATACTATTGTCTCTACACCTTATAAAATAAAATCAGTTATATAAAATGACAAAACGTACGTCAAAAGATTTTGCCAAACATATTACTTCTATCTCTAATGAATTAAGTGCAATAATTAATTTTGAGGAAACAGAAATGCCAATTGATTTTAAAAGTTAATTTCATTGATGAAAACCCTGTACTATTTCAGTGCTGGTTTAGTATAAAGCTACATTTTCTTAGCGAAAAAATAATCACTAAAAAATTAAATTCTAACAGACGATGAATATATTTATTTATACCAATGTAATTACAAAAAAAATATTTTAATAATAATAAATTAAATAACAATAAGAGCCAAGGAAAATATTAATTTGTATAAATACAATTTCAAATCATTTTGTGAAATAATTACTTATTTTATCATTTATTAGTTCTTGTAGCAATTTCTTATCTAATTCATTTACTGCATTAATTATTGTTGCAGTTTCTTACTTACTTTACTCAGTTTATTAAATATTACTCTCAGCTTGGAATTATTTTTTTCCATTTAAATCAGTATAATAAAGAAAAAAAACATTATTATTTCTCACCAAATGAGTCATTTGGGATCCTTTATATGTACAACAGGGACAAATTCTTTTTGCGTGTTTTTAAGTAAACATAATTTACAATTTGGTAATTTGACTAATATAAGAAATGTATATTATAGATAAACTTATTCTTTGGCAATTATAATTGTATGGATAAATAAGTTCACTGAATATTATAACTTTAATTTTTGTAAATCTTTTCACTGGAAAATGTGAAACATAAACCAGTGTATGAACAGCATGGCTACAATAACACATATAAAACTAGATAAGCATTTCTTTAAAAGCTTTTCCAAACTAAATACTTGGGGTGGGGGTGTGTGTGTTTAAACCATATATGTCAATTATTAGTGAAATTAATGTAGTTGATTACTTGAAATAATAAAATATTAGATGTTCTTAATTTGTGGGGATTAATTCAACATTGTACTGCTGTGTTAAATGCAAAATCATTTACCTTAAAGCTCAGCAAACACATACAGAGTTGACATATTCATTACTATGATGAACACTTCTTAACATTATACAATTTAGTAATGAATTATATCACTTAACCATCAAATATCACATGATCACCATTCTTGATGCTTACACAAGCTGTTTTTCACAGAGGCAATACTCTCCATACAGCAGCACCACTCTGTGCAAACCAGAGTAATCAATGGATGCAGGCAGGTTTGGGTAAAATCTCTATCCCCAGACTAGATTCTAACTTGTGGATTTTATCAGTGAGCAGCCATGGATCTAAGTGCAGTGCTCCCAGATCCAAGGCTCCTCACTGATGAAAGCCATAAGCTAGAAACTAGTTTGGAGATATTGAATGAGTAGGCACTAGATAGGGATTTTATGCACAAACCTTCCTGCATCCATTGATTACTCTGGCTTGCACTGAGTGGAACTACTGTATAGAGAGTTTTGCCTCTGTGAAAATTATATCATTTCATAACTTATTTGTACTTTAAATCAAAGTAAAAATAAATCTAATCAATTACAGTTTAATCATTTTTTGCTGTCTATGATATGTCATAAGTCTTTATTAGTACAATATTCAGAAGAATCATTATTATTATTTTTTTCATCTTAAACATATTTTATTCTTTGGGGGGAAAAAAAATCCAAGAAAACAAAACAAAAAACAAAATTAAAAAAAATAAAAAAAAAAAAAAAAATTTTTATTTTATTTTTTAAATGAACCTCTTTACATATGACAAAGTGGCTCTTATTTCTATTACATGACTGATAAATATTACTATTATTTTAATCTTTACAGGGAAAATTATTGTTTTTCCTGATGAAAGAAATATAAAATGAGAAGCAAAAAGCTCATAAAAGAATTCTCCAAATCATTTATTTGATTAAATTGAAGAATTATCTCAATATAATGAATGTACTGAATTAAAACTTGTATAAAACACACAAAAAAGAGAGAACTTAAAAACCCCATCTTTAAAAAATATACAGCAAAATGACTCTTCTAAGAATAGCAATTTGCCTTCTCCAAACGAATCTTTAATGAGATGTGATAATAGCATTTAAAATAACTATCTTCTTAAACCAGATCCTTTTTCTGACTCTGGAGAAGCTATCTTTGGTACAAAAAGACATTATTAGGATAGATAGAAAAAAATCAGAAGCTACTTCTACAAAATAACTAAAGATATAGTATTAACCTCTCTTTTAATAAATGTTTCATTTGAATGTAATTACTCTCATCATTTTTGAGATAGTGCAAATATACAAGATGTTCTATAATCTGAAAATCTTTCCCATTGATATTCATAGTTTAAATCATGGTTATCTTATTCAGATTTATGGTGAAAATTTAAATGATTTTGTCTATTAATTGTACATAAAAAAATGTAGCAATTTTTTGTGGTTAATTTACTGCTTTGTAATTATGAATTTAGTCACCATTACATGCATGCCTTAAGTAAACTTGATTATTTAAAAACATTCTAACCATTCAACAATCTTTTAAATTTTTTTCATTTTTCATGAACTTATTTCTCACTCTTGTGTAATAAATTTTATTTAGAACAAACATTAATGACGAGGAAGGAAGACAATTCAGATAACAATAGTTTACCATTTTATTTTTTCATATTTATTTATTTGTTTATTTACTAATTTCTATCATGCACTATATGGAAAGTATGCCTAACTTAATTCAATCAAACTGTAATAAATTACAGTTATTATTTTTACAAATTAACTACTTCAAAATTACATATATATGTGCATGCTTAGATAGATAAATTTAGAATGCATACATGTGTGTAGTGATTCTTAATACTTACTGTCCACCCCAACATTAATTAATAAATAATATTTTAAACAAAAATAGTAACAATTGAGTAAATTCAAATTCCCAGAGTTTACAATAGGAAAAGTTTTCACATTTATTTATTATCTTACTAACGGCTGTCATGATAATAAGAAAAATATATCTACGTTGAATTTAAATCACTTAACAGTATTTTAAACCTTGTTTACTTACACTATAATAAAATTTGTCATTATTCTTATAACTGAATTATTACCAAAGTATATAAGTGAGGGTGTGTGTGTTTAAGATTATGAATTTAATTGGCAGAGGAAGGATTCTTAAATAAATTTAATATGCATTACATTAGAGTTGTATAATACACATCAAATTTCATTTTGGTATATCCAAAAGGTAAATTTACGCTAAAAACTATTAACAATAATAATACGGTTAAATTCATCAACGGTTAACAGAACTAATTAAAAACAATCTGCAGGTTACTTAATAAATTGACTTTTAATGGCATTCATTATTATCAAAAAAAAAAAAGGTTATCGTATAAGGTTTTTATTTTTTTAAATAAATAAATAAATCGGTAATTAAATGCAGTATTTATTGATTTCTTACGTTCAATCTATATAAAAAGCAAAACTTTTTCTTTAAAAATGATTATATAATGTAATAGAAAAAAGCTGGTATGATGCTCTAAGTTGTAAAAAATAATGATGAGTACACTTTTAGTGATGGCGATGATGACGATCAAATATAAATCATCACGTGATATGCCAAACTATATTTAGTAAAATCAAAGTTGTTTTAAGGATGTGCATGCTTCTATGAAATGCAATGATTAAAGCGCCATTCCTAATTATATAAACATTTCCAGGGAGAAGATACATTGATATAAGCACCCCCCCCCTTTCATCCTTTGAACAATGAAACTAATAAAAAATTCTGCACACACGTCAATACTTTTTACATACTATCTAAAAGACCGCATCATACGGAATCAAGAATAAACAGCTAAGACTACATTTTCAATAAAATATTTTAATTAATGTAAAATTAATAATTATAGTCCATATATGTAATAAATATGAACTTGCTTGAATATGGCATCAAGAATAACAAGCTGAAATTAATGTGAAATAACAGCTACAACAATTACTAGTACTGCTATTGCTGCCGCTGTTACCATGACCACTGTCACCACTGCCACTGCTACTACTACTACTACTAATACAAGTATGCACATTTTAGAGATATATTTGCTTATATTTGTATGAACAAAGGAGTTAATCAAGTATACTTCCAAGTGCATATCATTTTCAATTGAAGGTTAAATTATTATATTACTGAAAAATCTAAATTACTAAATAATTTTAATTCAGAAATGGTAATATATTCTAGCTTAATACGTTTTTTAAAATATTATTTAAAAATACAATTATGCAATAGAGGGTATCAGTATGTGATTTACAAATAGAAAATTGTAAAAAATATAAATTAAATTGCATAAATACATTAAACAAACAAAGCTCTGGAATTGTTACCTATCATTATACATATATAAAAATCAATCTTAATGTACATTTGAAGTTTTCTAAAATCTTTTTCATGCAAAGAATTTCTCTACTATATGTTGTAATCTTAATTAAGTCCTTCATCATTTAATTTGAGGCTTCTTTCATCTTTTGAATGAAGATATTTCTCTTCTAGTTTAGGTTAAATTTAACTTGTACATATAACTTAGTATGATATGGAAATTATACATCCATTGAGTTTCAGAATTGATAAGCAGTTTTTTTCATGCTTGGATTATAAATCACAGAGCACTTTGTGTGGAATTGTAATTCTATTGGAGATAAGTTCTTATCACACTTTCCATTCATAGTTGGTATAAGATTCTTATAAAATGTAGACAGCATTTAATCAAAGTTTTTTTTATCTCATTGTTATATTTGCATTATAATATTATTATTACCAATGAATATTAGTAATGAAAATCTAATAGAACAGAGTTTTCAAATTTGCAGGTTTCTTTTATGGCTTAACATTTTGCTATTTGACAACAACTTTGAAAAACAAAAAATAAGACAAATGACTTTTTAAAAAAAAACCTGATATTTTAATTAGAGGCATTGAAAAAGTCCTAAAAACAATATAATTAGTTGTTATATCACCAAAAATGTTAAATCTTTCCCATTTTCATTTAGCTTTAGAAATTTCCTTATTTTGACAACATTTTTTTTTTATATTTATAATTTAAAAAATTAAAATATTACATTTATAAATAATATAATAAAGTAAAAGACTTTACAAAAAATTATTTTATATATAATCATATACATCTGGGATTCAAAAATCTATAAGAAAAGATCTAAATTATTTAATAATGTTAGACTATATTTTCCTTTTCTTGGTAAGAAAAATTACTGCTTATCCTGACTTTAGCTTTTAGTTTTCATCTTTTTTAATACATATCTAGAATAACTATTATAAAGAATTGAAAAAGTAACTATCTTTCAGTTTGTCAAGTGTTGGTGGCCTAGCGGTTAGCATAGCTGCCTTCCAAGCAGTTGGCCTGGGTTTGCTTCCTGGTCAATGCTTTGACATATGAGGAAAAAAACAACTATCTTTTCAGTTTGTAGAGTATCCAATTCAGATATTGAATTAGATCTATTTATTAATTTATTTTATCTTTGTCATGTCTGTTCTGCAGTGACTGACATGAATCTCTAACATATATTATCAAGGCCAATAACATCAGATATAGAATAGTCAGACAGTAAATTAAATTAACTTTCTTGATAATTTGTTACAACATTTACGAGAATATATAAAACTCCCAATGAATAGTTTAGCAAGAGTATACCAGAGTCTTATTACAAATATAATTGTTTAGCCATGAACAATTAATTGTTACTAAACTATTAGCAATGTATACCATCTCAATAAAAAAGAAAATGATTGGTCCAACATATACATTTAATATGAATATTCCTAATCCTAGTAATTTTGCCCAAAAACTTTTCAAAATAATAATATACACCCGGGTGACTGCTACCGAATTATCCTAGCTTCACTTTGGTATTTTCAAAATAATAATATAGACCAGGGGGCCATTACAGAATTTCCCTAAGCTCACTTTGGTATGTCATGAGGCAAACTTCTCAGGAACACATTATTGATGTTAATTGATGATTTACTTCATTCTGATATCAAGAATGAAAAACTGAAGACGGCCTATGATTAGTCTTTGCCCCCTTTATTTATATAGAATGTTTATTCAGAGAGTGACCAATAAGAATTACTAATTGACATTTTAATAGTTCCCCCTGACGCAGACAAAGATACCAGACAATAAATAATTGATTTGTCTGAAATTCTGGAATGATTTAGTTTTTATAAAACTAACATATATATAAATATATAAATGAGAATACAAATACAAAATAAAACATATATATATATATATATCAGTAATAACACATATACTAAAATATCCTCTAGCTATATATATATATATATAAGTACATATAGTTTGCTTGCAATACATAACAATCTTCATCCCAACCCCCTACTCAGGAAAAAGTAAATTTATATAGTTCTTTAAATATTCTGGAGTTCTGGACTTTCTTTTGCTTTTCCAAGCACATCTCTTGAAAATGTCATCATGACTGGTGACTTCAACTACTTCTGCTACTTCCCTTATTTCTCTCTTTTTTTTAGGCATCTGACACTCAATTATTTTTTCTTTGTGTCTTCTTGGTTCTTTTCTCTAGAGTTGTCTGCAATACTCATTTCTACCTAATCTTCATCTGGTCTTGAATGACAGTAGTTTTTGTGTTTTTTCAATTTCATTGACTTAACACTGTTGCTTTATTTCATTTTTTCAAAATGTCTTTAAATAGCATGTTCAAATTTCTTTGTTTTGCTAGAGTTTTATCAAGCCTTTTTTACTTGGAAAGAATATGCTTAGCTTTGTTTTAAATTTTCTTGCAAGTTATAATTTATGGTTAAGTTGAATGTTGCTGTATCACCATGGTAAACCCAGCTAGTTGAATGTCAGTTATTTTGGCTTTATTTAAAAGTTCTCTTAAGAGCATTCTCTACTAAATCAATTGACCCTGAATGGTAGAAAGCTTAAGAATATGTTTAATCCTCCCCCCATTTGGTTAAAAATTTAATGAACTTTCTGGAAGTAAATCCTGAGCCATTATCAGTTACAATAGTCTCAGAAAAAACTATATATATGAGAATATTTTTTAAAATTTCTTTTAAAGTTTCTTCCATGCTCGTATTTTTTCAAATTTGTATTCTACCCATTGGGACTTTAGGTCTATGGCAACTAGAAAAATATGACCATTAAAGGGAAGCCTGGTCAATATAAATTTGCTACCATGGTTACAATGCCTTAGATCATGTTATATAGATTTTCTCAGGTAGTTTAGCTGTAAATTGTATTTTGAAATGAAATCTTCCAATTCACTGTTAATATTTGGCTACTAGATATAACTTTTTCCTAATGTTTTAGCTTTGATGATTCCTGAATGCCTGTGATGAAGTACATTTAAACTACTTGGCCAACAATTTTCAAAATCCAAAGGATTTATGTGTAGCATTAGAAATAAATTGAAACTAGTATAGATTGGATTAGAAAGAAGCTCAGTGTTATCTTTTTAAAAAAATTAGTCAAGGAAAGTATTCAATTAAAATAAAAACTGAACCAGTCATTTTTTAAAAAAAATTATTTTATTAAGAATGTATTAAAAACATCTGATTAAAAAAAAAAAGAATAAACACTTTGATATGTTTTTCTATTCTTTTAAACAACTTTGTTTAATTTTTGATTATTATTAATAATGTTGACTATTAAATAAAGTATATTTAATAGTTTAGAAATACACACCCACACACACACATATATATATATATATTTGTAAAATAATATTCCTTAAAATCTTCATTAATTTTGCCAATAAATAAAAACATTGAAGTCAATTAAACATCTGCATGTGTATCATTATATATATTGCAAACCTGTGTGGTAAGTAAATACTGTTATTAATTAATTATTTTTATCATTTAACGATAGCCTTAGCAGTTCCTTATTATTGATTTGACTTTTTTTTATATGTGTGTGTGTTGTGACTGATTATCATTTTGAGCCTGCATTTTCATAAATTGAAAGGAGTCAAATGTTTCCAATAAATTCTGTAGTCCAATTGTGGAAAATGTAAAAAAATATGGGCACATACAGTTTGGTGGCGATGTCTAGAGAATAGATAGCACCTGAAGATATATGTTTTTTTCTTTCTAGGGATGTATGTAAACAGTTAAAATATTATACACATATGCATGCACACACCTATTGCCATTTGTTACATTTTTTTTTTACATTTCATTATAATTTTGGCAGCAAGTACTCACATAAAGGACATTCAATATATATATTACTCAATTTATTATAAATATTATATTTTTATGCAAGTACTTATTCACAATTATTGAAGTCAAAATTTGTCTATAGAATATTCTTTACACAAATGCATGATAGTCACTATCTTTCAACCATTCATGTCTCTATATTCACACATTACAATCTTATGTTTTTAAACATTAAACTTAATGCAGTCTTTTATTTTTAAAAATATAGACACTGAAAAATAATGCTAAAGATTTAGCATACTATTTCCAATGTCTATAACCATATGTTTGAAATGGAAGCATGTGTATCAATAGTAATTTTTAAAATAAATAAATATAAAAAGTGATATAATTATCTCTATATAATAGCAATTACAAATATATATATATATAATTAGTCAAAATAAGAGTCATAGATCACATGACCCTATTCTCTTAAGCTTGTAAGTTATAAACAATGAGGATTGCCAATTTCTCAACAAGCTTTGTGATAAATGCTTAGCCAGAACCAGCGCTTAAAATATCTCTGTCAGGAACCCCCCCCCAACCCCTGACCATGGTTTCGTGCTTTGGCACTCCTCAAAGATCTTTTTGGCACATAATTTTATGTCCTTTTCAATAAGCCCAAAAAAGTCTTTCTATTTAATTATAAATATATATATTTTTGTAATTGCTGTTATATATTGATATCTATATTACTTTATTATAAAATTATATGGAAATCTTGCATAATGGATTTTCTATATTTTGATGAAAAATATATATTATTTTTATCAATAATGTATAGGAAATATGTGGTAATATTTATATAGAAGTTGTGATAAAAATGTAATTTGATGTTCTCACTATTTTGCTTTATTTAATTATAGGATATAGATGTTTAATATCCCTAAAGATAATCTCCATGTAAGAGATAGGAATTTTCGAATAAAAATATATAAAACATAAAAATAATATTACATTATATATATATACACACACACACATTCGCACGTACAAATAAACCTATTATTATAAATAACAACACTGCTGTTTAAATAGTTATTTAATAAAATGGACTAACTAATTAAAAATTCAAACTCATTTGCATATTTGTACAATAAATCACAACAGTCTTCATTCACAAAGCTATGAGTATAAGATTCCAACATTAAATCTTAAAAGCACTAAGTAGACCTATTATACATTATAGTATAATTATAGCTTCACTATTTAATGCGAAAAAAGTGGCATATTTATAATTAAATAATTATTCTAAAGTAATGAAGTTCTAAAATTATTTTATGTGCACGCATTTGTTTATAAATATTTTCATATGGACCTAAAAAAAAATATGATAATGACAACAATCATTTTAATTAAAACTTGCTTAGTATTTTTCTTAAACTTTCTAATGCATATTGATAAAATAAATGTTAAGAGATGCAAGTCAGCAAATTTATTTACCTGCCATTGGAATATTTTTTTCTGTAGGGATTGCTGGGAGATCTGAATTGAATGTGAATGGATGAAAACTGGGAATTATGAATAAAGCAAAGGATAACAGCAATACCTTGAAAAAAAAAAAAAATTCATTATTTATAAGTAACATTTATAATATATATATTTAAGTGTATGATAAATTTCTTAAAAGTTGAATGATGTTCAAACACCAAGTGTCAGGCTTAGTAAGATTGTTTAATTAAACTCAGCAATCACACATTCACTTTCTTTTTGTTTTTTTCTTCTCATTATTCTCAGAAATGAAGAAGAAATCTTTTGCTCTATAACCAGTCACTTGATCCCTGAAGCAAATTAATTAGAACAAAAAATATGCCAAATGATCTGTGACTGTTAAAATGATGAGTTTATAAGTTTATAGTTGCTGTCGCTACCACTACTATCACTACTACTATTACTAATATTATTATTATTATTACCATTATCATTATTATTATGTACTGTTAAATTTGCAGACATTTCTGGTGATTCTATGCAAAAATATTTTTTTGTTTCTAAAGCTCTTCAATATTATATTCACTGCCATCTCATTGCTAGGCATAAAGGTTCCCCCCCCCCCCATTTTTAAGCTTTCTTTAATATTATATATAAGACAATGCAATTTCAATCTGATTAATTTATACATAGGATCAAAGTTCAGATTTGATTAATGTGATTGTCTCTTTATTTGTTTATTCTCACTGGATATAAAGCATTATCGATTAAAAATATTAATACTTTTCATATCTCCTTCAGCAGGTGATTTTCACAGAACAGAATTACAGAAAATATCATAGATTGAATATTTCTGATCATCTCTTTTAAATCTATGTTCCCACATTCAAAAAAATTTTCCAGGCACTTCCATATAACTATTTCATCATTAAACTGGAATGAATCTCTTGACTTTTTTTTTTTTAGTTAATAAATGAATGAATGATCTAAAAAGGCAACAACTGTCAATGACTTTTATGTCTTGTAAACAATTTAAAATGCAATTAACATAATTCTATAATTTCATCCTTTTTCTTAACTTTCCTAATAAATGTCTTCAGATGCTTTTCATTTTTGGCTAAAATTGTCAAATCATCAGCATAAGGCTATTGATGTTTATTTTATCAATCTTGAATCCATACTTACTATATTTTAATCTTGGCATTTAATGATATGATTCCTTTTAATAATGACAAATAAATGTGGTGGCAATATCAAGTTTTTTTTCTATTTAAAACCAATTTATTATAGCTTATACTCTATTAAAGAAATGCCGCATATAAAAATGAAATATTCTACTACAGCCGTTTTCTTAGAATTAGTCCATTTTTTTCATTATCATCAAATGAATTAAAAATTGTATGACCTGACCTTTTCAATTATACAAAGTAAGGCAGCAGTAATATCACTTGTTACCCTACCTTTCTTCAAACCAGTTTATATATCTGACAATAATCTTGCAAGTTCATGATAGATAAAACAGTGTTTAATAGTTTGTTCACACTGTGAAGATTTCTTTCTTTGGTATAAAAATATAAATTTTTTTTTTTTAATTTGTAGGCCAATAAATGATTTTTCAGATTAATTTGCAAAATTTAATGAGTACTTGTCAGTTTGATGCAATATCATTAACCCTTGTGGGCTTTATTTTTGGGACACAAACTAACCTAATATCATCTTACATTATTGTAGGTTTCTATGAAAGCTGATTTCAAAAAAACATTATTATCTTTGAGATACATATTTTATCGGAATTGGTCTTACACCCTCCCCCCCCCCCAAAAAAAAAAAACTTGGTGGATTTTTTACAAATGTGTTTTCATCTTCATTAGTTTTGCCCCATTACAACAAAACTATAATCGCTATCTCATGGTTATTCCTTGAAATTTATTTTCCAGTTCATTCAAAAAATGTCATTCATTGTTCATACAAATTAGATTTTATAAATTATAAAGATAAATGGCGAAAAATCATATTTTAGTGCAGTAGTAAATTGCTAAAAGAAGTATTCGAATCTATTAGAAAATATATATAAAAAAGCTAAAAATAATGGAAAGAATAGGTAATATGGAGGATTATTCACATAGCATTCACTTTTATTTCATTTTTCACAAATATACTACACTACAAACCCGTAAATCGTTGATTATTTATTTAATTATTACTTTTTAAAATTAATGTTTTTTTTTTTAACTTTTTAAAAAGAAACGTTGGGGAAGGGGATGGGTAGAAATAAGAAGTTAAGAATTTATAAAAAGACATGCGTAAAAGCATTTAATGATAAAAAATAAATTGAAAGAAAAAATATTTTAGTTATAAATATTAAAACTGATTTGAATTTAATAAAAATTTAATAATGAATAATTTATAAAATAATAATTACACATGAGGGGGAAACTACAGAAAACACATCAATTATTAATAAATAAACGTACGTTATATATAGGCACACTCACAGACTATAAATGTTTTAAAAAGAACATTATAGGCATTGATGGAATATCAAATAGAGTGGCAAGATTATAATGGAAGATACAATAATTCAAATTTATACACAATAAGTTCTCATTCTGGCAACGAAGAAATAGATAATTTTTATAGAGATGTAAAAAATGCTTTTGACAACAACAAATATTTTAAAAGTACTAATGGTAGAATTGAAAAATAATAAAAACATAAAAAGATGTAAATAAATTTGGTTATGATGACATTAATGAGGAAGGATAAATACCTGTGGAATTTACAGGTAAAAAACAACAACATTATAATCCAGAAAAGAGAGTGATCATGAAAATATACAAATGAAAACATAACAATTGATTTATATTTCAATTGATGGAAAATGTATATGGCCATGCTACAATATGTGTATCAGATTTTGTCACAGCAATGATTATCAATTAGTGAGATCTGAGATACTTATTATTGCAAGGCTATTAAAGAGTAAACCTCACAAAAAAGATAGTAATTAAGATTTCAAAAATACTTTAAAAAGACTTAAAACTGATAGCTATAAATATGTAGAAACAAAAAAACAAAAATTTATAAAATAATATATACCACATAAAGAGAACATAAAAATAATAAATAACTTCAGTAGGACTTAATTCTGAAATGACACAAAAAAGATTAATAATAACTATAAAATTAAAAAGAACATAAAAGAGAATAAAAAAATTCAAAGATATAAGATATTAGAAGACATTTATTTCAGTAATAAGGATAAAAAGTAGTAGAGTTACTAAAAACAGGATAGCAAAATAGCTACATGGTAGTATCAATTGAAATGACATTTAAATAGAGATAAGACATGCATTTATATTTATGAAGAACAAAAAATGTCCAGGAAACAAGATATTTAATGAGAAATAAATGAAGAAATACTGAAATCTATTGCAAGTTACAAAGTAAAACATAAAATGGCAAAGATATACCACATATATGAAAGAGTACAAAAGTGATATTCAAAAAAGCGGGGGGGAAAAGAAGATATTAAGATATTTATAATTATTATAAACTGTCACAAAAAACTCTGAATTCAATCAATAAATAATATGGATTATTTAACACAACAGATAATATCAAATATCAAGAAAAGTTATAGAACTAGAAAAAATATATGATTATAATTTGCCATTTTGCTTTTGATTTGCAGATTTTACTATGATTAACTAAAGCTGTGGAATATCATAACATAGAACTTCAAAATATTTTAAAATTCTAAAAAATATTTATTAAAATACAACAGCAGTGACACCACCATGCAATGACTCTAAAAAGAATACTATTGATATGAAATTATAACAGAGAAATTCGATATCTGAAAATTTTACAGAAGTTTTATGGCAAATAAGTGAAAAACTTAGGAAGTAAAAAATAAATGAAGATTTTAGATATTATGAATATTTTAGATAGTGGTTTTGTTTTAGTAAATAATGTGTCAGAAAATGTTTCAAGAGCAAAAAGAAGAAGGCAAAAAAGCAAAACTAAAGACAAATATTAAAAGACTAAATTAAATTGAAAATGTTTTCAAAAAACAGAAAAATAATGATTGATACTAATAATTTAAAAGAATTAACAATTTACCTTGGTTAAATTATTGTTATAATTCAAAATATAATCGATAAATTTGACCATAAAATAATTTTATGGTGTGCTTTTGGCTAAAAATAATGTACTCTTAAAAGAAAGTAGGAACATGGATATGAAAATAAGATTTTCATAAATATATTCTAATTATGTTTAATTATAGAACTGATATTTGTACACTTAATATGAACCAATAAAGTGTAAATTGATACGGTCGAATAAGATGTTAAATACATGAGTAAAAAAATACACAAATAATATTGACATTTTTGAGAGAATTAGGAGGCTGAAATGGAAATAGGTTGAACATACTGAAAGATGTGACTATATGTAAAAAAATTTAGATCATAAACTGGATCTTAAAATATTTTAAGAGACACCATGGACCAGAGATATTGAAATAAACTCTATGACATTTCCATTTTATAGTGAATTGAAAATAATAAAATAAGTGCATTTCAAAACTGTTTGATTTTTGTATATACCATATAAAGTATTTTGGTATGATGATATTCCAAGTGCCATTGTAGTTAAATTCAATCAACATCTTATAACATCAAATCAAAGTTCAAATGCAATGAAGATGAAAAAAGGTTCTATTTCTCTCTGTGATTCATGTTTAAATATGGGTAGCGCACGTAGATAACAACTATTAGAATAAACATCCAAATTGATGGAAATATTTAGGCAACCCCAATCAAGGTATTCACAATGGGTTTATTTTAAGTCTACTTTGTTGTTGGACAAAATTTGATATAATGAAATGTTGAATTGAATTTAAGTATAGACAACCCTTGAAAAATCTTCACCCCAAAATATTACAACTATTTAACACTGTATATTTCTAACATATATCAATGATGAAGTTAATTATTCACAAGATTATTAAAATGATTATTCAGTAATTTTGTCATAAGAATATAAATTATGGATGCATTGCTTAAGACTGCTTAAATATGGTCAACATGGGTATTTGTTCTCATAATGATCATTGCCTAGATTTGCTTCCCATATATAATCAAGGACCAAAAAAAAATTGATTTATTTCATCTGTTTTGCAGTTAGATTTATTACTACAAGATACTAAATTAGATGATACTTGGTAAGTTTTAAAGAATTACACATTTTAGTGTTGTATAATTCTAATATTATATGTATATTTAAAATAAAATGGAAGATTATCAAGCTGTCAACACAAGAATTGAGATTCAGGTGTTTTGCCATTACCTCTCCTCAAGACTAAAGGTTGTTTATTAAAGGCATACATAGTAAGATAGGGTGAGTTTTTGTGTTGTAAGAACAGTTGTGATAAGAGGGAGATGAGAGATGCACTGATAAAAATCACAAAAACTTAAATATATATACAATTTAACAAATGAATCATGTATCTCATTGTATATTTAAATGGAAAATGATGGTACATAAATAAAATAAATATTTTCAGATTGCAAATTATCAGAATAAATAAAATACTTTGTAGGATTTATACACACACATAGATATTCGATTCACTAGACATTTATACAATCACATGCTGATGAAAAATGGGGGGGGGGTATCTTTTTTACATTTTATTTTAAAATGTTAATTTCTTACCATGATGCAAGTTTCAGTTTGAGCTGTTTTGTTCACTGTATTTGTTACTAATGCTTGTAACTTCTTCAACTGTGTCATTAGCGATCTATTAATTGATATATAAAATTAAATTGTTATAATTTTCAAATAAAACCATTTCATTATGCTAATTTTATAATAAATATATATATAATTTACATATTATCAGACAATTTAATAATAATTATTAAAATAACTGATCTAAACAATTGATCCATTGTTTGATATAATTAAATAGACTTAAAATATCTGAAAATAAACTCCAACCATAATGTGAAAAATTCATTATTCATTTGTTATACTATGTAAAAAAAAACCTGGCCAATTATTCAATAGTATGTATACTTTTCAAAACAATTTCTTTCTTTCATCAGTTATCTAAAACACCACCAACCATTCACACAAATATAGCACTATTTGTCTTATATTAACAATGATTAATTGAGTGATATGATAATAAACTGTGCATAAAATAAGTTTATATGACTTGCCTTGTTAGTACTGAAATAGACTGATTTATGGAAGATTATAGTATTAAATATTACTGCTTTAAGATCAAGTTTGTCAATTTATTATTATTAATATAAGACAAAGGTTGCTATATTTGTATGGAAGATTGGTGGAATTCTGTTGGTGAAATTGTAGAATGATTAGTCAGCCATTTCAAAACCTGTGATTAAAATTTATATTTTCCATGTTCATATATAAAATAAATTAAGTTATTAAAGAGAAAGGATTTCATCTTTTCACATATGCACCTTAATAATTTATATAATAGCTCAACAATGTGGAGTACATAGGAAACTCTCAAACCCAAATTCTTTAATTACATATATCCTATTCAATATGCTGCATCTTCAAAATATAGTAAATGTTATGTTTGTCTGTCTGTCTCTATATGAAAAATATAAATTCAGCATATATTCTCTGAGAAAAGATTAATTATTATTTGCTGGATATCAAGAAAATGCTATTCTTCTGCATTGTTACACCTAGAAAATAGCTTTCCTAATTTAAATCCTTATAAAAAATTGGATTTGAAGTAAAACTGGTCCCCTTTTACTTCAATAACCACCAAAAAGGAGCTACAATAGGTTAATGAAGAAAATTTGTTTAGCGGCAGGAAGATTGTTAATTTGAAGTAAATGATAAGTTTCCTAACAACATCATCTCTTAATTTCCATTTTTTATTAAAGTAAAAATTTATGAAAATATGAATTTAACCTTATATATAAAACTGTTTTCATTCTTAATCTTATCAATAATATTATGCAATAAATAAAAATTTGCAGTGCCAAATGTTTTATATACATCGCAACTGTTTAAATATAATTGAATAGCCCTCTAGTGACAGCACTTGTCAATACTTTAAAGTTAAAAGAAATATCTCTTAATTTAATTACTAGAATGTTATCCAATTATACTTAAACAGTTAGTTGCAATGAGTTGATCTCAAAATATTACATATAAAACATTTAGCACTGTAAATTCTTATTTATTACATGATATTAAAATTTAAATCATTATTGATAAAACTAAGATTGAAAATAGTTTTATTATTGCCATACATATGTGTGTGTGTGTCAGGTTAAAAATATTTAGAAATAAATTTCTAAATGATTAAAAATTCACCCTTTCTAGCAAAAGCTATGTAGATAATATTCCTGATATATGAAAGAGCAGAGTTAAGAGATATCTCTTTAAACTTTAAAGTATTGACAAATGTTGTCACTAGAGGGGCATTCAATTATACTTAAACAGTTGCAAAGGGTTGATCTCAAAACATTACACATGAAACATTTAGCACTGTAAATTTTTATTTATTATATAATATTAATATTAAATACTGTCTAATGACATACTAGTAATAATAAATAACATAACAATTCACATAACATTACAATACTAGCTAAAAAAAAACTTCACTTGAGAAGATCTATTGGTTAATAGGTGAAACCATGGTTGTGGAAGAATTTTAATAAAGTTTAGTTTTTTTTCCATGTGTCATAGCATCGTCCGGGACGCGAACCCACAACCGTCTGCAACCAACTACTTGCTTGCATAGCGACTGCGATACCTCTCGGCTTGGCTAGTATTGTAATGTTACATAAATTTTTATTTTATAGTATTAATATTCACATGTTGTAAAAATGATTTTGTAAACTGTTAAAAAACATTTATTATATAATTCTGATTTTTTAAAAAAAAACATAAATAAAATAAAAATTTATTTTTATTATAAATTCCAACAACAACAATAAAAAAAGAAGTATTATAAATAATGCTAATACAATGTGTAGATATGAATAGGGAGCTAGAAAAGATGTAGCTGTAGAAAATCAATGCTACTCATCAATTTTTGAATTGAGGTGAAATGGGGTACTGCTTCATAAAAAGATTGCCTATGTATAATAATGCGATATTTTATCTTTTTTTTTTTTTAAAAAAAATCCATTAATATTTTAGATCACATCATAATCCTAACTCTTCAAAATATTGAAGTTCAATCAATTATCCTGTGACCAATTGACTGGATATTTGAGCAATTGCAGATATAATACATTCATTCAACTGGCAAAAGTGATAATTTTTTAATCTTCACATTTTTCTCTGTTGGGAGTCAATCCACAATTTTCATCACATAATGTCAAGTTAATTCACTTTTACTATACTATCCTCATATTTTGAATTCAGTTTAGAAAAAGAACTACAAAATAACAGTGACTATCAACGGAAAAAGCAAAATGCCTATTCTATTTTTTTTTTTTGTTTCAGTCAATAATAAATTATTAAAATAAGGTGAAATGTAAGCATTATTAATAAATAAATCATTAATGAAAAACTATAAATTAAACAAAAATAAGTGAGTGGTATTATTGCTCAGGGGTTTGTATGATATTAACTTTTTCGAGGGTCATTTTTATTATTGGTCAATGAAGTAAAACTGAAACTTTTAAATGGTTTTAATTGGTCAAGTGACAAACTTTTGATAGAAATATTGTCATCTTTTAATATATATTAATTTTAGTTTCGTTTTCAAAAAGTATATTAATTATTTGTAATGTTAGGAAAGTAAACGAATGTTTTTTCAAAAATATATTTTTATTTGTATTTTATAAAAATATTCAAAAGTGGAAAAATCAAAGAAAACATTACGAACAAATTAGAAGCAATGTAAACGTCATTCATATCCCTCCCAGATTTACCGATACGAATTTTTAAAGAATTTTTTAGTAAAATTTTCAATTTACAATCGTGTAAAGTATATAATTTTTTAATAAAACCTTACTACTTTTGTAAAATAACTATATTTTCAGCAGATAATCTATAATATGTATGAAAAATAATAATAAAAAAAAACAATCTAAAACATATATTTTCATTTTTAGCGGTGAAAAAATATTTATCGAAATCATCAGCCAATAAGAATTGAGAATAGATTGAGAATAGATTATCCAACCAATCAGCATTGGCCTTCTTTTATTCAACTTAAAACCCTCCTAGTATTGATTTTTTACTTGTAAAATAATTCAAGAGAGGGCAGCATCTTATAGGCCTTGCTCTAAGCTTTAATAGAGATATTTTTTCATCGCCGTAACTAAAAAATTGGCCGAATTAGAGTGATCTAAAGGTTTCAATGTGAATTTGGGTTGACCCCTATTTAAGGGTTAAAGGGCTGAAATCGACAGATCTGGGTATGATCCAAGGATCTTAAGCTCCAGAGTACCCAATTGTACCAAATTACATAGGGCATAAATTAAATGATCAACATTCACTGTGACAATGTGTCTATATGAATATTTCATTAAGTAATAATCTCTTCTTCCAATAGTTTGGCATGGATAATAAAATTTATATAGTTGCAAACCATATATGGTATGCATTGTTATAGACAAAATATCAAAAAAAATATTTAATGAAAAAATATAATAAAATAATTTTATAAATAATAAAGACAGCACTATATTTTTATTTTTACAATCATAAGCTGCAGAATCCTGAATATCTACTAATGCTATAATCTCAATTGAAAATCATTTAACAGTTAAGATTTCATTACAATTACTCTCTATGCATGTCAGCAGCTATCAGTGTACCAAGGAAAGAAATACATTTTTCATAAAAATACAATTCTAAGGTTGCATAATTTTTTTTTTCACTGATTTTTTCAAATTTCCTTTATTTTTGTAAAATTATTAAATATTTATTTCTTAAAAAGTATGTGATACTTACATATTTTATTGAATAGTTTTACTTCTTAGGAAAAATTAATCTACCAAAAATATATCTGATGCGAGAAAATAGTTCTTGTCAATATCTTTATTATTATTTTCTTTAACTAAAAAATTGATTTTTAATATTTCTAAAATTATTTTTGCTTTTAACTTTTTTTAAAGCAATACAAAGATCTCCAGTTAGAGAGATTCAGAAAAATCACTGTCATCATGTTAGCCTAAATTATGCTTGTACAGCCACCTATTGAGATATTTCATTAATTATTTTAAAACAATAAGATTGTATACTTTTGAATATTGATTTTTTTAATTAAAAAAATCTAGAGGTCATTATAATTGAATAAGCATCAAGGTCAAAGTTTGTTAGTCCTGCCTCCATATGTTTGATAGATTTAGTCTTTTGATTTCAAAACGATTTGCAAGATTACTTTAAGAAAATTTTTGAATAACTAAAAACCTGATATTTTGTGGAGTTTATTAAGATTCATCATAATTCTTATATACAATAATTATTAAAAATCAAAAGTATACATGATTACACTTTTATATATAAATGTTTAGTTTTTAATAACCAAGTAATAAATTCTAGCATAATAGTAACAAAGAAAACTATAGCTGTTTCAATCACTATGTCTTGTGAAAATGATTACTAAATGTCATTCAGTTAGGATCTTTTGAGATATTCTAAAAATTATAAAACAATTTTAATATTTTAAAACAGAATTTGATAGACTTAGAAGAGATTAAACATTTATTCATTTGCATTTTAAAAACCAATTTCAATTAACCAAAAGACTGTTTTTTACGAGGCTCCTCGTCGACATCTGAAATCACTCTAACTCAGCCAGTTTTTATACGAAAATATTCGTTAAATACGTATTGAATTCATTTTTAAAAGTTCTGTACGATGGTGACATCTTCCGATTTATTTTAGAAGTAAAAAATAGAAAAAAAACGCATTTAAACCTAAACAAAGAAGGAACATTATTTGTGATTGGTTCTTAGCATGCTCTCAGCCGAAAAAGACATTCTGATTGGCTGGAAAGAACAAAGAAACTGCCTGATCAAAGAAAATAAAGAAAACGCTGAGATTTTCATTTCGAATACGATTTAAATTATTATTAAATAATATTTATGGAAATTAAACATAATTTTCAGAGAGAATAATAAAAAAAAAAATTATTTTGGAAAAATATTGAAGATTTTAGTCCAAATATTGAAGTTGTAATAAAAAGAAATATTTACTTTTCTATAACGTAAAAGTCGATCTTATTGTTTACATTATAACTTTTATGTTGCCGATATTGAATCAACCAATGATTTAAAAACCGGTTAAAAGGTTAAAGAACCTATTTGGTCATTTTCTGGAATCATTAACTTAGACTGTTTTTCCACTGACCATTGAATAATAAAAATGTCATTTGTTCTCATTACAAATTCATTTTTTCAATGTTTGCAAAGGTCATTTATAAATTTTTGGAATGTTTTTCATCCGTCCATGCATATTTCTAATAAATCAAGTAAAATTTATTGAATTCTTATGTAGAATAACAACTTAATACTAAATCAAAAGTTGAAAGATTACAAAAAGTGTCAATAGAAAGAACAATGAACTTCTCACAGTGGAGAAAGATTAAGTATTACAATTTTAACAAAATTTATTTAAACAAAAAAGATGTGAAATTTTTTTTAGACTGGAAACTCAAATGAATTTCTTTTTACTGATTACATTTTTATTTGAAATATATTTTATTTTTAAAAATTAATTTTTATAATATAGGCTTTTAATGAAATTTAATTCAATAATAAAGATATGTTGATAAATAAGTATTTTAAAATTAAAATGCACATAATTGAATATATATACAAAGTTAACAAAAAGAGGTCCTGAATGACTTCTAAAAAAGAGCATATAAACAGAGATAAAAAGAAAAAATATAAAATAAAATCTTTTCATCTTTTCTATTAATCCTTTCTGCCTGTACTAATTTTTTTAGTAAGCTGTTAGCAGTGATCTCTGTTATTGCAAACAATTGATTCTAATTCATATATTCATTATAAAATATTTTTAAATTTTAATTTCTTTTCTCAATTAGAAGAAATCTGCTTTTGATATCAAAAAATCCAGAGCCATGTTTGCTATAATTTTATTTTTTTAATGCAATTTGATAAAAAATAACAACTATTAAATACGTTTTTTTAATTTTAATTATAGTTAGTATTTATTAGTAATTCATTATTAGAATGTTTTAATTATGTATTCTCTTTTTTTTTTTAAAGTTTAAAAATGTTTAAATATAAGTACTCTTTCCATTTTCTATATAAAAGACAAACAAATATTCAAAATTTTTTTATTTGAAAATGCTTTAATTCTTCATATACCCTACTAATTTTTTAGTACAATAATCATGTTCAATTTGCGTGATGGACTTCACTGTTAGAATGAGAAGAGAGTAATGTAGTAAAAATTATACTACAGAAATATTATTCATTATTGGATAATCTCTAGTCTAATGAATGGCCAATAAAAATTACTAGTATCTTTTTCATGTTTTTTTTTTTAATGTTCAACAATCAATCTCAATACTAGTTCATAAATTATTTTGTTAGATGGCAATTAAATTTCTCAGTTTTAGCATAAAATTAATTCAATTTCTACTGCTTTTCATAGAATATATTTTATTTGTCTTTGTTTTCAACTGCATGCTTAAAAAAAAAATTATGATGGCTATTTTGTAAGCCTGATGACATCATAAGACAAGTATTAAAGCCATGCCATCCCAAAACAAAATAGATTTTCATGCTACAATTGTACAGTACAGAAATTTATTCATAATACACAATACTACAGTGCTGTATACAATATTTTCAATATAAATTTAAAATATGATTAGTGAATGTACAGTACAGTATTTTATTTAATTTTTATCCAGTGTTCTGGCAAGACAATCAATACTTCATTAGTGATATATCCAAAGTAAATATTTTCATTGTTAATGATTATAAACCAAAAAAAAGTGTTTCATTCATCAAAATCATACTCTTTATGATGTAAAACAACCAAAATACATTAATACAGTATTAAATTTTAAAATGCGTACATTAGCTTAAAAACTGTACTCACTTTAAAATTCATCTCAATGTTAGTTGGCTTGAAGCAAAAATTGCAATCATCATATTGAAATTTAGTTATCATAATTATTATTTTTTTAAAAAAATAGTTTCATGGATTATGCAAATAATGATGAACTTTATACGATAAAAAATTACTAAATCTAAATTAAAAATAATACTGATTTTAAAACACCTCATAATTTGAGTCAGAATAGCTGATGTCATCGCTAATGCATCAAAATATATATATATAAATGAATATACTATTGATCATCGCTAATGCATCAAAATATATATATATAAATGAAAATAACTTTTGGTCATATACTATTAATAGTTAATTTTAAATTGTGTAATGTAAATATTAACTAAAGTATTTAGTCAATCAATTATGGATTAAAATCTTTATAAATGCTAATTTCAATCAAAGTATATATGTATTTGCATGTAAAAAAATGTGAGCATAATTTCATGCAGTTAATAATAAATTTTGTATGATGAAAATGCAATACAAATAAATTAAAAAAGATTCATATCTTTAATATTTATTTAAAGTTTATATCTCCACCTTCACAAGTACTGCATTATTAAGAAAATTTCTAAGTCATTTCAAAGAAAATAGCAATCACACTTAAGAAAATGTATGTCCCAATGTCAAAAAACAATCACACTTAGCATATATGTATATAAAGTGCTGTTTATTTAGATCTGCATATTGCATTTTGTAAAAAAAAATCCTTAAATATTGATTACAATATGCAAACACAGAATATATTAGACACATTTTTTTTCTTTTTTAATGTGTTAGAATTTTTATATTTTCAAATTAACTGTATGATTGTGATTTTATAATGTATTTGACTAATCATACATTGTTAATATATAACAATTCTTTGTGGTCACAAAGTGAGGCTATTATTAAACATTGCTTTTTTAATTCTAAATAATTTCACATAAATAATATATGATACAAATTTTAAAAAAAATCAAACTTTGTTCAGCACAACAGTTAACAATTTTAAGGAAGAATACCAAAAATTGTCAACTGCGATCTAACTCTCCCTTTCTCGGTCCATTTTTCTGCATGTTTGCAAAGTGCAATAACTTTTTTCCTAATCATATCAGGAATTTTTTTTTTAAGTTTATAGCTACATACATTTTCAATTGGAATCATAGCAGCAAACCTTCAAGATATACTAATTTCAGTAAGTTAATGCATTTTGCTGACATTTTGGATAAAGATGTCTCACATGGAAGAATTAACTAATCAGGAATTAAGACAATTGGATAAAAAAAATCAACAAGCCAGTAAAGAAGAAACTGGATGTTAAAACCTAAAGAAGCTGATTTCATATCATGAGGCCATGAATAGTACTTTGGAAGAATTTGACCCCAATTTAGAACACTCCATCAAATCCAAAAATGCCTTAAATCAATGAATGAGACTTTGTATGTTGTACAAAGAGATGATCAAAGAAGCAAGTCAATCATCCATTTTAATTTTTTTCTTTCGATATCATCAGCTATCAACACTTGGTGTACTCCTCCAAAAAAAACCCCATGATCATTAAAGGACTTAAAAGACAATGATACACAAAATGAGGAACTGATGACTCAGAAAACTGGATGGTGATGAATGCTGAATAGATGGATTACAAGAAAAAATAACTTTAAGCTAAGTGGGGTTTTTTTCTTTTTACATTGATTTAAGTTGCATAATATATATATATTTTAAAGTGCATTTCTGCATAATTTACACTCATATATTAGGCTTTTTTTAAACCACTATATATACTGGATTAAATTGTTAATACAATATTAATAATTTATGACAATTTTTATCTGCAGGAATGAGCTAAATTTTTCCTCATAAAAAAACATTATAATCATTTGCTTTTTATATGATCTTCTTGCTTTATGATGAGTTTTGGAGGACCAATTGTCATCATTAAACAGGGTAAAAGTGTATATTGAACTATAAACCTGAAAGGTTTTATTATAAATGCATCAAAATGCTTAAATTTAAAAGTGATTGGTAAATGAAAAATATCATAGCCAAGCAAATTCGCTAAAGATCAAGTGAATTTATCCTATCCTTTACTTCATCCCCTTGTATCTTATTCATTCGTTCTGTGGTATAATTATTAATAAAATGGAAAAGTCATATTAAATTAGAAAATTCAAACTAATTGAATTAAAAATATAAAAATCAGCTATTTGCCTGTAATATTTTATACTTGTAGCACCAAATGATAGCACTATGAACTAAAAAAATAAAATTTCGTTTTTATTAATCTCTAATTTTATTTTAAATTTTTATGAAACATAAGTTAAGTAAAAACATGAATATTGCAAATACAGACATGGGAGAATAATTGCAGATTTTATGAATAAATAAGTTGGTATTCAAATAATTATTCATCCAAAATTAAATATAAACGAAAATAAGATTCATACGATTTATAACTTTCAAAATTTATATATTAAAAGTAAATTGTTACTGTTTAATGAAATCTGAGATCAACATTATTAAAATTTCAAAAAATTAGTGTTACTAGCTAAAAATAAAATATTAATATTTGAAAAATGACCTTTCCTAAATGAACCATATATCTGAGCTCAATAATATTAAATTTACGACTAATAGCAATTAGATACAAATTTTGCAGACAGCAAGTTTAGATTAATGAACTCAACATGGAATTGGATTCCAATAATAAATAAGTTATCATCCGACAAGAAACAGTAAATAACTCATATTAATGTTACCCCCCCCCCCATCTGACTGAATACTTTTCAGCATTTTATTTGTATGAATAGTTTTTGAATATATTTTGTGATTTAATTATTTCATGGATAAACATCAAAATATATTCATGAATCCAGATTTTGCTGATATCTTATTATACATTACATTTTAAAACTAATTTTAAGCACCTTTAATGCGTTCTCTTTCACTTATTAAAGCTGGTAATTCACATGACTAAAAAAAAAAACAGATATTTTGGGTATAGCTATGAAAAAATGAATAACATAAAATGATGTGTTCAATAAGGGGATAAGAATGTAAAAGATATTTAAAAAAATACTATTAAACACAATAAAATAAAACGAAAAAAAGTATAATCAATTGCTCATTTGATCAAGTGATATTTGAACACTATGCTGATCCCGTCTGCAAATCTCATCACTAAGATAAACATACATTGCGAAATATAGTTAAATTGTATAAAACATTAGTCATGGACAAACAGAATTACCAATATTCATACACACACACAAAAATACATATTAGGCTAAAAAAATACATAGTGTTGTTTCATATAATTTACTTATTTATTTTACTTATTTAGTAAATAATACAATAATATAAACCCCATATAAAAAAAATCTTTTATAAGGATTTTAATATATAACAGATAAAAATATAAAACAGTATATAAAAAAAATAAAATAAATTAAAAAATAAATAAAATACTATTAACTATAATACAATCAATGACATAAACATTTTTTAAAATTCATCTAATTGGTAATTAGTTAAATTCAAAAACCATTCTTGCATAAATATACTAAATATTTTATGACTATTATAACTGATCTGCTTGCAACTGGAAATCTTGAGAAAATTTGGTATTATTATTTAATATTTAGTAGATAACTGTGTATTTACAACAGAAAATTTAGGATCTAACCAAAATCTCCTAAAATAGATATCAAGAATTGCTCTACACTAATATAAATGACCAGCATCTAGTATTCTATAATCCCATAAATATCTCTAACAGATGTAATAGGAGTTCTGTCAAAAATAATACATATTATATATAATAAGCTTTGATAATAAGAAATATAAATAGTAATTAAAGCTGATCAAGTAAAAATTTAGCTAAATGGAAGAACCTATTTAATTTTCGTAATAAAATCCAAACGATTTGACCAGGATAATTTAGAATCAATAAATATACCTAAATAAAAATAATTATTAACAAATAAACACAAGTACTAAATGCAACGCAAAAAATAATTATTACAAATAGTGATGTCAAGAGATAAATATATAACAAATTATTCCAGCAATTAATAAAATAAAACAAAGACATGCTTTTTTTTTTATCCCAATGAGAATTTAATGGTTTTATAATGTATAATTGTATTAATGCTTAGCTTAGCAGAGATCTGCAGTCTGCATCAATTCTAGCTGAGGAAAATAAAATAAATAAATCTGAAGTCAATCTACTGTACTCTGTGGGTTTTAGCATAATGGTAGATTGAAGGATGAAAGGTAAAGATTTCTGGTCAAAAACTAATCATGTGATTTTTTTTTTTTAAATACTGTAATTTGAAATGCATATAATTAAAAAAAAACAACGAACATTTATTTAACAAATGAATCAAAAATGATAGCGCATTAAAAAAAAGTTAAATATATATCCCGCCCAATTAGATATATTTTTTAGAGTTGAATATTTTACTAATTAGTCGATAATTAGTATAAGTTTATATATATAAAGTAAATAAGCAAGCAGCTTTAGAAGTTTTAATTAAACTGCCATCATCTGACTTAAGCAATCACTTAAATTAATCAATCATTTAATGTGTACTTAAAAGGCTCTTGAACAGCAGTTCAGTCTGCCGAATTATAACTAAAGTGAAGATATTTTAAAGATAAGAAACTTGATAAAGAACTAGAGGTTTCATTACAACAACAATTTACCAATTCTACTAAGAAATATTCTAAGCATAAGATTTGTCATTAATCATTCTCATCATTTCAAAAGATTGTCATTTATTATTGCACCCATCAAAAACAGCCAGTTTATTTCATTAGAATTCCCACACTTCATTTAATATGATCAACCTCTTCCCAGGTGACTATGTCATCTGATTTTCATTAAATAAAAGTATAGAATCCATAAAAGAATTTAATCGCTATAACTGCTAAGTTTTGAAATGCTCATTTTTGATATAAATCTTCCCTCCTTTTCATACTCCCACACACACACACACGTATATTGAATGAGTATATATGCACAGAATATAGTATATAATATATATTGGCATAATAAAGTCGAGTAAATTTTTTTTTTAAAAAAGCGATGTTTTGAAATCGGATAACTTATAATATAGTAAATAAAAAATTAAATATGTAGTAGAATTCCAACCATATAATTTTTATCAGTATTTTGGCTACACTTTCATACTAAATATAATTACTTTTTAATTTCGATTATAACACAACTTATTATTAATTAAATACGTAATATTATTTATATATAATAAACAAATTATGCTTTTTAAATTTTATAAGGAACAATCATGTACCATTGATATTTAAATCATTAATTAATATAATAATAAAAAATAAAAAATATTGATCTCAATTCTTAGTTTGGAACGGTTTACCATTTTTATTATTAAAGCACTCATTTGTAAATTGATATTATAGCCAACTTTTTGATAAGCCTTCCAAATATGGTTCACTATTTCTTTTTTTAATGCATTTTAAATTAATACGATTAGTGATTTCAAAGTAAAAAAAAATATCCCAGCTAATTTATATGTTATCGCTAAATGTTGGAATTGGGATGAATATAATCTCAGAATTAATAAATTGAACAATCATATGGTGGTATTCTAAACAACTTCCCCTCTTTTCAATATTTAAATTTAAGCACATTAAATAATTTTTATTTTATATTGTTTATTTTCGACTAAATTTCATATTCAGGCAGATAAATATGTTTAGGCTGCAGAAAGGAGTTTTGCTATTAACTGAAAGGAGACCCTTTGATTCCTCTTGGAGGCCTTAAAGGAACCGAGCAGGGCAAATTCCTAATGTCCACTCCATACGTTCTTGTCGTTGCAGCTGTTATTACTATGTGATTATTCATATAGTATACGAACATGGATGGGCTGCTCACCAACACACATTAGCGAGCGTGGTGAGTTTATTGGCTTTTTACCTCTGAGTTTAAGATCAAGAAACACCATGGTCTTTCTTCTCAGTGCCTGATAAGGCAGAATGAATGTTTGTGTAAATGATATTTTCCCAATACATATATACAATTATGACAGACAAAAATAAAGCATGGCCCTTATTCCCAGGAGGCTGTAAAGTCACCAACCAAGGCAGTGGTTGGTGGCCGAAGGCGGAGGGTGCTAAGAATTCCCTGATTGCGGACCCAGGCTGCCATTTGATGATGACTTTTTATTTAGGTACTTACAACTACAGATCACTTTCAAGTGAAGGAAGATTGCAAGAATTAGAAGAAGAACTCTCTTATATTAAATGGGATATTATTGGACTTTGTGAAGTTAGAAGAAAAGGTGAAGAGACAATTGATTTAAAAAATGGACATATACTCCATTATAAAGGCACAAATATTGGAAATACAAGTGGAGTAGGATTCATTATAAATAAAAAGTGGAAGAACAATATTGTGGAGATTGATGGTGTATCGGACAGAGTGGCAAGATTAGTTATACAACTTAATAGCAGATACCAAATGCAGATAATTCAGGTTTATGCCCCAACAAGTTCTCATAGTGATGAAGTAGTAGAAGATTTTTATATGGATGTACAAAAGGCTTTTGATGAGAGTAAACACCATTTTAAAATTGTTATGGGAGACTTTAATGCTAGAATTGGTAAAAAAAAATGAAAGATGAAAGTGCTGTGGGTAATTTTGGTTATGGTAATAGAAATGAGAGAGGACATAGACTTGTGGAGTTTGCAGAAAAAGAAAAACTTTATATTATGAATTCTTTTTTTGAGAAAAATGTTAAAAGGAAATAGACATGGAAGCATCCAAATGAAGGTACAGCAGAATTGGATTATATTTTGACTAACAGGAAATACATATTTCAAGATTGTAATGTTCTTAATAAATTTAACACAGGAAGTGATCATCGATTAGTAAGGTGTAAGATGCGTGTTAATGTAAAACTAGAGAGACAAAAATTATTAAGAAAAACAATATTTACAGTTGATATTCCTAATCTTCAGAAACATTCTAATGAATTTAAATTAGAACTTACAAATCGGTTTCAAGTATTAATAGATTTTGAACATGATTCAGATTTGAATGAAATTAATATGAAAATAACTGATACACTTTTGAAAACTGCAACAAAGATAGCTGGTAGAAAGAAACAGCAATTGACCAGTAAAATTTCTACTGAGACTAGAGAATTTATGAAGAAAAGAAGGAATATGAAGATATACAAAAATGATGCATTAAAAAGAATTGAATATCTCGAATTTTGTAAAATGGTGCAGAAAAGAGTTGAAAATGATATAAGAAAGTATAACTGTGAACTAGCAAGAAAAGCTGTAGAAGAAAATAAAAGTCTTAAAAATGTAAAACAACATTTTGGTATTGGTAGGAAATTTATATCTGCAATAAGAAAAAAAGATGGAATTATTACTAAAAGGAGAGATGACATCATGAAATTGGTAGAAGATTTTTATCAAGAATTATATAATAATAAAGAACAAGTATCTCCTATATCTATTACATCTTCCAAATTGCCCAGAATTTTAAATGAAGAAGTGAGACATGCAATTAAATGTATGAAGAAAGGAAAGGCTCCAGGTAATGATGGAATTATAATTGATATATTAAAAGAAGCAGGTGAAGAAATAGAAATTTTTTTAGCAAAGTTATATACCAAATGTCTAAATGATAAAGATGTACCGGATGATTGGAAGAATGCAGTAATAATATTAATATTTAAAAATGGTGATAAAGAAGATATTAGAAATTACAGACCTATCAGCCTTTTATCAGTTTTATATAAAATTTTTACCAAGATAATTACTACTCGTCTACAGACAACATTGGATTCCCACCAACCAAGAGAACAAGCTGGATTTAAAAGTGGTTTTAGTACAGTATATCATATCCAGGTATTGAGAGAAGTTATAGAAAGGACAAATGAATATGAGTTGCCATTATGCTTAGGATTTGTAGATTATGAAAAGGCATTTGATTCTATAAACATTTCTTCAGTGATTAAAGCATTAGATCATCAAGGTATAGATCCAGGATATTGTCATATTTTAAAGAATATTTATAAAAATGCAACAGCAACAATTAGATTACATAATGACACTGGGAAAGTCAACATTGAGAAAGGTGTAAGACAAGGTGACTCCATATCTCCAAAACTTTTTACAGCAGTGCTGCATGAAGTATTTTGTGGATTAAAATGGGAAACTAAAGGAGTGAAAGTAAATGGTGATTATTTAAGTCATTTAGATTTCGCAGATGATGTAGTTGTTTTTGCAAATAATGCTTCAGATCTGCAGGAAATGTTGCAGGAATTATCAGGTGAAAGTAGGAAAGTAGGACTAAAGATAAATGTTAAAAAGACTAAAGTAATGTTTAATCGATTTGCTCAAAATATGAAAATAAAGATTGATTATGATGAATTAGAAGAGGTTAACAGTTACAAATACCTTGGTCAGATTATTAATACAGATGGAAACATAATGGAGAAATTAATCATAGAATTAAACTTGGTTGGAGTGCTTTTGATAGAAATAACTTGATACTAAAAGGAAATATGCCTATGTGTTTGAAAAGGAAGGTTTTTAACAAATGTGTTTTACCAGTTCTTACTTATGGATCTGAGACTTGGACACTTAATAGAAGAGCAATTCAGAGACTTCAGACCACTCAAAGAAGTATGGAGAGATGTATGTTGGGAGTAACAAGAAGAGATCGTAAATGCAATGTATGGGTAAGAGAACAAACAGGTGTTACTGACCTCATTGAAAAAATTAAAAGATTGAAGTGGAGTTGGGCTGGTCTTATTGTTAGAAGAGATGATAATAGATGGACAATTGAAATTTTAAACTGGATTCCAAGAGATTGTAAAAGACCCAGAAAGAGACCACATGTGAGATGGATGGATGAAATAAGAAAGTGTGCAGGGGTGATGTGGAGAAGAAAAGCTAAAGATCGGAGAAGATGGATTAAACTTGGAGAGACCTTCATCCTGCAGTGGATTGATAATGGTTGATAATGATGATGATGATGAAATATGTTTATAAAAAGTCTAGGGGGTAAATACATTTCTCATTTATTCTAAGAAATAAATCAGGACTTTTTATTAATAATTATTAAATTAATTCATCTCCAATATTCATGAGAGTTAAAACCATATATACTGTCATTAATATTAAAACCCTCTTAGTCATAATATATATCTAACATTTTATGATTAAAGTAATCAATCATTTCTAGAATGCATTTCAACCAACCAAGTTTCATCAATTACACCAAATTTTAGTCAGATATTCACATCTCACTTTTTATGTATTTATTAATTTGTTCATATACATCTATTCTATAAATATATCTGAACTTCAGTACATTCATAGTTTATAACAGAGGTTATGCAAAATTTGCTAAGTGATTAATAATCCTTCAGTGTTTTTTGAAATATGATAACTATTACACAATAAATGCTAGAAAACAAACATAACATTATTTTAGTTCTGGATAAATTAATATGCAAATATTTTTAAAATAGACAAAAAAAAAACCTATAATCATTAAATTAAAAGGCTTGAATTAATGTATGTATTTATTTTGTTTTAATTCAGTCTACACATTTTTAAGGTACAAAAATAACCATATCAATTCAATTTATAAGCCTCTCTTTATTAATCACTAATATTCATTTTTATGATTAGATATCATTATTTCTTTACTTAGATATGTATTTTAATATTACATTAAAAAGTAACACAACTATTAATATTTATAAAACACAGACCAATTTCAACATATTTTTTACTCAACAATTAGATCTTATATATTTCTCAAAAATACATGCAAATAGATAGTCACATTACTTTTTAAGTATAAATTTAGACATATGTCTGAAAACTGAATCAATATGATTGTCATTAGATAAATAAAAAATAATGGCGTCAGACAATGGATTGATATGATGACATAGGCCAACTGATGATATATTGTTCATACCAAAATGCATTTTAGAGATCATTTACATCTTTGCTGTAATTTTTTTTTTACAAAAATAACATGGCCACATTTGAGAAATATATAAAAATAATCATTCAAACACTTTAGTTATTCTAAATTCATTTTTCATGCTTTATTACAAAATGAGATCCTCATACAAAATATTTTTCTTTGGTCAAAAAAAAATTGAGAAAAACAATATGATTAACTAAATTTTTTAACTCTTTTTTTAATATTTAAATTAACCATTAAGTTGTATTCTTTAAATATTATCACATAAAAAATGAAAATACATAAATAAAATTTTTCAATGACTAAATTTTTTTTTTAAAAAAAAAATTGTTTATAAAATATTATAGACTCAAAAGCAAATATTAAATTTACTATAAAGAACAGATATATAGATATGTTGGAACATATTTAGTTTACCATGAGTTGAAGAGAAAACTTTGTGTGTGTGTGTGTAGAAAAAAATGGCCATTTTTGGGACACCATATGTATTATAACTATTATTTAAACAAATGTTAATTTATTGCATTAATTGATCATAAAGTATATATTGCTATATTTATACTAATAATCATTTTATAAAATGAATTCTTTTTAACCTACTATATCATATATACACATACAGTACATATATGATATAATTTAATTTAAAAATTATACACATTAAAATAATTAACAAAAAAATAAAATATTTGTTTTAACAACATGCACACATACAGTATAGATATTTTAACATGAATATACAGTATATATATATATAAGATATAGTTTAATTTTAAAATTATTCACATTAAGACATCAATAATTAGATTATAATAGTTAAATAATACATTAAGAGAAATGTAAAGCATGATCACATATCTGAATAGTATTCTTAATTTATAAATATTTAAAAGTATTCATTTAATTATTATTTTTCTCTTACATTTTCAAAAAATAAAGAAAATTTCTTCTTCTTTATTTTTCTTATGGTAACAATTAATGATTAATATGAAGTGTCTAAGTGCTGTTAAATTTATAAATTTCAGTCATGGCTACTTTCATAAATAATAATACCAATGGATGCACTGTGAATAAGAGAATTCAAATTTTAATTTTTACTATTTCCCCAAATTCAAAGCAATTTCAGATCATAAAAATTCCACTGCTAATGACAATGCCAGATAGTGAATAAGACATGTAAATGACTACTATTATACCATATAAGTATCAATCTTGTTTTCCAAAGAGAACAGACTTACAGATTGAGTTGCATGTCAAGTCATCTTTAAGATGGCTTTTAATCTAGTCATTTGGAAATATCTTTTCATTGTACTACACAAACATCTGTATGAAACAGTAATGACTGGTATACAGGACTACTTTACTAGTAGATCAATTAAACGGAAGAATTATGTGTTATATGTGAATGTTAACATCTTTCAAACCCAGTCATGACATTCCACAGATCTCATCACTTGCATCAATGCTATTTGCAATTTTTATAAATTCCATGATTAAGGAAATTGAAAAAGCACTGAAGGCCTTTTCCTTCCTCATCTTGGAACTAGCCACATTTTTCATTGATAATGTCCTAACAATCTTCAGAAGCTTCCAAAATATTTCTATTATTTTGAATGTTTTAAATAAATTCCAAACATCAACTGGATCCACAATACAAGTTTGCAAGTTATCTTTGTTGCAACTGTTTATAGGCTGTAGACTACCATATTTCTTCATGGGTAATTCTTCATCCTTTCTTGACATCCTAATTAATGTCTAAACTAAATTAGTCCATCATTTAAGCAGTCTCATCATGAGCACATTCAGTATGAAAATGAAAGCATTCTGCCCCAAAATGCTGTATCCTATTATTTTTAGTGGAATACTTGCCTACTATAGCCCATGGAAGCAGCCTTATAACACCACTTATAAGACTTATTCTGCAAAATAAAAACAATAGACTTAATCTTGCAATAAAATATGCATTTGGGGTTCATCATCTATCCATTAGAACAGCATGTTTTGCTATATGCCAAGGTGGGCTCAATTTAATGATGACCCAAATCATTTATAACTTATAATAGGGCCAAAATGTGTATTGTGACACTTGTTAATCCCATATTTAACACCCTCTCCCAAATACTATTGCTTGCTTCAATTCCATATGTCAAATAATCTTTTTTGCAGATCATGCCATTGAACATGTTGATCTACTACACCAGTATAATATCAAATCTCTTATTGACATATGACATCCATTCAAATATCTGTGGAGAACTCTGACAGCTACTAAAACTTTGAGTTACAAAATCATTGCATTCCTCAATCATAGTTGAAATTTCTTATTAATTTATTATAGGGTACAATTTCAACTAAAATGTTTACCAGTCAACTGATTATTACGAAAAGATCCCGTAGCAAAAAAATTTTTGGACATAACATGCGCCATCTCTTGGTCAATTTTGGTCGCAATTTCTTCATTTTAGGCTTATTTGATAGGAAATTCAAATTTTAAAATTGTAGTTCTAAAAATATCCTCATATAGTGTTATATTTTTTTAAAAAAATCAATTTTCTTTACATGCCTATTGAAACATAGGTTAGTCTTGTTCTCTGATTGGATACCTACCAAATCTGGAAATGTCTTCTAGGTGTGTTTCTAAATGACAGATTCAGAAACGAAGACGTAACATTCGTAATTGATTTTGATGTAAATAATTATATTTATTGTAATTTTTTATGTTCATAAATAAGATAATATAGTGCTCTATCAAAATATAAAGTTTGACTCGGAAAATTTTATATATTACAAGAACAATACATTTGGAGAAATAATTCGTAACAAAAAACA
Source organism: Epiperipatus broadwayi (assembly GCA_028023455.1). Classification (NCBI taxonomy): domain Eukaryota; kingdom Metazoa; phylum Onychophora; class Udeonychophora; order Euonychophora; family Peripatidae; genus Epiperipatus; species Epiperipatus broadwayi. The sequence goes on from JAQFVV010000063.1 coordinate 523,630, forward strand.
ATTATCGCTACAGACCGTAATCAGGCATTTCTAAACTAAAAATTCAGAATTGAAAATGAAATGTAGTACGCTTTCATATTTTGAAGTAAATAATTATATCTATCACGATTTTTCATTAATTTATACAAATATAAAGTTTGATTTGGAAAATTTTAAATTTTACAAGAAAAATAAGCATGCTGGAAATAAAAAGAGAATTATTTGACAGCTGGAGAGCTGAATAACTACGCAATCATTGATTGGAATATAATTCTTTTGTTTTACTGCTAGCTATTTTTTACACATTTTTCTTATATTTTTCTACAGTTATTAACATTATTTTTAATTTTTTGTTACATTTAACCAATTTGAATCTAAAATTATTCAATTTTTAGAAGCTGAATTAAAAAAATTCTGTGTATTTTAGATTAATATTTTAGCAATAGAAACTGGCTGGAAATAAAATGGATGAATCATATTGTTCTCAGATTTAAGTAGTGGGCCAATAGAAAATTAGACAAAGATTAAAAAGTTAAAAGAATCAGTTAAAGGGTAAAGCTACATGTGTTTTGTGCAATAATTACCCAGAAGAAATGCTACACTTTTTTCAAACCTGCCTATACTTCTCATTTCTATAACTATTTCTGTTTCATAAGTGTACAATCAACTTCAAGAAATACTTTAAAATATACATATAACCATGCAAACCTGATGCAGCTCTATACTATTTGACAATATAAAATACAATGTACTCAAAAGAAATAACAATGAATGATTCAACTCATTCCTATTCTCTCTCAAATTTATATCCAGGAACATAATGACCAAAATTTGGCAATCTACAATCTATTTCAGTTGTGCTTTCTCATAACTTGAACCTTTACGTTCAATAACACTCCCTATCAGATTTTCATTCTTGAAAATAAACATCTGGATTCTTCATCAGTTTAGTCATCATGGTTGTGCAATATTATAGTATGCAACTCTTCAAATTTGGATTATTCTTCATTGGAGTTAAACAACTTATTGCCTTATCTTTACCATTATGGTTATCATTTCACCATGCTTTTGCCTACATAACATAAATTTATTCTATTGTAAATATGTTAATATTTGCATATAATTTCTTATCAATAGTTTTTTAAAATAAAAAACAACTAATAAAATTCCAAAATATAATGAAATTCTATTCTATTAGCATTTCTGGATTATCCAACATTTCTGCTTATATCTTTAACAGTCCTCCTTATATTATTCCACAATTATTTTGCAATAGTAACTAGTAATATATGCATTAAAAATGATGCTCCTTTTTCTTCTGCCATGACAATTATCAATCATAATGTATAATTTATTTTGGAGACTTATTTACTTTTATGTAAATTTATTAAGGATAATTTGATTTCTTTACTTCATTATAATTTTTAATAACTATTAATATATATATATATATATAACAATTCACTGGAATAAAACTACAAAATTTTAAAAAATGCCTATATAAAATTTTGTAGTTTTATTCTAGTGAATTGTTTTATTATACTCATATTATTTGTTATTAAAATATATATATATGTCATATTATTATTACTATTTGCGGGATATTCCGTGTAGTGAAACGTCAGCATTTAGCTTTTTCACTACACGGAATATCCTGCAAATAGTAATAATAATATGACATCTTTTATCCGTGAAAATATTAGAATTAACATATATATATATTCTAATAGTCTGGGGAGTATATGGGATAAGGTAGACATTAAAAATAATTATATTTGTAATGATTCAGAGTGTAAATAGAGAAGATAAGATTATAATCCTATTATCAACCCATATATTGGTGCATCATTTGTAAATGAATAAAGTTTGAGCAGTCATACGATCATAACCAGAAAAAAATATAAGTAACAAGCATAACATCAGCAGTAAAAGCCAAATTCAAGTGGCAAATGTAATCAAAAATCATCTCTATATGACTGGATTTAAAAGAGATTATTAATATACAAGAGCCATCAATGATATGTTCTGTTATTGCAGATATATAAGTGCTAAATAAAGCAAATTGTTCTGACACATCTGATTTAATCACAGTAATATAAATATTCTATTTTTTTTTTATAAAGTAAGTTAAAATCGTTTTCATAGTTATTACAAGGATTGGTAATTAGTCTTACATAATAAACATAAACTGAAAAGTTTAGATAAGAGCTGTAATCAGATTGTTTAGTTTTGTTTGTATGGTTTACATTATTCTGAGTTAAAATCTGAGCAGCAGATGTAAATTTGTTTCATTTTTGTCTGCTTGATTTCGAAGTTTGTAATATAGGTAGCACTGCTGGAAGATTTAAATATTACCTTATATTTGATATATATCTAAAAAAAAAAAAAAAAAGATCAAATTTCAAATCAAAACTTGTTCATAATGTTGTCTTTGCAATATGGGGGCGAAATCCGGGTTGGTGAAATGAAATATATTATTATAAAGTTGTCTTATTAAATAATTTTTATTGAATTATTATCTTTAATATATATATAAAAACATATACTCGTGATGTCATCATTTATGTATGTGTAGGAAAGCATATAACATTCCAATTAAATTTGTATAATATAAAAGTTATATAACAAAGTCCGGGAAGAAAATATTAAATGTTCAAAAAGTATGCTAATTAATATCAATTATCATACAAACAGTGGAAATAAAGAATTTTAAAAATTACAAAAAAAAAAAAATTAAGAGTCAGTAACAAGAACTGTCAGCATGTTTAAAAACCAATCTCATGAATATTTTATTACTAAGATAAATGCAGAAAAAAATCCAAACCAATAACCAGAAAAAAAAAATCATATTAATCTATATTAATGGAGAAGTACAACTTAATAGTTTTTTTATAAATAAAAAAAAAAAATTCTCAGTCAGCATAATTAATTAATACAACCAACAAATCTTTAATGTTAAAAACATCACACAGTAATAATATACGAATGCTTATATTTATATATCCATAAAAAAATCTTCCTTTTTTTAATTCACTTTTACAATGCTATATTTTATTTTTATTTAATCAATTTTGCAGTTTAGACTGACCTCTTCAGAGATAAATATAAATTTACATAAATGTAAAATACATATAATGGTGTCAAATATCGAATATAAAAAAATTATTTGTCCATAATGTTGTTATAGACATATAATTAATATAATCTAAATAAGACTTAAACATTTAACTAATTATTTAATTATCAAACCAGGTTTCATTTCTTATTGAGACCATTTCAAGATATAAAGTTATATACATCACATGATTCACCTTAAATAATATTAACATTATAAATATAAACTTATAAACAAATAAACAAAATAAAATACATAATAAACATTAAAACCATACAAAGACAAACACATATATTTTTTATACAAATATAAACAAATACTTTATCTCTCCAGCCCCTTATAAATTTCCATTTATATTTTTACAATAATTTTTAATCCTCCAATTATTTAATAAGGCCCATTTTCAATTTAATTTTGCTGGCCCTTTAACTATATTTATACAACTATCTTACATTAAATAAAAAGACATATGAGAAGAAATTAGAAGTAGAAAATGATTATGTAAATGTACGATATAAAAGAAAGGTAATTAGAATATTTTGGGGAATAAAAATATAAATAGTAGAAATAAGTATGATAGGATTAAACATAAAGATTGTAAGTGTATGTCTATTCCATATTCAAGGAACCTATATAAAAAAGTTAGTAAGAGAAGAATTACCAAATAATTTAAGAATAGCATGGGGAAATAGTAGATCTTTGGGTAGATGGTTATGTAATACAAGAAAGATGAATGGTGTTAATAGCAAGGTAAGAGTGATTTATAAGATTGGATGTGAAAATTGTATAAGGTATATATATATATAGGACTGACATGGAGAATGCTAAGTGATAAAGGGAAAGATCATGATAGAGAAATTAATAGGAAAGATATTGTTTAGGACAATATATACATTATTTAGATACTGATCATAAAATGGAATGTGAGAAGAATATTCAAGTTATAAAATATATTAAGGATTATTGTTATGAAATGTTGTATATTCAGAAAAATTTAAATAGATATGTAAATGCAATTAAAGGTCCAGCAAAATTAAGTGGAGAATGAGCATTATTAATAACTGGAAGATTTAAAAATTATTGTAAAAATATAAATGGAAATTTATAAATGGGAAAAGAGGGGGGAAAGTAGAATATTTAGTTAGGAGATATTTGAACCCAGACTTATAAGCTCTCTTTAGCCATCTGCTCCATCTTATACTGTACTTATGTTTAAATATTATTTGTATAGATATAAAAAATATATGTATATATCTTTATATAGTTTTAAAGTTTGTTATATATTTTATTTATTTATTTATAGGTTTATATGCATAATGTTAATAATATTGTTTATTAAGATGAATAATGTCCAATAAGTGGAATAGTTGTAATTAATTGGTCATGTGATATATAAAACTTTATATCTTGAAAAGATATCAATAAGAGATGAAAACCAGGTTGATAATTAAATAATTATAGTTATAATTAATTATTTGTTTCAGTTTTATTAATAGTTATAATTAATTATTTGTTTCAGTTTTATTTAGATTGATTATTCTATTAATGAATATAAAAATATAGATTATCTAAAAATATATAAAAAACCCAAGTGAAATAAATATTAATATAATCATACTTAAATTATCCTTTTTAAAACATTATGATTTCTTGAAAATGCTCAAGAAATAACTTCACAAGTTAAAACCTCAAACTCAGTCAAAAGAGTCATATTTGGTATAAAAGAGTAAAATAATAAATATGGGTAGAACATTATCTAGAACGTTTGCAAATACTGAACATTTGTAAAAGTAAGTTTTCCATAATAATCAAAACATTAAAAAACATAGCAGAAAAGAATAATTTCTAATGTACTGTGTGTTTTAAGAAATATGAAATAAAAAAAGTGATATCTATTTTTAAAAAAAAAACAGGATTATTTTTTTCTGAATTTAAATTTATTGTAACCTATGGAAAAAAATTAAATAAGACCAGAATGCAAACATAAACAATTCAAAAAGCATATAAAAATGAAATTGTTAATTAAATTGATCTCCTAAAAATAACTTTTTTAAGTTAAGGGACTATAAAAAACAAAACATTTTGTCAAAATTAGTAAAAGAGAGAGAGAAAATGAAGGATCTAAATTATTGAAAGGATTCCAGAGAACAAAAAATTGCCAGTTAAAAAAAAGTTATGGATAGATTGAATTTAATTTTGTCTAACAAATGATTACAGAAATAAGATTAAACATATTTTCTGATAGAGTGAATTCAAACCAGCTTAAATTTTAATCTGGAAATGCTGACAGTAAAATGTAAAATCAATCACAAGAGGAGGGGGGGGAGAGAAAAAAATTGTTTAAAAGAGCGTTAGTGGCCTAGCGGTTAGCATAGCTGCCTTCCAAGCAACTGGCCCGGGTTCGCTTACCGGTCAACGCTTTGACATATGGAAAAAATAATAATAATAATCATTAAAAAATTTATTTTATTTTTTAAAAAAAGAAACATAAAACAATCGTGTTTCAACAAAACATTAATATAAGTCATAGATATACAAAAATAATCTATCTGAAATAACATAGGCATGAAAATATATATTATTATACATTACATATAACTTGAAACGTTTTATAATTCCTGTGTTTTTTGTTTTTTTATTTAGAAAATAAAATTATGTTCAGATATATATATTTGAAATCTAGTAATATTATTTTTTCCATTTACCAAAATCAAAAAAGTTGGCTTACATATATTTTAATAAACTTTTAATCAATAGAAATATAAAATAAAACGAAATAATAAATAATGACTATTAAGAAATAAAATATATTTTAATATAATAAATATAGAATTTTTTCCATTACATATAATTTCCGGTTTTTACTAATGAACCATATACTATTAATAAATATTTCTATACTTTTTTATTTATTGAATTGTTCAATCAAAGCAACTAATGAAACAAAACACTGTTAATAAACATTGGGATGCTGAAATGTTTATTTACATTCGGTTCATTAGTCAAGGCTAAAAATTATATATATTTTAAATGCAATTTAACTAATTGTTATAGCGAAATGCATTTTATTCTTTATTTAAGTTAGACTATAAGAAATAATAAATCATTTTTAAAATCAATAATGAGTAAAGGAATATTTTTATTCAAAATTTGTTCAGTTAGTTACACTGAACATTTGAGTGACTTTTTGACTTATTCTTATTTTTAAATTTGATTGTAATTTTTTTTTTTTTCTGAATTAGAATTATCAGTAACAACTACACTTTTCCTCCAGCATACAAGATTTGCCATAGAGATTATTATCGATTTATATCCACTACTTTAATTAACAATCGACTATTATTCACGGTAATGATTTTTTAAAAAAAATTCGATTTTCTAAAACTAATAATGTTACAAAATACAACTTCATAAAAGCAACATCATCAGCATAAGATAAAATGTTGATATTTATATACAAAAAATAATCCAATACTATATTTATTATATATAGTAATTAAAAATAAATGTTGATCATACAAAATTGTACGAAAAATAATGCAATATAAAACAATAAAAATATGATTACTATATTGAATCAAACTTCATCCAGTATTCTTGCAAGACAGTGTGCATAAAAAGTTCTGATGCATTAAATTGGGGGGGGGGGCACAATTTACATTCAACATATATATAAAACTTTGATTATATACAATAACAAAATAAATAAAAATAAACTCTTTCACCTTAGATTCTTTATTAAAAGTGGTCAAAATACTTTAAAAAAATAATTATAGCATACACCAAATCTTTTAAAAACTTGTTTTTTATTTTTTTGCCACCAAAATGAAATATATATTAAAATAGATTTCCAACGTTTCGACTATTTCTTTATTTTTTTCTATAGTCTTTTTCAAGGAACTAAAAATATATAAAAAGGAGAAAACAAAAATTCATAAAATTTTTTAAAACAAACAAAAATAAAAATCCTGTCACATATACATACTATTTTGGAAAATATATTCTTTACTTACTATGATTTCTTTTCCCAACAGCTTCCAATTTTACATTTTGCCTAAATGAACATTTTATTGTTACAAAATACATTAAATTTAAAAATATGTACATGAGCTAAAATATATTCATTCAATTTTTGGGTGTTTTACAATAGCGTGTTGAAACCGCCGGAGGGCGTTATTTCTATGACAGCACACAGAAATATGCCATTTAGGCGGCCTCTGCCGCTACCGAACGTTCTATTTCTAATGCGTAAACCTAGAAATAGTCTGTTGATACGGGGGGTACTGGCTGCTGTGTTTATTTCTATGCTAATACCCAGAAACATGACATTTAGCCAATCTGCCACAGAAGCTATCGTGTCAGCTTACAGCTCAGATTTGGGCTAAGCATTTTGAATGTGCAATCACATTTCACTTTTGGCTACAGTATTGTCTGAGGGTGGCTGAAATTCCGATTGTCAAAACTATTTTAATATTCATTAAGACCACCTCCCCCTCTCTCTCCCACGTTTTAGGAAGGTATGAGCAGAGTCTCATGCTTCCTTAGCCCCCATTACCTGCTGAAAAAATGGGCCAAGTGTAGGTAAAAGCACGATTCCTATAAAATCACGCTCTAAGTCACGTTTCGTGCGAGAATAACTGCGAGCTGAATAAAATGGCTGAAATAGGAAAACTTTCTGCATGTCCAAGAAAGAAGGAGTCTTCTCTGACTGCTGGAACCAGGTTATCAAACAAAACAGCTTGAAGCTGCATGCCTGCTGTTATTTTTTTCCTGAAGAGGCCAAAAAGTTGCTTTTAATTGCCGTATATATTGATGCTTTTGAGAATTACCATCAAAACTTCGTCAACCTTTGAGTTGCTGGCGTTCCGTTTTGTTAGCAATTGGAAACACCCTTCCCCCCTTTTCCCCCTCTTCCACAGATGGACTTTGGCTTGTAACAGTTACTGTTAAATGGACAATAGATTTATTTATAATTTATAAAAATAAAACAAACAAACAAAAAAAAAATAAGAAGAATCAGCTGATTTTTTTGTCGTACAATACCGAACCGAAAATATAAGGGTTTAATGAGAAGAATAAAAACAAACAAAAAATTGGTAACTACTTTTTAAAATTCATTTTTAATTGATGTTTTTTTTTGGGGGGGATTGCCAAAATCGATTTGATAGCCGCCATACTTTTTAAATGTGATAAACAACTACAACAAAAAAATACATAGACTGACCCCCTCCCCCAGCCCCTTTGAAAATATAAATAATGAAAAGAATAAAAAAAAAATTAAGTACTTTTTTGTAAATTCATTTATTTGTAATTTTTTTTATGCATTTGCTTTTTTGGTTGTGTTTAAAAAATTTGATTTGATAATACTTTTATAAATGTGATAAACAAAAAAAAACCAAAGCCAAAAAAAAAAAACCCGGCCCCGGCAACATATTTATCTTTGTTTACAAACCAACCATGCCCTCCGGCGGTTTCGACATGCTATTATAAAACAACCAATTTTTGTTTAATATTCTTATAAATGTTAATTCTGACATCATAAACCTAAACTATTTTAGTTTTAAAAAAAGGGGAAAATAATTTCAAGCATTAAGCAATTAATAATCAATTTTGTATATAAAAATATATTATATGTAGGTTTAAAATATCAATAACTTGCTTAATTTTTAGCCTATATCCTTGTAATTCATCTATAACAAGATTTCTGACATATCTAAAATAATGGACGCTTTAATTACAAACATGAAAAAATTGTTATTGAGAAAAGAATACACATTTCATTCAGTACATAACAAAAAAAAATGTTGATCATATATGGAAATAAATGCATTAACAATAAAATTTAAAAAATGTATATTACTTCAAAAACAATTTTTATTTAATTAACTTCTAATTATTATTTTTGTGCCTTAAAAAAATTAAAATTTTCCCCAAACAAAAATGCATCATTTTAAACATAAAAAATAATAGCCAAAAAAAAAAAAAAAGTTATTTATTTATCTTTTAGTCTACAGCAATGAATTGTACATTACATTTCTTGATCTAGGTTTTATTTGATTTAAACTACATTTGTGTAAACATAATAATAATAATAATAATTGGTGAATCATTGATTTAAAAAAAAAGAGCACTATAAAAAAAAAAAAATCAAATTTTTATTGATTAAATAATTACAAAAACTAAAATCATTGATGACAACACATAAGTTGTACCAAAAATAAAATTAAAATTTATATTAACTTTTTTCCTTCTACATACTTCATTGTAATTTAAAAAATTATGTTTAAACAGAATATCAGTCTCATTAAACATAGAATGCTCAAATTCGCTGTCTTAAATTATAGCAATTGAAATAAGTATAATACTTCTTTTATTAATTATATACTTAGTAAATGATTTCTTCATTATTATCTTCTTTTCTTTAATTTAAGCTTTGTTTTTTAAATAAGGTTTTTAATAATTATTATACATTTTGAATTTAAGGTAACAAATTTAATTTTTTGTCATAGAAAATCAATATAATTGTTTCTTATTTTGATTTGTGAGACAATTTGAGAAAACAATACAGCTTACTTTCTAGGGCAAAGCTGTTTTAATCCTTTAATTATATCTTTCTTGAAGTACCTTATAAAATTTACATTATTATTTAGTGTTACATAAAATTAAATAATTTTGTGCGCTATTTACAGAGTTAATTAATATATTACAGGTTTAAATTAATTATACCATAATTCTTATTATTTTTGAAATGAACTACAATATAGCTTAATTCATTAATTTAACAAAGCATGAAGAAAGTTAACAAATAAGTTTACTATAAAGACAATTTGAAAAAAACCCAAATTCTAATCATTTATTTCTTATATACAAAGAAAAATCAGTAATTGCTTTTTCAATTATATTTACAATTTGGAGAGAAAAAAATCAAAAGATTATGCTAAACACTTGAGTTATGGCATTACATTATCAATGCCATTCTCTTATATGATGACAATGATATTTTGAACAAATGGAAAGAATATTTTCATCATCTTTTGAATAATAATGATACAAAAATTTGAGATGATGACTTTTAATAATATATCCTTTTAGATACTCAGTGATTATTAGGACAAAGATATTCAGCTTAAAGAAGACATACAGTTCTTTGTAATCTTAAAAATAAACAAACTGTAGATTCTGATGAAATATGTGAAGTTTCAAAATATGGTGGTAATATGTTAGCTTCAAAAATATTGAAATTTTAAGAAATATACGAACTCATAAAGTTGTGTTCTCTGATCTTAAGGATGCCTCTATTATTCCAATTTTTAAAATTAAATGATTAAATAAGATTACAGTAATTATCCTAGAATATCATTATTACCCATTACAAAAAAGGTATTTCCACGGATTTTGTTGAAAAAGTTTGTTTCCAAACTTAGACAAATGGCTAACAAAGATTCAGTGTGGTTTTAGAAAATCAAGAAGCACTATAGATATAGCTTTGTTGTTTAGGGAAATGCAAAAAAAAGTATTGGGAATGAAAGATTGATTTATATTAATTGTTATGAATTTGGCCAAGGCATATGATTCAATTAATCAAGTAGGTTTATTACATTGTTTAAAATTAGTTGGTTGTCTGCCAAAGTTTATTCATATTATGTAGCTTCTACATATTACATGAGAAAAAAATATTATTACAGATGGAAAATCTCAGGCATTTAAAATGAAAACTGGTGTTTAACAAGAATGTAAACTTGCTCCCAGTATTGTTTTTGACTTTTATGACAGTTGTCTTTGGAACTACTTATACATTTTTAATGAAAGAGGGATCAAGATGTGACTCAGTTTTGATGATGAATTTTTAATTTGAGTAAATTGAAAGCAAAACAAGAACATCTTAGGATTCTGGATTTATAATATGTTGATGACTATGTCATTTTTGCAAATTCAAAAGACAATCTATGGACTGTAGTTATATTAAGAATTGGGTTTAATAATTAATGTTGAGGGTTTTTTTTTTTAAAAAAAAAAAATTATCAGCCAGTGATGAAAGAAGAATCCTTAGCAACATTTAGCTTGGATATTTATCAAATTGTGAATATAAACCAATATAGATATAATGGTAATTTTATAACAGAAAGGTGGATTTAGATATTGATGTGCTATACAAATTTCAATATGCTATTACTGCTTTTAAATGGTTAAAAATAAGATATTTCATCATAATGAAAATAACTACTGCAATTGAAGTAGCTATATATATATATATATATATGTGTGAGTGTGTGTTATTTTACCTAATTTATTGTATGGAAGTGAGACAGGGACATCTATCAATACAACATAAAGCCATTAGAAAAGTTTTATTTAAGGATGCTCCATCAAATTTTAAAAAATATATTAGATCCTAAAACCAGTTAATATGTTGTAATTTTCTGTATGTAATGCTATACAATCCACTATTATAAAATCATATCTTAGTTGTATTGGGTATTTAAAACAAATGAATAATATAGGACTTTCTAAAACAATATAAACAAATTATCTCAAAGACAGTCTAAAGAAGTGCAACATTGATTGTTTTCATTGGAAAAATATGGCAGAGAATAAATACACTGGAGATCTACAGTTAGTTAGACGTGTTGAAGGATTTCAGAAAGAAAAGTTTTCTTCACGAGTTAAAAAACAACAACACAAAAATATCAAACAGAATAAATGAGGAGTGTATTCTATAAGGTGGTGTATGTGTGTTTCATATATTGGTTTATATATTTATTAAAAAAAATCATTTCCATGATATTTTTTTCTTTTTATCCTTTTTTTTTCTTGAAGTTGGAATGGTCACATTCATTTATGAATGACTGTTACTGCTGATACAAAAATTATTAATAAAAAAATCTTAGCATAAATTTTAACAATTATTCACACCAAATGAAGGAACAAAGTTTATCAGAATGTATCACCTACATTTAAAAAAACATCATCATCTTATCCAGTTAACTTACTTATAACTGTTCTTTTACAATACACTGATGTCCAACACAGAAATGTAATTGCTCATCAATTATCATCCCCTGTGAGAAAATGCCTAGTACAGGTCCATTTCAACTTTTTAGTTCAAGTATCTTAGTATATGTTTATTTTCTCTAATTAAAGTTTTTATCTCTACTTATTCATCCTAAATACAACTTTTCATGCATTGCTATAATCTACACAGTCACTTTACAATTCTTGTATTAAGTTTGCAAATCTTAAATTCATAAGTAGAAATTAGTAGAACATATTTATTATAAACTTTCTTTTTTAGATACATTGCATTGCATTTAAAAATTAAGTCATTTTTACCATAAGTTAAAATCAATGATTACCTTCATCCAATATCTTTCCATTTGTATTAATAAATAAATTAAAATATTTGTGTTGACTTCTAATTTTGTTACAAGTAATATTTATTTACTTCTTTTAAACTAATGAAAATTATTTTAATATTTGTCTTTGATGTTATTTAGATTGTTTTCTTTTGAAAGCTCCTATAACATTTCTTGAATCTTAATTTTCAAAACACAACACATAATGCATAAAAGTTTTGGAGAGATTCTTACTAATAATAATCTTACTGTCACCATGTTTAAATACTGCTGAGTCATTATATTCCACAGCTTCAATCACAACAAAAATCCTTATAGAGCCAAATGATTTCCCAATCTTTAAGTTCAATAGCAAAATGTAAGAACTTCTAACATTTTTTTTAAATCTAACGTATTCATTGGTTGACTAGAGTCCTAATTTCTTAATAAATAATTTGTAATAGTCTTACTAAATATCATTTATAGAACTGATAGGTTTTTAATTCCTAATGCCTTCCTTTTGACACTTTTTAAATATTTATCAGATGCTTGTTATTTACTTATAATTCAGACATCTATATATAACTAGGACAGCAGTTTCTTTGATGCTCGATCTGCTGTTTTTATAATATTTATAATGATTCCACCATTTCTTGGAGCTTTTTTTATTCTTCGTAGATTTAAGCACAAGTCTTACATTTTTAATTAAAAATCTGTTGCATTTCTTTCCAATATTAAACTACCATTTATATCTTTGAAACTTTTATATATTTCTTTATGTCATTATTAATTTTTTTCATATCTATTTGCAGAACTCCATATACTTAAAAGTTTTTTAAAAATGTTTTCATTCTTCCTTTCTTGAGTTTCTTGTTCTTGTTATCTAGACAACTTTTTTTTAGTAGAGTATGTATTATTTTCACATTGATCTTGTTTAAATATAAATTATTTCCATATTGATGTTGTTCAAATCTTAATCATTTTCACAGTTTATTAATATTTTCTAGCTGGAAAGTTTTAATAATTAAGTATATCCAGTGTTAATATTGTTTTTGTGTAAAGTTATTATCTCTATAATTTTTGATTTTTGTCGTATTAATCAATAGTCACATATTACAGTCAGAATATACAGTTTTAATAATCAAAATGCAATCAAACTCAACCATGACATCACCCCAAAGTTTCTATGCCAATTCTCCTTAAATATTTCACAAATAAAAAAGATTCTTGTTTTTCTGCAAATCCTACAAATCTATGCATTCATTTTTATCTCTATCAAAACTGATCCACCGATTTTTCATTTATTTTCCAATTCTAGTACTATAAATTTATTTTAAACTATAACAAGTTTACATTTTTGTCGTTTGGTGTGTTTTATAAGTATTACGCTTTCTTAGAATGATAAAACTTGCTTAAGCATAAACCTGAATTTTCTGTTTATTAATTTGAATAATAAATCTCTTTAATTTGTCTGATATACAATTATTATTCACAATGTTGTTTTCTAATTTATTTATAATGAATTTCTAGTTTTTGTGCCTTTATAATAAAAAACAAGTTCTATTTTATAAATGAATTGTGTCATCTTTTATTATAATTTAGAAAAAAGTTTGATATTTAATATTAGAATTTTTACACTTTTGCACAACTTCTTTCGCTTGAAAGTAATCTACAGTTGAAGATATACCATAAAAAGCTATCAGTGGATGGAAATCTATATTTTTAACCTCAAGACTTACTTTTAAAGAAAATTCTTAATGACAATGTCAAATAAATACACAAAAATATAGTTATTGTAAGTATTATAAATGAGTTATATAAATACAATTATATGTTAGTGTATATTATTTATATAAAATTAAGTTATAAATAAATATGGTGATATTTGGATGATTTCACACTTTCTAAACATTTAGAACTACAATTTAATTTTGTCCTTTATGTCATATGTGTAAATATATAAAAAAGCAGAGAATATTTATAGCACATACAAATATACAGAATACACTTGTTTTGGAGGTTTTGGTAAAGCTCCATCTATTGATCATTAATACAAGCGAAAGCAGGTTTTACATATATAAAACTTGTGTTTGTTTTTCATAAATGTACCTTTAAAGTTTTCTTGCAATGATATAGATTGCAGAAGCTTTGACTATCTGGAGAAACTGAACTGATATCAGACCCATATAGCTATCTGGTTTGGTAGGCTGAGTTTGAAGACATTAACGTGTCTAAAAAATTCATGCTTGCAAACTGATAGAAACGTTTTGCATAAACGCTTGGAGTTAATGTTTAGGTCTAGTTTCTAACTCCTGTCCTTCACTGATGAGAGCAAATCAACTGATCTGAGGGTGGAGCAAAATGAAGGAGACAGTGAATATTGACTCTGACGTTTATGTAAACAGAATACACTTGTTTTGGAGGTTTTGGTAAAGCTCCATCTATTGATCATTAATACAAGCGATAGCAGGTTTTACATATATAAAACTTGTGTTTGTTTTTCATAAATGTACCTTTAAAGTTTTCTTGCAATGATAGAGATTGCATAAGCTTTGACTATGTGGAGAAACTGAACTGATATCAGACCCATATAGCTATCTGGTTTGGTAGGCTGAGTTTGAAGACATTAACATGTCTAAAAAATTCATGCTTGCAAACTGATAGAAACGTTTTGCATAAACGCTTGGAGTTAATGTTTAGGTCTAGTTTCTAACTCCTGTCCTTCACTGATGAGAGCAAATCAGCTTGAAATCAGCTGATCTGAGGGTGGAGCAAAATGAAAGAGACAGTGAATATTAACTCTGACGTTTATGTAAACAGAATATGCTTGTTTTGGAGGTTTTGGTAAAGCTCCATCTATTGATCATTAATACAAGCAATAGCAGGTTTTACGTATATAAAACTTGTGTTTGTTTTTCATATATATATATATATATTCCATTATTGAAAAATTAAATTATTTTTCACTTAAGAATTTCTGACATGAAAATCTATGGTATTTTTTTTTTGGTTTTAAATTCAAAAGGAAAATACAATAAACTAACCATATTGGTGAATAACTTGTCTATGATTCATTTACTGTGTTAACAATTGCATGATATACTCAATGACATATTATCATTAAGAATAATTAAGTACTATCACTTGGTCACAAAAATTATTGACTATTTATTTTTAAATACATATATGAAGTTACGTTTAAGTATATCTAAAAAAAAATAATGTGTATATGAAATTAAATTGCAACGTATGGTATCTATAGTGTAAGAGATTGGTCTGATGGATGGTTATAATAGGATTGAATTAAAGATGAAAGATACGTTGATAAAAACAAAAAAAAAAACTTGCAAACAGAATTACAGTTTAATGATTGTGCACCCTTTTCATAAGGTGCTAAAAACTGATAGAAACCAGTGTGAGAGTGGTGTAGCGAAAGTTGTTAAAACTGTCGAACATGGGCAAGGAAATCAGATGTTGAATAACCCTGCAGTTATATTATTAATTAAGAATAATATTTGAGCTAAAGATAATGTCTAGCTTAATAAATGATTAGTAAAACTTATTAATACATTTCCATGAAATGGTTTGGATCAAAGTTGTAAAACAAAATTTGAAACCTATCAATTGAACTATAGTAATTTGATATATATATATATTGAACAAATGATGAAGATATGAGTAAGAGATTGTGATCTGGGCCAAATGACGAGTGCTGGTACATGTGAAATGTGCTTCTTGGGGATCATTTATCTTTTTCACATATCTTTGATAATATGTTTCAGTAATGTGTGATGGAATAGAAGTTTGAAATATATTGAAATACATATTATATGAAGTTAAGTTTAATTATATCTAAAAAAATAATGTGCATATAAAATTAAATTGTAATATGTGCTATATGGCTTACTTGAAAGAGTGAATGTTTCAAATATATCTATAGTGTGAGACACAAGGTGACTGCTGGAGGGTTGCATCAGATCCTAAGATCTAGGTACAATGCTCTCATATCCAAGGCTCCTCACTGATGAAAGCCACAAGCTAGAAACCAATCTGGGATATTAGATCAGTAGGTATTAGATAGGGATTTTATGCACAAACCTTCTTGCATCCATTGATTACATTCTGGTGCTATTGTATGAAGAGTTTTGCCTCTGTGTAAACATAAAGAATGGTAATTATGTGATGTTTAGTGGTTATAATGTGAAAGATTTGTCTGACCTTGCCATGATGGGTAGTTGTAATAGGATTGTCCTAAAGATGCACTAATGAAAACAAAAAAAAACTTGTAAATACATATTCCATTTTTGAAAAATTCAACCATTTTTCAGTTAAAAAAATCTATGGGTTTTTTTTTTTGTGATATTAAATACAACAAGAAAAGCCAATAAATTAATTACATTAGTGAATAACGAATTATGGTTCATTTGTGGTATTAACAATCACATGATAACAGTAACTCCATTGACAAAAAAAAAAAATAGAAGAAAAAAAATCACAGAATATGCTCAAAGGCATAATACCATCTAGAATTATTAAGTATTATCATTTGGTCACAGAAATTATTGCCAATTTATTTTTATCTTCTTCCTAATATAGAATTTATCGCACCATATATATTTGCAAAGAAAATATATATTCTTTCAGATTTGATAATTAGAAAACACTGAATGCAATCCTTTTTTTTTCTTTGCATTTTATAAAAGTTTCTACATTGATACTTTAAAAGGTTGTTTCTTTCCTCCCAAATTTATGAAAAAATACAAGTCAAAAGTTCAAATTGCAATAATTAATCAAGCAGTGTGTGTATATATCTTTAGGTTTATATAAATGAGAAGCAAACTTTAGCACTCTTAATTTACATTTTAATATCATTAATTGCTATCTAATATAATAGAGTGATATCTTAAAGTAAATACATTTCAATTATAACCTAGCCCTATCAAATATGACAGAAATCTAAATACTTGGAATAGAAATTACATTGAAGTAGAGTTCAATTAAAATTGAGAAAAATAAATGATACTACATTAGTAGATTATTTTCAAAATCAGACCACATAAAAAATATAAACGTAGATACTGGACATGTTACAACTATTAATATAAAAGAGGTTGGTAAATTTATGGTCAAAAGTTAGTAAAAAAAATTATTGAACATGATGAATTGAAAGAAAAAGGATAAAGGATATGATTTTTTTTTTATTCTGGTGGTAGATCCAAGAAAATAAGAAGGTTTATAACTAGCAGTGATTCAATAGATACTTAGTGATTAAAATGAAAACAGCTCCATAGGACATAATGGTTACTCAGAAGCATATGCCAATAAATGATTATGATTCTTACAAAGTGGAAAAAAAACTGGCAAAGTGAATAAAAAAAATAGTAAATAGTAGTAGTAGCAGCATAAGAAATACAAGATATCTAATTATAGTAGTTTCCTTAAAAATAAATATATCACTTTTATAGACACAGAAACAAATATGGCAATAGATTAAGAATTGTATATATTCTAAGTCAATTATTAAAAACAGAACTAAAAAATTATCTTTTATATGTTTAAAATTTATGGTATTGACTTGGTTTTATTTTATATTCTATTCACTGGTTTTAAAATTAACACCTATATGTTAAATCTAAACAATATAAGATTTTTAAAAGAAGAACTAAAAAGTATCTTTAATATGTTTAAAATTAGTTTGATTTAATTTTAATTTATATTCTATTCATTAAAATATATAATTTTCATTTATTATTATTACTCTATTATTGTGTATTCTTTTGTCATAAGATTATATTAATTACTTTTATGTAATTATTATATATTTGTAAAAACCAATGAAATGCATTTGTTCAGGTTTCATTCTCAGATGCAATCAAAATAAATAAAATAAAATAAATAATAATAATGATGATGATGAAAAAATTGCAGATCAAAAAAAAAAAAAAGATAATAAACCAAGGTTAAGAAATAAGTTGGAAGGCTTATAATAGTTAATAATAAATATGTAATTTATGATCACAAAATAGAATTTACGTATTAAACATATATGATGAGTAATGATTCACATTAGGTTTAGAAACAGTATTATGAAAGCATTGTGCAAATAATACCAATATGCTAATGATACATATTTTTATCTAAAAATCAATTTGGGCTTAGAAAAGGTAGAAATGTAAATGAAAATAATGAGAAAGATTAATTAACATTTGTTTCACTTAACATGAAAAAACTTTTTATAGAATAAATTGGATTACTTTGTTAAACAGATTCTAAAAAGAAATAGCATAAATTGGAAATGTGTATATGATTCAGAAGACATTTATGAGATTAAAATGGTGTTCTTTTTCTTTCAAAATAAATAAATATAGGATGAGATTTAGAATAAGATGTTGTTTTTCTTTTGGTTGGTTAATATTTTATGAAGAAATTGCTAAATAAGTAGTAGTAATCATAAAATTGGAGTTAGCATTGGGTGGGCTGATTGTATCTGATTTTGTGATGATATTGGAGTATTTATAAAGAGTGAAAATGAACCTATTAGAATAGTAAATAAGATTGACAAAATAATGCAACTAAAAGTAAAAAATATATAAATTTATATGGATAGGTTGTTAGAAGATTAAATGACATGTAAGCAGATATGATTATATAAGCATAATAATTTTCTAAAACTGATCAAACCGAGATTTTTTTTTTTTTTACTCATCTGAAATTGATTCAAGATTCTCTACTTTCGAGTTGACTACTAACATTAAGCTAAACTACTCAGGTCCAAAAGAATTAATTAAAATAGTAAAATGAATATGTAATAACGATAGTTGCAAAAAAAAGTGAAGGGTTCATATATTTATCAGGCAATAAAACAATTCAATTGTGAAAAGAATAAATAGGTTATTAATTAGTATAGAGTATTTGTGACCCACTGAAATGAATAAAAAATATAAGTTTGTTAAACTTTTTGTTTGTTAGCTTTATACAGTACAAATTCTTTGACAATTGGCAAAAAAAAAAAAAAAAAGTACTAAAGGATGTAAATATATGGAAGAGAGAATGGAAATATATATATATTGAAAAGAATAAATAAAAAAATATGTGAGAAAATTATGAAAAAAAAATGAAGAACCAAATTAAACTTGAATTAGAGAGATTTGTTGGAAAAAGAATGGAGAATGATAGAAGTATAAAAAAATTAATAAAATGACCTTAATAAATAAAAAAGATATGAGTTCTGAAAGAAACAATCTGGAATTATGATTAGAATCCGTTTTTAGACAATTGATAATAATGAAACCTGTTGTCATTTTTTACAGAGAACACACAAAAATTTGATATTAAATTTAAATCCAAATAATTTTTCAGAATAACAGATAAATCAATTTTAGTCAATAACATGGGGGTAAAAGTTTGGCGAAATCAAAAGATTTTAATCCGTATTTTTTTTTACCTGTAAAATAAATATTTGAAAAATTATTGCTGGTAATATCAAGCAATAATATTAGAACACAGCACGTAGAGCACAGATATTCCAAAACAATTCGATAGAATTTTTTTTTTTTTAAATTGAAAATCAAACTTCTATGCATTTAAATTATTCTTAATACTGAGACAGGGTATTATCCCTAACAATTAAGACAAAAATAATCATCGTTTTTATAAAATCATTCATAACCAAATTAATGATTAAAAATATACAATAATATATGGTATATTAAGTTCAATTTAAGAATGGTATAAATGAATAACTCTGAAACAAATATCTTTATTATTCATTGATGCGATTACAAAACATGCATAAATATATTTGAAAATTTTTGTTTAACATTATATTTCAAACAAATGAATAAATATTTTTAAAAAGATAATGATCGCCAAGATATACTTCTGTTGAATTAGCATCCTCGGTTAGCACAATTACTTCACTTTTCTACAGTCCTTATTCATTTATTTATAGTGTGACAATATTAAACAGACTTTTTCAAATAAATATATATATTACACACTAGTTGAAAAAAGAGTTTGGCATTAAAATATTATGCCCGATATGCAATTTATAACAAGGGATATATTGAGCCTTAATTAATTATAGAATCTATATTTAGGCTAATAATAATATAACAATTTCTAGTACTAATAAATAATTATTAATAAAATTGATATAATGATCTAAAAAGATGGAAACGGGTTTTAAAGATTGTGCAAGACTGTGCTTTTTTATTAAGGCAATTAAAAGTCAAGTCAGAAAAAAAAAAACCGCACTTTTATAGACATCTATTAAAAATATATAATAATAAAAAACATTTTGTTTGGTACAAAGCATTTGCAGTAATATAAAAACGGTAGAAATTAATTAACTAAAATAATGAACATAAAAATGTCTTCTATTAACAATGTTCTTTTATTACAAATATATTCATTAATTTTTTAATAAAAGTGTATTATTTGTCTCAATAAAGCTGACCAATAATGATTCAAATGGATATTATTTTAATAAAATTTGTTTTATTATAGAAATGCAATACTTTTAATTTTAAACACTTAGTGTTAATTTTATCTCCCTTATATTTAAAAGTCTTTCCAATTCTCATATAATTAATATATCTCTACCTTTTTATCTTTCAATTCGATTAAAACTAGCTTCATTTAACGTCATATATATGCTGAGTTAATAAACCGAACATCTCTTAAGTTGGTAAAAAAAAAAAAAAGGACAGTATAACCTATAAATAAATATATATAAAAAAGTGATATATGTGTGTGAGCTGTAAAAGCACATAAACATCTAACAAATACACATAAATTTACTTTTTGAATAAGTAATAAAACCAATATCTAAAAAAAAAAGCTTAACAAATTTTTGAAAAAAACGTAATTAAAAATGATGGTAATTATTTAATTAAATATTCATTAAAATTGTTCTCCACAACTTAATTATCTTAGAAAATAAATTAACATTAATTTATTCACTCTAATAAAAAAAACCCCAATAAAAACTACATTTGATCTATTTAGAATAAAAATGAACACATTTTGAAATTGTATTGTCACAAATAATAAATAGTTGCCATCATTAATTTGAAATTATTCATGCATATATATATATATGCAAGCTAAAACTAGAAAACTGGTTTATAATTTTTTAAGCTTGTAGGCACTGTATCAGATGTATATATTATATTGCACAATGTTCCTTCTTCAATATCCACTTTATTAATATTACAATTTCATTAAGTCTGCAATTTGAAAAATATATTAAATAAAAAATAAAAAACTTACAAATTAATAAGAAATAAAATTTTAATTTTTTAAATTCCCAGTGCAATTTGCTGGATATATAATCACAAAATGTCTCAAACAAATGATTGCTATATTTTCGAGCAAGCAGAATTGTTTGAATTGCCTTTTGTTTGTCAGCAATAATTTTCAGAAGAATGAAAAAGTCGTAAGTTTTACTTTTACAGAAAGTAATATTTTACATACACGTATACTTTACATACTTGGAGCTTAGATGTAATTTAGGGAATTTGAACACAGACTTTCAAGCTCTCTTCAGCTATCCATTCTATTTCATACAACTGATACACATGTCCACATATATGTGAAAAAGATAAATGATCTCCAATATACGTATTTCGTGCTGCACCAGTACTCATCAGTTGGTCCAGATCATCATGGGCATGACAATGATACTGACATTAACAAGGGATTTCGGTGTCCCATCAATAGATTTTCAATGGTATGAATGGCTGAAGAGTGGTGAATTGAGTAGATTGAAGCCTATCCATTAAAGTTTGAAGATTTGTTATCTTAATGTAAACTGAGCACTGATTTTATATATATATATATATATATATATATATATGGGAGATGATCTGGATCAACTGATGAATGCTGGTTTAGCAAAAAATATGTATATAGGAGACCATTTATCTTCTTCACATGTGTTTGATCATGTGTATTGGTTGTATGAGATAGAGTGGGAAATAATACTATAAATAGTATAATTTTAAAGTTCTATCATTGGTATGAGTTAAAAATTTATACCATATTTTATTTCCTAATTATTTTTATTAACAATTTTTAGATTAAAATGTTACATAGATATATACATACTCAATATAATTATGTAGAGTTCTGTGCA
Organism: Epiperipatus broadwayi; assembly: GCA_028023455.1. NCBI lineage: Eukaryota > Metazoa > Onychophora > Udeonychophora > Euonychophora > Peripatidae > Epiperipatus > Epiperipatus broadwayi. The sequence continues at coordinate 546,194 of JAQFVV010000063.1, forward strand.
AAGACTTTGAACTAAAGGATGTGGATATGAAGGAAATATTATACTTACATCTGGATTTACAAAATGTCTGAAAATAAAAATAGATATAAGAATCTACTTCAGAAATTATTGATGTTATAGTTCATTGTAACTTTCAGTAACAATTAAAATAAAGTCACAACTGAATGATTCAAATTTGCAAAATGTTCTACTACTTTCATTTACAAACTTAAATCCGGACACTATAAAAGTCTGGTGAAAGCAAGAGAGACTCGGAATGATGTCAAAATTGTGAGTGCCGAAAGCTTGACACTTGTAAACAATATTCAGACTTTCTAATTTTTTTCTATATGTTACTTATATATCCAAATGCCCATAAGTGCTACGATTCTGAATTCAGTGACTGAAAATATGCTCAGCTACAGATAACAAACTTAACTGAATAAACCTTTACTTATCCAATGTTAGAAACATTGAAATAAACTAATTACACTAAAATAAAATAAAAAATTATGAATATTATGCACTCATTTCCAGCACTTAAGATTTGCCCATACTTAAGCATTTGGGTTGAAAGAATAGGTGGATTCATTCTATTCTTTCACAAAGACTTTATCTTGTTTTGAAAATGAGAGCATTCATTTATTATTAAGATTCAAAAAGTGCATGTGCATTAGCTTGAAAAGCTGATCATTAGTTTATTACGTTCATAAACATCGCACCATATAAAATAAATATTTCATTTACATATTCTAGTTTACATAAAAATCAAATAATAGCACAAAATAGGCCACCTCTGGAGCAAAATATTAAAAAATATATAAACATGAACACTTCAGCAAAATAATATTTGGCTTCAACTTGGTAAAGATATTATTACATGAATATTATAAAAATATATGAGATTTAAAAATAAAAATAAAAAAAATAAAAATTGCACTTTTTCCTAATCAAAATAAAAATAAACAAAAAGTTGATAATCAAACTTGAAGTGATAAGGATTGACAAGCAATTTTAAAATTAGTTGATAATTTTTATTGTGTAAAGAAACTTTTCCATATATGTATAAAGTAAATTGATTTCTTAAATTCAAATCAAAAACAATTTATTCACTAAATCGTTTTTGTAAAGATATTTCTTCATATATAATTACAAGTGTATACTTTAGCTTTAATACCTATTCCAATAAGTATTGATAATAGGAGTAGAAATAGGTAGTTTAGTTTCTTAGTTATCAATATTTTAGAAAATATACTATTTATTGCTTGTGATAATATGTTGGATTATTTGCATCATCTATCAGTGAATGTTGAATGTATAGAAAATTTTAAACTTTATTTAAACATTTAAAATACAAACAACTTGTTAGTAATAACACACAAATAGACAATACAGGTTAGTAATTACACAACGTTTCAAATAGCAAGATATGAAGAAGAGTGGAGAATAATACTACTCAAAACGTTGTGTAATTACTAACCTGTGATGTCTATTTGTGCGTTCTTACTAACAAGTTGTTTGTATTTGAAAAGTTTAAATAAAGATTAAAATTTTCTAGACATCCAACATTTAATGATAGATGATAGAAATAGTCCAACATATTATCACATCTAATAAATCACCATCACAAACCTTCAGGCAAATACTACTTATTGTATTTTCTAGAATTATTTAGGAATTTTATAAAAATAATGATAAAATAAAAATAATGAGCAATAAAAATATAATAAATTAAAAGTGATATTAATTACTTAAAAACAGTCACTTTATTGAAATTATTATTTTTTTAAAAAAAAAAATCGAATTGGTTCCAGTCACTGAAAATCTATAATTTTTACACATTTAAAATTTCTTATTTAAAAGCAAGAAAAAAAAGGCACACACTATGCATATTTATGGTATATCATGTTGTACATCATTTGCTTCCTTTTAAAATGGAATTTTCAAAATGACAAATCTGAATCTTTTTGTAAAAGTTAAATTTAAAAATAAATAAATTTAAATATAAAAAAAAGCATGAAGAATTTACATATGAAAATTTTAAAGTGCTCTGAAAGGTACTTTCAGGATATATCCTATATTAATAATTATATTTTTACATATATTGTTTGACAAATTATTTTAGATTTAGTTTTCAGAAAGTAAAATTACTTTTATGTATAAAAATAAAGTTTACCAATTACTAGTTTGTTAAAGAAATTAGATATATAAAAACATACAATAGATATGTTTTTGCATGTAATATATATATATCGAAATGGTAGGTTTTGATCCCCTACCTTTCACCTAAACTTTTTGTTATTAACCCTATCTGTGCCAGGTTTAAACCCATTTAAAATAAATAAGAGCACTATCATGGCTATATGCATCACTGTATATATATATACATACGAACAGGTGCTGTTAATATCAATTATATTAAAATATTACAGCAAATAAATTTGATTTGCAATTAAAAATATTTACATTATAGATTTAATTACATAAAGGATTATTAATTTGCTTTGCTATAAATTTGTATGTATATGTATAGTCCAACCTATATCAGGATACATATATATGATGGCATGATTTAATTACGGTAAAAGTTTTAGCTCTTGTAAACAGTTATAAACAAATTAGCATTAAGCCACTGCACCTGCAGGGAGATAAGTTTAAATTTAGTAAATTTTGGTGAAATAATTTGTTTACAACAAACTGTTATATAAGTAAAGTCACTAGACTGGCAATATTCAAATTCCCAGTGGAATTTTGAATACCTTGCAAAAAAAATTGAACAAAAGTTTAAAATCAATTTTAAAATCTAAAATTTTTAATTTAACATCTAACACTAATGGGTTCTCAGGTGATCATAAATTATCAACAAGCAGGTGGCTGAGATGAATACTGTATAAATAGGCCATAAGTTGAGCTTGGCATATACACACCAACTTATGAAATAGAATTTTCCACCAGAATCCACATCACTTGAAATCTTAATATGTCTGGCTAAGGAGTGCAATGCTTTGCTGCTTCTCTATAGATGACAACCTGACCATTGCAGGGATAAAATTCTCCAACAACAGCCTGCCACCAGAAGATGCCATGAACCTGTCCAGAAAAGAATGCCACCATGCCTGAAGTCCAAGTGCCCACCTTACCAGCTGTAATGAAGAATCAGTAATATCATTCCAGAACTGCAGAGCTCTGAATCAATTAATATTCAATATTCAAACTCTTAACTTTTAAAAGCTAGTGAAATGTAAAATAAAAAAATTATTGAACGTTCAAACTAATGTTAACTCTAAACTGTGTCTAAATTAATTAATCTTTAATTTATATAACTTGCCTACCTCATTTATATATCTACTTTATTTAAATCAAATCAATGTCTTATTTAGTTCTTATTTCTCTATCACTATGGATGTGTCTATATATTCCTTTATACTTATTTTAAATACATTTTATATATTATTATATGCCAATGCTTTGAAACAGTGAGCCATTAAATTCAGTAAAATTTAGAGAAGATATAAATTTAAAATATCTTCATTTAATTATCTTTATTAATGTCATCAATTAAGTGCGCTGTTTCAAAATCCTATATTGCAATAATAATGAATCATCATGCATCCGTTATTATTGGTTCGTTATTATTGATTATTTGTTTGTTATATAAATACATAATATAGTTTGCTTCTAAATCTGATTTATGATTTTAATTATTGTTATAAGTAATAGACTAAGCCTTAGGGACACTTATAAAGTATATTGTCAATCTATTAGAAAATCTCCCAAATATACTTTTTCCTCTTTGATTAATTAAGATGTAGATTGAAGCATATTAAACAAGATTAATAATGTAATTTATCTTTTAATTAGCCTAAATAAAACACTATTAAAAATTGGCTTCTATTAGCTAAACCAATAAAAACTATCATTAGAGCACAGTTAAGTTTAAATACATATTGTAACGATCCGGAGAATAACACTTAACGTAAACTGCACTACAGGGCGCCATCTAGGCATTTGAACCTAGAAAAATTTATAGAGTAGGCAGATACGTAAGTAAAAAAAAAAAAATTTTTTTTTTCTTTTTTCTTTTGCATCCGGTCGTTAGCCCATGTCACTAGCTCAGTGGAATAGCAGAGATTTAAAAAAATAATATAAGAATATATATATAAGAGGAATAAAATAAGCCACTGCCAGTAATTAACATACAAACATTTATTTCTGCACATATATATATATATAAGATTTAAAATTATTTTAGTATTAGTTTACATTTTAACATTTAACATTATTTTTAACTTTACCTTAGATTTTAATTTACATTTTAATTTCTATTATATTATAAGTTTACATTTTAATTAAGTTCGCACAGATGGGATTATAAAAGCTTGTTTTAATATGTTGCTATAGATTGGTTACATAGATTTCAACGGTCAAAAACATTTCAAAAGAAACATAAACGATCAAAATACAAAATTATTGATTACTGACAATTGCGGAGGGAAATTTATATGTAACCCAATAGTATTCACCATAAGATACTTGCATTGTCACCAATAACTTAAAAGACATCCGAATAAATACATTTTAGATACTCACCATAAGGTATCATTATTTATCGAATGTCTATATATTTTGATCAAATATGAAAACCCAAAACATACTTAACCGATAACCAATCCATGCAAGCGTCTATAAACAACTTAAATTTAATGCATTTTTATTTAGGGTCAAGTATGAATAGACCACATAGATTTGCATTTGAAAATAAAATATTCTATCCCTATTTAACCTTAGGCTAAAATTCGCAGTCAAACTGGCATCAATTCATCTGATACATCGATGTATTCAATGTAATATGGAATACGGCAGCACCAAAAAGATTAAGAGAAGATATTGACTTTCATTAGATAGGAATATTACTTCTATCCAACGAGAAGAACAATAAAAAAAAAATTCCATAGAAAGAAACTGCGCTCTGCGTCTTATAATTCCTTCCATAGGCAAAACGGGAGAGTGCAGCGTATGAAGCGATTCTGCCAGTAGCGAATCTCCGACTACATCTACTAACTACATCAATATATCCAATCCATTGACCCAATCTAACAACGACACAAATAACCTAAGATTACCCTCCCCTAATATAACTTTACAAATCTATACAGCCATTCACGCCCGACTTAAGTTTAACATTTATATAATTAATTTAACGAAAAACAAAAAAAATCATGATAAAAACTTAAAGAATAAAAAAAATGGAAATGATTTTACATAAATAAGAAAAAAAAATACATCAAATAACACTATGAATAAAGAATTTAGTTTGGTCAGATAGGATCATATTGCAATCATTTAAATATAGAAAATTTTAATTTAATGTTCATTATTTATAAAGTTCTTATGGTTTAAAACAGTTCATCTTTATCCGTTGCTTGCCATGAACGTGAATTCCCACGCCGTCCTAAGATTGGTATCCATTTAGCCGTTGTTTTATTTATTCATTCGGAGGTTTTCTTAGTTTAATTGGTCCTCAATGTAGGAAACGATAGTTCATTTCTTTTTCTTTCCTAGCAAAACTGAAGGGATTGAATCGTGCGTCTTTTTCAATCCCTTCTTCACTTCCGCACTACCACATATCTCTCACATCGTAATTAATCATTCACTAACTAATAATTTCCAAACTTGTCCTTTTATATTACTTTGAAAGATTGACTTAACATTACGTCAGCGATGTGATCCTTTTCGTTGAGATCCGATTTCCCAATGGATTTATTTCATTTGCTAAAAGTTTCTATTGTTTTCCTATCTGACCGATGTTTTTACATTTAAATGCCCAAGGCTGGTTTACATTTGACTAATTAAATTTATCATTTCTATTTCTTATTAATTAACCTGTTTTCCAAATCAAAGATATATTTTTATCTCTAAATCTTTTTAAGTTTTTGTTTTTAAAATACCTTTTCTATTTTTAATACAGTTTTATTTTAATAATTTTTTTTATCTGCGCGATTTAATATATACGAGTTTAAGATGATATTTAATTTCAATTTTTAATTCTTAACGAAAATTTTTAAATGCGAACTTTTTAATTTACTTTCATGTTTAATAAATATAAAAAAAAAACAATGTAATGAATGTCTGTGCTCGTTACAATATGTTATATCATTTACTGCATTGCGGATGTATTTTATTAAGTTAATGTACTTTATGTGTTGCTGCCTCTTCTAAAATGGGACCTTGGTTAGGCCATCCCATTCTACTATTTCAGGTTTGTGCATCAAGATAATCCTTGAGTTTGAAACCAGGTCATTTGAGTAATCCACCCCATACTTGAACTTCAATGTTCCTATCATTAGCAGCAAGATGCTCATTCCCAGGGTACCATGCATTGGTTGCAAGAACCCTTGAAAAATTATCCATCTGCAAGGCATAGTTATTAGTAATATTTTGTCAGTGCTATATCATATATTGGCAACCTAAAACAGCCAGTTCTTTCCCCCATCAATTAAATATTCAGCATTGATCTGAAACCACATCTTGGCTACTAGGTTAAATCTACATCAGTCTGAGTTTATTTATGTGCTCACACTTTAGATAAAAATGTAAACATTTTTATAATATTATAATGAATGATCTATCAAGGGCTGGTAAAATTACTATCAAATAGCAGTCCATGACAGTGAATAGGATTTGGCATTCTCATTATAGGCAAAATTTCAGTGACCGCCTATACACAGACACATGTTGATTTAATATGTAAAGATGAGATTGGTATGATACTTGTCTCATCCACCGTGATGCCAGAGTGTGTTTGTCCACACCTATGAAATTATTTTCTTTTGTTTTTGGCTTATTTTGTCTAAATTAATAAATATATGTTAAAATTACATTAGTTTTATATGTATTTCTTGTAGTCTAATTTTTAATCCAATTCAATCTTAGTCATTTATATTATATATGAGTGTCATATGCATTAATGTTAATTTATTACCTCCATCATCCACTATCAGTCTATTTAAATCCTTTTAATCAGTTTTATATTGAGTCAGCCGAATCTCATGTTTCTCCCTATGTTATGTCAGCCGTGAAGAAATGGAGACCGAGGGTAATCTCAGAGATATCATTTATAGGGTGATGAGTCACAGAGTACTTGTAAATAAGTTGGAGTTTGGTCAGATTCAAGACTTGACCATTCAACTCTGGCCAGCTTTGGGTTATTTACCTGGATTCTGTTGCATACATGTACAAATCTGACCATTACAATATATATGCTCATATGTATAAATTAGCTAAATTTAGTTAATCTATTTATTTGCTCTTCTATCTAATTAATGTCATTATTAAAAATAAATTATTACACAATCTAATATTTATTTGGTTAGGAGAGACCTTCCTCTTCCCTACATGAGCATTTTTTTTTATCTATAGCATGGATTTAAATGAAGGAACACCAAAATGTTAATTTTATTTTTTTTAAATCTGTTATTAATAAATTTTAAACCAATAACTTTAAAAATGTTTAAATGATTTTTTATATTTTGTCAAATTTAATGGTTTTTTATATTGTAATTAGTTTTAAAACTATCAAAACATCACATTAATCAACATTTCATATGCTTACATGGACTATTAATAACAGTAATGTGATAAGATGCACTGTGACTTCTTATACAGAGTCAGGAAACTCTCAGCAACTATGCCCAGAAAAATCTGTTAGCCACTTTACCTTCCCTTTCCATTCCCCACCCTATATTTTCCCATATCCTGCTCCATCCCATTTCCACGACATAATCTTTGTCAACTCCATGGCCTTTGTATCTAAATCCCCCTTATCTTTTCCCAAATCCAGCATAAAAATCAATAACTCACTTTCTGTATAATCACTTTGCTTATATTTATTCTTCCACAACTTTATTATTTGTACCCTTTCTGCTTTCAGGCATCCACATTCAATTAACAGATGCCTAATATTTTCTATGCCTTCCTTACACAACTTGCAGACTAAATCATCCGCATTTTTCCATTTACGTGTATAATCCCCTGCTGCTAAAGATCCCGTTTGAGCCTTAAACAGTAAACTATTTTCCTTGCTATTATCATAAATGAACTCACACTCAATATTGTGTTTACTTCTATATATATTTACCCTTTTTTCTCTCATACTAGTTTTCTATCTCCAACTCCCTATTCTTTATTAATGTATCTATTCTTCTATCCCAATCCTTACCACTATAACACTCAACAATTCTCCTAACACAATCATTCGATCTTTTGTACAAGTATACTGACATAAATTCTTTATCCAAATTTTCTGCATACCACATTACCTTTGTCACCCATCATGTTACCTGCCCTTTATTCATAACCCATTTTGCATCTCTCATATAAAAACTTAACCATCCCATTTCTCCTTGAATGGCCTCCTCTGCTGTCCACACATCTGCATCTAATGCATGTCTTCCTACTTCTCTTTGTACTTTTTCCAAGTAATCTAATACCCCTTTACTAGCACATACCACCACTCTCTTTCATACAATTCTAGCTACATCATATTTATTATATGAAAACACTGTTAATTTCTGTATCAATCTCTTCCTTTTCTTTGCTTGATTTATTTCTCCCATTCATCTAACCAATTACTCTGATTACTTAAGACGATTTCCAAATGGTTATATCTATTCACCACACTTAACTTTATATCCCCCAATAAAAGTTCTTTGTCTTCTCTTTCCCCAGTATTAATCATCATTATTTTTGATTTTTCTTCACTAAACTTAATCCCTATCTCTTTACCCACCCTTGTGCATGTCCTCAGCATAACTTCCATATCTTCCTGCGCACAAAAAGACATCATAGAAAACTCTCCATACAGTAGTGCCACCAAGTGCAAGCCTTTTTAATCAATGTCAGCAGAAAGGTTTATGCATAAAATCCCTATCTAGTGCCTACTCATCCAATATTCCCAGACTAGTTTCTAGCTTGTAGTTTTTATCAGGAAGGAGCCTTGGATTTGAGAGTGCTGCACATAGATCTTAGGATCTAATGCAATCCATCAGCAGCCATATTTTACCTATTTAGTTAACTATAAAGCTAGGAGCCCAAGATGAAAACACAATAATATTTTTAACCCAAGCTCATTTGCTTGTATAGTCATATAGATCTGAACTCTGTTCAGCATTTATACATTTTGGTGTCTTGGGTTTTTCAAAAACCACAGCAACCATAATAATATGGGCAGAATAAGTATAAAATAGTCAAAGCATCACGATAAGAATTTCATAAGTGTACACAGACTATTAATAACAGTAATACTATGGGCAGAATAAGTATAAAATATTCAAAGCATCACATAAACATTTCATATGCGTACACAGACTATTAATAACAGCAATAAACTTCCCATACAGTAGCATCACCAAATTCAAACTTTCATCATCAATGGATACAAGATTTGATTCCTATCTACTGCTTATCCCCAGACTAGTTTCTCAAATTCAATGCTCCTGACTGATAAAAGCCACAAGCTATAAACTATTCTGGGGATATGAGTATGCACTAGATAGGGACTTTATGCACAAACTTTTCTGCATTCAATGATTATGAAGGCTTACACTTGATGGCGCTACAGTGTGATGAGTTTGCTACTGTTATTAATAGCCTGTGCAAGCATATAAAATGGTGATCATGTGATGTTTTGATGGTTTTCTACTTATCCTGTCCATAAGATCACAGTGACTGTGCTTTTTGAAAAACCAAAAAGTCCAAAATATATAGATACTGAATGAAGTTCAGGTCTATATGACTATACAAGAAATGAGCTTGGGTTAAAAACATTATTGTGCTTTCATCTTGGGCCCCTAGCTTTATAATTAACCAAACAGATAAAAAGTGGCTGCTGGAAGGTTACATTAGATCCTAAGATCTAGATGCAGTGCTCTCAAATCCAAGGCTTCTCACTGATGAAACCACAAGTTAGAAACTAGTATAGGGATAATGGATGAGTAGGCCCTAGATAGGGATTTTATGCACAAACCTTCCTGCATTCATTGATTATAAAAGCTTGCACTTGGTGCCACTACTGTATGGAGTTTGCTATTGTAATTAGTTTTATGAAGCAAATAGTATTCATTTTTATTATTATATAAATCTAATATTATTGTTGTGTAAATCCATTTTCTTTATTCTCAGATAAATGTAATTCAAAAAATAAATACATATATCCAAGATAGTAGAGCATGATTTTGACTAACTGGTAATCATACTCATAACTACAGTTATCCAAGAGAAATTGTTACTGCAGGTATGCTGATATATTTAAAAGTATTAAACTTTTCTTAGTGCATAACAGTAGTTAACAGATTATTTTAGAATAATATCACTGAGCTATATTAAAATTGAGTAATTGTTCAATATAGAGATTTAACAAATAGCTTCATTTTCTTTTTTAAACAACAATTTTATATTATAAAAAAACCTAATATTAAAATGAATGATATTAATTGCCGAGGTGATGAATTTGAAGTCAAAATTTAGCAATTAAAACAAAAAGCAACAACAACAATAACAAAAAAAAAAACAAATAAAAGTGTAAAAATTTTCATGTGAATTAAGTTTTATTCTGACAAAAAAAAATTTTTTTTTATTAAATTTGTCAGTATATTTTTAATGTATTATATGTCAATTTCATTTTTACACATCAATTCAAGATTTTATTAGTTCAAAAACTAACAAATTATCTTTTACCTCTCCCCAATTTTACAATTTAAAAAAATGTAATTTACAATCACACAAGAAAATATTATGCATTGTAGATTAAAACATTCCCAGTTTTTTAGTTTTATTAATTATATAACATCAATTATTCAATTAGAATTAGTTTTAATAAGTCAAATTTTATTTTATTCAATGATTTGTACAAATAACTGCTAATTGATTTATTTCTCTGTATTACAATATATTGCCCTTATATGATAAAATCATTTTTACACACTTATTTCTTAATTAAAATTTAATTAATTCAGTCTTTTCTTTTTTGTAACACTTATAATAAATTTTATCAAATTACAATAAGCAAATTTTTACTTCATTATAAGACAATTTTTTTTTTCCTTTTTACTAATTCTTCATTCTGAATTCCCTATTTTCAAAATCCATATTAATGTCCTGAATATTAATTAAGGATTTTTATTTTATATACATTTTACTTACTATAATCATGATGTACCTCTCTATTCAAATAAATGACAATAAATTGCTTTTACATTTTATTTCAAACTGTCATAGACATATTACTAAATTTTGAAGATCCATTATTGGAATAAATTTGAAAAATAATTGATCCATTACTAATTTTAAAAAAGATACTTGCCTAACATAATTAAATCAAATCCTTTCCTTTTCTCACAGTGAACATTTCACTCCAAATTTAAAACCCCTGTTTTAAATCATACAAAGTATTTTCAATTTACATCTTTGCTCATAAATATTCAAATCTTCATTCTGTTTAATCCTTTATCTACCATATGAAAATGCAGTTTTAATATCATCCATCACAAAAAAAAAATATTTCTAAGCCATCACGAAAACACTATTCCAATAAATGCACAAACATCAATACTTTAGATGTCTCATTATAATAAAAGATGTTTCTTGCTGACAATCACATATAACCAATTTTAAATTTCAATTATTATCCTTTTTATATATCTAAATATCCAATTACTTACCAGAATCTGTTCATCTTCAGCTTCCAATTGTTCCACAAGTTTTCATGCATTGTTCTGTAATAATATTTTTTTTTGACTAATTGCTGTTAATTCCAATTCTTTTTCTATTAACCAATTCATGCTAATCCCAATTCGTTTTCTATCATTATTGTCTTTTCTTAAATTATTATTACCTTTTTTTTTTACCATACCTTTTTACCTCTTGCATATTTCATCTATATCTTAATATTTTTCCTCCAAATTTTTTCAACATCATTTTTAATTATTTATACTCATTTATATATAATAAAAGTATAATGATTTAAACAATTTCATGTTTATGCCAAATTTTATATCAATTGTAATAATCAAATTCATTTTTTTAAAATTGCAATATTATTTTTTTCTTTGAACAATCTACCTTTAACATTATTTCAATTAATATTTACCATTTCATCCACAATTGCTATAGTTAATAATACTTCTGTACTTACATGTTTTGTTTTTCTAAAATCTGAATCTTCTTATGTAGCTGAATATTTTGTGAGGTACAGATTTTTACTCTGAAAAATAAAAAAAGTAAAAATGTTACAATTAATAAAATATACTTATAAACTATCTCATTACAAATGGCAGATTTTTAATGTCATTAGTAATTGTCAATATTATAAAAACACAAAGCTTAAAAAACATATTAAATACATGGGCAACTTTCAATAATTGATTAAAAAATATTAGTGACTCTTTATATAGAGAAATCATCAACATTCACTCGATTTTCATAAAATATATAAAAATAATTTGAAAACACATTTTATAAACATGTTTATCTTATTCCAGTGACGCTTTCACTATAACCAATATGTACTTAATATAACATTCCTACATCATAAACTTACAACATACTGATAGACCTATCACAATCATAAAACTTAAAACATTTCATTGCTATTATAATTAGAATCAAAATGATAATGCAATCCAGATTTCAAAACTTGATGTTATAAAATAAGCAAATGTAATGATTTTATTATTTTTTGAAAGTAATTTCTATTTTCTATATAGAATACTTTAAATTTATTAAAATATATAGACTAATTATATTTACTGAGGCTATAACCTCGATAATATGCGTATAAAATGCGATAGTAGGGACCTCTACAGGTGTTTTAACCACAGGCTGTGGTTAAAACACCTGTAGAGGTCCCTACTATCGCATTATATACGCATATTATCGAGGTTATAGCCTCAGTAAATATTACTTACGTAATCAATGTGCGTTTAATAAATTTATAGACTAGTTATGAATTTTATATTCATTTTTTATTGAAAGTTTTATTTAAGATATAAAAATTTAAAAAATAAATATAAGATTAATAATAATTTTAAGACAGATCAGACATTATTTTAAAAATAAATGTTAAACAGCAGTGCCATAATGTATTAATTTATAATTAAGTATCTGGAATATACCTGAACAAAGTAATGTGTAATTATAAAAGAAAATAATATTAAAAAGTTAAAATGTAGGATTTAATTTTTCCCGTTTTTACTTTTTTTCACTGGTTAAAAATTAAAAAAAAAGAAGATAATTTTGAAAAAAAAAAGAAAAAGATTTGTATGTAACCTATATATGATATATAATATATTAATGAGATTAAATGTCTTCTTTAAAAAAAAGAATATAGTTATAGATGTGATGTTGGGTGTTTAGTGTCTATTTTATTTAATATTTATTTTTTTATGAAATGATAAATAAATATTGCTTAAAAAACTATAAAACTGACATAACAGAATTTATTAAAATGTTTAAGATTGTCAAAATCTATAACAAATATCGAAAAACATCAATATAAATAGTGATAAAAACTAATAAGCCAAATTGCAGATAAGTAAATACTTGTGGAAGAGCTTACTATTTTTAAATATTTAAAAAACTGTTAAGTGATAAGGAGAGGGAAAAAAGAAAACCTAAAACAAGAATTGTAATGACTTAGATAATTATATCAACAAATGTTTATTGAAAATAACAATATTTTGCTTAGAGTATAGCTACAATTAAAGAAGAAAGTAATAAAATGAAAAAGATAAGATGACTAAAGACATTTAGAAAACGAGTTTGTAAAAAACATAATAAAAGATTAGTTAGATAGTTTATAATAAGAACTGAGCAACTAAAAATAAAGAAAAAAAGAAAAAAAAACTGTTTATTAAAGAAATGTAGAAGAGGAAAAAATATAAGATGGACAAATAATGAAACAATGAGATATATATTTGAGGAAGCTGTAAGCAAATAAATGACTAGAGAAAAAATTAAAAAAAAAAGATAAATGATTTTAAGATAGAGAATACTTAAGTAAATTGAAAGATGAAAAAATATGGAAAGATTTAAAAAAATAAGATATAGAGTAGCTCTATGCAATTTAACACAAAGGTAGAATGGAAACCTACAGTAAAGGATTGATTATTATTAAATAATGTACAAAAAATAACTTTTTTTAAAAAAATCCACATTTAATTGAGTTTTTATTGAGCATTTAACAATTATATGCTTAATTGCAAGCATTTAACAATTATATGCTTAATTGCAACTAGGGTGCTCAATTATCATATGATTTCCGGAGCAATGACTCATATGACTATTATTATTATTAGGCACTGGAATGACTTGAAAAGGCTATACTTGGACAAAAGACGATATATATAAACATAACAGTAGTGAATTCTCCTATACTATAGTACAAAAAAAAAAAATACACATATGGAGCAAAAGTAAAGTTATCTTTCTGTTAAAATAAAGGTAATAAATGTATGACTTTAATTCATGTATTGGATTAAAATACACCAACAAGTTACATTGTTATTTATTCTTCTTAATTTTGTTCTTTTATTTTTTTTTTCACAATGTGCTCTTAAATTAAGCTGTGTTACTGATTGTTGTCTCTTGCTATAACCTAGTTAGTAAATTAATATCAGTATGCAGTAATTGATGAGTCCATAGACAGCAGTGGCATAGAGGTAAGTAAAATAAAAAATATCCTTCCCCCTTCCTATAATATTTATATAATATATGACTAACAAAATTATCTCCAATTCAATACTATTTTATTTTGTCTGATCAAACACTATCATAATTAACATGATAATTTGGCTTTTGTCAACACTTTAATTTTATCACTTAGTTTTCTATAATGATTCATGCTCTGCATGCAGATTATGAAGTGGTAAACAGTGGATTTTATAAGTAAATGTCCTGAATTTAAACTTAGTTTAATACATAATTTTCCAGGCATCTATCATTCAATTATTTATATTTTACATCCATTTTCACTATTAATTAAGTTATTTTCTTAAACTTTATTAAAATTTACACTCTTAATTAGAATTAAAGGTTTAGTTGTTGTTTTTTTTTTTCATTAAATAAAGGGTAAAGCATGCCAAACTGTACTAAAGAAATTGATCATAAGGTTAGAAAGTTATTGCTATACTAATACATATGTGATAATTCACAGCAGGTCTAATACATAAGTACTGAATTTCATGAATTAAAAATAAATTTGCAACAAATATTTTCTAGAAATTGAAGAAGTCATAATCAATAATTTTAAATGATAAAAATGTGCTTTTATTGATAAAATGAATATAGTAATCATAACGTAAATTTAGCATATAGATAGCAATACTATGTAAGCATTTATAGAGATACTTGAAACATAATATATGTATATAAAAAGAACACTATGTATTTTTATGTTCTCCATCTTAATGATAGAGAAATACTGAATATAGTTCAGCCTCTACAATGATAATCTAATAACGAATCAAGGATCACACTAACTAATATATAGATATACAATATAGCAATTGTTAGAAAGAAGACTTCCTAGTGTTGCAATGAAAATGGATGTAAGAAGGTATTTTATATACATATATACAATGCCTACATTTATACATATATGCACAAATGATTAAGTTAATAAATACAGTAAATGTTTAAAACAAAGAAAGTAGTTTTGCATATTGTAATTTCTATTTTATACTTAAATTATTGATCAGTTTGGTTTAATAATTCTAATGCAAGTTTTTGCCTAAGGTAGTTTGACTTTCAGTTTATCATTGCAATCATCAGTGCAGGAATCTATAATCAGTTACTTGAGGCTGAGTTCAAAAGTCATTTGAAATATATTGAACACTTAATATAAATTAATGATCTTTTAAAAATAAAAAATAATTAAAGTCTTTATCTTTTTAAAGAGAAAGTTTACTTTAGAAGATGAAATAACAAAAAAGTTTTAGCTGTAAAATTATTTTTTAAATCTAATAATGCTTTTGTAATCATATATACTTATCAAATAGTTTTCACTATTGAAGCTTTTAAAGAATAGCATATATACAGCAATCTGATCTTGGTAGCTGCATTTAATCAAAACAAAATTTCAACTTTTTTAAAAAAATATCTTCTTATTTACATCTAGTTATGTAAATAAATAGCCATAAAACAATATCGTACATGACATAGTTTACTGGCAGAATAGTGGATATGAGGCGAAAAGTTTCACGTGATCATTTCCTAACTCAATACAGAAAACCACACGAGTTTCTCTACAACTGAGCAATACCTTTTTAGAAAAATTGTATATTAAACTTTAATTCTCATTTACTCAATTCAACTTTTCAATAAAACATGTAATTTCATTCTATTTTTTGTTATACAAAACTTACATTTTTTAAAAAAAAAAAAAACTTTATTCTAATTTACTTCAATTAAATAAGATGCTGTACAGCCCAATTTCTAATGAGCAACTTTCTTTAACATCACTGTTTGAAAAATATTGCATATATCCTAAATATATTATAAATCAAAAAGTATATTAAACAAAAAAAAAAGAGATTTATTATCACAAATTTATTTACGATTGCTATATTTTCTATTTAGAAGAAATTTATTGTTCAATGATCAAATAAAAAAAAAAGGTTCGATTTTTTATGAGTATGTCGACTTTAGGAAAAAAGGTCTACTGGATTTTAAGAGTTGGTTAGCTTTCCTCTTTAAATTTCAATCTCCCACCATGTTTAAACATGTCTTTATTCATACGTTTTAATGTGTGAGCATAAGTAGTAAAAGAAAAATTCAATGAACAATATTCATACTTGTATTTAATAACTGACATATTAATATTTAATTAAGTTTAAAGTTTATATCTGGTATAAAAATTAAATAATAATTTTAAGCCTAATAAATGATTAATAATAATCACTAATATATTTATATAAAAATGATATCATTAAATGACTGCATTCATGAAGTATTTTTAAATTAAATAACTAATCAAATGTTGTTCAGGAGTTCATAAAAATTTGAGTGCTAGAAATGACAGAAATGGTGCAAATCAAAAACTTTAAGCTTCAGAATTTGCCACTCTAGCATCACACCAAACCAGGCAAAGTTCTTTGTAAATCGAAATACAATAATTAACTTTCTATCTAACTATAACCAAAAATTATGGTAGTTCAAGATTCATTATAAAAACCCCATTATCCCAATAAAATGATAAGAATCTTTTAAAATGGAAAGTTTACTTTAGACAGTAAAATAGTTAACAAAAAGTTTAAACAAAACTATTTTATGAGCATGCATATTTGTGTTTAAAATGAATATTATACCTTTGCATAACATTAAAAAAAAAAAAAACTTTTGCTTTCTATTTAATCAATCAATAATATAAAATATAGTTTGTTAAAATTAAATATATATTAAAATAAAACTTAAAATGGTTAATATATCAAGATAACAGTCTAAACAGTTTTTTTTTAAAACTTAAAAGGCAAAGTTCTAAAGATGGGCTGCTCTCCACAGTTCATTGACGGGTTTTCTTTTCAGTCTAATATTTTTACCACAATGGCATGTATCAATTGATTCCATTTATAAATTATCATAATGTCTTTTAGCAAGCTGCTACCATTAAAATTTGAGCTTTAGGTCTTGTTTCTTCATTTGGATTATAGATTCTTTTACAAGCAGCATGGTCAGGTTCCAAAATTCCAGGTTAGACTTCAGCAGACAGAAGTTTTTCCTTTTCTCTACTCAGTCATCATAATGAAGATTTGATGCAGCTTGAATAAATTGAAAATCCAGATTAACTGCTTTCAAAAAAAGCTGACCATATATAGGTTTTGATGTCTGTTTTTTAAACACCCTTGGATCTTCTTTTACACATCTTTATGACCTGATTTTATTTTAATTACAAGAATTTTTAAAACACTTTAATTATTTAATTGAATGAACTTCCAAAACCCTGTAATTACTAATTGCTTGAATTTTTTCCTTGTTTTAGAATCTCATATCTCAAATGCTTAATCTTTTTTTTTTATTAACTTATTTTTAATTTAATTATTTAAAATGTTTTGCAATACATTCTATACATTCTTTTAATCGTTGATAAGAGCAATGATTTTTACGTAAATTATATAATTTACTACTTTCTCTTCAATTTAAATATTTGTAAAAGAAGCCTGTTCACATTATTTATTATTATTTTACAACATGACATTCAATAATTTATTCTAACATTTGAATATACCTATTATTACATCACATTTAATACTTCATTTCAAGTACTTGTTCTATTTTATAAAATAATCTTTAAAAGTTTGAATGCTATATTTGACTGTTATCCCTCACAACACCAAAAACTAGCTCACAAACATGAAAGACCACATGGATGACAGTGAAATGAATAAGACATTATTCATTTCAATATATAAGTATATGATATATGCATATGTGTATGTTATACATCAATTATAGCTTTATTATTCTTTTCTGACAATTAAATTATAAAAAAGAGGCAACTACTTCAACTAACTTTTTAATAAGTTTACATTTATTAAATTTTATTTCAATTTTTTCTTGTTATTTTGCTCTTATACAAGCCATTCAAAGAAACTACTTACTTGGCCATGCATTATATAGAAGCACATATCATTTTATAAAAATTGTATTTCTGTAATTTTATATCCGAGGTCTACCTCTTCAAAAAAAAAAAAAACATCCTCATCAACAAATTCTATGATGTTCTTTTAATCTCATGAAAATATGCTCATGCAATTATAGATTCAATGTTATCATAACAAAAAAGTTAAAAAAACATTCTAAATTGATTTCATGATGTTAATGTTATGATAATATTATTGAGCATTCTTGAATAAATATTTTCAATATTTTTATGTTACAATGAATATCTGTGAAAATAATAATCCTATATGCAACTATTATTTAGTTGATATAGTTATAACTGAAACACACAGGCTTATTATATACCTCTGTCTATATATGTAATATATAAAGTATATAAGCACAGACTTTCACATGGCCCACCATTCTCTACACTATCTCATAACACTGATACACTTGAACACATATATGTTGAAAAGATAAATAATCACCAATATATGTATTTCATGCTAAACCAGCAATCATCAGTTGGTCCAGACTACCATCTCTACACATATATGCTATAAGTGCTCAGACATATATTAAGATAACCAAACCTCATACTTTAATGGACAAGCTTCAATCTACTCCA
The DNA here is from genome assembly GCA_028023455.1 of Epiperipatus broadwayi. Classification (NCBI taxonomy): domain Eukaryota; kingdom Metazoa; phylum Onychophora; class Udeonychophora; order Euonychophora; family Peripatidae; genus Epiperipatus; species Epiperipatus broadwayi. The sequence goes on from JAQFVV010000063.1 coordinate 565,455, forward strand.
CACTCCAACTCTTCAACCGTCCATCGAATTGAAAATCTGATGGTGAAATACTCAAAGACCACATTTTAAAGTATGAGGTTTGGCTATCTTAATATATATCTGAGCACTTATAGCATATTGAAACAGTAAGATTCGTATTCGAATCTTAAGTTTCACCTTTTTCTGTTGTCTCTCACTGACCGGTCTATCCCGCCCAAATTTAAACTTTTTGATATCGAATTGTGTGTGTAACAATATTAAAAATGTATAAATATATGTAGAATTCAGCATAAACACGCACACATTTCGATCTCAAATTAAACGCAATAAATAGGGATAAAATAATATAATTTAGATTTCTTTTAGTTATATAATTTTGTATAATTTTAATCATTTATTTTGGATTATAAAGTTCGTATTTATTGCTTTGTTTAAATTTCGTTTAATAATAATTCTAAAAATATCTGATGTAATATTTAATTAAAAGTTAAAATAATCTTATGTTCCCTTTTTGAAATTTAAAAGCATCGGTCAGTGATAGATAATAGATTAATTAAAGAAAAATTCCCCAAAATTAATTAGTAAATGTAAAATGTAAACAATAGAACGGCAGCTTTCTTTAATTAAAAACCAACAAAATGCATTGATTATCCTCAGGGCAGATTAAATAGAACCTAAAAATACCTTAACAAAAACGTGAGAGATCAAGATAAAAAAAGAGGCCATCTTAGACTTGCTGGAGACATTCACTCAAACTTTAGCTTTGCTCTCGATCACTAAGAGTCTCCAAAAATATAAAAATAATTTGTTCCTGCCAAGGTATGACCGAGTAAAGCACCTAGATTATTCTCCATCGGGAGATGGCCTATCGGATGATGAACTTTCATTGCCCGTCATAAATTCACCATGAAGATCTGCTGCCTGAAATGAATGAGAAAGCTGCTGCTGCCATGAAATTAAATGAATATCTAAATACAAGAAAGACTTGCCACTCGTGAACTTTTTGCTGCTAAACTCATGGAATAAGGAAACTTCTTATAAAACAGGTACCTGTCTGTGTTCAAACTCTAGAGTACTCTAATAATATGCTATAGCTCTTCTTCATAATACTTATCTAAATTATAAAATGTAAAACTACCATTTGTATAACTAAATTGAATAATTAATGTAATGTGTAAATTTCTCTACTAATCTAGCTTACCTCATTCTATCTTGGGTGTGTATTTCTATAATCTACATTTCTATCTATAGTTATTATTTAATTATTGCATGCTCATAATTATTTCAATTTTCAAAGTTCAAATCTATGATCGCTTAAAACAATGAATGCGTGTCAAATTTTCATTAATATTTATTTTCTTTAATAACTTAACTTTCATATAAATCAACATGCATTCAATGCTTCATTTATTGTAATGCAGGGGTCTACTACTTCGCAAATGGCTGACATATTAGTTATAATAATTCCCATTCCCAATTTATATATATGTTTTGTATTTACTAAATCATCATGAATAATTCCAGAAAATTACATTTCTTTGAGAGTCACCAACGTTCTTTAGTAAATGTTGATAATGTCGAGCCGAATTAGAAATCCATTTAAATCTTATCATAATCGTTTATAAGTATACATGTGTTACGTTTTAGAGACGCGATGATCTATTCCGCCGTAAATATTCCGGATTCTTCAGGGTTGAAATTAACCCCAGTCGTCCTACACAAGCAGGCTTAATGGGTGCTCCCGTAGGATTTGACAATGTCATGCAGCCAGCCGGCAAATTGCGCCACGTACCGCTTGTCCCTGGTTATGCTTATGTGACACCTTACTTCGTCGGGCCACGGCAGAGACCAGTCCGACATTCTTATAAACCCATTCGCGGCCTTGCAGTTTCGATATACTGCCATTCCATATCGCCTTTCTAAAGCGTACCACGTGTTCCTTTACTTCGTTTTATTATTCTATATATATCACTCCGCCTCTGCATTATCTGCATAATTCACTCTCAAATAAATGTTTGCCCTTAGTTATAAATAAATATTTTAATTAAATAAATATATGTCTGCCATTACTCTTATAACCCATACTTTAGACTCTTGCATTGCAAAGGTATAAATTCCCCAAGGCATGCATTAGAAATACTTACTCGAGAATTTTAGGTAGCTAGATTACGCCTTCAAATAAATGTATTCCTTTTGTAAACATTTCAGTATCGGAAATACCGCTACTGAAATCCTCAATATAAAATAATGTCTAAATAAATAAATGTATTCTTTAAAATATGATCATGTCGCATTCCGCTACTGAAGTTTTAAATCCACAAAATATTATTAGATTGTTTTATTAAAATGTATTAATAAATAATTTTAAACTATACGTCTGCAGTTACGTTTCGTTTATTCGATACCCATTCTATATAATATTTCCTCGATTATGTAAATATGAATGTTTAATTAATATTAGTTTGATTATTGGCTAACTCGAGAATAAAATCATGAGTCTCTTGCATATCCCTGACCACCGTGCCTAAGGAAATATTTACTAATGTCGCATCAGATGCGTTGTTTCGTGGATTGTATTGTGGAACCGATAAACTATGTTCGAACTCAGTACCACGGGTGGCTTCGCTACTCGATGGTGCTGCTGTTCTGTATGGTGGTCGAATTCTGCACTATGTTTACGAGTCACATGTTTTCTGACCGTTACATAGTTAAATTTTTTTTTTTACGTTTGGCGCTTTCCAACGTGGAGCTTTCGATTAAAAAAACCCATATATACCCTGAGCAAAATATAACACATATAAATTTCTTTTAGCATTCGTTACTCGAGTTGGCTAATTATTTTATATATATACGATTTTGTTTTGATAAAAATAATGAAAAAAAATAAATCGAGTGAAATAATGTGGGTCGAGTGAATGAAAGGACAGCAGGTGTAATAACAAATTTAAGGAAAGCAGGGATGTGTGTGTAATTTAAGAAGGAACGAAAATACTTGGATCTAATTAAATATTTTATATATATATATGTCAAAAAAAAAAAAAGTAATCAGTCGCTAAATGAGAAAGCAAGTAGCATTGAATTTTTTTTATTAAAACACCGTTATATATATAGCATAGACAGCAGAAGCTTGTTATATATGTTAATAGTAAATATTTTGTTAAAGTACAAATATATATATCATAGACAGCAGTAGCTTATTATACGCGTAACCAGTAGTTCGCTATAATATATATGTAAAATATGTTAAACGCAGCAATATAGAGATAGGGCAATGTAGAGTAGGTGAGGGCAGTGAAAGAGTGTTATAGGGCCAATATACCGGTGGGGAGTAGTCAAATGCTAGTGGTATAAAAAAAATAAATCATATTAAGAAAATGGAATCAGAAAATATTGATATACAGCAAGAAGATTTATCTGAAGCTTTGGAGTCGACACCTGAGCGAAGGGAAGCTCCGCAACAATACAGAGGGTCAATGGACTTTAATTTCAAGTTCATTGAGGGAATACTCAAACAGAATATGCAAGAAATGAAGAAAGTGTATGAGGAGGAAATGAGAAAAAGAAGAGATGAAGAATCAAAACAGAGACAAGAAGAAGAAAAGAGAAGAGTTAGAGAATATCAGGAATTTAAAGACATTATGTGGAGAGAGTTAGAAGCCATAAAGGAACATCTTGGAATATCCCCAGCTAGTAAAAAGGAAGAAGAGATTAAAGATATGGAAAAGGAAAGGAAGTCAGAGAGATCAGATGAACCGATGATAGTAGAAGGGCAAGCAGGTAGTGTAGTAAATATGAAAAAGTGTGATGAGCAAAGAAACCTCATTCCAGCCGATGAAGGCCCACAAGAACCAGAGAAGGCAGTCAGCATTAAAGAAGAGACGAAGATGGACACTGGACACCAAAGCTATTTAGCAAAAATGATCCACATCAAAATCTTTAGAGGGGAGATAGGAGAAAATCCTCAAGCCCACTTAGAGAGCTTGCAAAAGTTATTCCAAGTTCATAAGACAGGGCCAGATGAGCAGATAGCGATAGCCAGTTACCATCTTCAGGGATCTGCCAAGGACTGGTGGAATATGGTGAGATGGAAGCCTAAAACCATAGAAAAATACAAAGATGCGTTAATGAAGCATTACTGGAGCCACGAGCGTCAAAGCGGTATCTACCATACGCTCTGCCAGGAAAAATATGGGACGATACTCCAAGAAACGCACACACAGTTTTTCCTCCGCCAAGCGAACCGGTTTAAATCCCTTACAACATTCGCCTTTTCGGATTCACACATCACAGGGACCATCCAGCGTAGTATGCCGCTAACCATCCAACAATTAATGGCAGATAGTCGGATAAAAGACATCGAAGAAATGATTGAATTTCTCACTACCTTGGATTTGAACCATTGGGCTAAAAAACCACCTGATAGAGGGCGAAGATTAGAAAACCCAAAGCCGCATTCATCGATGACAAGAGATCGGTATTATCCACCTGACCCGGGGTTGTAAAAATATTATACTCTTAGGACGGATTAAACGTATATGAAAATATTAAAATGAACTTGATTAATGAACTTGGTTGAATGGATTGTACTTTAGTCAAATAGGATTTTAGATAGAAATTTTATTATATATATATTATTATTTTAATTCCTATTACTCTAAAAAAAATTTTTTTTATATTATACTAACTAATCCTATGCTAAGATTTTTTATATATATACATTCAGTTTAACTAATTATTACTATGATTTTAACCAGACACGGCCAAATTAGGCCATTTTAATTAAACTATAAATTCTAGATCTGGGTATATAAATTGTTCGTTGCTTCATGTAATCTCTGCTTTCTATATTTCAATATATCTGTAAAAAAAAAAAATAATAATAATAATTTTTTCGTATTTAAATTATGTAATGTAAATTTTTTTTCTCTTTCTTGCCTCCTTTGTTCTTCCTTAATTGTTCACGGGAAGGACGGGGAAATGAAACAGTAAGATTCGTATTCGAATCTTAAGTTTCACCTTTTTCTGTCGTCTCTCACTGACCGGTCTATCCCGCCCAAATTTAAACTTTTTGATATCGAATTGTGTGTGTAACAATATTAAAAATGTATAAATATATGTAGAATTCAGCATAAACACGCACACATTTCGATCTCAAATTAAACGCAATAAATAGGGATAAAATAATATAATTTAGATTTCTTTTAGTTATATAATTTTGTATAATTTTAATCATTTATTTTGGATTATAAAGTTCGTATTTATTGCTTTGTTTAAATTTCGTTTAATAATAATTCTAAAAATATCTGATGTAATATTTAATTAAAAGTTAAAATAATCTTATGTTCCCTTTTTGTTTTTGAAATTTAAAAGCATCGGTCAGTGATAGATAATAGATTAATTAAAGAAAAATTCCCCAAAATTAATTAGTAAATGTAAAATGTAAACAATAGAACGGCAGCTTTCTTTAATTAAAAACCAACAAAATGCATTGATTATCCTCAGGGCAGATTAAATAGAACCTAAAAATACCTTAACAAAAACGTGAGAGATCAAGATAAAAAAAGAGGCCATCTTAGACTTGCTGGAGACATTCACTTAAACTTTAGCTTTGCTCTCGATCACTGAGAGTCTCCAAAAATATAAAAATAATTTGTTCCTGCCAAGGTATGACCGAGTAAAGCACCTAGATTATTCTCCATCGGGAGATGGCCTATCGGATGCTGAACTTTCATTGCCCGTCATAAATTCACCATGAAGATCTGCTGCCTGAAATGAATGAGAAAGCTGCTGCTGCCATGAAATTAAATGAATATCTAAATACAAGAAAGACTTGCCACTCGTGAACTTTTTGCTGCTAAACTCATGGAATAAGGAAACTTCTTATAAAACAGGTACCTGTCTGTGTTCAAACTCTAGAGTACTCTAATAATATGCTATAGCTCTTCTTCATAATACTTATCTAAATTATAAAATGTAAAACTACCATTTGTATAACTAAATTGAATAATTAATGTAATGTGCAAATTTCTCTACTAATCTAGCTTACCTCATTCTATCTTGGGTGCGTATTTCTATAATCTACATTTCTATCTATAGTTATTATTTAATTACTGCATGCTCATAATTATTTCAATTTTCAAAGTTCAAATCTATGATCGCTTAAAACAATGAATGCGTGTCAAATTTTCATTAATATTTACTTTCTTTAATAACTTAACTTTCATATAAATCGACACGCATTCAATGCTTCATTTATTGTAATGCAGGGGTCTACTACTTCGCAAATGGCTGACATATTAGTTATAATAATTCCCATTCCCAATTTATATATATGTTTTGTATTTACTAAATCATCATGAATAATTCCAGAAAATTACATTTCTTTGAGAGTCACCAACGTTCTTTAGTAAATGTTGATAATGTCGGGCTGAATTAGAAATCCATTTAAATCTTATCATAATCGTTTATAAGTATACATGTGTTACAATTTAGAGATGCGATGATCTATTCCGCCGTAAATATTCCGGATTCTTCAGGGTTGAAATTAACCCCAGTCGTCCTACACAAGCGGGCTTAATGGGTGCTCCCGTAGGATTTGACAATGTCATGCAGCCAGCCGGCAAATTGCGCCACGTACCGCTTGTCCCTGGTTATGCTTATGTGACACCTTACTTCGTCGGGCCGCGGCAGAGACCAGTCCGACATTCTTATAAACCCATTCGCGGCTTTGCAGTTTCGATATACTGCCATTCCATATCGCCTTTCTAAAGCGTACCACGTGTTCCTTTACTTCGTTTTATTATTCTATATATATCACTCCGCCTCTGCATTATCTTCATAATTCACTCTCAAATAAATGTTTGCCCTTAGTTATAAATAAATATTTTAATTAAATAAATATATGTCTGCCATTACTCTTATAACCCATACTTTAGACTCTTGCATTGCAAAGGTATAAATTCCCCAAGGCATGCATTAGAAATACTTACTCGAGAATTTTAGGTAGCTAGATTACGCCTTCAAATAAATGTATTCCTTTTGTAAACATTTCAGTATCGGAAATACCGCTACTGAAATCCTCAATATAAAATAATGTCTAAATAAATAAATGTATTCTTTAAAATATAATCATGTCGCAAATTCCGCTACTGAAGCTTTAAATCCACAAAATATTATTAGATTGTTTTATTAAAATGTATTAATAAATAATTTTAAACTATACGTCTGCAGTTACGTTTCATTTATTCGATACCCATTCTATATAATATTTCCTCGATTATGTAAATATGAATGTTTAATTAATATTAGTTTGATTATTGGCTAACTCGAGAATAAAATCATGAGTCTCTTGCATATCCCTGACCACCGTGCCTAAGGAAATATTTACTAATGTCGCATCAGATGCGTTGTTTCGTGGATTGTATTGTGGAACCGATAAACTATGTTCGAACTCAGTACCACGGGTGGCTTCGCTACTCGATGGTGCTGCTGTTCTGTATGGTGGTCAAATTCTGCACTATGTTTACGAGTCACACGTTTTCTGACCGTTACAATATATGTTTAAAGATGGTAGTCTGGACCAACTGATGATTGCTGGTTTAGCATGAAATACGTATATTGGTGATTATTTATCTTTTCAACATATATGTGTTCAAGTGTATCACTGTTATGAGGTAGTGTAGAGAGTGGTGGGTCATGTGAAAGTCTGTGCTCATATACTCTATATATTTGATAGTTGTTATTATGATAAAATATATCTTTTAATTTATTAAATAAAATGAGATGTGTATATTTTGTGTCTTTCTATGTAAATCAATATGCTCTCCTTACATTAGATGATAGTGTGAAGATAAGTCACATTTCAAAAAAAAAATCTGTGTGTACAAATTGTTCACATTTTAGGAATTTTAATGACTTAGTAAAGTATGAACAAATTTGCACATAAAGAATATATTATAGAAAAAAAAATCTTAATAATGTAATAAAAACTATGAATTATAACAATAAATTGAAAAAAATTAAATATTTTATTAATAATAAAAGATAACAAGCATAAGAAATGAATTTTAGCTGTATTATATTTCCTTACAAAATTTCTTTTGAATAACAAGAGATAATATTGCTTTGAAATATAATTTACTGTCTGCATATTAAGTTTCCAGATAGAGAAAGATTTGCGTATCAAAATACTAGAATATATATTAAATTTAATCAGTATACACATACACATGTATACACCAACAAGGAATTAAAAACGTCTAGTCTCAATTCTTAAACAGATAATTATTAATCATATCCTGGAAAGTAATGAGAATTCAATAATCATGACAATTAACTTAAAGACAATCTTCTACTTCATGTGTGAATATGATTTGCATCTTCTAAAATATGTGTGAATATGATTTGCATCTTCTAAAATAATCCAATCAATTTATATTCCAAAGTCTAAACATAAAAGTCAATAGTTTAATTTTAATTCGTAAAATAAAATGATAATAATAATTATTATAATTTGGTTATAATATAATTATATAAATTGTGGATGGAAGATAGCTTCTGCAGTTCATCATTTAAATAGCATGAAGAAATATGTGAAATAATTTGTTACTAAACAGAAACCTGACTTTACCTTGATGAATTCCTGGTAAAGACAGCAAATTATGAAAACCCACTATTAAACAAAATCCTACATTATTATGCATGGGGCTGCAGAAGTGAGGGTCGTAGATTTTCAAAATGAAAAATTACTATATTGTATAAGTTAGGTATATCTCAAGAGCTAGACAAACACTCTACAGAGTGATCTTGTCTTCATTTAGAAAGTACAACAAAAGTATTTCAATTTAATGTTAAGAATATACAGAAATCAAAAATGGAGATTCTATCCAAATTAAGTGTCCAATACAATATTGTGAATCTTCTTAAAATTCCTGGATTTACACTTTTATTGTTGCAAATTACACTCTTATTGTTGCAAATTATCCAATTTCAAATTAGAATTTTAAAAAAACTTAACTGGAATCATTATGCTGGATATGAAATGCATGCATAACAAAATACGTATGTTTTATGTTGCAAATGTAAAATTATTTAGTAATTATTGATGGTATAATAAATATATAATTAGTATACAAACAATATTTTGTTATTGTAAGTAAATGAAAATATTATAAAATTATTATATAAATTGAATCTCTAAAGCATGCATAAACTACTTAAATTACATAATTTATTTATTTATTTCTCCCTCTGCCAATTTTCTATTTCAAAGCCATTTCTTATATATATATATATATAAAGGCATATGCTTTATTGCTCAGGAGTTCATAAAAAATTTGAATGCCAGAATCAATCCTGGGACCTCCTGATACCAAGTCAGGTGCTCTACCTACTATGCCAAACCGTGCAGGGCACTTATACTAGCATATTAAATAAAGATTTTTTTTCTATTATAAATACACATAGACATTTATATTTGGTCTGAACCTCTCATATTTGGTCTTGTTTGGCCCAAAACTAATAAATTAGTAATTATAAGATATAGATAGCACAAAGTCATCATTGAGTAAATAAAGAATTGGAAAATAAGATACATATCAAGCTAAAAATAATATGCATGTATAATATCTTATGGTGTAAGATAATAAATCTGACTTTAGTTACAAAAATTAGCATATGTCTTTCAAACGAAATCACTAAACAGTTTAAAAAAAAAACTAAATTACAATTAAACTATATTAGACATTAAATAAAACAGGCATCAGTGTTAATTTAAATCTTACCTGTTTTCTAATCCATCAATATATTCTTTTTTCCGTTTACGACTTTCTTGCGCAGATTGCTGGGAAAAAAAAAAATTCTATAACACATAAATCAAAAAGCAAATAAAGAAATAACTAAAAACACAGAAAACATGCTATATTTTTATATATAAACAAAATTGTTTTTATTTACTGCTATAGTCTTAAAAAGGATAGAAAATAATATATATAAATTAATGAAATATTGCATCATTTTCATTTATCATGAATGATTTAGAATGGTTTTTTTTTCATATGTCATAGTATAGGTCAGGACGCGAACCCACGACCGTCGGCAACCAACTACTTGATTGCAAGGCAGCTGCGATAACCTCTAGTTAAAATTGTTTTAACATTTTTTAAAAAACCACCTATAAAAAGCGGGAATGAAAAAGAACATATTGATTGATTACTCACTAATTAAAGGGGTGAAGTGGAGTTGGGCTGAACATATTGCTAGATGGATAATTGAAATTTTAAACTGGATTCAAAGAGATTGTAAAAGACCCAGAAAGAGAACACATGTGAGATGGATGGATGAAATAAGAAAGTGCGCAGGGATGATGTGGAGAAGAGAAGCTAAAGATCAGAGAAGATGAATTGAACTTGGAGAGACCATCCTGCAGTGGACTGATAATGGTTGATGAGGATTCACTAATATTTATTACAACTGTATGCCTTATATCAGTGGTGTGAATTTTTTTTTATACTTACGCCCCCCAAACTCAGACTGAATTTACACCTGACCCATTTTATATTGTTATCATCCTATTGTAAGCATACAAGGATAGTAATAATAAAAGTCGTTTTACCACAAATATATATATATATATTTCAGAACATACAATTTGATATAAAATCTTTGAGAAATTACATATTAACAAAAAAATATATAATAATATTTGATTCTTAGAACTATTGATTTGTTGCTATTACAACTTTTTTAACCTGTTTTAAAGAAGTACATTCAAGAACATAAAATCATGTATCAACATTAGTAAGATACTGGCATGAAGAACAAAACTCTTTGAGAGTGAACGAGAGAAATGAGAGCAATATAAGCAAAGTGCTGTTATGATGTGCTGTTTATATAAAACGGGTTGGAATATAAAAGAAAGTGTTTAAATACAAAAGTGGTTAGAGACACAACATGAGCAGTTTTCATAATATTTTTAATAGTGTTTAGGTTTTTATTTTTTTCAATTACAAATTTATTATCCAACATGGTCATGACCCGCAGATTGCACACCACAGCTTTATACTCATTAGGCAATTATTAAATAAAAATGTCTTTTTTTTTTTCTTCTAATTTATTTTTTAATACTAAAAGTTGAAAAAAAACTATCAAATATTGTTTGTAAATTAAAGAACCTATTAAAATGCATCTATTTACCCCCCCCCCTCCAAAAATATATAGAAAAAAAATTCTTTGCTAAATAAATGTTCTACAGAAATATAGAATTTTATTGCCAGTTTGTTCACAAAGTTCTAGCATTCATAATTAAATATTTTAAAACTGGAAAAAAAATCTAAATTTGTTATAACTTCATTATCAGACTGCACAAAATAAAAAGTTCTATCTGAAAAATTCAACGGTTAATAATACCAAAAATTGAATTTAATAATTTAGAATAATTTATTTCGGCCAAGAAATAAGAATTTTGGATCAAATTTCAGAATTTTATATTATTTATCTGCTCAAACATAAAAATGAAATTAAGCTCCCTAGTTTTTTTTATTTCATTAAAATGAATTAAATAAAAGAAGTTGCATGTAAATAAATACTGAAAAAGTTAAAAGTTCTGCAAAAAAGTACACACATAATATGAGTTTTATAAAAATAAATATATTTCATGATTGATTGACATTGATGATTAATATGTTAAGGAAAAATGATATATTGTTGGTGCATGACTCTTCTTAGATTCTTAAAAAAGAGATTATTACAGACTAACTATGCTTCAATATTTGACCATCAACTCAAAATATTTTTCTAAATATATCATGATAATGTGGCTAAATTTTTAAAGGCAAAAAGGCAATTGTTTACTTTTAATATTTACGGTGATATATAATCATATATATTAGGTGTGTGCGCGCGCGCATAACACTTTGTTGAAAGGATTATAAAGGATTTCATATCCTTTATAATAAATTGCATTGATGAAAATAAAAAAGAAAATCAATTTATTGTTATTTTTATAAAGTAATGTATTATTATAATTTATTTTCCTAAGAAAAGCAACATTATTATGAGAGATAATATAGAAATTCTTATGCAGTTTTAGAGAGGAGAGAAAAAATACTTAGTATTAAATGAAGACAAGGACAAATAAAATAAATTAAATAGTACAAAGAAATATAAAATGAATAAATAAAGTTATAAAAAAGAATAAAGTCTGAATACCATATGTTGAATCAAATACTGAATGGAAGAAGTCTTCATGTTTCTTACTTTTACAGGCACTCTCTGGATGTGAACAATTTTTTACATTAATTTGAATGCAGTATTCTTACCTCGGTTCTTAATATTGTATTGAAATAAAAAAAACATATTTAATTTTGAAATTAAATGTGTAATAAATAAACCAACATATGACTGAAGGAAAGAAAAATGAAAATTATCTTCCTTCCTTTATTCTCTAGTAGTAATTACTTAATAAAGAAGATATGAGTAAATGAGAAATTAAAAAAATATCATTTTTTATACAATTCCTTAATAATAGTTACTATTAATTTTGATTTATGTTTATGTTGTAGTAAGATATGTATAGCTTGATGATCAAATTCAAAAACTTAATTTGAAAACAAAATCATGCTGTGAAGTCCTAATATTTAATTTATTTAATAAAAAAAATAATTCAAAATTACTCATTGTATAGAAGATTACAGGAAGAGCAAACATATTCAGGGAACTCTAGCTTCCATCAATCAACTGCTATATTAAAGCATATTAGATAGTTATAATATTTTTTACCACATTAGTAAGTTATATTCAAGTAACAAATTAAGCTTGAGTGCAACATTTTATGAACTCATTTATGGGTTTCCTTTTTCTTCCCTGCCCTTCCTCTTCTTAGTGTGCCTCATCACCACCTTATTCACATCTTTTTATTATGCACACATAGTCATATATTAAACTTAATGTAATTAGAATGGACTTGAGCTACCTACAGTCATGCTCTCCATCTTATACAACCGATATACATGATCACATAATGTGAAAATGATAAATGATTTCCAATATACATATTTCATGCTGAACTAGCACTCATCAGTTAATCCAGATCATCATCTCACACAAATATATACAATCAGTGCCCAGTTTATATTAAGATAACAAATCTTTAAACTTTAATGGTCAAGCTTAAATCTTCTCCACCCTCCAACTCTTCAAACATCCATGTCATTGAAAATCCAATGATGGAATACTCAAAGCCCTTGTTGATGCCAATATTACTGTTATACCCAAGTTGACTTTAAGTCGCTGATTGTATATGTGTGTGAGAGATGGTGATCTGAACCAACTAATGAGTGTTGGTTCAGCACAACATGTATGTGATCATGTGTATCAGTCATATAAGATGGAGTGCATGGCAGTACAAAGCTCAAGTACATTGTTTAATATAGACAATATACTTATATTTGAATATTATATATTCTGCTTGTATTCTGTCCATCCCTCCTCTGTGTATTTAAATGGACATATTAACGTCCTATATGTGAGGGATCAGAAAGACTTAAATCAACATGGGTATGATAATAATATTGGCATCAACAAAGGCTCTGAATGTTCCATCAATGGATTTTCAATTATATGGATAACTGAAGAGTTGGAGGATGAACAAAACTGAAGTTTGTCCATTAAAGTTTGAAGAATTGCTATCTTAATATAAATTGAGCACTGATTGTATATATATATATATATGAGAGATAGTGATCTGGACCAACTAATGAGTGCTGGCTCAGCAAGAAATATGTACATTTATCTTTTTCACATGTATATGGTCATGACTATCAATTGCATAAGATGGAGTGTATATCTATAGGGAACTCCAGTCCCTTATATATATATGAAAAACAAAAAAAAACACAAGTTAAAGATGGCGTTCTACCAAAATCACCGTCAAGTGTATGTTTGTTTACATAAACTTCAGAGCAAGCATTCACTATCTCTAACTTTAGTTCCACCTTCAGATCTTGATTTCAAGCTATTTGCTATCGTCAGTGAAGGAGAGGAATAAGAAACTAGATCTAAACACAAACTCTGAGTCTTTATGAAACAGTTTCTATTCAGCTTGCAAGTGTGAATCTTTTAGACACGTAATGTCTTCAAACTCAGCATAGCAAGCCAGATAGCTACATGGGTCTGATATCAGTTCAGCATCACCACATAGTAGAAGCCTCTGCAAGATATATCATTGCAAGAAAGACCTCAAAGGTACATTTATGAAAAACAGAAAAACACAAGTTAAAACTTGCTAACACTTGTATTTATGACAATAGATGGTGTTTTTGTGGTTTTTATGGTGTTTTTGGTAGAACGCCATCTATTGTCATAAATACAAGCATTAGCAAGTTTTAACTAGTGTTTTTTTTGTTTTTCATAAATGTACCTTTGAGGTGTCTTGCAATGATATATATTGCAGAGGCTTCTACTTTGTTGTGATGCTGAACTGATATCAGACCCACGTAGCTATCTGGCTTGCTATGCTGAGTTTGAAGACATTACGTGTCTAAAAGATTCACACTTGCAAGCTGAATAGAAACTGTTTCATAAAAGCTCAGAGTTTGTGTTTAGATCTAGTTTCTTATTCCTGTCCTTCACTGCTGATAGCAAATAGCTTGAAATCATGATCTGAAGGTGGAACTAAAGTTAGAGATAGTGAATGCTTGCTCTGACATTTATGTAAACAAATATACGATTGATGGTGTTTTTTGGTAGAACACCATCAATTGTCATAAATACAAGCGTTAGCAAGTTTTAACTTGTGTTTTTTTGTTTTTCATAAATGTACCTTTGAGGTCTTTCTTGCAACAATATATATTGCAGAGGCTTCTACTATGTGGTGATGCTGAACTGATATCAGACCCATGTAGCTATCTGGCTTACTATGCTGAGTTTGAAGACATTACGTGTCTAAAAGATTCACACTTGCAAGCTGAATAGAAACTGTTTCATAAACGCTCAGGGTTTGTGTTTAGATCTAGTTTCTTATTCCTGTCCTTCACTGATGATAGCAAATAGCTTGAAATCATGATCTGAAGGTGGAACTAAAGTTAGAGATAGTGAATGCTTGCTCTAACGTTTATGTAAACAAACATACGCTTGACGGTGTTTTTGGTAAAACACTATCTATTGCCATAAATACAAGCATTAACAAGTTTTAACTTGTTTTTTGTTTTTCATAAATGTACCTTTGAGGTCTTTCTTGCAATGATATATATTGCAGAGGCTTCTACTATGTGGTGATGCTGAACTGATATCAGACCCATGTAGCTATCTGGCTTGCTATGCTGAGTTTGAAGACATTACGTGTCTAAAAGATTCACGCTTGCAAGCTGAATAGAAACTGTTTCATAAACGCTCAAAGTTTGTGTTTAGATCTAGTTTCTTATTCCTGTCCTTCACTGACGATAGCAAATAGCTTGAAATCATGATCTGAAGGTGGACTAAAGTTAGAGATAGTGAATGCTTGCTCTGACATTTATGTAAACAAACATACGCTTGATGGTGTTTTTGGTAGAATGCAATCTATTGTCATATATATATAAAAGAAATGATTGGGACATTTTCATATAATGACTTGAGAAATATATCCAGAAATGACATTACTAGGTATCTATCAATTAAAATTGGCAGCCCCAAACTGAACTACTTATTCTAGTAGTCAATAATAGCCTTTCTTATGTAGAGATAAAATGAGATTCCTCTTTTATTTCAAACTCAAGATCTTATATGAAATAATCAAATATAGTATGAGAACTTTGAATAATCACATCTTATGTGATATTCTTTCTTTCTTTCTTATGATTATATATGCTAAATTAAATATTTTCACAGATTAAAATATAAACAAAGAAATGTGGGGAACATGTTCACTTTAACTGGTAATTAACTAGAAAAATCATTTCTGGACACATTTCTCTAGTGATTACATTGACATTATCTTTTCATTCCTTTATTGGCATCCATGAAAATAAAATATAATATATATATAAATTTACAATAGTAAAGTTGATGGTGTGATGAGCTTTGAATATTATATTAAAGTCTGATTCATTACAATATTAAGTTAAAAACTGTTCCATTTCTGACTTAATATAATTCAAATAAATACTATTGTTATTACTAGATCATGTGTTTTCAGCATGTATTGCTCACAATTAAAAAAATTTCTAAATTATTACATGGAACAATTCCTGTTTTATATTTGAATATATATATATTTCAGACAATTTATTCAAAGTTTATTCATTGGCCTATGACAATCAGTAATTTTGAGTATATAAAAGTGCGAATAATGCATACTGAATTGCAGCTTTAACACAATTAAAATTAACATTCTGAATAAAAGTTCAACTTATTAATCAGATTAATTTCCTGTAGAAGCAGAATCCCATAGGCACATAGCTTAATTTTTAACAGACTATTCAAAAGATAAGCATGGTCAATTTAATTACTGTAAATTCCAAGCCATTTCTCCTCACTGACTTGAATAAATTTAATTAAATGTTACCTTCATTAAACTGAGCTTCCATTATGAATATGAATTATAAAAAAATATAAATGGAGCATAATTATCCATAATATTTACAGCAGATCAAAGTTAGTGAACTTTCTAATAAATGAATAATTCTTGGCCACTCTATATAGCTTCAACAATTTTCTAGATCACAACAAATTCATTTTTATACAGGCATTATAAATTTTAAAAAAACAATCATACTTTTTTTTTTATTTCATTTTTCCTAATAAAAATATTTCTTATTAAATATTTTCTGCAGGCATAAAACAAATCTTTATAAAATGAAAGTTACAAAATATATGAAATAAGGGTAATCATATACAAAACCTTTTAATGAAGCATATAATTTTTATTTTAATTCCATGAAATTATATTTAATTTATACTTAAAATTTAAAGTAATGAATTTTAGAGTATCTAAAGGATTTATTTCATATTTTAAAAACTGATTCTGATCAAGATGGTGATGATGACAATGATAATAATATAATAACAACAACAACAATAGTAAAATAATCAATGTAGCAAAAATTAAAGATTAAAATGATTATAAAATGCCAAAGAAAGTGAAATTCATCAAAAATTTAAAACAGCATGTAAACTGTTCCATTTTCAAAGCAAAAATTATAAAGGTAGACAAAATCACATGGTATCAAAATCAAATAGATATGCAGCACAACAAAAAGTTATAAAAACATTTAGTGGTAGTTAAAAATTGAATGGTCACTCATTGCTTTTGAATATTTAAATATTTCAAGCAGTATCCAATAAAGTGAAAACATGACTAAAACTTATTGGACAATGCTGGTAATAAGGAATGTGAATTATGTTCCTAAAAATGATTGTATAATTACAACTCAAAAAAATGGTAACACGATTTATACAAGTTTAACTACATATTGTTGAACTGTCTCTATGTTAGTAGAGATGACTATCTACTATAATCAGTAACATTCTAAAAGCAAATATAATTAATTCACAGAGTAACAATGTGTCACTTGAAGGTAACAACTTTGCCATTGTATAATTAGCAAGTGACTCAACAACTGCTTCTTGCTGCTAAGCATGGTGTTAATTTCTTATGCCATAATACTGTACTACCACTGCAACAAGAGTCAACATAAAATATTTTATAATATTTAAATAATTCTACCAATACTTAGTTTATTAGTCTATTTGTGACATGGATATTAAGTGTCATTGTGCTTGTCCAATAAAAACTCTACAATAATTTATAGATTCACAATTGCTTGGTATTAATGTGCTGATATAGCAAGGCCAATGTAATCACTTTACAATGACTGTTGCTATATCATAATAATAACTGTTGACAAAAATATCTGCTCTTATATTTCACTTTTTGAAAGAGCTGTAGTATGATGTAGTACTTCGGAAATGATTATTGATAGTTGTTCCAACACACAGCATCAATCAACAAGTACATATTTCTAAAATCACATTTCTTTAAAAGTTGCCTATCTTTAATTGTTGGATAACTGAAACAGCATTAAGCTCTTCATTTCCTTATTTAGCATAAAGCACCTATATTAGATAACTTCATTTCCATTTACCTTATATCTCTAGCAGATCATACACATGCATTTATAAATATAGAAAAGAAACTTAAACATTAAGATTATTACAGTTTTTAAAATTGACAAGAAAATGACATTTTTAAAATTTATTTATTTCTTTTGATTTTATTTTGTAATCCTACAGCTGAGAATATTTTATTAGATTTAGAAAGTTTACTCAAAGTTTGCTCTGATCAATTTATCATGTACTTGAGTTTTGACATAAACATTAAAATAAAATAATTTTTTTTTTTAATTTCAGAGAAAACAAAAATCATGAAAAACAAATAAACAAACACTAATTATAAATTTTGATTTCAATTAAAAGGAAGTTAAAATAATACACTAGAAAATGCTATTTAAAATATTAAACTGTTAGAACTGTACAATTATCTTTATCTTTATAAATTTTACTGTTTCTAAAAAAAATCTTTTTCCACTTACTCTTTTCAGCATCATAGCATTTTTCCATATACATATCTACAAAATTTTTATTGTTGATTACTTTGGTCCATACAATTAGTCAACTCCAAACTATGCAATTTCCCAAAACTTTCTCAAATTTAATTTTATTGCCCATAAAAGACTTTATAAAGAAAATCTTATTTAATCATTTCAATTTATATCTTTATAATTATTTTTTATTGCTTATACAAATATCTGTGCAAGTAAATGCAACAGTAGTATAATGGACTTAGAAAATAAAGACTGGCTCATAAGTTAATAGATCAGTCCTAGTGGCTCAAATGACACATGATCTCCCAAGCAACAATCTCTTCAATCGTCTAATTAATTGCACTTGTCCTAAAAATCAATCAAATGTAGGTAAAAAAGCAATTGAAAAAAAAAAATTAAATTTAACTTATTAAATTCTTATTATTGAATGTCAATTATTAAGTTTGTATTATTAATGCAAAACCTTAATAGAAAAGATTGCTAGCATTCCATTCATAGTTTAATATTACACGAGAAATACTGATCAATAAAGTTTTTTTTATCTATATTTAATACTTTCAAATTAAACTTTTTTCTTCAAAACTATATTTCAAAAATCTTTAGACATTTTTGTTTTCTCTTATCAATAATCTGATTCAGCTTTACATAAAAATATACACAAACCAGGTGATGTTATTTTTGCAAATAATGCTTCAGAGTTTCAGAAAATATTGCAAGAATTACTGGATGAAAATAAGAAAGCAGGGCAAAAGATAAATGCTATAAAGTCTAAGTAATGCTTATGGATTTTCTCAGAAAAAGGAAATAATGACTGATATTCATGAATTGAAAAAATAAAGATTGATATACATTAATTAAAAAGTTAATAATTACACAAATACTTTGAACAGATTATTACACCACATGGAAACATAATGGATAAAATTAATCATAGAATTAAATTTGGATGGAGTGCTTTTGCTAGAAATAATATAATATTAAAAGGAAATACGTCTGTATGTTTGCAAAGAAGATTTTTAATAAATATACTTTACCAATTCTTATTTATTGATCTGAGTCTTGATTCTTAACAGAAGAGCAACACAAAGACTTCAAACCATTCAACAAAGTATGGAAAAATTGTGTTAAGAGTACCAAGATGGTATTGAAAACATGGAGAACAAACAAATGTCACTGTAAATAAAGGAATAAAGAGATTGAAATGGAGCTGAGCTGAACATAAATGGACAGCTGAAGTTTTAAACTGGATCTGAAGAGATTATAAAATACCTATAAAAAAAAAGATCACCTGTGAAATGTATAGATGAAGTAAGGAAATTTGCTAGTGTTTTGTGGAGAAGAAAAGCTAGGCATTAAAGTAACTGAATTAAACTTGGTGAAATCTTTAGCCTCCAATTGATTGATAATTGGAAATGATGATGATAATACTATAAACAAAATATTCTACAAGACCTTTTTCTAAGAATGGCCAGTAAAAATCTACTTAGAAATTGTATTTCACATTTTATTTATTTTTCTTACAATTGTATGCAAATATTTAAAAATATTAAACTATTCTAAATTTTTTTCAGTCATTAATTAGTACATTTTTTCAATTTTTATCACCTCTTTCCTTATTTTTTTGTTTAACATTGAATATACATCTTAAATGGTATAGATCCCATTAGAATTTGTGATATAGCTGTAAAATTGAAATATTACAATAAATTATATTAAAAAGTAGCAAACACTGGCAAATTACTACTCATGAGGATCAAATGCCATTACTTGGTCAAAGTTCTAATTAGTTACCTAATCTTTCCAGGTAGAAAATTTATTATACATTTATACACAGTCATACATACAGAACAATTTAATAAATTATTTTTTATTGATTTATTTACGCTATATTCTTCAAAGCATCAAAGCATGAAACAAATATTCTAACAGAAAAAAATAAAAGACTATTGTAAAGAAAAAACTACTCTTTTTTTTTTCTTCATATGTCATAGCATCAGCCAGGACGTGAACCCACAACCGTCTGCAACCAACTACTTGCTTGCTAGGCAGTTGCAATGATCCCTCGAAGCCACATTTCAGTATGACAAATAATGACTATGTCAAAAAAACCAAACAATATTTAAAAATGAGAATATTTATATACAAAACATGAGGTAAAGATGTACTAAATACAAACTTTTATTAATTAACTGTAGATTTTACTGATTATAAAAAAGCCTTATGACTAAATATAAAAGTGTGAATAATAGCTTATAACTAGTAAAAAATGAAATGGTTTATATTGATAGTGTCAATAAAATTACATAAAAAGAGACATGTATATAAAAGTCATTTATATTGTTATTTTAAAAGAAGCTGTAGAGATTCAAACATAGAAAAAAATATGACATTTTCCAACAGTTGATGAATTTAGTTAAAATAACATGAATTAAATTTAGAGGCTGAAAATAGCCCTGAAAATAAATTATGTGCAGAATTATATATACATGTAGTTCAATTAGTAATAAGTAAAACAATTATAATATTCTAATCAATACATTTCAACTATTTTAAATATTGGTTAAAATAATGCAATTTGAACTTAAAAATTAAATAAAATTTCTAATATTATAAAGTTATATTAGAAATAAATATAACAGCATAACAAAAAAGAATAAGATTTTTTAGAACTTTGGGGTTAGAGTTGCTCTAATGTTTTCATTCCACCATATTGATTCTAACAATTTTACATTTTATTTTTTTTAAATATTAGAAAACTTTTTATTTTAAAAAAAAGTTTTTGAATTCAAGTTAATCTAAAAAACTTATTGTGAAGATGAAATTTATATTTAAAAAATAAGTTTTTGAATTCAATTTAATTTTAAATAAATTATTACTAGTACAATAGATATTTTTTGGATAAAAAAATTAGGAACCAAAAGCAATTTTCAATGTTTACTTTTATTTAATTCTAAATCTTTTATTTATATCATATTCAGAATATTTTTTTAAAAAATTAATTTGCATTCAAACCCCATTTTTAAACTATAAAGTTTGCTAAACCTAATATATTCGCAAAAATAGAATCAATATGGTAAAACAATTACATTAGAACAGTGCTAAGTACTCATTTTTTATTTACTTGAATTTAATTATCATTAGCATCCTCATCACAAACATTAAAAAATAAATATATGGAGATAGACTAAACATGTAACAATAAGAAATTAACTGATAGATCAAAGCAACTTCTGATTGGTTGGAAAAAGATTAAGACTATTTTAGAAATAGATAAAATGGTACGATTATTTCTTCTTACTCTAATCTAATGCTATCTATTGTAAGTTTGAGTATTGCAGGTAACATTAGAAAAGAGACATACAGTAGAGCTGCAAACTATTCTATAACATTCCAAACCCTCTCATATTCAACATATACAGTGTATAATATTCATGTTTTGTTGATAAATAGTGATTAGAATAGAATATGTATTATTTATTGAACTGCAAGTGTATATTTCTTAACCTTTACACACATGGACATCATTATGTGTATGGTAGTTATAAAAATCAAGATAATAGTTATTAATAATAAATTGAAGTGACAAATTTACATATATTTTACTAGGTGTGTGTTTACTCATTTATTCACTGAAACAATAAGAATAAGAACATAAAACTAACTACCACATTTTTATTGTTAAAATAAATAGTGAAATGTCTGATTTTCATAGTTGTTAAATATGCTGTAGGCAATTTTTTTCACTTACTTTTTTCTCTTATAGAAACACAATAATGATGTTGTCATTAAGCAATTAGGATCCCTAATTATTAGAATATTTTTAAACAGCTTCAACTTTTAGTAATTTCCAAAATTTTGTAAAACTTTTAGCATTATGCTCAAAAAATATTTTATTATGAAAACACAACACATCAAACTCACAAAAGATAATAAAGGAAAAATAAAATATATATGCTTTCAACATAAACTGAAATCATTTAATTAAAATATATAATCATGTACGGTGCTCAGAGAAAGAAAAATTGCTGCAGAATATGTGCGAATTTTGTTAATTTTAAGTTTTTGGGTTTACTTATTTACATTTTTCTTTGAATAGCATATAATTGAAGTCATGTAATTGGATACAGCATAATTCATGGCTCCACTCCCTATCTGTTTTCTGTAATAAGCTGAAAGAAACAAGTGATTTTGTATTGGTAAAGTAAAATGATGAGATCAAAAAGCTTGCTGGATAAATGTAGAAGAGATAATATTACTCCATACATTTGTGAAATTTTGGAGAACTTTGCCCTGCAATGAATCCATTAATGATTAATGGGGATATACAATGCCTATATTTCTGAACTGTTATCTTGGGCTCGGTATTATTATACAAGTAAAAGACATATCATGTTTATATACCAGTCAGCATTCATCACTGATAATTATAATAGTTTTTCAAAAAATAAATTAAAAGCATTCTAAACAATGGATTTTTTTTTAAAATTTTATAACATAATGTTGATAGCATATATAAGTACCACTGAAGAAGAAGCTGTCAGTAGTAAAAAAACCAATCAAATTAAATTAATCTAGGCCTAGTACTTTCTCGAGGTTTTCCCTCATATTCATTGCCAAAATAGATAATGTTGAATAACTTTTTTTTGTCATTAATGGAATTGATTTTAAAAAGAAATTTTTCATTGCAAGATTATCCAAAATTATGAGAGTTAATTATATTACATATTTTATTGCAAAATAGTTGCAAAATATTTCAAAAGTAATTTTTTTAAATTTAAAAAAAAACAACTTCATTCTAATATAATTATTTAAAACCAATCATTTATAGCATGTTTAAAAATAATTTTAAAATAAAGAATAATTTTATAAAGCTATGATAAAGTGATGTGATAGTTTTTTTTTTTTTAAATGTCATAGCATCGGTCGGGACGCGAACCCGCAACCCGGGCAACTGCCTGAAACTGCAAGGCAATTGCGCTGACCTCTCGATCACCAATGCAAGACAAGTCATGTGATAGTTTGATAATAACAACATGAAGAAAGTTAATTTACATTGTTTGAAAGCAAAGATACATCAGAGAATAGATTATTTTCTAATTTTTTTTAATAAAACAATTAAGTTGTAAATTTAATAAAATGTTTTTATTTCCTTTTTGAGCATAAATAAAACAATAGAACAGTTCTTTTATCCACCAACTTCCCAGTATATAATGTTTTAAAAGTATTTTTATTTAAATGTGTAAATTGATATAAACTGTAAGAAATTAATGTAAAAATAATTAAGCAAAAATAAATAGATTAAATTATTCTTCAACATTTATTATTACTGAAAGATTTATTTGAAATAATTTTCTTGATCAAGATCTCTAAGGACTTTTTAAATAAAAGTTCAGTATAATCCCATAATTCCACTTTTCAATTGGCAAATGGGATTTTAATCAAGTACAATGTTTAAAAATTATTATTTGCTTTATTTTAATTATTTATTTAATTTTAATTTATTTGTATTTTTTTAAAAAATATTAAATTTATATACATATTTAAACTAACATTTTATAGACAATAAAATGTAGATGTTGGAAAAAATTTTAATAAAGCTGCTCATGTTATGATTATAAGATTTTTAATGAATATCAAAGTTATTAAAAGATTTTAAAAAATGCCACAAAAACAAAATGAACATCTGTTGGATATACGAAAGATGACAGGCTCCACAGATGGTGGATAGTGGAATGGCTGTTAGATATGAGGGACTACTGTGAATATCAAATAAACAGTGCTTTCCCAAGAGCACCTGCTACCTTGTAAAATAGGATGTTGGTTCATCAAAGGCTAGGTACCGTTTCCGATACAAAGTCTTTTTTGTCTTCCTCTTTTTCTTCTTCAGTCCTGCAAGTTATTGTAGGGAACAGTCACTGTGAACATTTTATGCCACCAGACATAATAACTGTGACGATGGGATTGGGCATTTGTGCAACTTTTCCTTCGTTTAATTACACCCAGAATTTCTGACTCCAATATTTTCTTTATTTTCTCAAGCCCTCAAGAACTCATAAAGCAATAGCAGGGACAATTTTAGTAGGCTGGCAGTCCTTAGTTGTGATTTTTTTCTTGAAGTAGTGCATTAACTAATGAGTCAGTTTGGAAATGGATTTAAGTGAGACAGGAGTTCCAGCTGGAAAAAATTGTATGTTTAGGAAGCCCTATTTAAGGATACCCTGCTTACCACAGAAATGAAAGAGACTAAAAAATAAGATCTAAAAATAGTTTATTTCACATAGTCTGGCTAGCTTGTCATATCTGATGAACTACTTATTTCAATGGTATGAATAATAAGAATAATATCAGTAGTAATGGTGTAGTGCAAAAGATAAGTATCACAATATAAATCTATTTTTTTTCTAAATACAGGACGATAGAATATGCCAACTTTACTTGATACAAACTGTTCAAGACCAGAATGGAGAACTGCATTAGTGATTAGAAAAATTGTCAAGATTAGCTGCTTTTGGTGAAACTCATCTCCCAGAAGAAGGAAGTTTAATAGAACAGATGTATGTATACAAGCTTTTTTGGAAAAACAAGTCATCTAGTGAAAGAAGGATTCACGGTGTTAGAATTGCTGTAAAATCTAATTTAGTATCTTCCATTCTTGCAATTTCTCATTGTATAAGTGAAAGGTTAATGATCTTAAAACTGGCCTTGCATAATGGTACTAGAGCTCATTTTATTAGTGCCTATGCTCCAACCTTAGATTCAGAGAATTAGAAGGAAAACTTTGTTGGATAGCATTATTACAGCAATACCAATTACAGATTAAATTCTTCTTGATGACTTTAATGCAACTGTAGGTACAAATGTTCTTTAAATTTCAAAAACATATGTGAAACTAAAACCTCCACAAGTTTTGCAGCAAAATTTTGAACATTGTGAAATTAAATGTTATATAATAAATAGCTATAAAAATTTGAGATTTTTTTTTTTTTACAATTCTTGCAAGTGTTATATTAAATTTCAAATTGATTAACTCTAAATGAATACTAATTGGTGCAGAATCAATGTTTGCAGAAAAGAAATTTTATTTAATTGATAATGATTGTTCTATTTTAGTAGATCATAGAAATGTATATTAAATTCATCCAATGATTTCAATATTGGTTGGCAAGTAATTTAAATGACCCTTAATTATTTGTTCAAGAAATGCCTTTAGCTTCTTATAAAAAGCATAATTATTCCATGAGCATATTTATTTATATTTGTAATACCAAATTTAAAATGTTCATGTAATCAATTAAACCAAGAGTAAAGGCAAAATCTCATTCTATTCAGAATCAGTTAAATAGAGAAAAACATCAAATTGCTCCATATCTAAAATTAGTACAATTTCTTCTTTTAATTCACATCTTTTTAGAACTTTTCCAAAGTTTAATCTTCAAACATTATATCATAATATTTGTATCAAATTCTTCTAAAAATGTAGCAAAGTGTTAATTAAACAGCTTGCATGATTGTATACAATTTACATGTTAAATATTTTTAAATACTATTTGCTGAGAAATTATGTAATACACAAATATTAAAACATATTCTGGAAATTATTTGTGAACATAATCTTGGAGTTCTTTTAACAATCACATTTTGAAATCTCTTATAATTTGAGTTCCATTAGTTGATCAACTTATATTTTTTCTAACCATTTTTTTTACTTTTTCATGAATGATCCAGTTGGGGGTGTGGAACTATAATTTGAATGTTATGGAAAATGTATTTTTATTTTATACTTTTTTAAATAAAAATACACTTTCTAAACAAATCACTTTATCCTTAATTTGTATTAAAAAATATTTTGTTCATTAATCATTACTAAAAAATCAATTTTCTTATTCTTTTTGTTTATGCAACACAAAATTAATTTAATTAATTAAACCTGAAACATATAAAATAATCACTGAAATCATAAAACATATTTTCCATTAACATAAGAGACGATATTAAAGACATCAATTTTTTTCTCTTGTAAACATTGTAACAATAACAAAGTTGACAAAACATTAAATTAGATTCATCAAACTATACTTATTAGAATAAAATGAAAAAAAAGTTTCAAATTGAGAATTAATGAATAAAAATTTTACTAATCATATTATTAATAAAAAAAAAATTCAGATCTTTGTACATAAACCTTTTTTTATTAAGTCTAATTTCTGTACATTATTTTTAGTAATAACTCTAGCAGTGTAACGGTCAGAAAATGTGTGATTCGTTAACATAGTGTAGAATTCGACCACCACACAGAACTACAGCACCATCTAGGTAGCGAAGCCATCCATAGTACTAAGTTCGAACATAATTTATCAGTTCCACAATGCAATCCATGAAACAGCGCATCTGATGCGACATTAGTAAACATTTCTTTAGGCACGGTGGTCATCGATGTTGCAAGAGATTCATGATTTTATTTTCGAGTTAGTCAATAATAACACTAATATTAATTAAACACTTATATTTACAAATCGAGGAAATTATATAGAATGGGTATCGAATAAATAAAACGTAACTGCAGACGTATAGTTTGAAATTATTTATTGAAACATTTTAATAATAAATCATTTACTGCTAATATTGGTTAGTATTTAAATTGAGTAACGGAATTTTCCGATACTGTTATTCAAGAAATACATTTATTTATTTAGTAACATTTATATGAAATCATTTTACCAATAATACTTTATATTTAAGACCTCAGTAGCAGTATTTCTGATACTGTTGTTTTACAAAAAAAAAAATACATTTATTTGATGACGTAATCTAGCTACCTAAAATTCTTGAGCAAGTATTTCTAAGACATGCCTTTAGGGATTTATACCTTTGCAATGCAAGAGTCTAAAGTAAGATTTATAAGAGTAGCGGCGGACATATATTTATTTAATTAAAGATATTTACTAATAACTAGGGGCAAACATTTATTTGAGAGTGAATTATGTCACTAATGCAGGGACGGAGTTATACATAGAATAATAAAGTTAATAAAAGAAACGTGATACGTTTAGAAAGGCGATAGGAAGTGACAGTATATTGAAACTGCAAAGCCGTGAATGAGTTTATAAATATGGATTGGTGTGTGCCATAGGCCCGAAGAGGTAAGGTGTCACATAAGCATAACCAGGGACAAGTGGTTCATGCTACAGTTGCCTGCTGGCTGCATGATGGTCGTCAAGCCCTATGGGAGCATTTATTATGTCCGCTTGTGTAGGACGACTGGGGTTAATTTCAACCCTATAGAATCCGGAATATTCAAGGCTTGTAATGGGTCATTGCGTCTCTAAAACGTAACATATGAATAATGTACAGACGATTCTGCTAAGACTTAAATATATTTTATAACTCGGCCCTACATTATCAACATTTAATAAGGAACGTTTGCGACTCTCAAAGAAATGCAAATCTTATGGAATTATTAATTACAAATTTAATAAAATATAAAAACAATAAATAAACTGGGTGATTATTATAACTAATATGTCAGCCATTTGTTAAGCACTAGACCCCTGTATTACAATAAATGAAGCACTGAATGCGTGTCGATTTAGATGAAAATATTAAGTTATTTATGAAAGTAAATATTAATGAAAATTTGACACGCCTCCACTGTTTCAAGCGATCATAGATTTATACTTAGAAAATTATGAGCATGCGATAATTATATAATAAAATGTAGATTTTAGAAATACACACCCAAGAAGGTTAAAGTGAGGCAGGCTAGATTATTAAAGAATTTTACATTAAAAAAATTTAATAATTAATTTTAGTTTTACAAATGAGAATTTACAGTTTATAGTAGTAGAGTACTCTAGAGAATTTGGACACAGGTACCTGTTTATGAGAAGTTTTTCGATTCTGTGATCAGTAGCAAATTGTTCATGATTGATGATTTGTGAAATTTAACAGCAGCAGCTTTCAAATTATTTTAGGCAGCAGATCTTCGTGATTGAATTTATGAAGGGCAATGGAAGGTTTGGCATCCGATAGGCCATCTCTGGATGGAGAATTTGTCTGGATGCTTTTTTTACTCGATCATACCGTGGCAGGTAAAATTAATTTAAGATCTTGGAGACTCTCAACAGACTGAGAGCACAGCTAAAGTTAAAGTGAAAGTCTCTAGAAAGTCTAAAATGGCCTCCTTTCTTAGATCTTATCTTTTACATTTTTGTTAGTGTATTTTTAGATTCCACTTAATCTCTCCTGAGGATAATCAATGCATTTTTGTTAATTTAATTATAGAGAAAGCTGCCGTTATATTGTTTACGTTTAGATTTTACATTTAATTTTTATAATTACATTTTAGGGAATTTTTCTTTTTAATTAATCTATTATCTCTCACCGACCAATGCTTTTAAAATTTCAAAGACAAAAAGTGAACATACGATTATTTTTACTTTTAATTAAATATTACAATCCATTTCTAAAATTATTACTAAATGAAATTTAAACAAAGCAATAACTAACGAATTTTACAATTCAAAATAAATGATTAAAATTATATATTTTTATATAACTAAAAGAAGAAATTTAAATTATATTATTTACTTTTATTTATTGCCTTAAATTTGAGATCGAAATGTGTGCGTTTATGGTGAATTCTACATATATCTATACATTTTTAATATTGCTACACACACAATTCGATACCAAAAAGTTTAAATTTGGGTAGGATAGACCGGTGAGTGAGAGACGATAGAAAAAGGTGAAACTTAAGATTCGAATACGAATCTTACTGTTTCAGCAGCCATACTAAAATAAGATTGAGACTGATATTTATATAGTTCACATGAAATAGTTTCAAAAACTGCATGACTATAGACTAGTTTGCTTACTCCTACTCTAAACTGAAGCTCAACTTGTAACTTTTGATGTTCAAACATCACATGACCTCTCAAGAAATTTATAAAATTATTTATTTAACTTTTTTATAAGTATACTATATACTAATATATTCCTACACATAATTTTGTCGTAAAATGTCTAACATAACTACGTATGAACTTTAGAAGATAAGACCATGTGTTTTCTTGTTTGTTATGAAAATAAATTTTAACATAGAATAACTAATTTTTTGCTTTTAAATTAATTAAATGGTTAAGAATCAATATGTATTACATGTATTCACATAGTTTATAGATAGATATACATTTCAATTTGATTTTTTTTTAACAGTTCAATTTTTTTTTAAGTATTATATTTTTATTTTTTTAATAAGAATCTTCAGACATAATTTAGTATATTTGTTAAAGAAAAAAATAATCACATTTATATTACAAATTTACCAGTATATTTGTTAAATTCTTTTTATCTTCAAAGATAAGAAAAAAGTATTTTTAATATTATTTTACCACTACTGATTTAAAGCAAATATATTACACAAATGTGTGTTTTTAATCATGAATCATACATTTTCCAAAACTAAAAATAAAGTTTAATATATAATATAAAATATTCTTTAATTAAAAAGTGATTAAATATTAATTAAAAGAAAAAAATATACTTTTTTGATTAAACCAAATTTTATCAGGAAAAAAAGTCATATTTATTTTAAAATTCATGTTAATTTCTTTATAAGAATTAGAGATTCTATCTGTTGACTAAAACTACACTATTGTTATAATAGTAATAATGAATATACCAATGTTAAATGCTTTCAAAATTTAGCATAAAGAGTTATGAGAAGGAATTCTGTATAAGGATAACAATTCCACCTATGCGGACTGCAAGCTGAAAGGGTTAATGAGTGCACTGTGGAAATTATAGTCTTGAATACACTTTTGTGACACCATATATGGTTGATATAAAAGTGCTTCAAAATAATTTTAGAATTATTTTTGAAAAATCAATATATGGAATTGAATGTATATATATATATACTACATTTATGTGTTAAAATGCATATTATATATAGTTTACTATTATATATGGATTTAAACCACAATGACTATGTAACAGTTTGTGATATTAAGACAACAACCATTATGTGATGCTGCTAATGAAAAAAACATATTATATTGTGGTATAATTGAATTCCAAGTGGACATTACAAATAAATGGACATTACAAATAAATAAACAAACTAAAACTACTTTTAAAATGATTTTATTTTAAAAGAGAACATTTACTGTAGTTAGTTTTTGCATGCTCTACACAAATCAGCTTGACACATATTCTGCAGACAAAAAAGTTTTTCTTTTCATTGCAAGCCTGTTGTAATCTGAATTCTTGTCACTGTCACTATTAGTAACTTCAGGCTTTCTTATTGCTTGTAAAATAAAGATATGAAGTTAATTTTAAAGGTTTCATATTAAGAGCCTTGCTTCTTAAGTATGGACTTTTAAATAATTTTGCTAACATTTTGAAAAAAACTCATGCATTGAATTTTGTTTGACTATTATAACTTTGATATAAAATAAATGCATTGATAGTTGAAATATTCTTCATTTGGAATAAAATTGTTAATGACTATTGTCTTGCTATTATGCAGGATGAATAATTAGAAGCATGTATCAAGCTGTAACCTGCAACCACCTCAGATTTCCAGTGCTAGAATTAATCCTGTCATGCAAAAAAAAAATGACAATGCAGCTTTATATTTTGGGATATATGATATCAACAAAATGCTGTTATGAAATTGATGTAAAATGTTTTCTATTGTTTTTGACATTAATGGGAGAATAAGTTGTATTTGTTCTTTTTTTTTCAAAGTTCCAAAACAAATTGGTCCCTTCTTTTGTAATTCTGTGATCACCAATTATCTGCTGCAACATTTCTGTTGAAACTTTGTAATGGCTTCATAAATCTAATAAGATTGTGATAAGATAGGAAAATATTTTTCTTCATTTAATGTCTTATTGTCAGAACCTTTTCCTGAATATATGTAAGCACTTAAAAGACAATTGTTTAAAGCATCAGTAAGATGAAGTTTTATTCTGTATTTTCCAAGCCATATAAATTTTAAATTTGTATCTCTTCTTATAAATGTCACAAGCATTTTTCATCAATGAGATTGTGTACCAATAACAAAATTTGTTTTGTAATTTTTGATAAACATTTCAAATAACATATTGACAGCAACCACAACATCATTTTTTTCTTGTTCTTTTCAATCATCAGGATTATCAAAATGAAGACAGCAAAGTAAAAATTCAAATCTTCTTTTTGGACATAATTGTTTAGAAAATTTAGAAAGAATCAAAATTTACATTGCCTGATTTAAATATTTCTGTATAGATCAGAAGTCTCAAAAGCGCTCTCAGTTCCAATAAATCCATATCACAAACATGATTCTGAATTTATATTTTATTTTTAATTGTTTTAGTCTTTTGTCTACATTATGATTTTACTCAGAATGTTATCAGTAAATAATAAATTTCATTCTTGTTTAAGATTTGGACTATCTCATAAAGCTTTTGCATTATTTGTCAATCCTTGTAAAGCTTTAACTATATTATGCTAAGTTATTCTTATATTTATTGGCAAATATATGTAGTTTCTTAAATTATCTGGTGTCAAACTTATATATAGCAGTAACATTTTCTTCAGTATTAAATGCAGGCATTTCAGTATCAGTGATGAGTTAACTCCATTTCCACTTCGTTATTATCTTCTGAGATTACTGACATCTTCATTATTCAACACTTTTAAGCCTCATTCTTCAAATTCAGGGAGTCAGGTACATTTTTAGAATAAAAATTTATATCAGCAAACCACTTTATTTTACTTAGATATAATGGCATACAGAATGTGTTGAAATTTTACGGGTAAAATATGTATAAAAGTTATGGTGCAAAATTTTTTTAGCCTTATAATTGAGTTCAATTGAATGCATTTTTTTTAAAAAAAAATTACAGTGAGATATTATAATAAATATTAAATTAAACAAAATAAATAAATTTGATTTTTATTATGGTAAACATTGGTTATAAAAAGTAATACAAAAATTATATTAAAAAATTGACAAAATAATCATAAATCGAAAAAAATGGATAGAAATTTTTTTTGTTTAAAGTTTGGACTTCAACCAGTATGACATACCACTAAAATTACTCCAGAAAAGTGGTATAAAACTTTCAGTATGAGAGGCAAATTCAAAACAATTTAATTTTTGTAAAATAGATACATATTTGTGAAGATATTAAGATGGACACTTGTTCAATTTTTAAAAAAAATCTATAAAATTAAGGCATTTGAAATTTCACAACAGTATCACATACTTACTATTGTACCAATACTATGACAAAGGAATCAAATGTTAGATAAAAGGTATTATTGAAACAAACAATTTACTTTTTATGTGCTTATTTTTCAATAAAATTATATACTATCAATAACTATTTATTATATTAGAAATTATCACATTTTATTTAAGCTTAAATTATTTATTTAAAGCTGTAATAACGTCCATTTTTGTCTTCTTAATCTATTCATCTTTTTTTACTCATGCACAATGACTAATCTTATTTATGACTAATAGCCCATTCAAAGATTTAAAAAAGTGCTAGAATTTTTAATCTAAAAAATAATGATTTACAATCATTTGTGCATTTATGAAAAACATGAACATTGTAAATAAGTACGTGTTGAAAAAAACTGGCACTTAAATATTCATGATATATAATAATAAATCAAAAAAACTCATAAAGGTTATGTTATATGGACTTGGTCCAAAATAAAAATTAAAAAAAAAAACTACTTAGATCGCATGAGACCGATAACTATTGACATTGTTTTCCAATGTCTATAACCATATATGTGAAATGTAAAAAATGAGCAGTTAATCATATATTTTATACACCATCAATTTGTTTTATACAACTAATTAATAACACTCATAAGAACATAGCTTTATATAATGCATAATTCTCGACTATTTTTACTTAATTCACTTTTTTTCTTTAAAAATCAGCTTAAGCAGAAAATAATTAGGGTTACTTTCTCTTTCAAATAAAGTGATGTGTAATGTTTTTTTTTAAAAATTATTTTGTCATGTGCATTGGAAAAAAAGTACTTGAAATCACTGAAGAAAAATCAACAACTATTTTAAAAAGAATTTTCTGAAAGTAATTCAATCGTAAAAAAAGTTACAAATGGTTCTTAAAACCATTCAGAACATTTGAATTCTTTAAGTTATTGACTCTTTAAAAAAAGTTTTTTTTTTTTTTTTATGTCTTCATTACTGCGTTAAATTTTCTAATCTTTGCAGAAGCAATAAGTAAAGGTCACAGGCAAAGTGACAGATAGTTTTTTACGCGAGAAATTGATCATGAAAGTATGCTAAAATTTATAGATTAGAGCTTTACAATATAAAAAAAAAAAATTAACAGCGAATAAAAATGAATACAGTGTGATAAAATATCTATTTACACATGTGTAAAATTTCCGGAAACTATTATTTTAATATTTGAAATTTGTTAAACATAGCTAAAGCACTTTTTTTTTGTCAAGCATTGTTAGCCGAGAGGTCATCGCAGCCTCCTTGCAAGCAAGTAGTTGGTTGCAGACGGTTGAGGGTTCGCGTCCCGGCCGATGCTATGACATATGAAAAAAAAAAAAAGAAAAGCTAAAGCACTTTTGTACTGCAAATGTTTCGAATACTTTATTCTACCTTCTCAATGACTTTTACGTCATTGATAATTCATACACTATTTAATATATGTGTGAATGAAAGAGAAGAACCTAAAAAAAAACAGCAATACCAATGAACTACTTTAACGTCAGAAGAGACAGGTCCTTCCATCCCCTCTTAAAACTTGGAAATTTTTTTTATATTCCAAACAAGTTTAGAATCTTTCAAGTAGCTATCCCATGATCAATATATCTAGCTATCTAAATTACTTGTGGTAAATAGGTATCTATACTTTCTTAATTAAGAAGAAAAACAAGAATGTAATATTGCTAAACAGTTGCCCATTGACTGCAAGCCTGATGAGTAATATCTTCTTTTACAATCTTTTTTACAAACTTAAAGAAGTCTGCTTTACAGTGGCTATTTAAAAGCTGTTTATCTATATACATAAATAAAAGTTTTAAATTAAATTTAATTTTGGAATATTTGTTTAACCATGAGAAAATAATAAATATAATCATTGTTAAAAATATGTCCTTACAAAAAGTTTCTGTGACAATTCTTAAAACTAATTTCAATAATTTTGAAACTTCTTAAAGCAATAAGAAATGCAATACCTTTTGTTATGCTTTTAAATAAAATTCAAATTATGGTCTATCAAAAAAAAAGTGCTATATTAAAAAATAATATATATAAAGAGCTCCATATAGTAAAAATAACGTGAAGTAGATTTCAACAAAATACCTATGCATTGCTCAATAAAAAATTTTCATTATAAAACTGTGAGAAACAAGTAACTAAATATTTATAATCAACAAAATCTGAATAAATCGCTAAATATGTTATAGTAAAAAAAGTAATAGAAAATTTTATTTCTTGGAAATTCGTATGAAATTTGAGCATTGGGCAGAGCTGGGCCATGATTCATGAAATTATTAATGTATAAGTTAATGCAGGTTATAAAATATGATAAATCATAATTGAATACTTTCAAAACTGAATATTAGTTCTTAAACTTTCTGATACTTAATGAGCTTACTGCTAGTTTAGAAAACTAATGTACCATAATTATTAGAAATCACTTTTCACTTCATTCATTATACATTAATTTATAAATGTCAAACTTAGAGCATTTACAATTTTGATAACTTCCAATAAATACATTAATGATTATCATTAATCCCTTATTAAACCAGGGATTATTCTTAGACCAGATATTAACTTTAATGTCTTTTAAAGATTAATGTATTTTCTACTCTGACATACATTCTTGAAACATATAATAGTAACAGTTGAAAAAGACAAATGTCCTACAAGATGCACATTTCATACTTAACCAGCATTCATCAATTTGTTTAGGTCTCTATATCATTTGTTCAGAATTTGTCAATACCAAATTATTGCACTTTGATTTTACAAATGTCAAATTTTCTGACATAATTCTGATGCCAATCAGTTTTGATAAATACATTAATAATTTCACATGACCACCACTTCTTATGCTTGTGTATAACTGTTTTAAACAGGCAAAACTCATTATACGTATTGCCACACACGGCAAGCTAGAGTAATCAATGGATGCCAGAAGGCTCCTCACTGACAAAGGCCACAAGCCAGAAACTAGTCTGGGGTATTGGATGAGTAGGCACTAGATGGGGATTTTATGCACAAACCTTCTGGCATCCATTGATTACTCTGGTTGGCACAAGGTGGCACTACTCTATGGAAAGTTTTGCCTGTTTTAATACATTAATAATTATTACTAATCATGTATTAAATTAGAGATTATCCCTAGCATGTCTTTTTTCAGATATTTTAATAATATATTTCAAGAATGGTACAGAGTAAAAATTTTAGGATGTCTTAAAAATATTCTACCCACAAAAAGAGATGAAACTGAGTTATTTCATATGCCTATGTTTATTTAAAAACTGATGTATTAAAATTTAACTGAGATTTAACATTTACAGCTGGGCTAGGAATAATCACTAGTTGAACAAATGATTAATCTACAATCATTAATGTAGTGATATGAAGTGGTTGGTGTCAAAATTGTAAACACACAATTTGATATTGTAAGTTGTGAACAAATGAGATGACATGTTTTAAAAGATAGAGATCTGGGGCCAAATAATGAGCGCTACTTCTGCATGAAATATATGGGAGTCATTTTAAAATGACTTTACATATTTAAAGAATATATAGTGGAATAAAAAATTTAAGTAGATATCCTTAATTAATGATTTTATTATTTCACATGTTATATGAAAATCTATACTGAATTTCATCTTTTAATCTAACATTTCATTATGAGAAGTTTATTTTTTTATTTATCTTTATAATCTTTCTAATATTGAGTCATGTTTTAACAGTTTTTCCTGTCTACAATACACAATTGCAATGTAGGACTATGATATCATTAGTTTATTGCAATTACATAAATATAAAATTATCTCAAATTGCTCTTAAGTATTTACAAATTATTCTCATTAGCTATGGTAGAAATTTTATGAATAGATAAAAAATAATCATATAATTGTCAAAACTTAATACTGACTACAAAATGTCTAATGATAATAAATAATAAACATTTTGATTAGTTTTTTCTTTAAATCGATATATATATACTCATACTTTTATATATATATAATATTAATATTGTAAAATTATTGCAATCACAGTGATTAGGACCCTGAATCTTAGAGGTTTGTCATTTTATATTGAAATATTTGAATAAACTGCAACTTATACAGATGTATACACATTCACACACAACATATTTACATATACACATAATATAATTACTCTTGCACTCATATATAGGAATCAATATAAATAATATATATAATATAATGATATGCCTATCCTTAAACCTATATATAATGTTTACATTTGATATCTGTTTTACTTTATGAGAAGCAACATATTTGTTAATTAACTATCTATATTTTGTTCACATATGGGTTAATTAAATGTTTTATAATTTTTTCAGAAGATTTATTTTTCAAAACATTCCTAACTATAAATAAATGGTTAAAAAAGAAAGCTTGTTATAATTTAGATTTTAATTAATAAAGGTTGAATTATGTGAATTTAGGTAAGATTATTATGTAAAAACCTAAATACCAAAAGTTTATTATATTTATTTTCTAAACTTTAGATTTATATTTATTAATTTCTGAAAATTCTAAAACACTAACTTTAAATGTGTGTACAAATATACCAAAAGTTATATAAAAGGATCCTTACTTAACCTAGTCTAGAATCCCTATATAGAATAAAATTTATTTGCAATCTCAATCTGCATTGGTCATATTTCCTGTAGGAATATACAGCTGATGTTCGAATAACAGAATGCCTTGTTAACAGAAGTAAAAAAGGGGTCAAATGCCTTTAATCCTTTACAATTTTATTTGTTTGATGATTATCATTGTATATGCATTTATAAATTTCTTCATCACCTCTTCCAGAAGAATCTTATTTATAAGTATTATTTCAGAATTCTAATAATCAGTTATATGTCATGAATTTCAATCTTAGAAAACTGCAATTTAAGAAATTTATTTCATTATAAAATAAGATGTTTTATCATCACTATAAAAAGAAATTCCTTGAGAAGAGTTGCTTACAACTTAAGAAACCAAATGGAATTTTCCTAGAAAATTGTATCACCTTACAAGTTATAGAGATAATTGATTTAGTATAAAGAAATCACCACCTGGAGAAAATTCATCCATTAAGCTTGTTAAGCTTCACTGATTATGAGATCTAGAATAAAGAACTTTCATATAAGAATTTTTAAAGAAAGAAACTTTCTCAGAAAAAATAAAATTTCACTTATATATTTTTTATTATGCATGCATTTGTTTTTAGAGCTTTTGGAGATAATAGGATTATTGGCTAGGTAAAACAATTTTAATAATATTATTTTATTTATATATTTATGTGAACATACAGTACCATGCATGAATGTATGAACATTTAGATAGTTAGCGCATATTATATTGTTTATTTTCAATTGATGAGAATAAATTAAAGGATTTAATAATTGTATATAGATAAAATGCTTAGGATTATATCCTTTTGTCTGTTATATTTATCCAAAGATTTATTTAAATTTCATAAAAGCTTGTAACCACTTCAAGATTGAATGCTTTAAGTTGATCGGAGCCATTTAAACTATTAAGGTCATTTTCATATTAATATTATTTATTAGTGATGTAAATAAAATTGGATGAATTTTCACTTAATCAGTTTGTATTATTTTATTCATTCACTCAACTCATATTATTATTATTATTATTATTATTATTATTATTATTATTATTATTATTATTATTATTATTATTATTATTTATTTTTAATCTGTCTCTTAATTCTTGTACTTTTCCTAGTGTTTTGAAATGTGCTAAAATGGTTCCAATCTTCAAAAATGGTGATCGAGATTGTGTTTCTAATTATAGACCGATTTCTGTTCTGCATACCATTGCACGAATTTTTGAGAGTTGTATTTATAATAAAATTATTTCAGATGTGGGTAAGATAATTTCTTCTTCTCAACATGGTTTTATTCCTAATAGATCAACTGATAGTAATCTTCTGACAATTTATGATCATATAGCTCATGCTATTGAAGATCATCAAAGACTAGATGTTATTTATTTTGATTTATCAAAAGCCTTTGATAAAGTTGATCACAGTGTCTTACTTCATAAATTACATAAAATAGGTTTCTCTAATAAACTTGTATATTGGTTTCAATCATTTCTGTGTAGTCGTACAGCATATATTAAATTCAATAATAAAGTTTCATTTAAATTTGAATGCAATTTAGCTGTTCCGCAGGGTAGTATTTTAGCACCCATGCTGTTTAATGTTTACGTTAATGATCTTAAGGATTGCTTGAGATATTCTTTTCTGTTAAGCTATGCTGATGACTGTAAGATTTTTAGAAGAATTATGTCAGTTAACGATTGTGTTCTCCTTCAGAAGGATATTGATAACTTTAGTGCTTTGTGTGAGTCAAATAATATGACAGTTAATATTGATAAATGCTCCTTTGTTTCTTATTCCAAAAAATCTGAAGTTTTACAATTTTGTTATTATATCAATTCTCATAAAATTATTTCAGTTAAATGCCAAAAAGATCTTGGAATTATGTTTTCTTGTAATGGATCTTTTACTCCTCATCTTGAAATGATTGTTGGTAAGGCTTTTAAGGTTATGGGTGCCATTCTTAGACATGGTTATCAGTTCAGTAATGATACTAAACGGAAATTGTTTTTTTCATTGGTTCTTCCTATTATTGAATATGGTTCAATAATTTGGAACCCTAGTTCTTTGCAAGGATGTAACTTATTGCAGTCTATTTCAAAGAAGTTTTTCAAATATGTTTTTTGGGAGAGTAAAATGATTAATCTTTCATCAAGACGAAAGTATAGGGATTTGAAATATTTTTATAAAATTATTAATAAACAAGTTATTTTATCAGAAATAGTTTCAACTATCTCAATTAGGTCTTTGAATTATGATACTAGGTCTACTTGTGTATATCAGATTCAAACATGTCGTTCTAATATTCTTAAATTTTCTCCTTTATTTAGGTTACCCTCTTTATATAATCAGATTGGGAGTAACCTTAATCTGTGTGACATTGATTATAAGACATTTTGTAATCTTATTAAACTGAAATGTTATGTTTGATTATGTCTTTTAAATTTTACTTTATTATGTATACATTTATATTTTCATTTTATGCTACATGTTTTATTTTCACTTTTATTGTATGTGCAAACTGTAATTGGCTTTATGCTGTTGTTTAGCACTTAAATAAATGAATTGAATTGAATTATTATTATTATTATTGTAAAAAGAAATTATTTCACACTCAGCTGCCTACTATATATATACAATTTTAATGCACAAATCAGCGCATAACAGCAGAGCTTCTTCAAATTAAATCACAATTTATTATAAACTTAATATAAATTATAATACATAATAAATAATGCCCGAGCGCTTTCAAGAGAACTTAGCTCTCATAATCATGGGTAACAAAGAGTAAGCGTAACAAGGTTGCTATGTGTAAATATATGCAGATATATGTAAATTAATTGAACTATATGCGTAAATTATTATTATTATTATTATTTTAAGCCCTGAGATCATTAATCGTTCATTATTTTTCAGTTTAATTATACTTGAAGTTAACAAAATTACCCTTTGACTTTAAATATACATTGTTGTAAAACCCCTCTTTTTCGGTTAATATTTACAAATACTTTTACAGATTTTATAGTCATTAGTTTCATTCAATAAAATTCAAATAGAATATTAAGAGACTCAACATATAGAACGATATTATATTCTAAACTTACAGGGCATCCCCTTTCGCTCATATGTACCATTACAATATATAAATATTATTCACTCTACACAATAAATACTTAATAAAAAACATTTTAAATAAAAAATACAGTATGTTGATGATATAAATAATTAGGTCCAAATATGTTAAGAGAATGAAATAGTTTGAATGCTCGATTATACAAAAGTAAATACAGTTAATATAAAACAAAGTGTAATTATATAAAGTAATTAACTATTACATGTTTTGAAAGATAAAGTAGCTATGCAAACGACCATTTCTGGAGCTTAAATGTCATGTGATCTTCCAAGCAACCAATCACTTGATTATTATTATTATTATTGATTTAGAAAAATGTTTTTATTTAATATTTGAAGAAACAATGCACACTCATACACTTCACCTACAGTTAAGGATGCATTCCAAAAATTGAAATTAATAATGCGTAAAAATTAAACAGATGAAAGTATACAAAAATGAAAATAAGATGAAGCTTAAATAAGGGACTTATTCTTCAATTATAATTTTTTTTTATAAAAATAGAAAATAATAATTTGTAAAGATTACTGAGAATGACTTAATAAACATATTATAGTTTCTGCAATGTTAATCCAGTCTTACGACTCAGTATGCTTCTAGATAACTGAGAAAAAACAATATATGGCAGTCATTTTTTTTTAAATTATAGTTTCAGAGACCTACAAGTATTCATTTATGTTTTTTTTTTTTTAATTTTATTTCATGGAATATGCGTTAGTTGTTATGTTTTAAAAAAATTAATAAATTGATTATAAATTCCATTCAGAAGGTTTATTTCAATTTTTTAAATTTATATTATAATGTTATATTTCTATTTCATATATATATTAATACAAAAAAAAATAAAGTGGAAATATTATAATTAAATAAAAGATAAATATTATAATATGTAAACTCCAATGTCTACATATATTAAAACAGTAATAAAATATCCTCGCCCTTCTTTATAAATAATGCATATAAAGACATTTCATGTATTTTTTGTTTATTTTTATATTAATAAGTTGACTTAATGCAAAAAATAATGAAGTGGAAATATT
The DNA here is from genome assembly GCA_028023455.1 of Epiperipatus broadwayi. Classification (NCBI taxonomy): domain Eukaryota; kingdom Metazoa; phylum Onychophora; class Udeonychophora; order Euonychophora; family Peripatidae; genus Epiperipatus; species Epiperipatus broadwayi. The sequence continues at coordinate 607,068 of JAQFVV010000063.1, forward strand.
ATAATTAATTTTTGCAGAAATGTTTTTTTTTTAAAAAAAAAAAAAGTAATAATAACAATAACAACAAAAAAAGATAAATATTAAATATGACTGATTCTTAAGTATGACTGATTCTTGTCAACTATTTTATTTTAAATATTCATTATAGGTCCCTGAAACTGTATAATAAAAAAAAAATAACTGCCAAATTTAGTAGACAGGATAATGCACAAGTACCGAAAACACTTATTTGACTAAAACATTTGGATCAGTTAAATAATAAAATTTGAGACAGTGTTTCAAACTAGCCAGTTATCTATCAATGTTTATTTCTATTATAAAAATTCTATGCAATAGTGAATTTGCTTTCTTGAAACAACTATTTGCTTATACTCTGTCTTCTATATGCAAACTTGTGTTACGCAGTACTTCATATATAATTGAAAGTATAATCATGTAGTTAACTTAGCAAAAGATCTAACAGCGAACTATATTTTAAGTACGTATTAACAAATGAATTAAATTTTTAAAAAAAGGCTTTGTATACAATTAAAAATTAAAGTTAAAAATATTTTTTTGGTAATAATATGTAATTTTTTTCAAAAAAAAAAAAAAAAGTTTCAGTATATAATTAAAACAAGTTTTATGAAAGTAAGTAAATCAATTTTACCTTAAATCCAAAATATTTTTTAAAAAATAGACTTTTATGTAATTAATTAATCTGTTTTTAAATCTTTCAATGAAATTAAAGATTTTTCCATTAGTCACATTGGATAGTGTACTCCAGAAAAAACAAAAGAGCTTGGCGATATAAAAATGATTGTAAAACAGGAGTTGGAGAAAACTGTGAAATGCTTCTGTAGATCAATGAGGATAGGAACTTGAACAGATTGCTCAACCTGCATTATAATCTTGATAAACCTTAAGAGCTGCATATATTGTAAATGTAATATTGAAAGTTAATATATAGAACATTAGGCCCTGATTTAATTTGCACTCATGGCCATTTTGAAATCTAAAAACCACCGCTGACATGACGTAAATATTGAATAAAAGTACTTTATATTCATATTTTAGAAATTATAAACTAATAAAAATAATGTGCTTTATTTTGTTAGGGATTTTTTTTTTTTTTTAATTTATCTTCATAAAATGTTTGATAAATGACGAGCGCCGGAATTTGCAGGAAGGGGGAAGGATGGTTTGGCCGATACAAAGTATTGGCCAAAAGTTGCAGAAGTCTGATCAAACCAAGCTTATTATTTTTACTACCTTATAATTTCTAAAATATGAATTTAAAGTACTTTTATTCAATATTATGCCATTTATAGGTTGGATGTGTCAGTGGTGGTTTTGGCTGGTCTTCAGATTTCAAAATGGCCATGAGCGCAAACTAAATTGGCACCGAATATTATATCTGTTAATTCCTATTTGATATTTATGCTCAAATAATGTATGTGTGGATATATATTATAGAATATATTAAACTTGGAAATATATATTACTCCTTTTGCTGCTAATTTACTATATTCTGCATTTAGGAATTTCTCACTTTTGAGTTTTATTAGTTATTAGTCTAATTCCTCCAGCTAATTAGTTTATTTAAAGGGAATGGGGGAGGGGGATATAGTAATATTTATGAAATTTTATTAGAATAAAATACTTTTTTTAAGTAGATTCCAGCACATTAAGAATGATTTGTATATGTTAATAAAAATACTAAGTTGTTTTTTTTTTTTTTTGTAAAAAAAAATTATGAATAGAAAATTAGAGTAGTGTTCTGTTTTTAGATGGTCTTATTTCGAGTAATTTTGATATATCTTAAAGATATTTCCATTCTTACTTCAGTAATAACGTTTCCGTATATATATATACTAGAAAAAGAATTTGATTTTTCTTTATCTCTTCAAATGTCTATCTCAATTATAATTAAAAAATATAGAAGTTGGCAACCAAGAATTGGATTCGGGTTTCATGAATTCAGACTTACATTTTTTTATTATTAAATGTAGGTAGGTTTCTATTGCAGGTTCAGATATGCATGCATCGATAAATATATATAAAAACAAAAACTAATTTTTTGCAACTGAGCAAATTTGTTTTAAAAAGTTATGTTAAGGAAACAAAGTTTAATTAAATGTAAGTAAATAATCAGATTAATTTAATTTTTTTTTTCCCTAAAATAGTTTATCTTAATATTACTTGGAGATTCTTTAAAAGAAACAGATTTCTTTTATTAAGATTTGTTTCAGGTGTGCAAGTATTCAAAATTATTTTTAAGAGATTTAGATATCTAGTTATCTGTAAACATGATGTTTACTTATTTAAGGGATTAAGGGATTGTGTAAATGTGGATGATTAAAATAATTCTTGGCTTGTTTAATTATATGAGAAAAAATTGATTTGCAAGTTTGGTAATAACATATATAGCCAAATTTAAAAAATAATTTTGATCTTTGGTCTTTTACTGTCACAATAAATTATGAGGAACATCACAAGCAATTAAAATAATCAAGATGTGTTGCTAGTTGCCATTAAATAATTTCTTTCTGGGCAAAGTGCCCATAATCATTGGGATATCTAACTCCAGTTGCTGAATTAAGTCCAATGCTGTCCCAACCGGTTTCATATATATATATATAATGTTGAAGCTAAAACAGACTCGCTTCTCAACAGTGAAATAATTTTAAAACATTTCAAACCCAATTATGACTAATACTGAAAAATCCTCAACTGAAAATTTCATTAGTGAACCAACAAAGAGCTCTTTTTTCATTATGTCTATAGGAAAATATATGTCCATAAAAGAGAATCTATCTTTATATAGAATGATCTTTTCTCAGCCATATTTTAAAATAACAAGTTTATGAAATTAAAAAACTTAAAGAGACTGCACAAAACAGCAATTTATCTATATCAGCTAATTTTTATTTAATTTATGCATTTTACATATTTATGTTATTGCATTTCTTGTGCCAAAGTTAACTCTCTGTATTATGTCTTGAATATTTAAATAAAATATGTATGTGTTATTAAACCATAATAAGGAAGAAGTTATCAGAAGTTTAGTTACAGTTAAAATAAAAGTTAAATTGAAGTCAATTTTGTGAATGCTTATCTAGTTTTAAATAATAAAAGTTGTTTTAATATTCAACATTTATTATAAGCAGATGTTATATCAATCCTTCTCCTAAAGAGTTGATTTGTTTTTAAAAGAATATAGGAAATATATTTTTTTTAATAGTTAAGATTTCATTTAATAAAATAATTCGGTAATAGTATGAATACTGAACCCTACCATCTGATGGCGCTCTTTTTCACCCAATTCACATCAATATACTGATTCACAGGCCATCTGTTTGTTTACATAATATTACGGTAAAAGATTTTTTTTTTCCAACCGGTTTTTATTATTTTTTCGTCAGCGACGGTAAACCACCAGTTTTTTTTTTATTACATAATATTACGGTAAAAAAAATTTTTTTTTTTCAATCGGTTTTTAATTTTTTTTCATTGGCGACGGTAAAACACCAAAGTCTTTTTTTTATTCCACCCGGGGGTATTTTTTGTTTTTAATAAACAAATACTTTGTTTTTAAATGGTTTAGGGGTGTTGGTTTGTTTGTAAATTAATGACTAACTGTCTGTAGGTTTCTTTACATAATATTACTTACAGTAAACCATTTTTTTTTTCACACGGTTTTTTTTTTGGGGGGGTTGTTTTTTTAAGAAACAAACACTTTGTTTTTAGATGGTATAGGGGTGTTGGTTTGCTTTTAAATTATCAATTAATGCTCCGTTGGTTTGTTTACACAGTAATTTGTTGTTTTTAGATGGGGGGAAGGGTTGGTTGTTTGCTTTTAACTTATCTTCTTTTTTTTTGGTTGATGTTTTGATTTGCTGAAAGACTTCAATAATTTGGTATGTTTGAATAAACCAACACTTGGTTTTTTAGAGAGTGGAGGGGAGAGGGGTTATTTTGATTTTGAATTGTTGTCTTTTTTTTTTTTTTGGTTAATTTATTACGAGGCTTTTTTTTTTGTTTCAAATCTTTACACTACAGACAGCTTTATATGATAGTGAAAATTTCTTCCTTAATTTTTTGGGCCTTTAATTTTTAAAAAAAAGACATAAACAGTTCGTTTTTAAAGAACACTTTTTTTTAAGCTGGGGGAGGTGGGGTGGCGGGGAAGGTTTGTTTTGATTTTTAATTATCGACTTCTTTTTGGATTTTCTTTTTGAACATTTTATTATGTTACCGCACAGTTCTTTATTATTATTATTTTTTTTTTTGGTGGGGCCTTTTGAATAAACTCTTAAACACCTTTTTTTTTGGTATAATAAAATATTACGTACTTTAATTGTTAATGAAACTTATGAAATATTACCTACCTACTTTATAATCATGTGAACAACAAAAACAACAAGTTTCCCAAAAAATAATTTATTGAATCAAAAAGAAATGAATCTTTGGACAAGTTGTGAACCAAAACAAGTAAAAAAAAACCCAAAACACCATTTTCGGGGGCATCAAAAACAGCACCCAAAAGTAACATGCAAATAAAATAACAGGGATGCCTCAAAGCTGTAAGTAACAGGATTTTGGAGACTTCAAACCAAATTCCCTTATGCAGACCTACATAGGTATGCTTGCAGGGGTTTCTCTTTCTGGGAAAACACAATATTGTGCATCCACTTGTGTGGCCGGCCAGCAATTCATTCAGCTTCGACCAATTCGGACAACTTGCAGATGACATTTGACAGTTCTCACATGGATTCACGCATAAACGGGAATTTTCACATGAAATTGGAAAAAACTGCTGAAAAGAAGAACCTTTTCAAGTTGTGTGCAGTTCAAAAGCATAGGAAAGCATGTGTGACAACATAACAATTCTTAATATGGAATACTAATTCCACTACGCTTTCTAAAAAATTTCCAACAATCAATTTTTGCAGAGTTTCGTTTCTTTCAAATACGGCCACCATCAAATCAGACTGTAGTGAGAGTTCAAGAGTGCTCACTTGATGAATACTATCACAATGTAATGGGCATAGTATTTTGTTACATAATCGTATAATATTTTGCCCTCAGGTGGCCTGTTATGGCTCAAAAAACAACTCTTGTACTGTCAGCCATAAGTTAAGGTTGCTAAAATGGTATATTGATGTGCGTTTTGTGAAAAACAGTGCCATCAGATGGTAGGGTTCAGTATTCATACTATTACCAATAATTCATATCTCTGAAACTATTTAAATTTAAATTGTTTAAACAAGGTATTTAAAAATCAATGGAAATATGAGTATGTCTAACAGTGATGTTGATTTTGTTGTGTTTGAAACTTTTAAGCATTTTGCCACTTTATTTTATTAGTTTCACATACGCATCTGAAATTAAGAATTAGAATGTATGTGTGTGCATTTTATATAGTAATTGTGAAGATATTTTATCCATCTATTTGGACTCTAGATATGTTTATATGCCTCCCTATGATACATTCATAATTCCAATGCATATTGATTTTATATGCAGTTCATTTGGGATGATTTTAATTTGTACTCCGGTTTTAGAGACATTTTCTGTGACCATATTTTCCCATGCTTGGATTTTAAGTTTATATGTAGTTTACTTGTATGATCATTTTAACTTTTACTCTGAGTTGTAAATGGTTTATTATATGATTTTATTATTAATACAGTGTAGGATCGCATGCATGTTGTATGGGTGATTTTATAATGGCCTTCCTATTGTGATGTGACTATTTAAATTTAATCTATTTTATTCTTGCCTTATCTTTTAAGTTAACAAGGAAAGTAAATATTCAAAGGGCTATATGATTCAACAACTAAAATATATGTGAACATCAAGGGTCTAATATGAGCTTGGATAGTATAAGTGAAGTATAAATTGGTGTTGTTTGTTATTAAATTAATAATAGCATTTGTTTATTGTTGTCTGGCTTGCCAACTGATGTTTCTAAAGAATGCCTATTCTCCGTGATCTAGAGAAAATTTTCAGTATTTATTAACCGTATGTGTTTAGAATTGAGATTCTCATCCATAAATTCTAATATATTTAATCCCTTGAGAAGACATTCTAAACTGTATTTTTAATGTTTCTGGTGTTGAATATTGATGTGCCTACTATCCACTACATAATATATATTGTGATAGTAACCCCATTAGTTCAATAGTGTTAAAATAACTAACTTATTATTATTATTATTTTTTTTATGAGAACATGAATTTTCAATTTATATTATGAATATAGCGTTGCCAAGAGATACCAAAATGGCGATCATAGCTTAAGACAAGGACAACATGTATTTCTAAATTTTAAACTCATGGTTGAAGTTAAATTTGGATAAAAACATTCATTAAAGAATTTAGTTCACAAATCCCACATTACACAGAGGTATAATTTATAGTTGAATACCCATAATAAAATAAATAAATCAATCACAACACAACTATAATTTCAGTGAATTACATTCAGTTTTCGGTTTAAAAATACATGTAAACAAACTTAACTTCCACAAAACATTTGAATGTGCATGTATGTATGTGTTTATGTGCATAGATATAATAAAAAAATTTCTAAAAATCAAGAATATATTCAATGTAAAATCGGGTAGTACATAAGCAAATAAAATGTGAGAACTGTCAAATTAGAAATTTTGATTTTGTTGATTTTAAAAAAAAATCACTTGGTTAGCTATTATTTGGTATAATTGTATATTTATCCTGTTAATAATTTTATTTGAAATAATTTTTCTATGTAAATTGTATTATAAATATGGCTGATTTTACCATGCAGAAAACAACCTGGAGGATAATATCGTTCTGGAAATATTGCCAGACCTAACTAATGAAAATTTCGTGTACAAAGTTACAATTGAATGAAAAAGGAGTTTGAAATTGCATCACTTTCAATCACGTGCTTTGCACTTCATATAAATAAGTGTTGATAAAATGCAGTGTTCTTTTCTCTTCGTTCCTTTGCTTGAAAGATGTTAATTAACCTCATTAATTTAATTATGTAGCTGGAAACCACCATGGCTGGCTAAAAGGGAAATCATCAAATATTTGTCTTTCCAGAATGAATACTGGCTTCTTGATCATCGTCATTAAAATCATTTACTAATAGAAACATAATTAAGTATTTAATAGCTGAAGTTGATAAAATTCAAACATTTTTGCTATCAGAAAAAAAAAAATTAACCTGGAAATTATTTAAATTTATAGCTGAGGATTTCAGTCTTTTAAAACTACAGGATAGTTAGTCTACTATGATTAATAGATCAGACTTTACTGTGTTTATCTATTTTATGAAAATTATTAATTAAGCAAACCTAATAGCTGTGTTTTAACAATTTATGAAAGAAACCAAAATTGTCGGAATATTAAAATGATGCAACATACCTTGTTTCTTTAATTCAAATCAGAAGAAAATGTCTTGCGTTGTTAGCCGAGAGGTATCGCAGCCGCCATGCAAGCAAATAGTTGGTTGCAGACGGTTGTGGGTTCGCGTCCCGGCCGATGCTATGACACATGGAAAAAAAAAAAAATCAGAAGAAAATGTAAATCACCTGAGGAATCACTAACATAATTACTTTCTTAATGGATTATTTTGAAACAATTTGTGGTGAACAATATCACCACTTTTAAATAAAAAAAAGAAACACCGTGTCATGAACGAATGGACGTGATTGTTATCTTTTTTTTTTTTAATCTCACTTGTCAAATGAAATCTTTAGAAATAGATAACAAAGAATTTGCCATTTACTAGAATGAGAAGTTTAAACTTAATAAATAAGATTAAATTTATATGAAAGAATTTTATTAACATGAAACCTATTGGGGGGAATGAAATATGCACATCAACTTAGATAAAATTATTCATAAACTATCGTGCATAATGACAGTTATATGCATGATTTGTTGTTATTTTATATATACAATAAGTTTAATTGTATGCATTAGGATCGATTAACATTTTCATAAACAATAAGATCAAGTAGTATGTTTTTCTTTTATTCGAATTATTGCTATATTTAAATGTACTGATGGTAGTTATTTATCATTATTTGTCTTACCTTTTCCAAGCCCAGACAATCGTTTAGAAAATGATGTGTTTCTTCTTCTCTTTGGCACAATCTGCACAGTGGGTCTATTTTCGTAAAGAACCTTTTAAAATGGATGAAATGTGATGTAGGCAAGGCATTCAGATTTACTTTGACTATGAAGTCAAAGAATTTAGGCTCCAGGTACCAATTTTTATATTTTTTTAGGAGCTGTGCATTGTTTATTTCAAGGACCATTTTATTGTTGATATCTTGTTGTGTCTGCTCTATTAGGCTATGTATGTGCCAATATGTGTATTTAATTGGGTTAGACAGGGTTATTTTGTCCCTTTGATTTCTTATGCTGTCTAAAAGTGTGGCTATATAGTTGTCTTTGGGAGGTGGTCGGTCAGTGGGTATTATATCTATTATTTTTTGAATATTTGGAAACTTTGTAAATGTTGTAATCAGCAGGTTTATTATTTTTTGTGTGTAAAAAGTTGAAATTGTATGTAGTCCAAGCCCATTTAGTTTTGTGGGTTGGCTTATTTGCCTCATTGAAATTGCTACCACCTTTTTATTCCAAAGTAGTTTATTGCACATGGAGTTTATTGTTGATATAAATTTTTTGGTAAACTTTATCACTGGTAGGTAGTATGTGATTTTTGTCATTATCAGTTGGTTGAAGAGAGCAACCTTTGAGTATAGAGAAAGGTATGATTTAGCAAGTGAGTCTGTGATTTTTTCTGTTTGTGTTAAAATTTTGTCTTGTATTGTTCTTCTCATCTGCCCCATTCCCAAATGAAATGAGAAACCCAGAAACTTATTCGGTTTTCCTTGGTATATTTGTGTGTTGGTTTTCCCAGTAAAGATTGACCACACAGCTGATTTATTAGTATTTATTTTCAGATGAAATTTTGTTGTATAGTCTTCTATTATTTTTTGGAGTATATGTAGTTGTTTCTTTGAAGTTAGAAAAATCGTAACATCATCCATGTAGGCTATACAGGGTATGTAAATATTGGTGTTTGGTATTTGTATTCCTTGTAATTTTTCCTTGATTTTTTGTGTACTTAGTGGAGATCCCTGGGGGATGGATTGGTTAGGATGGAAAGTGGGTGTAGGTTGGCTATTGTGTATAAGATTGTTCTTGGTATTTTTGTTTTTTTTAATTGATTGATTAGTTTGTTGATGGGGACAGAGTCAAAGGCACTCTCAAAATCCAATTGTACTACCATGGGCCCATGTTTTTTTCTTTTTATTGTTGAATTTACTATTGTTTTAAAAATTAGAGCTGCTTGGCCTGTTGATGACCCTTTTTTAGCATATTGATGTTCCGATATTATTGGTAAGATGTAGGGCTCTATCTTTTCTTTTAGTACTTTTTCTAAAATTTTGATTCCTAATGGCTCCATTGAAATGGGTCTTAAATTTGTAATTTCCGAGATGGATTCTATTTTTTTCATGAAAGGGACCATTGATATTGGGATTAGACCTTGTATGTTATATAATTTTTGTGAAAGTTGATTTGCTAGTTGACATAATAATTTGTTTGTAAATTGACTTAGATGAGTTAGTACAAATTATGGGATCCCGGGTGGTCCTGGGTGACAAGTGCTTTGTAATGTTGTGAGTATTCTTGCAAAATCTTCTATTTTATAGGGGTTTTCATTTTCAGGTTTTCCAAAGTAAATTTTCTGGGATTTTCCATTGGTTGTTTGTTGTGAGTTTACTTCTGAAGTATTGAAAGATGGGTTCTATCATGTTATAGCCTGTTATCACTTTATTTCCTGTTTTAATTGCCATGGGTACTTTGTTAGTTGAGGGATATCCTAATGCCCACCTAATGTAACCACGGGTCCAAGTGTGTTGTTCTGTTAAACATATTTTTTTCTTTTTGATGGCAATATATTGTTTTAATTGGTTACATGTTTGATTGTATAGTTGTGTAAGTTTAACAATGATTTCTTGGTTATTTTTGATTGGTTTTGCTGTTATGATCTTTTTATGTATTTCTTCTGCCAATGTTATGAGTTTTGTTGGTGGGGTTGTTTTTTGTGTCATTTGATTGATATTATAAGATATGGTTTCTGTGAAAGCTATATATTTTGTTATTGGGTCAAGGTCCATTTGATTTAGTTTGTTTATTGCTATATATATTTCTGAGAAAAAAACTTCCTGTGTATTGATTGGCAGTAGAATTCTTATGGTTTTCTGTAGGTAGTATTTTTGGTTATAGTTTGTATCTAGATTTATTTTTATTATTTGCACTGCATGATCTGAGAAATGTGTGGGGGATAGACTCATTTCTATTGCTTGATGCAGCATTGGGGAATAGAACATCAGGTCTATCAGAGTTCCATATCTGCTGTTATAAAAGGATATGGAGTTTGGTGGTAGGAATCCTTCTCCACTCATAAGTGGTATTGCTAATTGGTGAATCCACTTATTAACAAACTTTTGGTAGCTCATATTAAAATCCCCTGTTAGTATTGTTGGGTAAGGATTGTTTGCCAGCATTGAGTTTATTGTTGCAATTATTCTATTGATTATAATTGGCCCTGGTGGAATATATACATATATGATATTGATTGAGAGATTTTTGTGGTAAAAAGTTGTAATTATTAGGTTTGAGTCTATGTAGATTATTTTGAAAGTAGTGAAGGGACAACTCCGGCTTATGTATATTCCTGTCCCACTGGCTGGTGCAGATGAGTCTCTTGAGCATGCACAAAAACCTTGTGTGCTCATGACTTGTGCTGGGTCAATTTTTGATCCACTATGTATTTTAGTTTCAAGGAGCCCCAAGATGCTTGGTTGTATGATTTGTATCCATTTATTTATATTCTGTATTTTTGTCTTGGAGTTTATACCCCTTACATTAACTGCAGCTACCTTTATAATCATACTGGTTTTTGATTTATAGATTTTTTTGCTTTGAGATGTGTTGACTATTTTATTTTTTTAGTTGTTGTTGGTATTGTCTCTGTGTCTGTACTTTTGGTTTTTAAAACTGGTGTTGCTTGTGGGTTGTATGTGTCTGTGTTTATATGCCCTTGTTTAAAATGATCACTTTCACTGTCATATTCTGAATCAGTTAGTCGTTCATCATCTGTTTCCATTTCTATATTCTTTTCTTTTTCTTGCATTTTCGTTTCTGCTGGTTGGAGTTCTTTTGCATTAGGTTTGATTTTTTTAATTTCTCTCTTTTTTGTTTCCTTTTGCTGTTTTCTTTTGCTTTCTTTTGTTATATTTTCAATTGCTGAAGACTTTCTGCAATTTTTCCATGATTTCAGTAGCTGTCTTGTTTAGAATTCTGTGTTTATCTTGGCAGAGATTCTGTTTTATTTTCTATTGTTTTTGTTGTCATCTTTGGGTTTTTTCCATTAGACTGTGAGTCTTCATTTCTTTTTTTCCATTTATTTTTGTTCTGTGTTTACAGATGTAGAAGTGTTTACATTTTTATTTTTCTCTGTTGTTGTTTTAGCTTTGTTTAAGTTGAGTTTTTGAAGGTGTGAATTTGGCGGTTGTGTGTTATTATCTGTGTTTACTGTAGTTGTTTCTACTAAATTGGAATTACTTTGGTCTTTTTTTTCTTGATTTTTTTCCTTACAAACAGTCGCTATGTGTCCTCTTTTTCCACATGCAAACATCTTGGTTTGGGGCCTCTTATATACAGATGAAGTGTGGCTTCTTGGTCTGTGATATGTGTTGGGATATTTTCTGGTTCTATGTCTTTGTGTAATTTGACTTTGTATTCATAACTGTTTGATAATATTGGGATTGCTGCTTCTTTGATATAGGTTTGTTGGAAAAATGTTACTTTTCCAAAAGGGTTCATCATCCTTTGAAAGTCATCTAGATTGTATCCAAAGTAGGTATTTTTGATAACTCCAGTTATATTTTTATATTTATTTTGGTCAACTTGTATTATTGCAAAATTTCCATCAGAAAGACACAACAATGGCAAAAATTCTCCAGGTATACAAAAAAAATGCAATCCCAACAATAAGAGCAGCGACATTTAGCTTGTATGCATATTGGTACACCAGATGTAAATTCAATTTTGACTACAATGCAAAACAAAACCTCAACACTTTCCACCGCAAGCTAGAAAAAATAAAAGGGATAACATGCTAGCACCACCAGATATTTTTGCTGCAACTTGGTCACTGTTTAAACTAAAATCAGCACTATAGTTGAAAATCAGTAAAAGAGATACAGAATAACACAGATAAAAAGAAAAAGAACCCAATACACCAAAACCAGCAGGACACACATGACAGGGTCCATCAACATAATGTATATATAAAAAAAAATTAGACAAACTGAATTCAGGCAACTTTTGATGCCTTAAGAGTAGCAAAAACACAACTTAAAGAACTCAAGAGAAAGCTCTTTCTCTCATATATCTGTGAACAAACTTATGCCTACAGAACTGTTTAGACACAGGAACAGACTTATGCTTACTGTGTAAGCCCAATCTTACCTATATAATCATTGTTTTTTAATCAATAAAAATATGCTTTGAAACATATTTAAATGTACTGTATTAAAGATTAGATTGCTCATTTTATTATTATAGCTGTTAAATAAAAGTATTCTTAAATTATCCTATTGAATATGAGATTCTCTTGTTTTATATACTTCATATTTTATTGCCATATGTTCCATGATATTGCAGTCTGTACCTGTTAATATAAATGAATGAATAACATTTATATTTAGTAGAAATGTGCTTATAATAATAATGCTAAACTTTATAAATAATAATTATTCCATGTATACTGATCAAGTGGTCTGTTTCATCTGAGATCTTGATATTGTATAAATTGTCCATGTAGATATTGTGCTTGTTAGAAAAAAATGAATGCTTCCCAAGTAAAAAAATTAGTAAGTTGGTACCACTGGAACAGTGCATTCTGAATATAGGAAATACTGGGGATCTATAAGACATAAAGTAATCTTTTGGATTGGGTCGATTTTAAATAATAAGGATATATTAGAGATCCTACCCATAGACAACCTTCTTTATTGGTTTTTGTATTTGTGTGAACAACACTTCCTGTTACACATCTGTGCATTACCTGCAATCATTTCTCTAGAACAACGTTGTGGAAATATTAACATAATTATCTTATATTTTATCTTTATTCAAGCTTATGAGTTTTATTTATCATCATCATTGTCATATTTATTAAAAATTTCATTATATGTTATTACAATTCATCAAATGAATATTGTTTTTGTTAAAATTGCATTAGAGCTCATTTATATGCTGTAAGTTATATGCTGGATACAATCTCAAAATATCTACTGGTATCCAAGATATTTGAGAAACTATATCATATAGATATCTAAGAGCCTTTATAGTAATAGAAGAATAGGAGAAATAATATGTAGGTTAAAATATTACTTTAACATTCGTGAAGTTATGCTAGCCACACATATCACATTTTATTAGTATTGAACATAGATTTATTAGTATATACAATATTTAAATGCTGGATAATCCCTGAGATTTATTATTAATATTGTTGTTTGCAAGCAATAGTATGTGTCAGGTATTTTTGCTTATTGATCTTATTACTATTTTAGAGAGGTTAAGCTAAGAGTTAGGTAGGCATCGCTTGGTGATTGGTCATTTTGACTTTGTATATCATTACAATATATAAATGCAAATTGTAATATAAAAACAATTTTAACATAGTAATGGATTTTTGAACCATAAATACTTTTACTTAAACAATACACCAATGTGATTCTTATTAAAATCATTTCTGAGTGTTATTTATCAATAAACAATGCGTACATTATACATACACATATATATGGACGAATAGTAAAAATTATTAATAAATATGCCAGAACTCACATTATTGCAGTAAGCATGAAGAGATATTTGAAAGTGTATGAAAATGTAATCAAAAAACACTAACCTTCTCAAATGAAGTCATTTCATTATCATCCTTTTCACAGTTTTTATGGGTAATAAAATGTTGTATTTCTTTTTGCATTTTTTTAAATTTATAATTCATTAAAACATTTTAGTTATTAAATAATTAAGCATGCCATTGTTACTTTTAACTATGAGAAAATAATTAAGGCTATTAGCATATTCATAATAAGTGGAGTTTTTCTTTATGACAAAAATGACAGCCATTATCTTGAAATCAAAAATTTAAATGAAATAATAGTCAAAAACAAATGTATTATATTTTATACACCCATAAAAGAATCCAACTATTCGATTTAGAACTAAAAACAATTCTCAAGATTTTGTCTGATTCAATATTGAAGCAATATTGAAGCAAATGTTGTCTAAACATCAGTATTAATAAGGTAATATACTGCTTTGTGTTGCTTTGAAATCAGATATATGACAATCTATTTTATAAGCTAGTGCCCCATTCAAACTTTTTTTTATTTATGGTGAAATCTCCAATATGGTATTTTTTTTCATGCATCACTCCTACATACTTTGTATAGTTAAAATTCATTGTTTTATAATAGTATAAATAATTTATAATATGTATTAATTTAAAATGCATACAATAATTACAAAGACACTAAATAAGTTATAATTTTAATTATATGCTTAATATTGTAATACAAGTATAATTTAATATATTTGGAAATTAGATGTAATTGTAGAGGATTTGAACACAGACTTGCAAGACATCTTCAGTTACTGATTCTATCTCATACAACTGATATAAATGACCACACACATATGAAAAGATAAATGATCTCCAATATATGTATTTTGTGGTAAACCAGCACTCATCAATTGGTCCAGATCATTATCTCCCACACGTATATGTGTATCGGTTGTATGAGATCGTCAATAGCTGAAGGGTGCTTAAAAGTCTGTGTTCCAATTCTCTACAAATATGTTTAATATGATATTTAAGTCTGATGCTACTAAAGATATCTTTTTAAATGTTAGGTCAAATACTATAAAGATATATTATCATTTTCTTCTCAACTGATAATCTCTTTTTTTTATTTTTTAATAGTTGTTAGTGGAGAAAAACGTAATTTGCATAAGTGGTAGAAAGTTGTAATAATATGACTAAAGTTTTTTTTTTTTTGTAATAAGGGATATCTTTTATGCCAGTCCAAAATATATCAGTTTTGAGTTTTTGTGTTTTAACTTTGAATTTCCATTGCAAAAGATGTTATGGTGCTGCTCATTACAATATTTTACGGCACACCTGAAATATCATTGCTATCACTTAATGAGACCAACATCTTGGTTGAAAATCAGAGCAATACAAGCAGTCATGTCATTCTAATTTTTTTTATTGCCAATTCATTTTTCATTATTGGCATTTTGTATAGACATAAAATTTTAAACAGTGGCTCAGAAACAACTAGGTGATTGGTCAAATTATGAATGACCATAATGTTAATTCATTTTTTAGCTTAATTCTATCCGAATAATACCAAACCACTCATTAGTGATGATGGATAACATACTTTTTTATTCATTTTAGTAATTGTAAATTCATGCCATAAACCTACATTTCTTTTTTTATTTAAATTCTTCAATCTTTTTTTCTTTCTTTATCCACATATTTGTTTTACAATTTATTTCACATTCTTTATTCATCATCTGGTCACCACCATAAAGACCTTATATATAATTCAATGATTTTTTAATGTCTATACTTGAAAAACTCTGATTACATTTTAGCTTTAAATATTTTGAACTTACCGCTCCAGTTCAGATTCACTGTTAATAAATAGTTAGCTTTGTTACTATCAATATCTGAATATAATATAATACTATTAAACACATATTATTTTAAAGATTCATCAATATTATAAGTTGCAAATGTTTTTTAATATCTGCTTTAAAAGTTATTGTGAAATGAAAAGTTTAACTAACCCCTCACATTACATTTACGTAGCAAAAATCTTAGCATAAAAGATTCTTTTATGACAGACACAAAATTCCATAATCATACATTATGAAAAACTGACTATTGAGCAACCTAATGATACAATATACCTTTAAAGTATATATGAGTGAAGACTTTCATGATATATCAGTAGCAAATGTGCCTTAGAAATCGATGATTTGGTATGAATTCAGGCTTAGCAAATCTAAAAAAAAGTTCCAGTCATAATTTCTCTTTCAGATAATTAACTCAATAATCAATCCAGCTAACAACTCTACAATGGTCAGTAAATAGATATTTAACTGTATTAGATAGAAAGTAGAATAAGAATGAAAAATTGCAGCACTCACTATCTTACAATTGTCAAGCATCAAGATTAATGCCTTCTCTATGGAGAATTATTGCAAAAGCAATGAGTTATTTAAAGACTGATTTCTCTTTATCTTTATATTTTATATACTGTGCATATCATTAAATAAAATAACTTAAATTCACATATAGAATTTAGCATTATGCAAAATTAACCAAATTCAGTTTAATTAGAGGGGGTTTGAACCCAAACTTTCAAGCTACCTTTAGTCATCAACTCCATCTTATACAATCAATACACACGACTATCTTGAAAATCTGGGTTCAAATTCCCTCTAATTACAGCTAGATTAAAAGTATACATAATATACTTTTATATTTAAATTCAGTTTAATAATTTATTATATACAAGTTCAGCTGGCACATTGAGAGTGAATTATATTTACTTTCAAATTCAATAGATCTTCATAATCCCGACTGTAAATCTTCAACAGAACCCATTAGCAATAAACAATTTAAAGATATAATTCAAAAAGTTTGTGGTTAACATTCCCATTTTCATGGTAACTACTAAGATAATCCGACTATCTGTTATTTTTATCTTCCTTTAGTCGTTTTTTTTTTTAAAAAAGAAAAAAAAGTCTAACATCTTTGTGATTTGCAAAATCTTTTTTTTTTATTCCCAACTTCTGAATTTATAAAAATTCAGAAAATAGTGAAAAATAATTTATACATTATTGATAGGGGGAGGCTAGATTAGTTTTACATATGCAACGGAACTATTAAAAATAAATATTATGTGTGAAATTTTTATTGGCAATTCATCATCATCACTTTCAATCACTATCAAACCACTGTAGATTGACGATCTTCAAGTTTAATCCAGTTTCTGTAGTTTTATATCTTTCTAACAAACCCCTTTATCTCATCCAGTTCACACCTAATCACTTTCTAGATCTTTTACAAACTCTTGTTATCCAGTTTAAGATTCCAATTATCTATCTAGTATTATTTATTCAAAGAACATATCAAGATTAACTTTATTTAACTTGCTTAATTATTTCAGTGATAACACTTAATTGTCACACACATGTAAATTGTTACTTCAAACATGAATCTCTTCATTCTTTGATGTGTAACATGCAGTCCCTGTATTTTTCTTCCATCAAGTGTCCAAAAACTTTAGAACACATTTAACATCCTTTTCAAGCAGATAGATGTACTTTCTTTTCATTTCAATTTATTGCTAGCAAATGTAGTTAATCCAAATTTGATTCTATAATTAATTTCGTTCATTGTCTTCTTATTTGTATAAACAATACAAACAAAATATTCACAAATCTTAACTTTTACTAATTCCTTATTAATTAATAAGAATTCATTGAATTTTACATTTGTAGTCCTATTTTTTTTTACTTTCATTTGCCAACTCTTGTAAACATTTCCTCAAGCTCTGAAGCATTATTGCAAATATAAGCATATCAATAGTACATTTTCAATGATTTTAATAAGATCCATTTATTTTTATTTATTCCATTTTAACCCTCCAAGTACTTTCCATAAAACTGCAATAAAAAGTTTTGGAAACATGGAATCTCTCTGCTGTGTCTTTAAAAATGATATTTTCTTAGTGCTCCAAGTAATCCAATATTCGATAAATATTCAAAATCTGACAATATCCCACTTCAATATCTTGATATGCCAAAACTATTATAATTTTGGAAATGTTTATAGTCAAATGCTTTTCATTATCTACAAACCTAAAACATAATGGCAACTCATACTTATTAATTCTTTTTGTAATTTCTCTCATTATTCCATGTGTGATCTGCTGTGCTTAAAACCACTTTTAATTTAGCATGTTCTTTAGGTTAGTTTGAGTTCAAATTTCTCTGTAAATGAATTGTAATGATCTTAATGAACAACTTTTATAAAATTAATCAAAACCTAATATATTTTGTTAATATCTATTTTTTCATGTTTTTTTTTTTTTTTTTTTACATTTTTATCATTTAGACATTGAGTATATAGATCTGACAACAATTTTTCTGCTTTTTATATGCTTCTTTTTAAATGTCATAATAATTCCATCATTTCCTGGATCTTTCACCTTCTTCATAGATTCAATTGTGTCACTTCTTTATTTAAAATACTTGCATTTCAACAAGTAGCAGCTATTTCTTTTTATTACAAAATAATTCTTTGTAAAACTCTTCCATATACTTCATGATGCCATCCTTTCAAAATAATGCCACTTTTTCTTCTCATTGCTAAAACCTGCCTTCCATTATGAAGGTATTGTGCTATACTTTTGAGACTTCTGATCTCTTTTATAGCTTTCTTTGCTGATTCACAATTATATTCCGTATATGATCAAAAATTCTTTTCCATATCATTTTATAAAATTTCAGATATTTGATTCTTTTAAATAGATCATTTAAAAATATGTTTATACTTCTTTTTTCTTCATATATTATTGTATATCAACTGAAAAATTTTCTAGTAAATTGTTGCTTTTTTTGTAACATCTATCAGTATATATATATATTTAATTGTTATTAAAGCAACAGTTATCTTCTTATTCATTTTGTTCAAATCTGACCCATTACTGAAGTTTTAATATTTTAAAATGATGTGCAAGTCATAATTTAAATTCACTGGAATGTTATTAAAGGTTAAATATATCAACTGTTAGCACCATTTTTTAATAGCTTTTATTTTCTAACTTTGCATTAGTACACATTTTACATCTCACTGATAGAGGATCACCTTTTTAATGAATCTATTTAATAAAAATTACAATATTGAAAATATATATTTTCTGCCAGCTGAAATTTAATCCAGTTCTGTTGCCCTTTCATTTAAATATATCTGCGTTCATTTCTGCTTTAGACTTTTCTCTAAATAATAATTGATAACATGCAGATTTTCTTTTCCAAGAAATTTTATATATCCAAATTTGCTCACATCACATTTATATTTTAATTTATTTTAAATTCTAACATTCAAATCTCTCATAATAAATTTAAAATGTTGTTTGTTCTGATCTGAACATTGTATAAAACTAATTAAAATCTTTCCATTTCTTCAATAGAATAAGAGTTTACTGGTGTATACAGTTGAATTATCTGTATTTGATATGTTCCGAGTTCAATAACTAATTTTAACATTCTATCTTATATATATCTCCATAATGTTATTCTTCCTTTTTTATCCACTTGTGCTTTCATTATTTGTACTTTTATAATAAAATACATATTCTCTTTTCAAATTAACTGATTACTCATCTTTTCTTTTAACTCGTAAAAATCCAATATTGATCTATGTAACATTAGTTCTAACAATTTATACAATCTACCTTTGCTTGAAAGTGATCTATAATTGTAAGTAACTAAATAGCCACCATCAAATGGTAATCTAGGTTTATAATCTCCTATCTTAGATTTTCAAGTGCTAACTTGGTGATGACTTTAGAGCCTCTGAAATATAAAAGCTAAAATTCTATATTGTATATCATGATTGGCAATATATATAAAAAGACCTACACACATTCAGTCTAACTTTAAAAAAAAAAAACAACAACACTCAATTGATATCTCACTTTAAAAAGTATCAGAATTCTGAGAAGATAAATAGTGTTTCTTGACTTTAAACAGAGAGGAATAAGCCATTAACTTGCCAAAGCATGTTGATATATAGCTCATTAATGTTCCTTTATTATATAAATAGTAACACAGACATAATAGCTAAAATCAATAAGAACATATAAATAAAGTGAATATTAGAATGGTTCTTTCAAAGATCAAAGCAGAATCAAAATGTCTCTTTTCAGTTAAAAGTAATTTTTTTTTTTGTAGCCAATGGATAATTAATGATTTTTTATTTACTACTGGGTAACAGTACTATATTCATCAGAAAAATTAAACCTTCAACTTCTCAATTATTATTCAAATGACAGTTTTGGAATATATGAAAAGGAAAATAAGTGATTAAAAACTTTTTGTGTTTACATATTTTAAAATTTAAAGTTACATTAACATTAAAAATAAAACACAGCCCTCCTGCAGATAGAAATATTGTATATTAAAAAAGAATTGATACTAATTTAAGAATTATAAGTTTTCAATTTTCCTACATTTTTTTTTCTTATCCTAAGAATCTGCAGCTTAATTTTTCAATTCTAATGTTTCCTTCATATTGTTTGGTTCCTATATTTGTCATACATCACTTTAAAATTATCGTAGTAATGATAAAACAAAAAGGAATAAGCCATATAAATATTTTTAAATTTATAAACACAAATTCAGTGATTAAAAAATTGTAATTTACTAAAATACAAATATAACTAGTGATTACAATGAACTTCTAAACTCCAAGTCTTGATATATTTTTTAGTATACTTTTTTCCCTTTTAATTTTTCAGTATATGTATACATTTTCTTTAACATTACATTACCACTGTTTTTCAGATCAGGATAAAAAAAAAAATAATTATCAAAGAACCATAGTACTAAGAATCCATTAAAAATTAAAAATAAGAATTTAATGACTATTTATTTAAAGATATTTCAGAAATTATAATTCAAAACGTTTAACTCATTATTTGGAGAATATAAGTGTTTATATATATATATAATTTTAATATAACAAAACTTATGTATTTAAAAAGTCTTAATTAATATTAATATTTAGGATTTGACAATATTTTTTTAAAATAAATAATTTTAATTAAATTCTTATTTATTTAAAAAAGTAATTTTAATTATATTTTACTGTACATTTCTAAGATCACTGAAATTAATGTTATGGATACACATAAAAAATATAAAACTTTTAAAAGCGTGCTTACATTTATTCTTTTTAAAAAACATGTAACCAAAATGAAAAAAAATGGGGTATTCATCTCTCTATCAGCCTACAGTGTAGTGTTAAAGTATTTAAAAAACTGATTTCTAATATATATACATACAACAAAAAATATACCTTCAAATCAGTTTGAATCACCTAGGAAAACAAAATAGGATCTTTTATTTAAATTGTGAATTAATCTATATGACAATAAATTAAAAAAGCTTTTGCTTTACTTTAGATATATACAGATTTAAAATTTGGTAAAAATATAATATTCTTTATCTTTATGTAGAAGCAAGATAATCTTCATTTTTAAAAAAAATTATTTCTCATTCATATACACAATCTTATTTATAATTGATGGTCCACTCTTGTATTTTAAATATATAACTGTGAACATTAAAAACAAAGCAAAAAAACCTGTCAATGGCTTCTGCGATACTTTTCACTTATTCAGATATTTTGAACTGATCCAAACACCACAGTTCTCCAAATGACATACATTGTTGTTTTATATTTATTTATAGATATTATATAGATTTATTAAAACATCACATGATCACCATTTTGAACGCTCACACATAAATTCTCCAAACAGTAGTGCCACCAAGTACAAGCCTTCATAATCAATGTATTCAGGAAGGTTTATACATAAAATCCCTATCTAGTGCCTACTCATCCAACATCCCCAATGCTAGTTTCTAGCTTGTGGCTTACATCAGCGAGGAGCCTTGGATTTGAGAAAACTGCACCTAGATCTGGAGAGATGCATTAGATCATAAGATCAGGTTCAGTGCTCTCAAATCAAAAGCTCCTTGAGATGAAAATCACAAACTGGAAACTAGCCTAGGGATGTTGGATTAGTAGGAACTAGATAGGGATTTTATGCACAGGCCTTCCTGCATCCAGTGATTATGAAGGCTTGCACTTGGTGGCACTATTGTATGGAGAGTTTGGTACTCTTATTACATAGATTTACTTTATAAGTAACTTTTTTTTAAGATGAGCTTATTTATGTCATATAAATGATTACCAATGATTCTTTTTTAGTTTTTAAATTACTTTTCATTTTGCTTTAAATGCAGACATTAAAAATATCTTTAAAATTCAATATGTAGATGCACAATAATATCCATTTCTTTTTAAATATTTTCATTTTTTTTTACTTATGCATCACAATTTTATTTATAAGTAATAGTTCAATCCCATATATTGAATTATTGTTTTATATATTAGATAAAATAACAGATCATTGACATTGAAGATATTGGACTTTTCTACTTGGTTAAAACCAGCATCATCCTCAAAACACTATACCTTAAGAGTTATTTGTGCAATATATATCAATTACTACAAAACAATTGCCAGTGATATTAGAAAAGTTATGCAGAACTCAAGAGAAAATACTTAATTGGCTGAAATGCATCTTGAAAGCCAATGGCATAATTTTTTGTACCAGTTTGAAAATATAAAAATAAAAAAAAAAGTAAGATAAAAAATATATATACATATATCTAGGATGAGTTTTTTAAAAAAAATTCTGTGCAAATAATTTGAAAAAAAAAAAAAAAATGATACTAATAGAATTGAAAATGTTAAGCTAGAAAAAAGACATTTAAAACAACAAAAACCTTTTCTGTTTTGAAATGATCAAACATTTATTAATTTATTACAATTAAGTATAATATAAATCAGAGATGCTCAACCTGTAGCCTTTTGTAACTTTTTATTGTTGTTCGTTTATTAATGATGAAAACTCGATCAAACAGTGGCTTCAAGAGGCTCTACTTTTGGACCATTGAAGACCAACGCAGAGATGTAGTTCCCAAAAACGCAATCATATGAGCTAGTTCTTTACAGAAAATGAATTGTCAAAGTTGTACGGCAACTTGTATGGCAACTGACAGGTGGTTTCATTAAAGTAGAAAAATATACCATAATTATGTCTGTTTATAAGCCAGAGAAAAAGAAAAACTTATATACAACTACCACTGTACCATTTATTTGATTTGTGATTCAACAGTTGCTGTGGGGAAAAAAATTGACATAAAATGACATTTTACAACAGTTTATGAAAAATATAATACTGAATATCCTTCTAACAGCAATTTTAAAAAAATCTGAAGTGAAAGAATTGAAAACCACATTAGTTGCCCAATAATTGATATTTACCAGAACTGTGAATAAAATGAAAGCTGCTACAATTGCATCATTTAAGGGTGCAAATATACTTTTAATGCGCACACACACACACACAAAACCTTTTGAGGATGGTAAAATAATTAAAGAAACAATGCTTGCTGCATCCGAGATATTATTTCAAGAATTCAAAAATAAGAATGAAATTATGTCAGCTATCCAAGAAATTCAATTATCCAGAAAGAATAGTAAAAAAATGATTTACAAAAATGCATTTTTTTTTAGTTGACAATGTGATGAATCAACAGACATCTGCAATATAACTGAAATAAACATTTTTATGATGATAGTCTTTAATGATTGCTCAGTAAACTTATCAGTTTTGCTATTAAAAGAAAATACACATGGAAAGAATATATATCATGTTTTTAAAAATCACATTAAAAAAAATAATCTGCTTCAAAAAACTTATGACCACAACAATAGACAACGCATCTGCCATGTTTAGTTTTGTTGGTGGTTTCAGCACATTATGTAAGAATGATACTGAGTTTCCAAACTTTTTTCACTATCACTGCATCATGCATTGACAAGCATTATGTACAAAAGTGCTGAATTATGTCATAAAAGTTATTCTAAAAATTAAATTCTATTTATGCCAGATCACTTCAGAACAGATTGACTTGATGCAATTTGAATATTACATTCTGAAGTTTGATGGTTTAGCAAGGGAAAAATCTTACAATGATTTTTAAAGCTGCTTCCAGAGATAAAACAATTTGAAGAATCCAGAAATTAAACTTATGAAGAACTTAGTGGTTGCAGCTGGTTATCTGATATAGCTTTTCAAACAGACATAACAAAAATGAATATATTCAATCTTGAACTTTAGGAGAAACAAAAACTATTACTGAATTAATAGAAAGTGTAAATGTATTTAAATCGAAATTATATTTGTGGATTTCCCAAATAAAGGATTATTAACTTTAGTCACTTTCCAAATTTGGAGAACCATGTTAAGAAATATAAAACACTGGAAAAATATTCTGAAAATCTCAAACTTAAAAATAATTTTGAAATGAGATTTTCTGATTGTTTTAAAATTTAGCCAATTGTTTTATTCATTTCAAATCCATTTTTTTGATATTAATATTTCTGAAATATTACAACAGATTGCAAGTGTGATAAATATAAATGCCACTTAATTAGAAATAGAAACAATTGATTTTTAATCTGATCTATAATTAAAAACAAGAATATCGCAAACAGATTTTTGAACACTTGTAGATGAGAAAAAATATCAACTCTTGAAAGAAACTTTTCAATGATTAAACTCCTGCATTGGTCATCTCATCTCTGGGAAAATGATTTTCAACAATGAACTTTTTTAAAATCAGAGTCAAGATCCAGAGTAATGAATGAACAGCTGAATGACTGCATGATTTTGAGTACAAAAACTAGCAGAAGACATGCAACATCAGTAATATGTTTTCCTGTATTAAAATTTTGTTTAAATCCATAAGAAATAAAAATATATAATTTCATATTTTCTTTATCATATTACAATTTTTTTTATTATTTATACATATATACATTTAAAATTAAATTCTAAAAGTGCAAAATTTATTTTTAAATTCTAAATTGGCTTAAGCTAAGTTAAAGGTTGAGCACAGCTGGAATAAATGCTCAATAATCAATATTATTATTATTTATTTATTTTTTGCATAATTTTAGAAATTATGACTTCAACATTAAGATTTTTTTTATTTTACAAGTTTGTTTTTTTTTAACTTGGTAAATGGTTTTATTTTAGCACACAATTTTCAATAAAATGCTTACTTTTACATGTATCTTTTGGAGTTATACTTATTCATTGGTAAAATTAATATTAAATTAATCTATCATTTAATTCAATTTAAAATAAACCAAAACTCAGACAATTCTTTTTGTAACTGTAAAAGAATAGGCAATAAAAATTATAAAAATAATAAAGATAAAAATGCTAATCGTGGTGTATGCAACATTTATATCAAATTACTCAAGCAGCTCAGGAACAGAAATAGATTGCTGGCTTCGGACTGGCTTTTTCATGAAACCTGGGCTAGGGTCACCCTCCTGGAGGAGTGAAGGAGGGCAATGACCCCAGTCTCGGACCACAGCAAGCTCTACAGAGTGAATGCCTTGCAACAGTGTAAAAAGAATATAGCTATGTATAGATAAACATGTTCAATTGTATCTAATAAATTTTAATTTATTTTAATAAAAAAAAAAAAGATTCATTTGACAAACCATAATAAAAATAAAATAAACGAATAGCTTCACAAAGAAATCATAGTTTATAAAATAAAATTGAATCCAAAGAATATATTTTGCTAATGGTGGAAATACCCACAATTGTTAATTAGTTATTATTTATTTTGGTGTAAATGCACACATATATACTTCAAAGATAGTAAAAAAACTCCATATATATATAAAATACTAAAGTTACTTTATCATAATACTATTTATTTCTTAATAGTTTATCTCAAGGATATTGGGAAATTCCATATACAATATGTATGCTTTAAATACTAAATTTATTTAGTTTCTTTTATATAAATTTTGTTCCTGAGTTGGTAAATTTGAAAATTTTCAGTGATATAATTTGGAAACAAGATGATGCATCTATTGAAGTCACCCGATAAAATTTCATAGTTTGGAGCATGGTCAAAGATAAAATTTATAAGACTAAGTCCTGTATTCAATATATATATATATATATGTATTATTTTAAATATCTAAATAAATTAAAAAAACATTCCTAATTATGTTTATACATCATAATACTCAAATTTGCATATGTAATAATATATATTTTTGATTTATAATAATTGCTACACAATTACGATATAAAACCAATCATAAATTTTCCAAAAAATCAAGTTTTTAGGCCATCATAATATTTTCTCCAAGTAATCTCGCAAAGTTCAAGATCGCTAAATATAAATGACTAGGCAAGAATGTGTGATTTCAGAAACTTTGAAATTCCTGCTTATTCAATTATCCTGATGTCTTTTGAATTTTTTTGAAATTAAAATATTAAAAAATAAATATACGTAAATTTTAAAGCTGTAGAAAAAAAATGTTAGCAAAATTTCTCAGTAGAGGGTGAAAAATGCAAATTTAATTTCTAGATTTCTCAGACACAGGTTTGTTGTTTGAATACATGGCATCATTAAATTATTCAGAAGTGAAATATATAAATATAAACATTAATTCTGTTTACAAATAGTAATCATAGAATAACTTTGAAATAAAAAAAGTACTTATTTTTAATATATTGCAACAAAAAAAAATACAGATTAATTAAATATGGTTACATACAATTACCAATATCAATTTCCCCCCCCTAATTACACCTGCCATCTATTGACTAAATCTAAAATTAAAATATAGAAGCATTACATGGAAAATAAAGCATTCCCCAAAGAATAAAAGCAAAAAAAAAATGCTGTTTGCTGAAATTGTAAAAAGATTTAAAAAAAAAACTGCTCTGCAGAAATAGTAGTTAAGCTCAAAATTTTAGCAACTTAATACATTTTTTTGTTTTGTTTTATTAACATGTTATAGAATATAAAAACAGGTATTTAATACACAGAACATACTGTGAATGTATATCCAGTAAATATTAAATTAATGATTTTTGTTATTATTTATATTTAATATTTATTTAAATTCATAGCAATATATGTTTTATAGAGATACAAAATTTATAATAATTGTAAATTGATGGATTACTATTATGTTTTCTTAATCTGTCAAAATCCTTGATCTGAAAAATACAGCAAGTCAAAAATACATTTATATTTGTGCTACTTTTCCCTTTATCAAAATAATCTTGGTTCATTAAATGATTGATAATTAATTAAAAGTCAAATAAATGTATTATATGTATATTTTGTATACAGACAATATTTTATAAAAATCTAAAGTTTTTTTTTAAAAAAAAAAAGTTTTTTTTTTAAAAAAAAGAGTAAAAAAAAAAGTTACATATATAGAGAAACACATACTTTTAAAAATGTATATAAAAAAAAGTCATGCAGTAAAGATAAAGAGTATTTCTGTTTAAAATTCAATCAGCACTACAATCTTATCACAACATCAATAAATCACTTTGTTCTCATCACAGTACACAATTTAAACTTGATTTATTATTATAATAATAATAAACATTTTATAGTTTATAAAAAAAAACACAAACATATATATATATAAAAAGATTAATCATATTTAAGAGCTTTATTCTGTTTGATCTACTTATTTTAAAGTGATTATGTAAATGCTGTTATCATTTAATAAACTATTTATGAAAGAAAATAAAAAACTTACTTTGTTCCTAATTTTTCTTCGAATTCTTTTCAATTCTCGCTCTTCACCCTAAAAATAAAAAAAAATTGCAAAATAATTATTTAACAAACTACAGAGTGTTATATTTTAAGAAAGAAAATTGAGTATTACAAAGATAATTTATATATCATCTCTCAATCCATCACTTGTAAAGAAACTAAACAATATAAAAAGTAGTTATGTAAAAATAATAGAAGAAAATCTACTAAAAGTTATAGTTAAAAACAAAATTCTGCAGTTAAGTAAAACTTAACCATTCTTATTGCTAACAAAATATATAGGTATTCATAGCTTAAATATATTATTTGTATACACCTGGATCTCTTTTTATGCCATAGATACATTCCACAGAAAACGGCATTAAAAAAAATTGCACAAAAATAGACTTAGCTTACCTTGAAAACTTTGGGATACATGCCATAATTTTCAAAATTTGCATAAAACCAAAGCAACAAGGTAAAATTACTTTAAAATTCGCATTAAAAAAAGTATGACTAAAAAAAAAATGTTAAATATTTAAAAAAAATTGATACAAGACAAAGTTTTTTTTATTTTTTTTATTAACTATTTAATATTATTCAAAACAATATGTTTTTATGTGTAATTTCTTTTACATTTTTTCATACATATTTTAATAATCATCTCTATTTGTCAATATGCAGGTTTGTTTGTGAACTGGTGAGAAATCAGATTCGTCACAAGAGGAAACACAAACAGCAGAATTAATGCCAATATCAGTCTCATGCTGTGTTAATGGCTTTCTGGTGACAATGTGATCGGTGATTAAACTTTGAGATGATAATTTTACTAATTGTTTATGAAGCTCGCGATATCCAGACATACAACTATTTAGCTCTCATTGGAATTTAAGAGCTCATTCATAATTTGTGTCATTAACAAGAAAATGATTTTCCACTTGATTAGAAAGTTGAAGACCTTCTTGAATCATTTTTGCTGTGAAACGAACATGTTCAACTTCTGTTTCATTATCTTTTTCTAAATCTTCTACAGTATCTAAACTTATTGCAATAATATCATTGTCATTTAAGGCATTATCCTCAAGCAACTCATCGATATTATTTTGGCTAAAGGAATCAAAACCTTCTCTGTCAATATCATGTGCCAAAGTAATTATTTCATCTGATAATGTTGATGTTTGAATAGCTGCACTGTTTTCAGGATATGTAGGCCAAACCATTTTCTAACAGGCATTTAAAGAGTGTGGTTTTATTTGAGTAACAGCAAATGCAACATGATTTATACTGTCAAAGATTGTAAATTTTTTCCAAGCATCAGTTACTGCTATTGACACATTTTTTAGTTTATCCAACACTGCTACTCACCTTTTAAAATAAATTTGCGGACACTAAATGATTAATTGATTACTTTTTAAAAAGCAAAAATCGAATGTGATTTAAAATGCAAAAACATAACATGCATAGTACAGCCATCTATGGTGTTTGAACAGATTTACATTATAATCTTGTAAAATAATATAAAATGGGGAAATTACGATTTTAAATGACATATGAACTTTATCACATAAAAGAAAACCGCATAAAAAGATATTTAAAAAAAACATGAATTGCATAACTTCAAAATCACATTTAAAAAATCCGCATAAAGAGACCCAGGTGTACATTTAAAAATCATTGGATTAGGGTAGAGTGACTGGACCCTAGAGCTCATGATTCATATCTCAATTCAGCAACTTCTTGTGCTTGAACTTCCTGTGAATTTCTAAAGCAGCAAATCACTGTTATTTATTAAATGTTATTATTAATTATAGTGATTAGATAAGATTACTTTTTGCTCTTTCACTAACTAACTCCTTCAATTCTTATTTGAAAATCCTAGTGATAGCTTTAGTTATATTTTCAACATTTTATTTTAACAATTAAATCTTTGTTCTACACCATATTTTAATAATCTTTACATTATTTTTACAAATATAAGTTTACAAGTGAAAAACATTCTAAAAATAATATTCAAGGTTTGCAAAATAAAAAATTTAAGTATGAAAATGAAATATATAATGACTTTTCACACTGAATGTTTGCCTTCACTGATTTACAAAAATATGGAATAAATTATTTTTTACTTGAATTACATTTAATGGAAACAAATTTTTGTTTAGACATCAAAAAAAAAAAAAACAAAATCTGTTTTAAAAATTCTACACCGGTGTTTATAAAATATTCTTTTTTCAACGAATTAATTTCAACTTCTACTTACACTTATTACTTTTATTTTATTAATCTTCTTAAAAGTAAACATTTTCAAATAAAACAATTCTAATTATATATTTGTGGTTTAAAATAAACAATTCACAAATATGTTGCATAAATAAGTATAAATATGTAAATATATTATTGAAAATTATAATTTTTATTTCTGAAGTAAAAAAAGAAAAAAAAACTCATTCTCAAAGCTTGAAAACAAAGAATCTATCAATCAGTGATATTGTTGATTAATTTATATTATGATGTAAGCAATTCTTGATATTGTCAACTCCTTTGAATTTTGAAATCTGGATGATACCTATAATACTGACATCTTCAATTTTTTTAAACTTATAATTTTAATTCCAATTTCTGCCATTAATCATTTACATAAATCCTTACAAGTCCATCTTAATATATTTTTATGATTTCTTTGCATCAATAAAAAATTCAGAGAAAATACAAATTATAGGTAATTATGTATTAGATCTGCGATGCCTTTTCACATCCATGTCATTCTGCCCATAAATTTTGAACCTTGTGATCATGTCAAATAAACCCTGTGATATTATCAAATGATGTGAACATTGGAACTTAAATTTGTACATAAAAATAATAAAAACACATTACAATACTAAATAAAACAGGTAGTTGTGAGTTTTTGTTTCATTGTTGATAGAACAGCAGCAACTCTGATGTAAGCAATCAAACAAAATGTGAAAGTGGGCTCAACAATTTATTAAGATTTCTGGAAAGCATATAAAATTGAGGAACTACGATCTGTCAGTGGCTACTGCACAAAGAAGATGATGCTTTAGTTTGCATTCTGGATGATATTAAAAAATAAGTCCACCTTATTGATTCTGTTTTAATAAAAGTTTACTAATTTTTTTTTCTTTGAAGTGTATAAACTGAAGCATGATTTACTGACTGCATAAAGATTATGTTTTCATTTGCAATCTGGACAATATTAAAAAATCAGTCCACCTCTTTGATTCCATCTAATAAAAGCTTAATATTTTTTTTTACACTTTGATAAGTTTACTAATTTTTTTTTTTTTTTTTGTGATTTAAAAAATAAATGTAGTTAGATATTTCTCAATCATGATCTTATGCAGCCATTATATTGCATAAACACAAGATTTAACTTTCCATTTTTTTTAAATCTGAGCTAGACATAGTTTTTTTTATCTGATTATTTTTTTTACTTTTCTGCCATAGTTTTTTTCTTTCCTTTACTGTCCATTTTGTAGTTAATATTGTAACGGGATATATATATATGCGTTACATTTAAATTTTACTACTTAATTTTTTTTTTGTAAATATTTAATACTGAGTTAAAAGCACAAACATTCAAAATGCACAAATAATGAATTATTAATTTATTAATAAGTTTAATTTAAATATTGAAATAAAATAAGCTTTAAAAAATTATAGAATCGAAGCAAAGATTCTAATCTTTAAATAAATATAATAAAAACCTTTTAATTTTAAAAATAACGAAGAGAGTTTTAACAAAAATAAAATTACAAACAGATCATTAGGGCAAAATGACCATTAAAAAGATGATTACAAAATAGATAAGAGTTGAGAAATAGAAACAAAAGGCTTGCTTTTCCCTCCCAAGATATACACAGACCACAGAGGAAAATCTACTGAATATGTTTGATAGATCTGTGCATTCCAGAGATAAGACACTTCAGGACTATAAAAGGAAAAATTCAAAAGAAATAATTAATTAGAGATTAGAATTTTGAACCCATTGTCGTTGCTGAAAAAGTTGAAAAGCTATAGTCACTGTTACCAAAAATGTAATCTATTTTAATCGTTTCCTTCGGTTCAGCCGGCCGAAGGCGGCTTCCATCTCCATGGATCCCAGCAACAAACTACTAGTAACATCTTTGGAAATCTTCATAAAATCATCATCGTCCGCAAGAAATGGCCCTTGCGTAAACTCATATCTTCATCACGAAGGAACAAGCACGGAGAAAGGAAAGTATAAATTATAAATACGAAATATAAACTCTTCAATTTAAAAACTCCGAACTTTTATTTTTCTTTAAATATAAACTATAGACTTTCTTTCCTGATCAAGCCAGAACTTTATTTTTTTTATAAACTTTGCAATTTTAAATTCTTATCTAAAGTTTAAACGTAATCTTTTTTTTTTTTTTTTAAAAATGTATTTTTTATTATTTATGCTTAGTATAAGGTCTGTTTGTAATAGGGTAGGGATTTGCGATTGCAAACATAAAATTGAAAGATATACACATCATTATTTGTGCATTATTACATTTTAAAAAATAGGTCAAATATATTACTTGTGGTAAAAAAAATAAGTTGAATACAATATGTGATTTTAAAATAAGTTAAAAACCCTAAACTAAATATTTTTTTTAACAATTAAATTATTAAATTGACTTAAATTTAAGTTGAGTGTGGATAGTTGCTTAGACTCATTTAAGTATATGTTAGTTTAAAGGGGATTTGATTTCGGACTATTTGTTTCGTAGTTGTGCTGGTGGAGGGATATATGGATGTTTATATCAATGTAATGTGAAGTGTGTTAGCAGTTAGGGCAACATGCTTAACTGAATGCATGACCCCAAAAGAAGTAGTCATGGTGCTGAAATGGACATGGAGTACTTCCCATGCCATTGACCCCCCCCCTTTTTTAGCTCTATGGATAGGAACAATAAGTTGGCAAGATAGACCGCTCTCCCATCCATACATAGCATTTTCTCGTTTATTATTTTATATACATGTTTCCTTCACCAGACAAACATACATTCCTGTAATGGACGAAGGTCATGTTCTTCAAATAATATCATGCTGTCAGATGCACATTCCTGTCAGTGTGGTTCTATGATAACACATTCACATTGCATTTGTTGCTGATATATATCGGGAAGTGAGCATTGGTGTGGCTGCGGACTTTTAGCCTGGAGTCAAATGTTTTGAAAATCGTTTAAGTGCATCGTCTAGGTGGCCTATCTATGCTCAATATTCTAAAATTAAAAATTAAAGTTAAAAAAAAAATATGTAATAATAATAATGAAACATAAAGAATAATTTTTTTTATAATAATTATTTTTCAAATTTGTGTGTTGTCACACATATATACGTGAATAAAATCTTTTGTGTTATAATACTGACAGTGATCTAGTTTTTTTTTTAATCTTTATTAAAAATGTATTTTAATAAATATGTTTTAAACCTCTGCTACTCCATGATCTAGTGACTAGGGCTAACAGTCGTAATAAAATATATATGTAAAAGTTGGATCTTTAACAGCGTGTATCTGCCTACTATATAAATTTTTCAGGTTCAAATAGCCTGGTGGTGCTCTGTATGGCAGATACGGTAAGACCACTGATCCACCCCGACCATTATAATATACTTATTATTTTTGCAATTAATAGACTTATTTATAAAGTGATTGAATAGATTTAGTATTTTTTATTTTGCTTATATAGTATTCTTTTTTTAATAATTTTGTTTTAGTGTCAATTTTTTAATTTCATGCCAGAGTTAATATACATATTATTCTTTTAATTTTAAGTAAAATTTGGGAATTATTGGCTGTGTTTGTGATAGAAGAATGTCATACCTTGGGTGGAATGGAGGGAATAGCTTTGACAGCACGGAGTGTCATTTTAAAAACTCACAAACTATCTATTTTCATTTAGTATCTTAATGTGTTTTTATTATTTGTGTACAAATGTATATTTTTCATATTGTTATAAATGTAATTTTTTCAGATTTAGTCTAGTGCGATTAGTGTTATGTATTAGAGGTCCTATGCCTTTTCACATACGTATCAGTCTGCTGATAACATAAGTCTTGTGTCCGTTTTGACAAATTTATCATTAAGTTTATCAGAAATTCCAGTATATATATTATTTGATAACATCGCAAGATTAGAAAGTTATCATCGGACTGATATGGATGTGAAAAAGTTTAGCATGTCTAATACATTAGGACCAAATGATATTATAAAATTTCAAAGAACATGAAAAGAAATGTTGAACAATCCATATTTTGCATATGTTATTTGTCCTTTAATTAGAATAAAAAAAACAACCTTTAATTTAATAAGCTAGTACATACATAACTGTGATAAATGCTTTTGATTCTAACTTCAAAGCAGCAATAGTTGTTAGATCTCAAATGAGTATATTGACAATTAAAAAAGAGTTCAATAATATTACTAAAAAATTATAAAATGTATATATTACAAGTTGTTAAGTAAAAAAAGACATCTGCTTTATTAAAGTGAGATTTCAAAATTCAATAATATTATTCTTATAAGGTAGTTTGGGCTACTTTTTTTTTTTTTTTAAAGTGTCATAGCATCGGCCGGGCGCGAACCCGCAACCCGGGCAACTGCCTGCAAGTGCAAGGCAGTCACGCTGACCTCTCGACCACCAACGCATAAAAAAAAAACATAATTCAGTATTTGATATAATTTTCTAAGTCCCAATTCCTAATAAATAACATGTAAAAAAGACAACAATAAATAAAAATAATAATAATTAAAATGATGCTTAGATTTAAAAAGAAAATCTATCAAAAATTAATGAAAAAAAAATTAGGTGATTATTACAAAAGTATAAACTATGCTTATATATATATAAAAAAAAAGCAATTACTGGGAAAAGGTGGTGATATACTAGGAAAGTTGATTGTCATGGGAATTAAAACTGTATCTTCCTGGAGTATTTTATTTACACAGGATTTATTTTTCTCTTGAATTTAAAAAAAAAAAAAACAGTATTCATTTCAGCCATTCATCAGGGACTTGTAAAGAAGCACTTAATTTAGTTTGGTATAAAGTCTGTGTTTTTTATTTTGCCTTTTACATTTAATTTATATTTTGGAAACTATCTAGAGTCTACTAGTAACACAATTTGAAATATGCATGTAAAATAACGAAACAGATTGTAATAGCGAACATTAGAAACCTACAGAGTCATTAACTAGTTATTTGACAACAATTTCAAATGACAACATGATGAAATTTATTGAATTAAAAGATTATACCTTCAACTCAAACAACTGAATTAAAGAGTTGTAAAACAACATGTTTGTTTATTAAAAGTATATCTCTATTTTCAATTAAAACAAAAGAAATAGTTTTAAAGTTATCTCCATTATATTGCTTATTTTTATGTATACATATATGAGAAAAGAATTCCTTTAATGTTAAATACATAATGAACCACAGAAAGAAAATTAATAATTTTGGTGACAATAGATTAAAAATAGTAAAAGAAAGATAAAGTAGTAGTATTTAACAAGAAATATGTGTATAAGATTGAGAAAACATTAAAATTAAATTTCAGAAGTAAAAAAAAATGACAAATTGAAATTAAAGTTCAGCAAATATTCAAGTTCTTACTTTTTTCTCCTGGGTCATAGCATCGGCCGGGAAGCAAACCCGCTAACCCGGAACTACTACTTGTAAAGCAGCTATCGCTGACCTCTCGACCATCAATTGCATAAATGTTAACAACAAACTGATGGTGAAAAAAATATCATACAAAATAATTTTCAAAAACTTGAAAGATATATAACATTCCTAAAATGTATTTACTCTAAGTGTAAATCCAACAAAGGAACAATATATGTATAAATTTAAGTTTTGTGTTTTTTGTTTATCAAATTAAAAAATTGCACTATGTAAAAATTGAATGATCGAGTTTAAAATATATTCTGATTTTATCAACTAAAAAAAAAAATTAGTAATTTTATTGAAAACTTTTAAAATCTGGCAAATATCTGAATACATTTTTTAAATAGGAAATAAAATATTTTTCACAACAATTGAGCTTATTTGTTGGTCTTTTGTTTTTTTAGATTCCTTCTTTATATTCAATTTTTGCATTTATAATTATTATTATGATTCTGTCCACTTATATATTTCATTTTATTATTATTATATTTATTATTTTAGTATGTAAATATATTGCAACATGAGTTTGAATTCAGACTAAGTCAGAGATAAAAAAAAATGTAGATTGCAATTAAGCTTTGGATTTAATAAATAATAAAAATAGAATTAAAAAATTGCTCAAGCTCTTATTATATGACAATTGGAAAGTATAATACAAATTTCATTTCTTTAATGGGTCCTCTACGAAAGAATTGTTGGAAGAGCTGTTTTTCAGTTGATTGTTTAAAGTCTGTTTTACGATCTTAACATTTATCTTTTAAATTTAAATTTTGCCATAAGAGTGTAATTTAATTTTTATCAAATTCTAATTTTATATATTTAATAAAACATATTTATTTTGAAAATGGATAATAAAAAAATTACTTAACCTGAAATGTAATGTTTTTTATCTAACACACAATTCAAATACTACGATAAAATTTTTATAATTTACATTAATTTTCCACTAGAGTATTTTTTTATTGTTATCAAAATGCAAAATTTTACAGGTGAAAAATTTAAAATATATAAAATTAAGCAAAAGACTTTTAGAATTCTGTACTTGATTAAAATTAATTTTGTTTTGTTAAATATAAAAATTTTAATTTTATCTTTCAATTAAAAAATTATCTCATTTTGACTAGACTATATAATTTTGATACAGTTAATTGCATTAAAAATTTCTGATGCTAATAGAACATGTGATATATCTCTAGAATGGAGCAAAAAATAAAAAAAGTAGATGATGATGATAATAATAATAATAGTTCCACAGACAAGATAAAAACCTTACCCTGATATATTTTTTTTCAAATTCCAATGAGTTGAGAACTAATTAATAATTTTGTGTTACATTTTTCATTCAAAATTTCAATTAAAATGAAGTTACCCAATGATAATTTAGAAAACAATGTGGTGACAAAGTCATCACATGATTAGAAAAGCCTGCCGCAAATATTACCAGTTCAAAATTTCAAAGTCCAAATTCAGTCAAACATAATCTTATTTTTAATTTCATTGTAGTAATTTCCAAATTTTGTTTGAAAAAAAAAATAAAAAGAAAATTCAGTTTCAAATTCCCCAGGAAGCTGTTCACTTGCTCACAAACAAGTTAACAAGCTATGTTTTTTTATACTTCAAAAGTATTCAAAATCTTAGCTAATGGAAGAAAAAAAACTACCTTCATATACCTGTTTCAATTTCCAATCAGTTGAGAACTTTTAATTTTATGTTACATTTTTAATTCAGATTTTCAATTACAATTTAGTTACTTAACGATATTTTTTTTAAAAATGCCATCATATGACTAGAGTCTGTCGACTGTAATACCAGTGCAAAGTTTCACAGTCCAAAGATCAGTCTAGCATATGCTTTTTATTTTTAATGTTATTCCCATACATATACACACATTATAATTAGTTTGTTCATCATTGAACAATGTCCAGCTAATTAATTTTTTGTAAATTCTAATTATAAATAATAAAATATATACAAAACAATCTTATCAATTTCTAAAAATATTTTTATGATCTTATTAATAAATTCCTTTTATATCTAAGACTTTACATAGAAACTTAAACAATGTCTTGCTATCAAAAAATAGTTTGCTGAAGTTTATCCAGAATGAGCACAAAAACTGCTGCATCTAGAGGCAATCTTCTGTTTTTCAGGTAGTTATTTAACCTTTTGTACAAAATTTATTAAATCAACACATTGTTATGAGTATTGTATTTTATTTTCAGATTTTTTTTCCTTGGCCATATTGTTTAAATGGAATAATTCTTATTTTTTACTTTCATCTCCCATTTTTACATTGTTGTTCTAGATACATATTCAATAAATGACATTAATTTAAAAAATAAAACAACTCATAAATTTTTGCAGGCTATAAAATATTTAGAAATAAATAAACAATGACTATTACAAAACCTCATATTTATTCATATGTATCTTATTAAAGCAATAATTAAAATCCTCTTTAAAAGATTAATATTGAATTTATAATTATAAAAAAAATGAAATATTTAAACATCAGCTTTGACAGCTCATGACAAAGGACATTTTAATTTTTTTAATCTCTCATATCAAAACAGTTTTACTTCAGTAATTTGCAATAAAAAGTTATAAAAAGTCAATAAAATTAAGATACAAGTGATATCTACATGTTCAGAAATAAAAATTTAGTAAAATTATAAAAATAAGTAAAATAAATAAATAAATAGATTTGTATATAATCTTATTATTTCATTTTCTATATTAAATTTCTGGATACTCTAATTATTACCATGAGAAGAATTGCTGGTCTACTCCTTCACAATAGCTTTCTGTTATATACATGTATTCATCCACTAGATATCAAAAGAGAAGTTGCAAACTGTTAAGTACAATGACTTGCCAATAATTCAAAATATAGTTTCAGCATCTAAGACACATTCAAATCAAGATTCCTTTTGGATGTTTGATCAAAAATCTGCAATAGAAAAATTATGAAATGCTAGCACCATTTCAATTTTGCATAACATGATTAAGCTATGTCTTATTAATTTTTATTAGTTGAAAATACTGTTTTCCTTTGAAATTTTACCCCCAGTGCTCCTGACATCTAGTTATAGTTTGAACTAAATAATTCATAAAACCTCATCCACCACTGAAAACTGAAAATGGATTATAACCATTATTAACGTTATATCAGAATGTGCATATATTTTCTGGTATTATTGACAAAATGCATTTAATCGCCTTAAAACAGAATGTGAATGTTACACTAAATCCCATACTTTAAATGGAAGCAAATGGCAATAGATTTTAAATAAGATGAAAACTAAATTGTTAAAAAAAAACATACTAGCACCTAATTTCTATAATTAATATTAACTACAAATTTTAAAGAGTAATTATTATGATATTAAAACTATATATATATATATATATGCATGCCTTTTAAAAATAATAGATGTGGAATTTGAGTTGTCATTTATTTCAATTTTTATCTAAAATTTTTAATAAGTTTCCAGTTTTATTGTTTTTCCATATCCATCATTTATTTTCTTTGGTCCCCTAAAAATAAGTTGATTAAAAACATAAAGGATTTTAAAAAAATTCCCACTGCATAAAAAAAAAAAGGCAAATGAATCTGAAATTTTGAATGTTTATTACTTTAAAATGTTTACATAATCTGTATCAGTTTATAGCAGTTTAAATTTTTTAAAAATATAATACTTTTGATGTTTAATATAAGTGCTTTTAAAATATTTTTGCAATCAATAATAAATGTAAAGAATGTTTTTCAAAGTTAATTATATTATGCATTAATACTTTTTGCATATAAAAAAAGCTCCATATTTAATGCTTAAATATGAAATTAGAAATTAATAAAGAAGAATGAATGAAGAATGTTGTCCAACATATAAAACTACACTGTCTTATATTTGAGGCTATTATTTAAACTTATATAATAAAAAATAATGATCAATTGAAAGAAAAACAAAATTTATTAATAACAGCATTCATATAAGCATGTGCATGAAATTTATGGATTCAATTTTACAAATTTCTTTAATTAATAAAACACCGTGGATTGTGAGTCTGAATGCTACAATCTAAAATAATGCTCTATATACCATGAAGTGTTAAACTTTCTTAACTAAATAATATAAGGAAACTTTCACTTTTTATTTAAAAATATACATAAGGCAATTTTTAAAAAATAAAATAAAATAATAATAAAAACTATTCTTAATTTTTTAAAAAGTAATATGCACTGCTTAATTTTCCCCATTTTTTTTTTGCTAAAATCTTTTCTAAAAAATTTGTTTTAGTTTTTCAGAAATGCCTTCTCTTTATTTAAATAATAAAAAACAGAAATGAAAGT
The DNA here is from genome assembly GCA_028023455.1 of Epiperipatus broadwayi. Classification (NCBI taxonomy): domain Eukaryota; kingdom Metazoa; phylum Onychophora; class Udeonychophora; order Euonychophora; family Peripatidae; genus Epiperipatus; species Epiperipatus broadwayi. Next base: position 646,729 of record JAQFVV010000063.1, read on the forward strand.
GAATTACTTTTTCTTTTATGTCAAAGATACCATCTGCTACTTTATCTCTCCATCAGGATGACATGGCTCTAGGATAATGATGTTTGATAGAGAGAAAAAAAACCTCTAACATGTCAATTGATGCTAAAATCTACAACTAGAATGCTAATAAATGTATCTTATTTAATGAAGAATATTGAAACAATACCCAAAAGCCCTTAAATAAAATCAAAATCATAATTAAAAAAAATGCAACTATAATAATATATTTCTATGTCATTTTTATATATGTTTTAAAATTGCTATTGCATGTTTTCTCAATTTTCTCTCTATTTCAATCAATATCTTTTGTACATATATATACACACACACAGAACGTGCTCAATGAGTAGTGTCACAGAAAAATCAGAATCACTTTTTGTTTTTGTTTGCTTATTACAATTAAGTAATATATCAAGAATGAATACAGAATAAAATACTGTATTCGGAAGAGAGCAGAAGTTATCACACTGCTTTACTGTAGACTGCCAAAAAAATTAGCCATCATCATCACAATAGTATTCTCTGAGTTGAACTAATGCTTTGAATAAACTAAAACTATTAATTTCAGTACTTCAAAGAACAATAATGACAGCAGCGTTGTCATAGTTAATGGGTAAAGATTGCATTATAAATTAGACTTCAAAAAGGACCAGTGCATTGAATACTCAATAAATATAACACAAATTTAATATATAGAAGATTTTTTTTAAATATAAAAACACATATAAATGATATAACTAGTAAATAACTTCTAGTATTTAAAAAAAAAATCATAAAAAAAGATATCGCAATTTGTGATGAGAAATATTTCCATTTAAGGCAAATCGTCAGAATAACAAGCAATCAAATTAACCTGAATATGATTTACGGTGTATAATATATAAAAATTAAATGCCAAAAAAAAAAAAAAAACGGTTTCTAAATGCTTATTGGGATCATACATATTAATTGTTAAATATCTTAGATTGATTTTACTATAAAATAATGAAACCAAACCTTTTTTCATTTAAAAGGAATACAATTGGTTGGAAACTCTTGCCAAACACTATGAGCAATTGTCTAGTATTCAAATTCTAAAACTTAAACACCTACCTAAGCTATCTCTGTCTTTATCTTTCATAAACATTACATCTAATGTTTTAGAAAACTTCTCTTTATATCCTGTAATAGAAGATTCATTTTTGAAATACATATGATTACTTCTGAATAAGACTTCTCTTTTTTTACTAAATTAATCATTTTCACTTCCTCAAGGAAAATACTTATCTTTTTTTAATTCTCACTCATGATTCTAAAAAAATACAGTATTTTACTAAAGATGTACAGAATAAAACTTCCTGAAGAAAAAAAGGCTTGGAAAAAAATCGGTACACATGCTTAAATCGTGAAGAAAATATGATTCCATAAATTCCTGTTTGAAAACTTGATATTTAGTGAGAAAACAAAAATGATTGCTACCTTAGTGAAATTCATAAAGTGTAATAAGTTCAGAAATTTCATGGTTTTTATTATTTATTTCTTTACATTTTTTTTTGTTTATTTACATTTGGTTATTATATAACGAAAGCTATGTAGTTTGATATTGTACAGTTCACAGTTCCACTTTATAGAATCTTTGAGACAATCTTCATATCCCATAAAAAACAAGCTCAAGTTTCCCATAAATTACTGTGATTCTCAATCCCAATTCTAGGAAGAAAATCCCATATAATAGAAACATTTTTAAAAAGAAAAACATTTGTTCTTTATTATTTTTTAAAATACATTGTTACTGAAAATATAAATTTACAATTTCTTGATGCATTTAAAATAAATATTTAAAAATTAACATACAACTGGAAAATATTTTATAAACTTTTTTACAAATGCATTATTTTTTTTAAAAAAAGTCTTCTAACATTTTTTCCCTACTTTTTGAAATAATATATTTAATATTTTACTTGATCCTTGGACAAATTGTTTTTTATAACATTATATATATATATTCTTCTTGTTGTTGTTTGTTTATAATATCTCTGATTCCCAAATTGACATGCCCTTTTGCCTATAAATATTCCAGAAAATTTCTTTACTCCACCAATTCCAATTCAGATGTTCTGTTTTTCTCCTTCTCACTAATATCCAATTTAATATTTGTTTTGGTAATATTTCCTGAGACATTTTCTGTTCATAATCATATCATTATAACATTCATGTTTCAATATCATTTATAATACTGTTTATAATATTCTCTTACTGCTTGTCATCTTCACCAGTAATTCATTTCTATAATCATTCTTTTCCATTATGTACTTCAGTTGAGAAACTTGCAAACTTTTCACTATTGTATCATATTTTTTGTTTAATGACTTTTGAAATCTCCTGACTCCATAAAATTCAATTTATAATTACAGTGGCATTTCTATTTTGTGTACACCTGGGTCTGTTTTTAAGCAGACTTATTTAACACGATTTTGAAGTTACGTGATTCGTGTTTCACCGGAAGTCGAACTCCGATATTGCGCTATTACTTTAAATAATAAATTTCGCGCACTTACGTTATATTGAAAGTAATAGCACATTATTGAAATTCGACTTTCAACTTAGTAATTTCAATATTTTCAGTGCTTTATAATAATAAGATTTTATGCAATAATGAAATTAAAATCATGATTTCCACATTTTATGTATACACACATTAAATTTTACAAGATTATAATGTAAATTTGTTCAAACATTGTGCGTGTTAATTTTGCATTTTAAATCACATTCTGTTTTTGCTTTTTAAAAAAGAACGTAATTTTATTTTTAAAAGGTGAGTAATAGCAGTGGCACAATTAAAATTGAAAATTAAAGACAAAAATAAGAATTTAATTTTTAGTTGTTAGATTAATTACTAATTACGTTGTCACCAGAAAACCATTAATTAACACAACATGAGAGTGACGTTGGCGCTAGTTGTATTTCATCTTGTGAAGAATCTGATTTTTTTATCAGTTTGCAAACGAACCTGTTTACCGGCAAATAGCGATAATAATTAAAACGTGTATAAAAAAATATAAATTACTGTAAATTATGCATAAAAATATATTGTTTTAAATAAAATTAAATATTATAGTTAAAAAAAGTTTGTCTTGTATCAATTTTTTTCAAATTTGAAATATTTTATTAATCATATTTTATTTCCTTATTTTTTTTTTGCGCGAATTTTAAAGTAATTTTACGTTGGTGCTTTGCTTTTACGCGATTTTTGAAAAATCACAGTCTGTATCCCCCCTTTTTCAAGGTAAGTTATGTCTATTTTTTGCACGATTTCATTTGCGTGTTTTCTGAGGAACCTATCTATCGCATAAAACGAGACCCAGGTGTATTATCTTCTTTTATAGCTTTATCCATTGTTCTTCTTTGTGTGATATTTATTTATTTAGCATATAATTTTTTGACAGTTTACTAATAACAAAATATCATATAGGAATCTGCAAGAAATATATTGATCTGTGGCTTTATTAAGTCATCCTATTCTGTCATAAACCATATTTTTGGCAGTCATTAATCATGTAGTGCACATTTTGTGTTTGCCCACATTTACATAGATAAGTAGAAAATAAATTTCACTTATGAAGCAGATGATCATAATAACGATGGATTGTCCTGAATTGTTAATAAAACTCCAATTATGTGTCTAGAAAGATCAAATCCAATGGGTTTATTGTTATGTTTGAAAAAAAAATTGTTTAGAACATCAATAAGAATTCTAATTTTTATGTCATAATTCTTCAATTGTAGATTCTTGGACAAATATCTAAAAAGGAATCTTGAGTTGAGATGTGTCTTAAGTTATGAAACTATATCTGGAATTACTGACAAATTATTGTGCTTGACAGCTTGCCACTTCTCATTTGATATCTAGTGAGTGAATATATATATATATATGTAATAAATAAAGTTTGATATCTGTATTCGTTTCACAATATATGTAATATACAAATCAATATATATATCAAAATACAGTACAATTTATATAAATTATATTCTTTTAGAAGTACTTTCGACTGTACACTTTGTAGTCTTTATCAACTATATAACGTTGAATAATCAAAACGAGACAACCCTTAACAATACCCATAGTTCAATTCAGATTTCCCACAATTCTGTTATCTTAACATTTGATGACTGGTGATTCATTAACATTTGACGATTTCTTGAAATCAACATAGCCTCTTTTATTTTACGTTTATTATGACAACGTTCAATTTGAATAATTTTCATATTTTTATAATCAAATTTAAATCCATATTGACAAGATTTATTATGATCAAATATAACAGATGATGAAGGTTTATTTACATCTGTTCCATATTGATTCTCTTTTTGAATTCTATTATATAAAAGCATATGTTCTTTTATTCTCTTCTCAAATGTACACTTAGATTCACCAATGTATTGTACGCCACATCCACATATCAATCTATATATAATAGAATTTTGATTAAACTGAATTTTGAATTTTAGAATTATTAAGCAATCTATTTATGTTATTTGTAGAGAAAAAAGCAATATGACACAAACCATTATAAATTTTCTTAATAAACTTGACCTGCTCATCTGATATAAATGGCATTGAAATCCATTTCATTTTGATATTTTTATTTTTAATTTTAATATAGTGTTGATTTCTTTTAAATCCTTTAATAATATTAGCAATAGCATTTTTATAATAACCAATTTTCAACAAGTCATTAACAAATAAATGTACATTTTAAATTTTATCACTAGAATATTTGCATAATTTTTCATTTTGAAATAAGAATGATTTCAATCCAGACAGCTTATGACACATAGGCACATGTGATTCATATGGAATAAAACCTCTAGTTTCAACACTATAATAAAATTAAAAATAAAAATATCAAAATGAAATGGATTTCAATGCCATTTATATCAGATGAGCAGGTCAAGTTTATTAAGAAAATTTATAATGGTTTGTGTCATATTGCTTTTTTCTCTACAAATAACATAAATAGATTGCTTAATAATTCTAAAATTCAAAATTCAAAGTTTAATCAAAATTCTATTATATATATAGATTGATATGTGGATGTGGCATACAATACATTGGTGAATCTAAGTGTACATTTGAGAAGAGAATAAAAGAACATATGCTTTTATATAATAGAATTCAAAAAGAGAATCAATATGGAACAGATGTAAATAAACCTTCATCATCTGTTATATTTGATCATAATAAATCTTGTCAATATGGATTTAAATTTGATTATAAAAATATGAAAATTATTCAAATTGAACGTTGTCATAATAAACGTAAAATAAAAGAGGCTATGTTGATTTCAAGAAATCGTCAAATGTTAATGAATCGCCAGTCATCAAATGTTAAGATAACAGAATTGTGGGAAATCTGAATTGAACTATGGGTATTGTTAAGGGTTGTCTCGTTTTGATTATTCAACGTTATATAGTTGATAAAGACTACAAAGTGTATAGTTGAAAGTACTTCTAAAAGAATATAATTTATATAAATTGTACTGTATTTTGATATATATATTGATTTGTATATTTTATATATATATAAATAACAGGAAGCTATTGTGAAAAAGTAGACTAGCTATGCTTCTCATGATGATAATTAATTAGAGTATCCAGAAATTTAGTATAGAAACTTTTCTCCAAATAGAGGTATAGTATTCACTAGCAGAATATGCTCATCCTAAGAAAGGTGTCAGCAAAGTATATGCATCGCAATCTCAAGTACGGCCAGCTATTTTTCCAAGAAAGTTATTTGTAGAAATTATTTTTGATCTAACCTCAGATAAATGAGAAAAATAAGTAAGACATTGATCCAAGATTACTCATAAATAGCTTGGAGTAATATGCATTTCAATCTCTTATTGCAAAAGGTTTTATTAAGATTCGATGGTGATTCTTTCATTAAATGAAAACTAGAGCATAATGTCCTCATTGCATTAGAAATAAGATGCCAGTCTTGAAAAAGATTTCTAATCTTGTCATATTCTTACTGAAAGACTTTTCTATTCCACGTGCCTTCATCCTGCCTAGGTATTTATATTTCTTCACATTTTTCTATCTGCTGCCTATCCTCTAATATAATATCAGAGTTTAACCAATACAAATATTTTTTGTCATTGTTGGTAATTACTTTTAAGCTAATTTACCATATCCTCTATTAATTTTAATCATCATAGCACAATGTATAAATATATCTTATCACTATTTATAGAAATTTACATTTTCTCACATTTCTTTACCCAAATTTTAAAGATTTGTTCTAGCTATATATTAAATAGTGTAGATGATAAGTCACATCCTTGCTTGAATTCCTTTTTTTATTATTTTTGCATATATTTTGTTACATAACTTATCTGTTCTAATAAGAGTTATGACATTTACATTAATTTGTGTCTCTCACAGTCTTATCAGAGTGTCTGTAGACAAAAGATGTACCTCTATTTATTATCATCATGTAATCTATTTCTTAGTTTATACAGAACAGATACTCCACTATGTATCTTTCACCTCTGAAAACTTGTTTGCTTTTTTGCTTCTAAATTCTTATATTTATATTCAATTATATTTCAGAATTTTCTCTAAATAAATCAATGCTAATTTCTCTACACTTTCACAATAGTTCCTTCTGCCCTTTTTATGATTTGTAGTAATATATATTTCCTACTCAGTGGAGATCTCATCTCCATTAATGCATAGTTAGAACAATTCAATTAAGTATAAAAACATTTTACATCCATTTTAAATTTATTCAAACAATACTCCATTAGCATCCCCATTCTGTTTTTAATGATTTGCATGACATTATTACTTCAGCAAAATTTACAATTATAAGATATTCTATAATTGGTATATTTTGTTTATCATCCATCTTCTAAAATTCCATCCTAATCTACACAAACAAACTTTTATTAAAATAATGTTTCCATTTCTTCATTGCAATTGATGATATATCTCTCCTTTTTTCTAGTCTTTAACTCTTTCTTTTTCTCCAGCTTTCATTACTTTTTTCATATAAATGTGAATCTATCCTTTCATATGTTATGTGTTTACTATTATTATTTTTTTTCATACTTCTGTTTAGAATTATTATATACTTAATCTTACCTTCACTGTTTTAGTATTTACATATATCAATTACAGTTCTCTTTCTATTATATCATTCTCAATCTTCTAAGCCAACATTATAGTTTTTTACTATAGTCATTTTCTTTATATACACTCAATACCTTCCTTTCAACTGAATGTATACAATTTTTATGTAATTATAGTATTCTTTGGTGGTTTCAAAATTATTTCTCAGTTTTCATCAAGTCATTATCTACATAATTTTCCAATACTCTTATGCTTTAAATAATCTAAATTATATCTTTCTTCTTTTTAATGAGTCTTGATTGTTAATTTGAAAGTTAGACTTTAACTCTAATAGCAACACTACATATTCTTACATACAGTATTTTAAAATTCATATTCTATAACATAACCTCTTATAGAATTAAGTATGTACATTCTAAGTTCATATGTACTTATAAAATTTCTTTACATTGAATCATATGGATTCTATTATTGTTTATTATATTTCTGTTATATTATTGTATAATTTTATTTCTTCTTCCATTAAAGTTTCTAAGTAATCATTTTTTTTAGATATTTCAATTTTTATAATTTTATTATTCAATTGTTCCAAAAAATATCTTTATTATTTAGAAGAATATCATCATTCACACCATAAAGCTTTAATAATGTTTCTGACCATTCATATATTGTTTTATTAATTGATGATTAATTACATCTCTTGTCATAATAGATGTTTTCAGACTATATTGATACTTCTTGTAGTCCTCTTTTATCTTTTAAAGGTACACTCTAAAGAAATCATAACATCCAAGGTTTTCAGAACAATATATTTTTAGTTTCTGATAAGACAACCAGATTAACTTCACGTGTTCAATTTCATACAGTACTTCAACAGTGAATTTACTGGATAAATCTATATATTGTATATTAGTTGTTTATGTTCCCTAAAAAAAAAAAAATTTTTTTTTAAATTATTAAGGAGTTATCTCATCTTGCAGTTTATAGAATCAGGATTTTATATCTCTAAGATGAATTGCATTGACTACAGCTAAGAAGTCTTATCTATCTATCTATATAGATTTAAATAAACATTTTAAAAAATGGGCATCCTTTTTTATAAGAAACTAAACATTCCTCATATATTAATTATGCATTCAGTAATGAAATTTCAATTAATAAAATAAAGTTGTGTTTCCTATGAAACTGAATTATATGATAAAATATTACAAAATAAATCTTTCCAATATGAAAACACAAATACGACTTTATACGAAAGGATTTTCAAATCCCAAGAAATCAAATATAAAAATAATTTTAATAAGTTTACTTAATCCCCAAAACATTTTAACATAAACCTGCTTACTTCAGAAATGACCTTGTTAGATTGTGATTACCATTTAGATTGACTGCTATTGACAAGAATGAACAATAAATAACACTACTTAGCTTTAGAAAATTAAATACAAAAGAAAATTTAATAAAAATAGAAAACTGGAATATGTGCAGCATATTAAAAAATTAAAAAAAAATTAAGAGTATATGCTTTAAATCAATTTCAACCTGAAACTCAGTTAAATAAAACAATTTCATTGTTTCAGTATTTATTCTATAAGATTTATTGTAGTAAGGACTCTGGTCATATACTTTCTGAATCTCCTTGCACTTGCCTGTGAGCAATGACTTAAAAAGCATGTGTATGCTTATGCTTAGAGTTTATTTTTATATAAGCCAGTCTTTGCTCATTATGCTGAAATCAGGATTTGAATCTATTATGTGCCTGGGTTATATATTATTAATTTAATTGGATAAACCTATTTGATCTAAAGCAGTTAACCACATTAGAATTATGCAATTAAATTAATAATATATAACACAGGCACATAATATATTTAAGTCTTGATTTCAGCATGGTGAGCAACTGGCTTATGCAAAGATAAGTTCCCGCATAAGCATATACTTATGCTTTTCAAGTTGTGGCTTTCAGGCAAGTGGAAGGAGACCTTTTTATAATATTACATATAATGTCTGCACTATATAAATAACAGAATATTTATTAAAAGTAAATTCAAAATTTATTATTTATTTCTATGCAGGTGGTTAAAAATGAGATTGCATCTCTCTTCTTCTATAGATCAAATAGGTTTATCAAATTAAATTAATAATATATAATTCAGGCATATAATAGATTCAAGTCCTGATTTCAGCATGGTGATGGTGACCAAAGACTGGCCTATATAAAGATAGATTCTAAACATAAATGTACATTTATGCTTTTTAAGTCAATGCTCATGGGTGAGTGCAAAGAAATTTGCAAAGTGCATAACCAGAGGGATTGTCTTCTTTATAATATTAAAACTTTCTATCTAAAATTTAATAATTGATTTAAATCAATACTTGTCATTATTTTCATGTATTTGCCTGCTTTGTTCTAGAAAATTTATATTTCAAGATTTATAACAGTTGATTGTAAATTCAATAAAATGCCCTTCAGGTAGTAAATTAGCAAGAAGTTTTTTTTTTTTCAAAGACCCATCAAAATAAGTTGGTAATTCTAAGCATAGTTAAACTATTAACCACGTGATAACATTTGGATTATCTGACATAGTTTACCATTGCTTGCTGTCCCTTTAAAATAATATATTCTAGCATTTCAATTTTAGAGTTACATCATAAAAAACATAATCCCTTATTTCTTTGAAATACATTGTGATAAAGTTTAAACTGATATCTTACATGTTGAATAAATAAACATATTTGCAATGACTAATAATTTTTTTTTCTCATGTGTCATAGCATCAGCCGGGAAGCGAACCCGCTAACCAGGGACAACTGCTTAGTAAAGCAACTGTCGTTGACCTCTCGACCACCAATGCTTGACTAATGACTAATAATTTTGAATTAAAAAATTTATTCAACTTTAATATTTTCATTGATTTATTGTTTCAAACAGTATAATTTCTTGAATTAACTTCTTGCATTTTTTTATAAACAAAATCCCTTTTTTTTTAATGAGTTAGAAAAGAAAACACACACTATATTTGTGAAATTTTTTAAATTTAAAACAGACTAGAAATAAACAAATTTATGTCAGTGTGTAGTTCAGATGTTTGTTGAAAGACAAATTTCATGAATCTAAATGATTTTAAATAAAAAATTAGATTCTCCACTACGGTGCTTACTTATTTATTAATACAAATCAAAATCTCCCTAAACCATAGAAATTTTATTGAAATACGTAGTTTTTTTTTTCATATTCACCATATGGGAATTAATCCAGGATTTTTTTTTTTTTTCTTGAATAAGTCATTCTTATATAGGATAAATTGGCTAATATAATTTTAAGTATATTTTTATGATTAATGGCAGAAAAAATAGGAATGAAAGTTTTGCCATTAATTTTTAAGATATTATTTTCAAATAATATATTCATCTTTTTATTGCAATATTTTAAAAATTTTCAAAAAATCCCACCAATCACAAACCATTTTTTCTCTAGTCATTTATAAATCTCTTTCTAAAAATAGTTAACTCATAAGATTTTTTTTTTTTTTTTCCCATGTGTCATAGCATCGGCCGGGACGCGAACCCACAACCGTCTGCAACCAACTACTTGCTTGCATGGCGGCTGCGATACCTCTCGGCTAACAACGCAAGACAAGATTTATTTTTCCTTAAGAAAATCAATGCTAAATCCACTGTGACTACAATATCTAGCAAGAAAATTTAAATATAGATTAATCAGTAAAAATCAACTCATAATGATTTTTTTGTTTAATTCGCTATTTATTTGCCTATTAAATAATGTAAATAAATTTTAAAATTTAATTTTTATATTTCTTTACTAATTTTATGAAACAAAGAGTTAATTTTTTTCCCTCTAGATAATTTTAATTTATAATAATATAAAAATAAGTAAAAACTTACAAGTACAAGTAAATTTAGATTAAATCTAATGGCAAATTACATATTTGTACTAATGATTGCAATTATTCATGAAATAACAAATATTTAGAAGAAAATATCAGCAAAGAATGGGCATTCAACATTTAATCATTTAGTGTCAGAATAAAAAAAAATCACTATGATGGGACAGAAAGAGAATATTTTTTTACAGTAATTAAATATACAAAATATTTAATAATAAAAATGTAAATGCACAAAGAATTCATTTCATTCTATTGCTAACAAATTTTTATCAATTTTTATAGTTCTCTATTGGTCTATTCTCAGCTATACTTTCCATTAAATGCTGCACATCTTAATGTGGTGGTAGAGTAGCAGATTGCAAAGCGTTGTGATGTATTGCACTATGGTTACTCCTTTATCAGAATCTCTCAGTCACTATACCCAGAGAAACCTGTTACCCATCTTATTATCTTTTTCCATTCCCCACCTTAAAGTTTTCTCATATTCTTCTCTATTCTGTTCCATCCTATTTCCACAGCAGCATCTTTGACCATTCTATATCCTTCATATCTAGATCCCTCTTATCTTTTTCCAGATCTAGCATAAAAATTGAAAACCCACTTTATGTATAATCACATTGCTTATATTTATTCTCCCACAACTTCATTATTTGTACCTGTTTTTGCTTGTAAGCATTTACATTCAATTAACAGATGCCTAATGTTTTTTTTCCATGCCTTCCTTATATAACTTGCAGACTAAATCACCCACATTCCTCTATTTATGTGTACATTCCTTGTTGCTAATGATCCTGTTTTTATTAAACAGTAAACTACTTTTCATGCTTATCTTAAAATTAACTCACACCCAATATTTTCTTTATATATTTAAACTCTTTTTACTCTCCATACCAGTTTTCCATCTCTCTAATTCTCTATTCTTTATTAATGCATCTATTCTTCTATCCCATTCCTTACCACTATAACACTGAACAATTCTCCTAACATAATCATCCCACCTTTTGTATAAGTACACTGACATAAACTCTTTATCCAAATCTTCTGCATACAGTAGTACCTTTCTCACCCATCTTGTTGCCTATCCTTTACTTGTAACCCAATTAAATATTATTTCGGCTATTCTCTTACTATCCATAAATTGCAGTCTAGTGAATGTTTTAATTTTGTTTTTTGCATCTCTCATATAAAAACTTGACCATCTCATTTCTCCTTGAATTGCCTCCTTTGCCATCCATACATCTGCATCTAATGTGTGTCTGCCTATTTCTCTTTGTACTTTTTCTAAGTAATCTAACACCCCATTACTAACACAATGCATCGTTACCATAAGTTGACCCTGCTGCTGCTACTCTCTTCCATACAATTCTTGCTACATCATATTTATTGTATGAAAACATTGTTAATTTCTTTATCAGTTCCTTTCTTTACTTTGCTTCATTTATCAATTTTTTTCTCCCAAGCAATTTCTCTGATTACTTGAGTCTCAAATAGTTATACATATTTACTAGATTTAACTTTATATACCCAAATAAAAATTCTTTATCTTCTTTTTCCCAGCATGTATCATTATTACTTTTGATTTTTCTAAATTTAATCCCCATCAAAAACCCATCCTTGTGCACGTATTCAGCATACCTTCCATATTTTCCCTACTTTCTGTGCACAAGAAGATATCATCAGCAAATAAAAAAAATCTAATAATATATACACTTCCTTGCCATCTACTCCTCTTCTTAGTCTTTCTATTGTTCTCTCCATTTCTCTCAAATATAACAAAAACAAAATAGATGACATAAGGCATCCCTGCCTTTAGTCCCACCCCATTTTTAATTCTAATGGATTCTATATTTCCTAATTGATATGACATAGTATTATTAGACTGAATAATAATTTGTTGTGATTTTCTAATGTATTTGAATAAATATCAAATGGAAATCCATTGTTTATTTCATACTATTATATGTAAATTTTAAGGGTATTTAAAGGGTTGGTTTTATTTCAAAATATTACAAATTAGTGAAGATGGTGAGATATGCTAGATTAGTTGATCATGTGTATTGTATTAAATTATAGTTTATTGTTGAGTTATTTTATTTTATTTACAATTAGATGTTATGAATTTATAGAATTTCAAAAGAGAAAGTTTTATATATTTATTAAGGATAGATTAATGTGCATAAATTTATAAGTAATAAAGCTTTTTATTATTATCAAGTATTGGGTATATTAATATTAATGTTGGGTTAGTATTATTTTTATTTTATTTAGTTATAATTAGAGATCAACTATTGGATTAAACTTTATTTTGATACAATTGGTGTTGTACATTTATAGGTTATGCTAAAGTCTTTGTTTCTTATCCATGAATCATTTTGTTTAAATACAAATAATACTGAACATTTGGGATAAGTCATATTGTTATAAACAGTGTTTTAATTTATGAAGAACATTAAAGTTTATCTTTCACATCTTTTATAATTATGTTTATTTTTTTACAAGTGGTTTGTTTAATAGGGGCATATGGATATTTATAAGTTAGTGATGTTTCGTTATATTATATTCATTTTCAATCTGTTGCAAAAAAACACTCATATTCTTAGGATAATTTGAAATATTAGTTTTACTTATTTCCAATCTGTTTAAAATGCTATTCACATCTGGGGGGTTATAGCAAAGATTATCATCATTGTTTTATTTTATTATAAATGGTATCCAGACACATGGCTTGATAAAAGTTTATATTATGGGTTAGTTTGTCATTCATTGGTTGATGGTCACCTTGGCTCAGTTCAACATTTTCATTGTTACAAATGATGCCGCAATTCATGGAGCATTAGTAAACCAGGATCACTCTTTCATGGCCCAACATATTCATTCCATTACAAATGTCACCCAAATCTATTGGGCTATTAAATAAGAGCTTAGCACATTTTCATTCTGTTACAATATGGAATTACAGTAGTACAAGTATAATGTTATTAAAATTAAATCTATACTTACACATACTTCTTGCAAAGTTGTGATGAAAACTAATGGAGAAATGTAAAAAAATATATATATCTAAGTGAATCAAAACAGCTTTTTTTATCTTTGTAATAATAATATACAAATATTTTGAATGTTGGCTTAAGAAAACAGGATTATTCTATGTTGATTTCCTAAGATATACCGAGTGCACTTTTGGCAGCTAAAACCAGAGTCATATCATTCATGAACTGCAGAAAAAATTGTGAAATTTAACTGGCACACAAATTATGTAAATTGCTGAATTAAATATTCCAGTTTTCTTTTTGTTGATTGCATGAGGGTTGTTAGAAATAAACCATGTCTCCTTGATCTTTCAGTTTCTGGTGTCACATTCAATAAATATAATCTTAATCTTTATTGGGTGAAAGATGTGGCCAGTCTCCTGCTTGTGCTCTAGAAAAAAATAAAATTTTCATTTTTTTTATTTAAATTAATTTCTATTTTTCAATATTGATAAAGTGAATACAAGAGTTTAGATATCACGGATTTACAAAAATAAAATTAAGTACAATTTCTACTTGACCAAAATATAATAATTATACATGTACTTACTGACAATAAAAATATTACTTATTGTGATAAGTGATGTTCAAGAGTTGGTACATCTAATAAAAGAATTTTGCTGAAACCAGTCACTGTTAACCTTACATCGTCATATTTTACAATTTACAAGTGTATATCAAATCTAAAATCTTATTTTACAATGAACTCAAGAGAAGATACTATGTTGCTCAAATTTTAAAATAATGAATAGTTTATTGTTTTGGGATTCATAAAAAGTTCAAGTACAAAAAGTGACACAGCTGGACCGCAATCCATTGATCTTGAGGATCAGAATCTGTTACTCTACCACTGTAATAAATGAACTAAGCCAATAGTCAGATTTATATATATATGTCTATTGTAAATACTAAACAAAAATCCACAATATGTTTTAAATATACGTATTAATATATTAAATAAAAATTAAAATATAGCTTTAAAACATTTAATTTGACTTGAATTATCTGCTTTTAAACTACAATAAAGTTTGGTTTTGATTTAAAGAAGTTAATTAAAAGAAGTTTCTAGTTCATCTTTGACTCATATTACCTTACATTTTATTCACTATATTAAAAGAATATAAACTTTCTAATTAATCTTAGAACATTTAACTCTTAATCTCGGAACACATCCTTTCAACTGATTTTTTTACTATTCATTATCTTCGAAAGACAGTCTATAATTAAAATATAGAACTATTTAATTCATTTTTTAAATTTTTTGTATATAAATACACGCAACTTAATGAAAGATAGTTTAATGTGTGAAAGATTATTTATTAATCATACTTTTTATTTGCCTCACCTAAATGAATATTTACAAAGAGAAATTAGCAAGCACATTTATTTGTGCCTGTGTGAATGTATTTATAATAAAAGATAGTTTGTTCAAAGGCAGGTTTTAGAAACATTTATGAATATTTTCAGACAATCAATGTCTTGGTATTTACTGCTTAATTATTGCTGCTGTATAAGTTTTTTTTTTTTTTAATGAATATACACATGTGTGTAGCAGTAATGTTTCGGTATTTCAAAACTGACAATTATATCAGTGTTCAAAGACTAATTGTAAAAAGATGTATATCTTAAACAAAGCACACAAATTTACAAATATATTTCTGTTTTTATATTATAACAGAAGATTGGATTTCAAGAGATTGTAAAAGACCTAGAAAAAGATCATATGTAAAAATAGATGGATGAGATATAATAATTTGATAGAAAAAAATATAAATTGGAGAAATAGTAATATTAAATTTGAAAGAGATTCATCCTGTAGACCAATATACAACTTGTGGGTCATATCAAGGGATTGTAGAAAAATTGTTGGATAATAAATTTTTAATTGAAAAACAAAAACCTAAACACTATTAAAAAACACTTGAAAACTGCTCAAATCATTATCGAGTGTCTGATCACTTTTGTGTTTAGACACTTCCTTCGTAATATTCCAATATGCTTTGTATAAACATCATATCATAACAGTACTTCACTTATACTGCTCTCATTTCTCTTGTTCACTCTCAGAATTTTATTATTTGTGCTAATATCCTCTTAACATTGATATGTGGTACTACATTCTTGAATGTACACATTTCCTAAAGTTAATTTCTATAAATCAACAGATGTACTGGTCAAAACCGTCTGCTCACACAACACGACTCAAAATCCAAGCAAAAGTACCTCGAATCCGATCATGCTCGAGATACGCAAGTCTGGAGCAATCCTGAATTCTAACCTATTTTCCTGTCCTTCGAATCTTTTACCCTATGAACAACAATCCCAATGATACAGTACAATAATTTTAATTCCAGGCCCAGAAGCAAAGCGGTAGAGCATAAGATCAGACTGATGATGAAGAAGGAGATAAGAGTAGCCCAGGAATTACATTTATTAAAGTTATATTTATTAATGCTAAGTTATTAGCTAAAGAAAATAATTCTAAATATTAATTAGAAGAAAATAATAATAATTCAAAACCAGGATTTACATGAAATATATATTTAATAAAATATTAAGAAAACGCATATATATGTTACAAAATGTTTCACGCTTGGGGTGACATTGTCTATTTACAAAACTTGGGATTTGTTTTTATAAAATCCCCTTTACATTTATTATTGAATGAACTAATTTTACGGAGTGTGTTATAGCATGTGCGGAGTTAATATGCCAATTTAAAGATTTTTCAGATATAATGCTGTGGATGCATAAAACAAATATAAAAGATCGTGACAGGTTTAGATGATTAATGATATAAAGGGTACTTTGCGATTTAGTAGTAAATGATTTTATAAACAAGCAAAAATATACTAATCATTTATCTACCTCATGAAAATCATTATATATGTTTTTACTGGCACTGTTTGGAAAAGACATCTTTGGAACAAACAATGCAATACATTTACGAGAATAAGTAAGTTATACAATCATTAATACAAATTGATTCATGTCTATAGGAATCAATAATGATTTTAAACGAAAGCAGTTTAACTCAACAAACTGAATGTATTTTATGAAATGAGTCATTTTTAACACATCATTGCGACTAACTAAGGTTAGACAGATGGTGATCAAATTAATGAGAAGGGTGACGGTACAAGCATACAATAAAGAAATCTGGCCTTCATGGTGGTTCTGGATATTTTATCATTTTAGAAGAATATCTAAATCGAACATAGATTTGGAATGTTCGTGTGTTCTGGCGAAACAATACTGATGGATAGGTGGGCTTGAATGCCCAGAGCTGGCTGTATAGACATCTTCAGCACTATCAAAATCTCACACCTCACGTTCCACAGAAAGTAGCGTATTTCCAATTACGAATGGTTTGAAGAAAGATATGTAGGTAGCTCCGAACTTCCGAAGTTCCCACATGACAATGACATGGAAAAAATAAAATATAATAAAATAAAATGTATGCTAGCAACATTATTAGATATTACATAATCAATATATATATATATTATTTTAAAGCATTGAAATAGTTTAACCTCAGCACAATAATCTATTTTCAATCCTGAATCATTTGACAAATTATAATGAATAATAACTCTTTTTCTTATAGCATTAAACTAACAAAATTTATATTTAATTTTGATTCCCATATATGTATTAACTGCTAGGATTAGCCCTCAAGGCAACAGCAAGAAGGAATGATCCTACTTATAAAGTTAGCAATATTTTAAAAATAACATTTTTTTAAAGACAAATTCAAAGCAGTAAAATTTAGCATCCTTCATCCACAGCAAAAGATTCAAAAATTTAAGATCAAACCAAACTAGCCAGCGATTTTTATTTAAAATAAACAAAATCTTATTGATAGATTTTAAATGAAGCTCCCCTCCCTCTTTCCAAATTAAATAATTATTTCCCCCCTTTTTCAGACTCACGAGTTTGGGTAGTATTGGCATATTAAAGAAAATAAATTATAAATATACATGAAACAAAATAAATTAAATATTTAATGGAGCCGCACAAAGCTATATAATATAATTAAGCATGAAAGGGCATAGTTAGAATTACATTATACTAGTAAGGGATTACACACAGAGAGAGTTTAGGAGCACACTTAACAGAAATTTATAAATTAATAGGCAAATTAAAGTACAATGGTTTAACTACATCTTATTAGAAATTACAAAAAGGATTTATATTAAAGGCAGCTCTACATGGAATGAGGTTACCTCAGAATAGCACAGCATAGCATGCAGGTATAGTATAGCAGTCAGCAGTTTGGGTCAGCAGTCAATCTGGTAGCTTAGTACAACGAACAGAGCATTGTAGTGGCAGAAGACAGACAGTTTCTGAGAAGTACATAACAGAAAGGTAAAAGATTCCCTCTACTCAAAGTTCATAGTGCTGAACTTGTGTTGACTTTCCTTAAAATGGAATGATGAATCAATTTCTCTGGAAAAAATTACTCTCTAATGTTCTGAAAGAATTTATTAGCTAAGTAACTTCTTTTGTTCTCTGGGCTCTTTTATATATTTATAATCCCCCCAAAAAATGCAACTTCACTTGCCCACAAATATTCCTGTAATCTCTTGATTAAAAAAAATATTTACTTAGTAAAAATTTTTAAAGATAAGACTGGAAATACCTTTTAAGATATTTTAGATTTGCAAACGAACTAATGAAAAGATTCCTCATAAGTTTAATTAAGATTTATAATTTTAATCAGTGAAAATAATCTGAATACAGATAAAGATCATTTCAGATTGTTAACGATTTCAAAAGTATTTTGAGCCTTCCCCATTTTTCTTTTTGTTTTTAAATTCCAACTCTTTAATTAAAATACATACATATATATATAAAGATAGTTAAAATTATATAAAAAAAATGTCTAATTTTCAGCAACAATATTGCTAAGATTAATGATTATATATATCCATACCACGCACCCTACTGTTTTATTTTACTAAATATTTTTAATTTTATGACTTTCTTGGCTCATTACTCACAGTGTGTGGGTGAATGGCATATATACATAGCGAGGTCTGAATTTGCAGGCCCTGTAGGAGGTTAGTATGGCTGGTGAAGCATAAAGCTCGATGTGATTAGACATCGACTGTTTCGCAGATATACTAAGAAGCAAGTATTATTATACATTTTTTGTTAATATACAGTTTTTTCTAAGATCTTAAATCATATGCATTGAAATATAATATAAAGATATATTTGTATGTGGTAAAATGATTTTTATTATTATTATCCTTATATGCTTATAATAGGATGGTAACAACATATAATGAATCATATAAAATTTCAATCTGAGTCCTATGGGTGTTGCAAGTGTAAAAAGGTTGTGCACCACTACCAAAGACTATGGAAATGATAATGACAATAAAAGACAAATTTGCCATAAAAGCAGATTAGTTGAAAATTAGCACATACTGCTCAAAGTTTTTATTTAATTAAAAAAAAAAAACCAATAATTACAAAGTATTGCTGTTAATAATTTTAATGTTTTTTTTTTTTAAACTTAATATATTTAACGTAGTCATAAACTATTCCTATATAATATATTAATATATATAATGAATTTAAGCTTGTAAAGCATACAGAATTGATAAAATTCAAACTGAAATAGTGATAACTATGAAGTTAAAAAGTTTGAAGAACTGATTGACAGTTATACCTATAATTCATGAATCAGAAAGGTGACTACTAGATTATCTTTCAATAATTATAATAGGGGGGTGGGGTAATTTATTAAAAATAATAATTTAAAAACAAATCTCTCATGCAGTTAAGCTGATATTAAAGGTCTTGAAAAGCAGATTTTAAATAGATAACTCATGTGCCTATCTAAAAATTGGTTCAAATTTCCAAACGTAAAAAGACAAAAAATGAAAAAATTGGAATGTGGGAGAGGAAGAACAAGAACTATTATTAAGAGACAATTAGGGAGACAAAGATTAATACTTGTTTTATTGATTTTGAAAATGTTTAAGAGAGAATAAGTTAAATTATAATTTTTATTATTGGACATATTAAAAAATTAAGATAAAGATCAGAATGAAAAATATTTACTGAGATATTTGTATATGTGGGTTTTTCTACAGAAGAGATAAATATAGTAAAAAATATAAGACAGGGATGTTGTCCAGCTACTGTTTTATTTAATATGGTTAGATGCATCATATTAAGAAAATTTCATTTTGATAAAACTGGAATTAGTATTGAGTGAAGAGATTTTCATTTGTATCAGATTTGCAAATGAGATGAGAGTTTTCGCACATGATGAAGCAGTCCTCATTAAAATGTTATCAAGTATTGCCAAAGCATGTAGAAAGTTTGAGTTAAAAAAACTAAAGTAATTGAAAATAGGTGAAAAAAAAAAAGATTAAGCATTGGATAGGAAATTATAGATCTGATTAGTGTTTAATATATTTAGAAAGTTGGATAACTATTAATAAGACTAGTAATAAAGAAAACTGGGTGAGAAATGTAATGGCTCAACAAATTTTCAGTAAAAACAGTAGATTATTCTTTGGAACAATGAAATTAGATCTAAGAAAGAGATGTTAAATATTTTGTTTGGAAAATTGCTTTCTAGGCAACAACAGAAAGATGTTTTTGGTATGTGAGATCTGTCTTTTATCACTACAGTCTCTACTGTATGTGATAAAATGAATGCAATAACACATCAGCCAATAGTAATTTCAATGAAAAATTTATATTCATCACTTGCTTTGAATGTTTATTTTCAAACTTTAAAATACTGTAATCATACATTTATAAAATAATCATTTTTATAAACTACTGATATACAATTCTCTTACAAAATAAGAAAAAAAAAAATTAAATTCTATTTTTTAATTTTCATAAAATATTGTAATAAATAGTATATTATACAGCAACATAAAAAAATTTTTCCAGTAAAACTAATTTGTAAAATTATACGTATCTCTGTAAGACTAATCAGTTTCATAGGAAAAAAAAAACTTATAGAAAAGTAAATAACTTGAACCAAACTGCAACTCACAAATAATAGCTACAATTTAACTTATATTGCATATGTTGAAAAATTCAATTGTTTACTTTCAATTTAAAAATTTTGGACATTAAATTATTGTCCTCTGTTTAATAAGTATTCAACCTTACTAATTGCATGAAATGTGTAAAATAGATTATAAAAATAAATTGTAAATTCATAATTACAATCATTTTCAGCATGAAAATAAACAAATTATTCAATGTACACAAGTTTGATTGAAATCGTTGTTTGTGGATTACGATTTGATTTAAAGCAGCTTTTAAATCAGGTTTTCTAAGATTGAATTGTATTTGATGACCTAGCAATTTCACTATGTTTATATTATTTCACATGGTAAAGAGCCATAGTATGAAATATTTTATTAGATTTAAAAATTGGCAATAAATTAATTACGTATATCAATTTTGAAGAAAGAATTAAGGAAAAAATTAATTAAATTCCATGTGGGGAGTATACTCTTGTATAGTTGTGAAATGTGGACAATGAGTAATAAAATTAGGAACAGACTGGATGCCTTTGAGATGTAGAGATGGAGAAGAATTGAAAAAATCAATTGGATGAATAAAATAATAAATGAAGTTTTGAAAAGAGTAAATGAAAAAAAAAAGATTGATTGAAGAAATTAAAAAGAGAAACTAAACTGGACAGATATTAAGAAAAAACTATAATTTAAAAAGATACTTTGGGGGAAATGGTGAGTGAAAGCAAGAAGAAAAGACAGAAAAGACTGACAATGTTGGATGATATAAGAAATGGGAGATTTATGTGGAAATAAAGAGAATGGAGTAGAAAAATGGATGAATTGATATGACTATTTCTGCCCATGGGACAGAATAATATTGATGATATCAATTTATATATATATATGCAACAACATAAACACCTACAGACACATAAATTTATTTTATTAGTAATACAAACAAAATTTTATTTTAGTTAATATTTCTGAAGCATAATTTCATTTTTATTTAATTGTAATAAAATGTTTTTCAAATATTTTAATTAAAGTTAATGTTTAAAAGAATTAATAGCCAGAAATGACTTAACTTAGGTTTAATAATCATATCCCCATCTTCTTTATATATATATAAAGAAATAATTTATTGCAATAACACTGTAAAAAAAAAAAAATACTGATAATGAAATTATATTTTGAAGAATAAAAACTAATTACAATAATTTTTCAGCTGTAATAATGTAAAAAATATGAAGTAGAGAGAAAAAATTTATTTAAAGAATAAAATTATTAATGTAAAAAAATATTTCACCAAAAAAGCAAAATAATCTTTAATTCTTTCCATATATATAAAATAGTTTACATTACGTTTATTAAAATAATATTGCGTGAAAAATAACTAATGTTCAAAGAAAACTTAAGTTTTCAATTTATTATGAATTAATTAATTACTATATATATATATATATAGCAAACGTTTCATAATGCAATAGTAAACATCTACTTATTCTTATAAACTGGGTTCAAACCTGAACTGAGTAAATAAAAAAAATTCAACAAATGTAAGATTTTTCTTCCATGTAGCTAGTACTTAGCTAACCATCCAATATTGGTCAAAAATAGACATTAGGTATTTTTAGAAACAAAATAGATGGAAACTATTCTGTTGTGTCATAAATCCTGATTTATCCTTCAGTGTTCTTCATAAAAGATTTTTGCCTTGCAATGAACTGTTTACCATTATATATGCATTGTGTAGATGGACAATGAATCTGGAATACAAATTTTCATCTATTTATATTGTTTAATATATACTGACTTCAATTCTACAAAACTGCCTCAAAGTGGCAAAATTAAAATTAGTAATAATGGAAGATGAAAAAGATCTAAATTTCATGAGTAATAAATTGCAAGAAAAATATTATCATGCAGATCTGAAAATAAAGAAAAAAATGTGGGCATTTATTCAACTGTAGGAAATGAAACAAAAATAAAAACGGTATAAAGTAACTCATAATTAAAAAGCAAAAAAAAATTTATTAACATTATATTTACTAAAAAAAAAAAAGAGATAGATGGATAAATCCTGCAAATATCAGACATTAGTATGTGAGACTAATTGTTACAATAAAAAAAAAAAAAAACAAGACTTCATCCTGATGAACTTCTGATTAAAGACAATAAATTATAAAAACACCTCAAAAAATAGTGAAGTGAAGATCTGATAGTGATAAAAATAGAGTTGAAGGTCTCAAAATAAAAATGGCTGTATGGTGTTCCCAATCATAAGCATCTAAAGTACCAGATATCATTTCTATAGAATGATTTTTTCATTTAAAAAATAAATAAAATTATTTTATTATCAAGAGATATCAAAATCAAAAGTTATTTCTCTACAAATTTCAATGTTAATGTACTTACAACATTTCAGGAGACCCATCATATTAAAATTTCTGGATTCACATTGAATTTTGATAGAATGCATTCTAAACATACAATAACAATCTTTATATCAAACTATGTTGTAATGAAAATTTCTAGTGAAGATAGTCCAAATAATAATGTATTAATCATTCAGACAGATAATTTTTAAATATGTAACATTTACAAATCTCCCAATAATATCTCACCTTCTCATTCAGATCTATTCTACTTCTATATTTATAGAAAATTTCAATTCTCATAGAAGCCTTTGGGAATCTGCAAATGAGCTTTAACTAGATTACTGTCTTCTAGAATGGGAAAATTTAAATATGCATTCTCTTTAGAATGCCAAGTAAGAAGGAACATTCCATTCAGACAAATGGAAAACAGAGTTAAGTCCTGATTTATGTTTTGCTTTATGAAAAATAGTTCATTATTTCCTGATGAATTGATAAAAATTCCACAGCCAACATAAACTAAATTTAATCACTCTTGGAATTCACATTCCTAGAATTAATCCTATCCTGTTCCAAGATGAAATTTAAGAAAACCTAACCAAGTCAATATTCTGGGTAGGTTAAATGGAACATTAATAAAAGTGCACCAATTCTATTTTGCTATGCTAAGTTTAACAAACTAATGGCAACAGCTGCCAAATGGTCCATCCCTCAAGAATATTGAAAAATTCATTCCAAAGTGAAACAAAGTCAGAAAAGTTTTTTATAGTCAAAATTTATAAAATTACTGGATGATAGTAAAAAATATCAGCAAAGAGACAATAGAAAATCAAAACTTCAAAGACTTGATCCTTTTTATTATAAGTTTTGTGGTTGTAGAAACACTCATAAAAAAATCTATTATCATAACTAATTAGATTGCAAATCTTATATATGATACATTTCTAAATTCAAGATTGACTGAACAAGAAAAACTACTAAAAAAAAAAAAGAACTGCTAATTCCTCTTTCATAGTCTTTCTTTAATATCAGTTTAACAAAATCATCAGGGATTTGGTGAATATGAACTTTCTCTTGAATGTCTTAATCAGAAAAAAAACCCATACTCCAAAATTTGTAAAAAAAATTCAAAACCTAAAGCCAAAGAATGAATGGCAAAATTATGTAGCAACACTACATTCCAAAAATTTGGCACAATAGTAAAATTACAGCAGTCTTAAAATTAACTTAACAATCATCAAAAAAAAATGATTGTTCAATATTATTATGTATTTTCTACAAGCTATTGGGAAAAATAATACAAATAAATATTTTGCCAGTAGTTGAGGCCCATCTAGATAGAACAGACTGGATTTAGATAATGAAGAAAGTGCAGTGAGCAAGTTTTTTTCTTTAATAACTCATACTGAAAGGGGGATTTTCAAAATGAATTTAAAAATATACTATTATTGATTTAACTTGAACTTATGATTCTGTTGGAAAAAATCGTATTTTAAAAATCCTACAATTCTTAAATGCAAAAAAAAATCATTAATTCACTTGAGAAAATGCCTACAATAAAAAAATTAAAGTAACACTAAATGCCAATGGTAATGGACACAACATTTTACATCTAGTTTATTTAATACACTCAGCAATAATCGTTAAAAAATAAAATACAATAAATTCATCAAAGCTGATGACTTTAAAAATGAGACCAATTCCACAAATAAAGACATTTTTTTTTTAAAAAAAAATTGTAATCTTATTTCTGATCCAATAGCAGCAGCAGTGGGCTCAATAATTCATCTACGTGAACATAATCTTTTGCAACTATAGATTCGAAACATAATTCTATCTTTTGCTACTTAAACATAAGTTTGAAATTAGCTTAACTTATTCTCCACAAGTCTAATTAAAATCAAATCTCAAATAATTTTCAGAAATAACATCCAATAAGAAGTGGTTGTAAAGTACTTGCATCACAACTTGGGATTGTAATAAAAAAGTTTTGCAGCCAGCTTCATTTAGCAATAGAATATTCCACTAGTGAATGTTAGGCCTACATCAAATTTCTAAATATTCAATTAAACATTAATGGACACTTAAGTCTACTCCTTTGCAGTATCTTTCAGTTCTTTCATATATTTTTCAGCAGATAATAGAAGTTGCCTTAAGGAAAATATATTGTAACAGTACAGAAAATAGGGGGTTAAAAAGGGAGAATCTGGGGTTACAAGGTCTCACAATTGAGTAGCCATTTGTAACAGTACATCACATTAGGGCTGAATTATAAGGAGATGGGAAACAACTATCATTCCCAAATAAACAAAATATATAATTAAATATAAAAGAAATGATAATGAATATAATGAGCATGAGAAATCAACAAAGAACTAATTATACATTTACCCAGAAATACAAAGAATAATAATAATCATTTATTATCATGAATGACCAACAATAAAACAGATCAACAGTTAACCTTGTGATGGAATTTGAAATGGGTCTACTATAGACCAGACTAATTATTTAGCCACTGCCAAACTTAGGGCAGCAATACAATACAATAATTTGGATGGACAGATTCAGGTGCTAATCCATCAGAATATATAAAAAATTGAATAATGCTGGTGTACTAAAACATGATGATCATCATCAAGTGCCCTGGCCACATAGTATCCTTAATGTATTGGCAACCTACACACTTAATTACAAATTAATAATAAAATATAGTGCCTGGATTTTAAAAAAATATATCTTTGTGCCATCCAGGGTTATCTGGAGTTCAAACACTAGACATAAATCCCTATTCCATATAACTAACTGTTATGCTCTAATCTAGCTCAGGAAGCACGGAATCTATAGAGTTTTACTATGAGCAAAAGATAAATAAATAAATAAAACAGCTTATTCTAAATCACTTCAAATAATTCATAGGTTACCCTACTATAAGTAAATAGTTTTATTGGGATAATTTTTTTAAAAAAATCTAGAACACTAAGCTGTCTTGAAATAGTCACACACCCTCACAATTCATGTAACACATAATTGGAAGGAATAAAGATATTAAGACTAAAAAATATTTTTAAAAAAATTATTTAATAACTGACTGATTAACAATAAAAGAAAATAGCATGAGAGTATGAAATTTTAAATATTTATTTCATCAAAAAATAAAATTTTGTTTCATAAAAATTATAATTAACCAGTTGATTTTTATTCACTAAATTAACTTTTAATTCATTAAATCATTTCTTTAAATAATTTAGAGTTGATTAATCTTTTGTTAAGTTTTAGGAGGTAAAAATAATGTTCACACAAAAAAAATTAAATTTAAAAAAATTAAATTTTCTAAAAAAATCTGTTTCATAATTTTTAAGAGAAAATTGAATGGATTAAAAAAAATATGTTTCACATATTTGAAAACATTAACTTCATGAAAATATTTAAAATTATCAATTCTTACAAAAAATTACTTTTATATATATATTTGGACCCACAACACCAAAACCGCCTAACGAACTTGGGGGGTTCTGTATCGTGTCAGCAAATTTCGCCCTGGTCCTCTGTTTGCTAGTTCCTTTTCGGTGCGGTGGTGGGAGAAACAAAAGACTCTATACTAAGATAAGTTTGGGTGGCTAATTAACTCTATAAATTTACAAAAGAAATGCAGAAAATATATATATATCTAGACGAGACAGTGATAGGAATCAAATAAAATAAGAGATAAAATTTGTTTTAAATAATTGCACACAATTTATTTATATAAATATATATATAAGACCCACTGTCTGTTATATGAGACAGGGACGCGTATTGAATAATTATTGGCATTTATATTTCAGTAATGACAAAAGGGTTTTAAAACAGAGTGATATATTCTATTCCTCGGGCTAATAGCATTACGATAATGTGTTGACGAGATAGGAATATGTGGAGGTGCTTGAGTAAATAGACAAGTTTAAGACAATATTTGAAATTAAATGTTCTAAAATATTTATTGATTTGAGAATAGTGCGGACTAAAGCTACTAAGAAAACGGGGAATGGGATCAAAGCATTTATTTGAGAATAATATAAGTCTTCTTTTTACTATAAATGAAAATATAGTGTGCATACACACAAAACATACTTTTAACTATAGTTTTATTTATCTGTGTAGTCCTTCTTTCCAATTATAATTTTCAGTTGAATTTTCTTCTTGAAAACTTCTACACATGAATATGATTAATTTTTTCTTTTCCTGATGTGCAGTATTTCTGGATTAAAAAATAGCAAGTTTTATCCATTTCTTACCACTAAAATTTCCAGGTGACAATAACACATACAGAGACACATGCTCTTGGTTGAAGAACATTATTTTAAATGGTAACTTCTTTACATTTTATTCCAGTGAAGGCCAGTTACATGGAGGGAGATGATGTCTAGTTTTTAACTGAATTTAGCATATGGTTTCCATTGTAGAAACCATTTTTTAAGCTAAGTATGCTAAAATCTTGTTTAAAACTTCTGTGCTATGCAATAGTTTAGTTAAGATTTCTGACATATTATTAAACAGCTAAGTTAGGAATAATTTCTTCTTACGAGACACTTGAGTCTTCTGACCTATTTACACCTATATTATTTTTTTCTAGAACAATCTTGCCTACAGGGCAATCACAATCAGTCTCCAACATAACAATTTTTATAACAAACAATCAGGTAAATTTTTATAAACACAATTGCTCAGCTATTTCCTTCCTAAAACATTGATATTAAAAAACAAGTCAAAAAATTACAAACACAATTGTTCAGCTATTTCCCTCCTTAAACTTTGTCATTGAAAAACAACTCAAGAACATAAATTAACTTCATAAAATTACTGACATTCCTTTTTAATTAAACAAATTTTCTTGCAGAAAGAAAACAAGGCACTCATTTGATTTTTTCATTGAAGAGAGATAAAGAGAAAAGAAAAATATACTCTGACTAATTAAAAATAAAATTTACCAAAAGTGATAAATCTTATTTTTTCCTTCTTAAAAATACTGTTAAAAATAAAATTTTATCTCTTTTTAAGGTTAAAATTAATATCTATTAAATAATTTACAAAATATATATATATATATTTTCATAGTATTTTTTTTTAATTTTAATTTTAAAAAAATTAAAAGCAACTGGTAATTAAGTAAAATTATTGAAGAGAGAGAACAAAAAAATTATTTATCTCATTTTATAATTTTCTCTTCCTTCTACCAACATTTACAATTTATAATACATATTGAGATATGCAAATTATGATTAAAAACAAGTTTGACAATTATTTAAATTGTCTAGAATGTTCCTACTATCATGTGGGAATAAAAGTAAAACATTTAATTAAATAATCCTAAACTAAATTTTAGGAGCATTCTGTCAACTATATAATTATTTTTAATTCAGCTATGTAACTAAATGGTTAAAATATAAAAAGCTGTTAGGTAGATTAGATGAGGCAATATCTCAAAATATAATTTCCCCAGTTTATGCTTAATCTCAAATCAAAATCCCCTTTCTAGCTGTTCAATCAATTTTTTTGCAAACAACCAAAGATTTATATATTTTTTTCAATTGTTGGATTTCCCAACAATAGTCATTTAAATTTGATCTTCCTAGACATAAGTGGAATCTTATTAATAGATCAGGATAACCCATGGTCTGTGCATTCATTTGCTTCAAAATTACAATTTAGCAATCCCCAACCTATGTAAACATAAATTAATAACCCACATAGTCAATGTCTTTCAAATCTATCAATATGATTAATAAAATCATCAGTGAAACCATTTCCTGCTTGAAGAATTTGAATAAAGTAAATAAATATGAAAATTAATGAGATCACAAATAAAGATAAGTGTACATGAAAAACCTAACCAAAACAATAAATAAACTGATAGAGAATGCAATAATTTAGGGAACAGAATAATACAAAATGAATCAAAAATATAAAATAGATATTTGTGAATTTGAAATTAGTAGTACAGGTTTGTGAAACTTGAGTGTTATATTTAAGATGTATTTTTTTTTAAAATTATACTTCTCATCTTAAATTAAAATCTATGTCTCAAACAAGTCTTCATAACATGGAAGACTTGGTTTTCTTCATATCTTTATTGTTTCCCATTTTACAGTGCTTTCTTCTACTTCTATGGCTTAAACTAGTGAATGTTGATCATTGCCGTGAAAACAGAAAAATGTAATTTCAATTGAGTGAGAGAAAACAATCACCAACTATTCTCATTCAATATGCTGAAAATTTAATGAATAAACAAAATATTATTTATATAATCATTAGCATCAACAGAAACTTAAATGGTTCTAATAATAATAAGAAATGATTAATTAATAGAAAAGTAATAATATGCAACAAAAAAAAAAGTTTATTTGATTTAGACAAAAAAAGAGTTAATAAAAAATATCATTTGATAGAAATAAAAAAATGACACTTTAGATAAAGATGAGTCATGTAAATGAGGCTATAAAAAGTAGAAAATTTTCATGACAGTGAGAATAAAAATAATAGATATAAAAATGCAACAACTATACAAATTCTGTATATAAAAAAAAAAATTAGTTTAGTTTGCAGTGGATTGCTCCAAGCTTTATTGTAGGCTAGATTAAATCATATTGATATTCTAATGAAAACCTTAAACCTAAAATAATTACAAATAAAATTAACAATTCTGAGCAAATAAATAATAATTTCAAATATATTTTTACCAGAATGACTAATGAATGATTGTTTCTATAGGAAAAAAGGTAAAATTGAAATAATAGTAGCCATGGTTACAGTTGTTTATTAAAGATATCATGTGTATATAAAATTTTAAAACAAATGTCAATACAAAATAAATACTTTAAAACGAAATATAGAAAAAAAAAAGGCAAAATTTTTAATCTAAAGCGTTTTTAAATATGAGGTTGTATTTTATTTTTAAAAAATGTTTTACTGAATGTAAGTATTGTACTTTATTGTTACATTCATATGAGAAATTTGATAATATTGTAGAAATTTATCTTTTCAATTTTTATAGAATCTAAAAAGGAGATAGAAAACAAGAAAATTAATACTACTGATAACAAAGAATAACTATGCAACATATAATAATGAAAGATTATTGCAAATTTATATATATTTTATTTAATAGATTAATGTGCGGTTTTTTTTATATCTATTTCCTCCTCAAAGCATTCTTAAAAATATTAGTTTTTTTTATCAACTTTTAATGATGCAAGTTACACAAAGATAGATTAAATAATACATTGTGTAAAATGACTAAATAAAAAAAAAGGGATTTTATATAAGAATTGATGAATAAAGTTATTATATTTGAACATTTAAATAATGAATTATTATATTTCTTTAAAATTAATCTTAAATATTAAAGTGAAATGTATAAATATATAGGTTTTTCCTAACAACAAATATATTTTCATTTATAATAATTTGTTGCCCTGAATAATTTTGAAAACAATTAATAAATTCAAGAGTTAAAGATCTCTAAATCACTTACCAATTGAAAAAAGTAAAAAAAAAATCCATTTGGTCAATTGAATGAAATTGTGCACAAACTGACATTTAAATGTTCATATATCTTATAAACTCTCAATTACAAATTAATTTACTTACAAATTTTATTTTTAATGTTTAAAGCTATATGACACTGATGGAAAAGTGAATTCAACTTACGCTCAAAGTTCTCTTTAAATTTTCACATAAATGGAAGTGCTATTTCACTACAATATATTTCCAGCACACATATAGTGATAATATAAGGTTTAAATATTTTAACTAAATTAAAGAGCTGTAATGTCTATGTATAATGAATCCTAATAAAATATTAAGCCGCAGACGCAAGTATATAATGGTTGCATCAATAGACCAAGATAATCTTTTGTACTAATCTATTTAAAGAATTTTAAAACTTATGGCAATTAAAAAAAAAGATTTTACACTCAGCTTATTTTAGTTTAAATAAATAAACATATTTATATATCAATGATTTAAAACTTTAAAAAAAAAAAGTTGTAAATAAAAAACTTGAAATGGCAATCCAGTCGGAATTTAAAGCTGATATTGTCATTAGAAATACAGATAATTAAAAAGTCAGCCAAGACTCCCTTATTTCAAATTTCTTTTCAAATTCTATTTTAAAAACTATAAATTTGCAGATAAAGTTTATTTAGTGAGTTATACCACTTTAGAATATAAGTTATTGGATCAGAAATAGACAATATAATATTTGAAATATCATAAATAAAGACAATAAATATCAATAAGCCGGATGATTACCTTTTAGGTGGGCAGTAACTAAAGTTTCAAGAATATCTAAATGTCTCTACTATTAATCACTGATGATATTATTAAATATAGGCTATCCTATATTGATTTTCTATAAGTATTGTGTAGAATGGGATCTTTTACAATCAAATATTAGAGCATCACTATATTGAACAATAAATAGACATTTTATATATCATAAAAATCATATATAATCAATATTTCCAAAGTTTCCTCCAAGAATATTAGAAAACAATATCATTTTTAATAATATTTGATATAAGATGAATACCAGTTGTAAGATAAAAATTTAAAATTAATCCAATGCAGGTAAATCACTTGAAGACAATATTTTCAGAGCAAGGATAAAAATTATTTAATAAACACCCCTGTCTGAGGGCATCTATCAGTGAGTTCTAAATGACATAACTCAATATATCAAGAAGACTCACATAAAATTGGAATAGATGCAAAATGTAAATTTAATGAAAAAAAAAAGTGAGCTGGAATTAAATAAAGTTATTGTACCCAAAAGTTTAAGCATCAGAAACTGATGTCCTATACAATATGCCAGATTTCAGTAAGACATCTATTATATTATTAAGAGTCATAGTGAGGAAACACTTTAATGAGAAGATGAAGATTTATAATTAATGATATTCAATATCTCAATTTTCCTCTGTGGTTTAATTAACATAGTGGTAAGATGTCAGATTCTAGAATATGGGGTCTTAGGATTGATTCCAATGCTGGCAAGCCCTTTTTTTAACTGAATAATTAATATGGTTAAGTAATTATTCCAGGAATGTCTGTTATTTTGACTCAAAAAAAAAGTCAACAAGGTAATGGAAGACAATATGGAAAAAATTCCAAATTTAGTGATTAATTAATAATTGATTACAGACTATAAAAGAACAGAAAATTATAGAATTTTTGGAGATAATGGACATTTAAAATAAATTATTGACTCCTACTTTATAATTTCATCAAAATTCATAATCCAATGTGAATTTAGTTTGACTATATTATTAATATTAAACCTACAAATTACATCATGAAATCAGATGTAAAATGAAGAGATTCAGTGATATGACATAAAAGTGAACATTCAAAAATAAAATAATGTTAGTGATGCTTATCAAAAGTTGAAAAAAAAATAAGTGTAAGATGATTTCTAAGGTATATACAAGATAATAAAATGTGAATTAGATAACAGTGGTTGAGCTATGTTAAAATCAATACCAATTCAGAATATTAGAAATTATTGAAAGTTACAAGAAATAGCAGGAAATTCCTTTCAATACTCTATAGCTCTAGTTATAACAGTCTCCTTATCTTTTCTAAAATTCTTCCCATTAAGAATAATATGAAAAAAGAAGTTAATCAATTTCAGTCTAAAAATATATAGAAGAAAAATCTCTAAATTAACTGAAGTAGCAACCAATGGACATAATAATTACAAATAGCAATATCATTTGAAATTGTGTATGACAATGAATCAAGGAAACAGACTGGAAAAAATTATAAATAACCTCAGTGAAAATTAAGACACAATTTGATTTACTGTAGTATTAATACGATAATATGAACAGTGGTCAATAAATAAGCAGTTCTTGATCATTATAAAGATAAAAAAATAAGTGTCAGTATAATTTCCTAAAAATATATATAAAAAAAACTTTATTTTAAAAATCCAATCGTGGCAAATAAACTATGCAACAGTGATTTAAAATGAAAGTCGTAGAAATAAAAATATTTACGGACCATAATATAACCAAGTAGGAAGCATTTACTTTAAAAAAAAACAAAAAAACAAACAATATGTAATCGTGTTCATTAGACATTAGCAGTTATAATTAGATAAACTACATATATTTTATGAGTTTTTAGTAAAAATAAAAGGTAGTTCTGATTTACGCTACATGTGGCCACGGGGTGATACTGCAGTAGTATCAACAACCGGTAAGAAGCCTGCAAGCGATAAATAAAATTTTCAAAAATGGCTGAAATCGACAATGTGAAAAAATAAAAAAATCACTAAAACCATAAAAAAAAAAAAATGCCCGAGGCAATCAAACAAATATATCGAAAGTACAAATTATAAAAAAAATAAAATTAAAAAATGGAAAAAAAACCACCCAAATCATAGAAAAGAAATGCCCGAGGCAATCAAACAAATATATCGAAAGTACAAATTATAAAAAAAAAAACCACTCAAATCATAAAAAAAAAATGCCTGAGGCAAACAAACAAATACATCAAACATACAAATTATAAAAAAAGGAAGAAAATACTATAAAATTCAAATTAAAAAAAACAGATATACATAAAAATAGAACCCCCCTCAAATCAACAATTCGTCATTTCTGAGGCAATGTATATCAAAAATAAAAATGACACATTTAATAATTTGTACTGCTACAAATAGAAGTTGTTGAGATTATTTTTATTTCTTGTTTAGTTAATTTTAAAACTATACATATAACGCATATACGTAAAATTATTTTAGCGAGCCTTAATATATATAACGCAAATACGTAAAATTATTTTAACGAGCCTTAAAATATCTGTTTATTTTTATTATGACATATTCAATAATTTGTACTGCTACAAACAAGTTGTTGAGATTATTTTTATTTTTTGTTTAGTTAATTTGTTACTACCAATGATTTTGCATCGAAGTCTAAAAATTTCAACTCTCTTTTTGTCTATTTTTTTTTGCGGAACTAAACTGTGACGTGTAATGTACAGAATTGTAAGTAGATTCTGTTTTTAAATCCTTAATTAATAAATGTGTACAGATTTAATTCTGTAAAAAGGTCTGCTGTTAATTTGTATTATCTTTGTTTTATTTTTTTAAACCAAATAAGGACTGTTACTAAATCTGTTGTTATTACTTAAGTGTGCTAAATGAAATCTATTTGAAAAAAAGCTTCTCCATGAGATGGGAAAATTTGAACTTTATTACTTACGGCTGCAAGAAGACTGAAAAAACCTGCTGCAAGTCAGCCTTGAAAAAAATTGGGTAAGAATTTTTCTTGAAGATTTCTTCAAATCTATTTTTAAAATATTTAAATGCTTTTCCATAATTTGAAAGCAGAATATAATTAATTTGATAAATATAAGTTCCATGTACATTTATTATTGCATTTTAAGATATATTAATTAATGCTTTAGAATCTTTTTAAAAAGTACTTATTTTTGATGCTTTTACATAATTTGAAAGCAGAGAAAAAATTAATTTGATAAAGTTTTGGGAGACAATTAGAACCTCTCTGGTGTAATGTTCTTATTGCTTTTTAGAAAGTCTTTTATTTCTTTATTTAAACTGATGAAATTTAGTATATTTTTTTGAACACTACCCCAGCCTCCATTGTTGTTCATTTGATTTGGTCATTTCAATTTGTCTATTTGTTGTTTGTTTTCTATTTTCAACCATTTCTGTTTTTTTAATTTGAATTTTATAGCACTTTGTTGTGCTTTTTTTTTAATTTTCGATGTATTTGTTTGATATACATTGCCTCAGAAGTGACGAATTGTTGATTTGGTGGGAGATCATATTCAGTTTACTGTTGTTTGTTTTCTATTTTCAACCATTTGTTTTTTAATTTGAAATTTATAGCACTTTGTTGTGCTTTTTTTTAATTTTCGATGTATTTGTTTGATATACATTGCCTCAGAAGTGATGAATTGTTGATTTGAGGGGGGGGGGCTATTTTCACGGATATCTGTTTTTTTTTAATTTGAATTTTATAGTATTTTCTTTTCTATATATATATAATTTGTACTTTCGATATATTTGTTTGTTTGCCTCGGGCATTTCTTTTTTATGATTTGAGTGTTTTTTTTTCCATTTTTTAATTTTATTTTTTTTATAATTTATACTTTCGATATATTTGTTTGATTGCCTTGGGCATTTTTTAAATGATTTTAGTGATTTTTTAATTTTTTTTTTCACAACGTCGAGTTCAGCCATTTTTGAAAATTTTATTTATCACTTGCAGGCTTCTTACCAGTTGTTGATAGTACTGCAGCGTCACCCCATGGCCACATGTGGTGTAAATCATAACTACCAAATAAAATAATATTGTGCTAAATTCAAAAAATAAATCCCCATAGTTCATATAAAGAAGATTACAGAAAAGTCTTTAAACAAAAAATCATATTGATAAAAAACTATAAAAATAGACTATTTAAAACAACTGAATAACTTAGGAATGTGAATATAAATTTAAAAACTATATATATTTTTCAATATGAACCATAACAGCACTAATTAGTAATTTAAAATGTTTTATCAGTGAAAACTTTTTGCTAAAGTTTAATTTTTTTTCATTTTTGAGCCATAAAGTATTTTGTTAAAATGCAAAATACTATGTTAAAAAAAACAACAAAAAACACAAATTATCAAGCATTGGTGGTCGAGAGGTAAGCTACAACTGCTTTACAAGCAGTTGTCCCAGGATAGTGGGTTCACTTCCCGGCTGATGTTATGACACATGAGGGAAAAAAAACAAATTATAAAAATTTTATAGGGTAACACTGGAATTATATAAAATGTTTAACACTAAATTTATAATCTAAATGATAAATTAAACAATATTTCAATTTAATGAATTTAAATTTAATTATGACAATTAAAAATACAATATAAATAAATAACTTCACAAACTTCTAACTTCTTTTCAAAAACTTTATTTCCATATATTAACTATATGAACATATATATACAATTGCATATTATACATTTCTAACATTTCAACTGTTTTTTTCTCCATTAGTCATTTTCAAGGACCTCTAACAAAAAAATACACATCTCTACATAATACTCTAAATACAAACATCTTTCATATATTAAACGTTAACTCGTCAAATTCACAATAATAAAACATATTAACTATACATTATTATATTTTACTTACATCTTCCTCCTTCTTCTCCCTTTATTATAAAACTTACTTTTTACATATTAAGTATAAATTTTCAAAAAAATATTAAAAACCATCTAAAACACCAATAAACAAAATACTATTTATATCCATTTAACCCATCCCTAATTACAAATTTACTCCTCCTTTAACTATTTTATCTAACTTCTATATCAATTATCTACAATTCCTATCTATACTTTTAAATCTATTTAAAAATTAATGTGAATTATTTCTCAACTTCCATATCAATTATTTGCAATTACTATCTATACTTTTAAATCTATTTAAAAACTAATGTGAATTATTTTTCTGTTGGGGGTGGGTTAAATGGATTTAAATAATATTTTGTTTATTGGTGTTTTAGATGGAGGGAAAAAGATGTTAGTAAAATATAATGTGAATCTGATGTGTTAATGTTTAATATATGAAAGAGATTTGTATTTAAAGTATTATGTAGAGATATGTGTTTTTTTTTGTTATAGGTCCTTGAAAATGACTATAATGGGGGGGGGGGAGACAGTTGAAATGTTGGAAATATATAATATGTGATTATCTAAAATACAAGGAATAAATCCTTATGTTGTTTTTGCAAATTAAAAATAAATCCTAGATACAATAAAATATCTTTAATATAGTCATATAATCATAACACATAAAAATAACATATAAAAGCTCTTTTCGGCAAATTTTAAATTTTTGCCCTTTTCAATATGTCTTAATTACAAAAATAACTTATATTGCATACATAGTGACATCTACCGGCTCTATATAAAATTAACTCAAGCCTATAATTATACTTAAATATCCTTATAATAACACATATTATACAACCCTCAATTCATTTTTCATTATCCAATTATTAGTTAAATTAATTGACATTTTATGAATGTTCATACAATTATTTCTGTTATAATTTATGTAATTGGTTTCGTATACCTTCCTTCTATTAATTTCTTTAATATAATTTAATCAACTTATATTCTTAACACAATCTATTCTATGTCCATATTTTAAGTAGTGAACATATAAAATAAAAGATAATATAAAATATAAAAAGGATATAGTATATAAAATTAGTTGTGGGGTTTGCAGTATGGTTTATTATGGACATAATGCAAAACAATTAGAAGAAAGGGCTAAAGAACATAATAATGCTATTAATAAAAGAGATGACAGATCTGCATTATATGTCCACTACTTAAAATATGAACATAGAATATTGTGTTAAGAATATAAGTTCATTAAATTATATTAAAGAAATTAATAGAAGGAAGGTATATGAAACCAATTACATTAATTATAACAGAAATAATTGTAAGAACAGTTATAAAATGTCAATTAATTTAACTAATAATTGGATAATAAAAAATGAATGGAGAGTTGTATAATATGTGTTATTATAAAGATATTTAAGTGTAATTATAGGCTTGTGGTAATTTTATATAGAGCCGGTAGATGTCACTATGTATGCAATATAAGTTATTTTTGTAATTAAGACATATTGAAAAGGGCAAAAATTTAAAATTTGCAGAAAAGAGCTTTTATATGTTATTTTTATGTGTTATGATTATATGACTATATTATCAGACATAAATAAATTAATTATAACAGAAATAATTGTAAGAACAGTTATAAAATGTCAATTAATTTAACTAATAATTGGATAATAAAAAATGAATGGAGAGTTGTATAATATGTGTTATTATAAAGATATTTAAGTGTAATTATAGGCTTGTGGTAATTTTATATAGAGCTGGTAGATGTCACTATGTATGCAATATAAATTATTTTTGTAATTAAGACATATTGAAAAGGGCAAAAATTTAAAATTTGCAGAAAAGAGCTTTTATATGTTATTTTTATGTGTTATGATTATATGACTATATTATCAGATATTGTCATATATCATTTTGTTGTTACATAAAGATATTTTATTATAGTTAATATATGGAAATAAAGTGATTATATATACATATGTTCAGGATTTATTTTTAATATGTGATTATATATACATATGTTCATATAATTAATATATGGAAATAAAGTTTTTGAAAAGAAGCTAGAAGAAGTTTGTGAAGTTATTTATAATGTTAGAGAACATATATATTTTAAAGAAAAAAGTGATTGCTTAATTTGTTATTGTAATATATATTAAAAATACAATGTACAATCAATTTAACAAGTTTTTTTTTATTATTATTAAATCTGGTTCTTTTATTATCTTCTCCATACATTTCAACTGTCTAGTAATCTTCTCCAGATTTATAAAAGACAATTCTTACATTAATTTTTATGACAAGTTTTGTAATAAATATTTTCAATACATATATTTAATTCATGAACTATACATACGTACATAAATATTAAGTACAACCAAACATTGTATTAGTAATAACAAATAAAATAGAAAATCATAAAATGTTAAATATTAGTAAAATAACAAACATATACTAAAATTCACTACATGATCATGGTAAAAGTTTGTTATTTTACTAATGTTTAAGGTTATAACATTTTCTAATTTATACCCAAATATATACTTCATTTGAAAACATAAATACATATATGGATACAAATACAATACAGATATATAGATATACCAATTTGTATTGCATGAAGAATTTTTTTTTTTTAAGTGTGCATAAATTCATGTGCTATTACTTTCAAAACTAAATATATGCTATACAATAATTGATTAGTTATGGTATCTGATAAATATATTAAAGCGATGTATTATCATCATTCATATGCCTAAAGAAGAAAGACTTTATAACAAAAAAGCATTAAGTCAAATAAATTTTTTACTTTGGGGAAATATATATATATTCTACTTCGCTTGTGTGTGTATCACAATTGTCCTCAAAGCTGTATATTGTTACCAAATAGATAATAAGAATGAACGAGCTTAGCGCTTTCGAAGGGTTCAGCCTTCATAATCATGGCTTAATTGTTAATAAGGTTAACAATATGCAAATTATACTGATTATGCTACACATTCCATTTTCTTGACAAAGCATAGCATGTGTCTTTCCTGTTTATGGCATCTTTGTCTCTGGAGATGAAGAAGACTTCCTTGACTTTTCTTTTGAGGTCATGTCTCTCTCTCTGCATATTATTATGGGGTTGTCTGGAATACACTCGTCATGGCTTGGATTCTGGTACTGAAAGAAAACCGAATAGGTGGAAAGTTGATTGAGAGCTCTATTGAATGAGTATTTGTGTTGTGCCAACAAGGCTGGCCCATGGGCTTACCACTAAGTGGCATAATCAACAGCATCTTCCTGAACTACTACAAGAAGATCATACCTGGTTTAAACCCTGCATGCTTTCTAATATACACCAGATATGTGGACGAACTATTCATCACCACCATCCCAGAGGTCATCACACAAATCAAAGTTGTATTGGAAGCCAGCACAGCGCTAGTTGTGAATGTCACAATTGAAGATGTACTTCAATAAGTTAAATATCTGGATGTTAACATACAAAGGAGAGACCATCATAGTCATTACAGCATGGCAATCAAACCATTGGAGATCAGTGCCACATACACCCCAAGTCTAATGCACCAACAGAACATAAATTATCTGGCTTATGATCTTTTTTGCACAGAAACAAGATGTTATGTAGAGTTGAGACAGACACCAAAGCGAATTTAATAAAATTCAAAGATGATTTACTGAATTTGGGGTTCATGCAACCCACCATTGATAAAAGAATTTTACAGTTTCAGAATAAAGTTTAATACCCACATCAAACAAAATAAAGCTAGATTATTGCTACCATACATCTCCAACTTACATAGTAAATTAC
Organism: Epiperipatus broadwayi; assembly: GCA_028023455.1. Lineage (NCBI taxonomy): Eukaryota > Metazoa > Onychophora > Udeonychophora > Euonychophora > Peripatidae > Epiperipatus > Epiperipatus broadwayi. Next base: position 687,206 of record JAQFVV010000063.1, read on the forward strand.
ATTTTATCCTCAATAACAGATATAAGCTTTGCTTCTGCACCCCCCTCCCAAACTCCATCAACACTAAAGATCAAATTCCAATTTTACAGATCCCCCATACAGTATACAATATTGCATGCTCCAACAATAACTGTAAAGGCTCATACTATGGAGAAAGCAGAGCATCTTTGTCCACATGATTGGCACAACACAAATACTCATACAGTAGAGCTCTCAATCAACCTTCCACCTATTCGGTTTTCTTTCAGTACCAGAACACAAACCATCATGAGTGTATTCCAGACAACCTCACAATCATGTGCAGAGAGACATGACCTCAAAAGAAATGTCAGGGGAGCCTTCTTCATCTCCAGAGACAAAGACACCATAAACAGGAAATACACATGCTATGCTTTGTCAAGGAAATGGAATGTCTAGCATAATCAGCATAAATTTGCATATCTTTAATCTTATTAACAATTAAGCTATGATTATGAAGGCTGGACCCTGCGAAAGCACTAAGCTCGTTCGTTCTTATTTATCTATTTGATAACAATATACAGCTTTGAGGACAATTGTGATACACACGCAAGCGAACTAGAAAAAAGCATTAACTAAAAATGTTAAAAAATACTTGTCAGACTGAAGATGGAGACTATTGTAAATTACTTATCAAGATCTAAGTATAAATAAAATTCCAATGATTTAGAAATAGATTAAAAGGATGTGCCAAATATAGAACCTGATTTTTACTGTAACAAAACATTTAAAAATTATATAAAAAAATTAATGGTTTTCCTTCTCATAAAAGTTAGATTTGCAACCTTAAATTATAGATTTTGGTAGCTTAAATATATGATGTCAAATCTTGGTCTTAATTCTCTTGTCAATAATCTTTACAATCACAATTGTCGTTTATTTTGAAAGTTAAAAAATGATTATACAGAGAAGCTAAAAATTCAGTAAGTTATTTAGTTCTCAAATATATATAAAATCCTAATTCAGTTAAAAAGTGATTATGTGGACAGTAAACATTTTTAGTAGACATAAGGCCTTGATTTTGTTTTGTCACCTTTTACACTTATAAGATAAAGAATATTTACTTCTGAACATCTTGTCATTTTATTCAAATAAAAGTCTGAAATTCCGTTAATATACATATGGTATTTATAGCATTATATTGTTGAACCAATGGATCCTTAACATGTTATCAACTTTATTTTAAAAACACCAAGGTATTTAATATTAGTATAGTTTTTGACTGTTATTTGACTGAATAATAATAACATAATTCTATTAAATCCTTAGTTTCGGATTATAATTTATTTTCCAATAATGCACTAATAAATTATTAACATAATGTAATTATTACCTAGATAGAACTCATTAATTTATTTTTAATTATGTTTAGAAAAATTTATCATATATTTAACTAATTATTCATGGATTTTAGTTTCCTACTAAAGTGTCTCATTTTTTTTTTCATCTACAAAAAACATATACTTCAAAAATTTATTTAGCTTATGCATTTATTAAAAAAATTTAATTATAATATTACCATAAGTTGCTTTATGGTGGCAATAAATTATGTCAAATTTTTATTTAGTCATAAAGAACAATTTACTTGTACATTATAATTTATCATAAACAAAATTTGTCATAAATGACGATTGGAATCAAAAAAAATGTTAAAATGCTCATAAAATACACATTTTATCTAAATCATTTTTACTATTAAAAATGACAGCAAATTTTTTTTTGAAAATTATTTTTAAGTATATTTTTCTATATGTTTATTTTTTTCCAAAAAAAAAAAAAAAAGATAAATATAACGATATAAAATAATTGAGGGCGCATATATATATATATATACACACACACATCAATATTTGGGGTGCATTTCTAAAAATTAGTGCATTAAGCAAATCAACTCAAATGATCGCTCAAATACAAATAGGCAAGTCGAATACATGGTTTAAAATGAGTCAGCATATGAGAGATAAATAAAAATAATTAGAAATAATAATAAATAAGTAGAATAGTATTATAAGTTAAAACGTTACTAACACCCAAAATAGAGAAGTGTAGATATCAGATGGATAGGCAAAAGAGTCAGATAATCATTAGGAAAATAATAAAGGGAAATTTGATGCCTGATATTGGAAAGAACTACGTTGTGATGGTGAAGATTGGTATACTAGTTAATTAAATATTAAAGATAAATTAATAATCTATATTAAGTGAAGAACACTATAACAAATTAGAAATTGGTGTTGATAAGATCAAAAGCTGAAAAAAAAAACGAGGATACTAATAAAAGATATGGACAAGGAAAAATGTTTGAAGTAGTTGGTGATAATAGTTAACAAGCCAGAGAACATAAAGAATTGAAAACTTCAAAATCAAATTTTAATATGGAGACACTTATGGAAATGATGAAGAAGCTAGAAAAAATTCAACAAGTTCTGAAAGAGAATCAGCACAGGTTGAAGCAATGATCAAAGAGAATAAAGAAGAAAGGTGGCAAGCGATGAAGAATCAACAAGTACTGGTAAAGAGACTAATAAAAGAAATAATGATGGAAGATCAGATTCTAATAAAAAAAATGTCCAAAAAAGTGAGAAGAAAAATATGAATAGATGGAGAATCAAGATGAATAAAAAAAGAAACTGGCAAAAATGGAATTTCAAATAATCGAGCATGGAAAGGAAGATAAGACAATAATAAAGATTCGGCAAAGCATAGACAAAATAATAGTAAACATAAAATATGTCAGTGAGGACTAAGATCAGAAAGTGTTGAAAATTAAACAATTCAAAGTGACCATCAGCTGATAAAAATAAAAAAAAGTCAGAAAGAGAAGAAAGAATTGACACAGTGAAAATTTTTTAACGTAAGTCAACTTCTCAGCTACAAAAAAAAAAAATCAAAAAAGGAAATGTTTTCATCTACCACTTAGTATGTACAATAAAGTACACACTAGTGTTAATCAATTTTTGAATATCAGAATATTTGAGAACCAGGTTGATAAACTACCTGTTGAACATTTATACAGCTTAAAGATGTACTTCAACCTCAACATAATGTCAGAAAAGAGTAAATAGACTATATATAGTCTGTAGTCTCTTTTTTTCCATATGTCATAGCATCGACCAGGAGGCAAACCCACAAACATCTGCAACCAACTACTTGCTTGCAAGGCGGCTATGATGACTTCTCGGCTAACAGCTCTTGACCTTTTAAGTTAGTTAACGTAAACTTTTCAAATGTATAGGAATAATTGTTCATCAATTTATGAACAGATGAGTGACAGGAATTCAATATCATGTTACACAAAAAAAGTTTCATTGAGAAGACTATTCCCAATTTTTCAGATGACAAGTAGCTAAATTAAGGATGTTTTACACTTATGGCATAATTGAAGGAGAGATTATTCATATAATTTCACTAAAATCTACCATTGTAGATAGAACAAATGATCTTAAGTGCTGAATGAAAAATAATACAACAGATGGCTGAATTTTGAATGCTAGTATATAAAGCCAGTAAGATAGATCATCTGACAAAATCATGAGAGCAAACTTACATCAACACAATTGAAGTTTGAAAAAAATTAAGACAACAAACTAAAAAAAAATTGATGACATAGATCTTGTGAGAACCTAAAATCAAATAAAGTAGTGAAAATGACTGGGAATAGTCTCAAAAGGTGAATCAATGTTCATTCCCTCTAGCTAACTGTAGCAACGATTCCCTCAAAAGACTTGTTGTCAATATAAATCATGAAGAGAACAATGACTCATTCTTGCTTTGAGACTCTGGAAGGATCAGAGGATTAGTTACTAAACACACTAAATCATATGATAAAATTTAATATGTATCTGGGACTATTGGATATTTCTGTATGCCAGATAAAGCTGACTGAAAATTAAAATAATCTTTGAAGGTGTTGTCATAAAGGCCTTGTTGGACTTGGGCAGTCAAATTTTAGTATTTTTAGAAGAAGTATACCACCATCTTCTTCATATAAACTGCCCAAAATTCAGACTTTAAAATTAACAGCCTCCAGGTAATGTTGGAGAACAACCACAAGGTTAAATTGGCCACAAAAAAATATGGGCTCAAATATAAATTTATAAACAAAATGTTAACCATATATTTTTGATTGTTATCTATGTGACATTGGGATCAATTTTTTGCATAAAACTAGTTGTTACGCAGATGGTTAAAGAAGTATAATAAAAAGTAGTAATGTTTTTGTATCCAGATCTTTATAATTCTTTAAGGATGTGCTGTTGAATGAGATAATATCTTACATGATAATTCGTGAGATTAGTAATTGGTAAGAGATGAAGTGCTTGTAAAGTGGATTGCATTTCTTGGATGTTCTTGGGAGCTTTAAAAGATTTGAGCATATAATCTGGACAGTACAAAATCAGCCATATCAGACCAAATTCTATCCAGTACATCATTAATATAAAATAAAAATAGAACTCAAGCAAATGGTGATTGGAATATTATATCTAAGTACTCTTCCCCATACAGTAATCCCATTAAGGTGTCAAAAAAAGATGGATTGATAAGGTTGTGCTTCAATGTGAGACAACTAAATAAAATAATATATGACCATAATATCCCCCTTCCCTATCCATAAATTGTTAATGAGATTAAGGAAAAAAGTTTTCTTCCACTATGACTTAATTTCTGGTTATTGGCAGATCAGACTTCATAAATATACTGCATTCAGATATATAAAAAAAAATTATCATATCAGTTCAACCAGATGTCATTCAATTTGATCAGTAATGATGCTACACTGCTGAGAGGTTTAGACCAACTTTCATCCCAGAAATAAACCAGATTATAACTGTGCCCATTGATGATGTATTATGCTGTGACTGAAGAAAAAAATAACTATGGAAATGGACTGGTACAAGACTAAGCATTTGAGAATATCAAATGCACATTTTGGAGAAAATAATGTTTGTTTTTCTTGATTTTAAAAACTCTTCACAAATGGACAGTAGTCCTATTATGGATTGAAGTCACATTTCCCCAAATCTAGGAGGGTGACTAAATTGGAGTCTCAATTTTATAAGCCATCTATTAAAAAGTTCGAAAATTAATTATATGGTTGCAAAAAAGAGGCTCTTGCTATAGTATGGTTTTTTCAGAAATTTCATAAGTACTAACTCAGATTATTAGATCACAAAAGCCTTGAATTCCTAAATCACAGTTACTAACTAATAGCCATATCATTCATTGGAGTTTGTTTCAATTATAAAGTACTATAAAGGATCTGAAAATATTGTAACATAATCTCTTCACATTCCACAACATCTTAATGCTATAATATCAAAATCTTTCAATAGACTCAATTAGCATATATGTGAGATCTCATTGCATAAAAAATATGAATGTGCATGGGGACACTCAAACTTGAGAAATGGTAATTTACATGTGTATATTTAATGATAAATGAAAAAAAATGAATAATGAGAAATGAAACTGATTACTATCATTTCATTGTCTTGTCGTTTAGAAGGGGGTATTGTAATGTTTCAAACTTAGCTCAAGTATAGGATGTAGTAGTAAGAACTGTGTGGAAGAAGGTGGCACCTATGGTAATAATGCATTATGTGTTAGCAAAAGGGTCTAAGATCATTTAGAAAATGTATAAAGGGAAGTAGGAAGACATGCATTAGATGCAGATGTATGGATGAAAAAGAAAACAATTCAAGGAGAAATTGGATGGTCAAGTTTTTATAAGAGATACAAAAATTAAAATTAAATGTTCAGTAGATTGCAATTTAAGGGTAGTAAGAGAACAGCCAAAATAGTATTTAGTTGGGTTACAAATTAAGGACAGGCAACAAGATGGATGAGAAAGATAGTACAGTATGCAGAAGATGTGGATAAAGAAATTTATGTCAGTATACTTGTGCAAAAGATGGGATAATTGTTGAGTGTTATAGTAGCAAAGAATGGAACAGAAAAATAGATGCATTAATAAAAAAAAATAGAAAGTTGAAGAGACAGAGAACTAATATGGAAAGTAAAAAGTTTAAATATATATAGAAGTAAACAGAATATAAGACTCAAATAGAATCATTAGCAACAAGGGAATATACACACAAATGAAGACATGTAGGTGATTTAGTCTGCAGTTATGTAAGAAAGGCATGGAAAATATTAGACATCTGCTAATGGAATGTAAATGCTTACAAGCACAAAGGGCATAAATAGTGATGTTGTGTGGTAGAATAAATATAAACAAAATGATTATACAAAAAGTGGGTTCTTATGCTGGATTTGGAAAAAGATGAGAATGAAGATATAAAGGCCATAGAGTGGGCAAAGATAGTATTGTGGAAACAGGATGGAGCAGGATAGAGATGAATATGGAAAAAACTTAGGGTAGAAAATGAAAAGGAAAGGGAAGGTGGCTAATAGGTTTCTCTGGGCATAGTGGCTGAGAGATTCCTGACTTCGCTAAAGGAGAAGCCACAATGCATCACATTGCAAATAAAAATAAATGTAAATTTTAAAGTATTCTAATCTGATCATTACATATTTATAAAATAGTTTATATTTATAAATTTTATAATTTGTTTTAAAATTACAGATAACAAAAATATGAAATATAAAATGCTATTCCAATTATTTTCCTTCATTTTTACATTTTTCAATAAAAACAATTGTCACACTCTATCCATGAAACATTTGGTTCCAAATGATGTCAGATACCAAAACTTGAGGATAATAATAAACCATCTTACAATATGCATTTTAAATACAAGTGTGTATTTAATATATGCATATTGAAAATGTGTGTAACACACACATATATAAGGTGAATGTACTGTGAAAAAAAAAAATTAAGAGATGGTAGTTACATGTACATTCTACCATTGTAGATTATCACATATTATTTAAAAAGAATTAATTATTATTATTTTAAATTTTTTTTTTTAAAAAATAAAAAATTTTAAAAAAAAATTTTTTTTATAAAAAAAAAATTTTTATATTTTAAAAAAAAAAAACATTTATTGAGAAAAATATTAAAAACTTAAAAAAATTTTTAAAAAAAGGGATATATATTTTTAAAAAAAAAATTTTAAAAAAAAAAAAATAAAAAAAAATAATGAAAAAAAAAATATTTAAAAAAAAAAAATTAATATAATTAAAAAAAATATTTTAATTTTTTTGGAAAGGGTTATTTTTAAGATATTTTTTTAAAAAAAATATATTTTAAATAATATTTCTTTTTTTATAAAATATTTTTTATTTTTAAAAATAAAAAAAAAATTTAATTTTTTTTTTTTTTTTTTTTATTAAAAATAATCATGAATAGAATTTCTCAGTGAATATTTGCACTGATCATTAACTGAAAATATTTATTATTCAATCATTATTTTTTAGCTGAAGTATTACTTTCTAAATAAATTATTTTATTTTTCTGTTTTTAAATGTATTTTATTTTTATTTTTTTATTTTTTTGATTTATTATGACAAAATGGAAACACTGATTTAACTTATTCGTGTCCACTTTAGTATAGGGATGGTGGTTCCATCAATCAGTAGTATATATTGCAACTAACACCATTTTTAATTTTTATATGCACTCTTTTTGATTTGTGAATTCTAGATATTTGAATCATAGATATGAAAATCATAGATGGAGGTAGGAATTAATGTAATTCAATTTGGAATAATATCTTTAAAAAATTGTATTTATTAGAAAACTTGTTAATCATACAGCATCCCTTATGTTATCGTTTAAACTAATTTAAAACATACTGTGGTTAATAGATATTTCTAATAGTACACATTTTACAAAATCATTTCATTATTATAACAAACACACTACAATGTAAACATCTAAATGTCTTATTTTTAAACACTATATCAATTAAGTTTTTTTTTATCTTTAATACAATACATTTTTATGCTCATTAAAAATTAAAATCAAATTTCTTTATTTAAAAAACATTTGACAAACTTTGTAAAATACTTCATATATATTAATAACTAAAATATAAAAAAATTCATATAACAATACAATACTAACAAAATCAAAATATTACTAAAATTCTTCCACAACCATTGTTTCATGAAATTCAACTAAACATACAATATATATATACACACAAAACCAAATAGTTTTCTCATCATTCACTTCAAAAACTAACTTCTTTCAACACCAAAGGATGTCTTCCTCAGATTCAAACAATTTTATCATCAAAGTTTCTTTTACCCTTCTTTTCAATCACTTTTTTCATAAAAGAAGAGTAAAAAAAAATTTTAATTATAAAATTTTTTGAATCTGAGGCCATCAATCTCATGAAGATATTCTTTGATGTTAAAGGAAGTTCGTTTTCGAAGTGAATGATGGGAAGGCTATTTTGTTTTATATATATATGTTGTATGCTCAGTTAAATTTCATGACAAGGTCTATTTGTTAATAGATGAAACCATGGTTGTGGAAGAATTTTAATAAAATTTTGATTTTGGCTAGTATTTATGAATTTCTATTTTATTTATGATTACTAGTATATTAGACAGTATTTAATTTTATAATAATAAGTGAACATTTTTCTTAGCATAAATCTAATATAAAATTTGTTTTTGGATAGTGTTATAACAATGAAACAAAAAAAAAAAAATCATTTTAAGAAAAATCTGTTTATATAAATATTTTATTAATTCAAACAAATCAATTATTATTTAGCAGACAGATTTTTTTAAAATACACCTCGACTCTGAACAAAATATAAAAGAACATATAGATTTCAACCAGAAGATAGAGTCTCTAGTGGCTTTATTAAATCTTCAATTCTGCCAATTATAGTCATTTATTCAACAATCATTAACTATGTAAGTTCATGGTCTGTGTTTGTCTATATTCATATAGATCAATAGCTGTCAAATTTCATTTATGAAGGTGATGAGTGCAATGGCCATTAGTCTAACTATGCTAGGAAAATCAAAACCAAATGGCTTTATCATTGTACCTGAAAAAGAAATTCATTTGGAATATCATAAGAATCCTATTTTCTACACTATAATGTTTTGATTGTAGATTCTTGATGGAACAGTCAAAAACGGGATCTTGATTTTAGTCAAATTTTAGGTATATCTTTAATAAATCAACATCTGTTTTTAACAAAAGCTATAATATGACATCATTTATTTTAAATTTGAACCAACAATAGTTTGTAAATATAAACATATATAAATAAATAAATGTGTTCCTAAATTACTGACAATAACAATAGCAAATGTACAAAAGGAATTACTAAAGTAAACAAATAGTTATAAAAATTAAAACAAGTGATGTATGAATTCGGTCAGCAGTAAACAGGATTTGTGTCTGCAGTCTCAGCGATTAGGATGTCTCTTTTTCAACCTTTTCTTTATCAAGAGAAAATTAACACAGCTCAATGTGATAATCACAAAAATATACACAAAAGAATACACCTTTCCAATTGTACATCCTGGAGACAATAGGAATATTTTAACTACTGAAACTATCCACTGAAAATATAAATATATGCTGCACAAGCCAAGACATTTAGAAAATGTTACTGCCATAACACTGTTCTATTCTATTTATAACCTTTTTACTTAATTTTTCCTATAATGTGTCAATGTGCAAGTAGTAGTGATATTAATTGAGCTAATTTTATTTTGGAAATAATTTTGAAGAAAAAAATTAAAAACGGAAATCCATAAATAATATACTGTTTTAGTATATATAAATGAATACACCAAACTTCTTTTTAAATCTTGATTTTTATAGGACTATTATAAAAATATAACTACACACCAATGTTTCGACTATTCTATAATATAGTCTTTTAAATTAAGATTAAAGAAGAAATAATAAGGTAATTTATATTGGTTTCAATATATCATATGATTTGTTTATTAAAGTTAGAAAATTATTTAAAATGATCAATAAAAAATATAATGTTTTCATTTATTCTGATTATAAAAAGAAAAAAAGGTTAGGTTTTTAAATTAATAATAATAGGGAGTGTAATAATTTAGAAATTATAAAATAAGTTTACATAATAAAATGTTTGAACTGTATTAAAAATAATATAGAGATGTCATATGTTGGTACTACAAAAAATAAATTAGAAACCAGATTAAAACAGCATTAGGGTATCTTTGGATGGGTATAGCAATGTAAAAATATTGATAAAGTTTTGAGATAATAGAAAGGGTTTGAGGTAAAGAATATTTTTTTTAATTTTTTTAATTGTTTGAAATATGTGATATTTATATTTATTATTATATATTTGTATTTTTATTTATCACTTGTCCTTGAAAAAGACTATATTATAAAATAGTCAAAACATTGGTGTGTAGTTATATTTTATAATAGTCATATAAAAAACAAAATTTAAAAAGAAGTTTGGTGTATTCATTTATATATATATGAAAAAGAAAAACAAGTTTTATATACATAAAACCTGCTATCGCTTGTATTAATGATCAATAGATGGAGCTTTACCAAAACCTCCAAAACAAGCGTATTCTGTTTACATAAACGTCAGAGTCAATATTCACTGTCTCTTTCATTTTGCTCCACCCTCAGATCAGCTGATTTCAAGCTGATTTGCTCTCATCAGTGAAGAGATAGGAGTTAGAAACTAGACCTAATTACTAACTCCAAGCGTTTATGCAAAACATTTCTATCAGTTCTTGCAATGATATAGATTGCAGACACTTTGACTATGTGGAGAAACTGAACTGATATCAGACCCATATAGCTATCTGGTTTGATAGGCTGAGTTTGAAGACATTAACGTGTCTAAAAAATTCATGCTTGCAAAGTGATAGAAATGTTTTGCATAAATGCTTGGAGTTAGTGTTTAGGTCTAGTTTCTAACTCCTATCCCTTCACTGATGAGAGCAAATCAGCTGATCTGAGAGTGGAGCAAAATGAAAGAGACAGTGAATATTGACTCTGACGTTTATGTAAACAGAATACGCTTGTTTTGGAGGTCTTGGTAAAGCTCCATCTATTGATCATATATATATAATGAGAAGTATGAACTATTTTTGAAAAGTATGTAGATATTTTAAATCCTTAGATTTAGTTTCTCAAATTTTTGTTTTTAATATAAAAAAAAAAAAAAAATAGAAAAAAAAAAAGGTTAATTTTCATAATTAAAACTCAAATTTTTAGTAATTATCAGAAAGCAGATGTTTATTCAGCTTCAAGAGAAAAAAAATTATTCAATGGAAAATTAGTGTTAAAACCTTTATTAATTATAAATAATTACTGAAAGAAAAAAATACCCTGTAGGATAATTTATATTATTATTCAAACATATATTATTTGTTATATATGAAAGTATTAATAAAATATTGAAATTTTGTCACCTTGAAAATAACAGTGTTATCTGGAGCCAAATGCTATATTATGGAATGAACAATTTATTCAAGGGTGATATATCCACACAAAGTAGTAATTATAACAAGATATATTTTAATTAATAAGCATCTTTTGGCAATCACCATTCCTAAAATCCTCTTAATAGTTAGAAGTGATAGTAATAATTTTTCATACATTTTAACTAATAAGCATCTTTTGGCAAACACCATTCCTAAATGCTATTAATAGTTAGAATTGATAATAATATTTCTTTTATGCTAGAAAAATCATTGCTTCCATTTCATGGCAATCCAAAAATTAGCCTTATCATGGCAGCTTAGTTATGAATACTTTGCACATATGTTGAAAAAGTCAATAATTTTCAAATATGTATTGCCCTCTATAGTGATTTGTAATTTTATAGATAAAATTCTTTTTGTTCCTTTCAATAGACAGTTTTCATCCTCTCATCTTTACTGTAAGCAGTCATTGTCACTTTGAAATATTAAAATGTCCTACTCCAGTCAATCAGGCAATTTAATCTAAAAGATTCACGTCAATTTACTATCAAAGCTCTTTACTATCTTCTGTAAAACAAAAAAAAAATATTTTTATAGTACATAGAATTGTATTTGTAAAGAAAAATGTTATAATGGCAATTACTTTGATTTTTATATTACATGCGAAAATAAAATACTGATATGAAGAATATCTTCTCTCTATTTTATTCATGCAATTGTTCATATGCAAATATACATAAAAATTTTGCTCATCATCATTTATCAACTAGTTTATTATCTTTTATATCTAAATTTGAAATCAAAAAACCATTATAGTATTTGTTGTCAGTAGTTTGGAAGTTTGTACTGCATCACCACTTGAGTGGTTAAATATTCTTCTGTTACCTTTAAAGTCTCTGATCTCAATTTCAACAAATGCCAAAATTAAGAGTGGAGATCATTCCTAAAATGGATGCAAATAGAGTACTATCAAATTGAAATCATAATCAATTACACAAAAGATAGAGACAGAATCCTATCCTTAATAACCTTTTTATGAATAATTAAAACTATGCTTGTTAAAAAAAGAAAAAGGAAAAAAAAATCCATCTTCACCCCTAGTTTAATCGATTATGACCTCAAGCCAACAATGTTGTGTTTTTTTATCTAATTCAGGCCTGATTTCCACTCTCCAACTCCAATACTTATTAGCAAATCAAGCTTCATCCAGATCAGAGGTTTCAGAAGTAAATGGAACCAATCCATTTCCAATGATTTTTCTGCCACAGATAAGATGATGTATGCATCTACTAAAGATTTAATATTATCATGATTAGGGTTTGATTTTCATCCTTAATTTTAGAGGTTCATAGCAAGCCATTCTTTGTTAAGATCAGAGGCTTTAAAAATAAATGTTTATGTTAAGTGACAGCTTGCAAGACTTGCCCATTTTCAGTTTTATTACTTGTTATTTATATGAAGTAAAAAAGTTGTAAAATCACAGCCAAGGTAATGAATGCAAGTGAAGCTAAAGAATGGTAAGACCTCACAAATTTTGGCCATTGGGCAGCAATTCTTTTTATGATTTTATATATTTGACTACAACCTAGGTCACACTGTTGGACTGTGAAAAATTATGTAACAAAACAAAGAATCAACTGCCATGATAATATTAAAAGTGAACATGATTTCCTTTTAAGTTATAAATAAAAAATATAAGTAAACTGGGAATAATTATAAATAAAAAATAAAAATAAAAACATTATAGAGATTGATAGCATAATAGAAAAAAAATAGTAAGTTTAGTTTTCAACTTCATGAAAGATACTAACAGAGAAAATTTAGTTTTTATGTTCTACAAATTCTCATTCTAATAAAAAAATATATAGACTTTTTATGTTGCTCTAAACAGACCAGTGAAAAATATATTAAACATAAAAAGATAGTAGATAAATTTGTATATAGATTCAAAAAGAAGAAAGATTTGTGAAATTTGAAAAAAATAACATAAAATAAAAAAATTAACATAAAAGCAGTTAAATGAAGCCAAGGGAAAGTTGAATAATACTTTGACAGACAGAAAACAAATATTTCAAAAATATAATGTATTCAATAGGTCAATATAGAATAAGATAACCTATTAAAAAGATGAAAGACATATATTAAAAAAAAACTAAAAAAATCAAATTCCGGCCATTGATTCGAATGCACATATTTCAATGTTGTTTGCTCAGAAGGAGGCTTGGCACATTTCCAAGAATAATTATGCCATCAGTAGGAAAGAATCTTGCATTCCTCTTTTCAAAAAATGGCTTCCTCTAACTAATTAATGGACTATGCAAATAACGTGCTAATTTTTTAGTCCTTAAACAGAACCTTATTCCCCACCTCTGTTAAAAGCATTGCTACGTTTATGATAATTATTAGTCGAAAGCATGCTAAGCACTACAGTATTGTGTTAATAAAGCTTTGCTATTAATACAGTTTTTGTATTTGTATTACATTTGCGGAGATAAAATGTTTATAATTTTACTCATTAGAGTGTTACAAGATGGATCTCCATCTAAAGCATAAGATGACATTTAAAAGTTTGAAATCAACCTACATATTAAAAGAAAAGATTAAATTTCTTGAAACATGTTGTACCTCCAAGATATTCCTGAACTGTTGTTGTCAGTTGCACATTGTGAAGTCTATTTATAACCATGATAAAATTACCATTCAGCTCAAATCTTTAAAGGTTGCAAAAGAACTTTTAAAAAAAAACAGCAGCTTCGTAAAATGCAGAATGTATTAAATACTCAGCCAGATATTTATGATGAATGCTGTTTGTTGGCTCTCAACCTACAAAATAATTACTCAATGAAGGTTAGGTTTCTTGCCAATAAGCAAGATTTAATGCTTGCTCCTGTTATTAACTATAGTTTTGTCAATTTATCTGTTTTCACTCCATTTGATAACATTGTATACATTCTCAACTTGGTTCACATTTTATGGGTGGGATATGGCAATACCCAATCAAAAAAACTTGCTGCTGATATTGAAACAACATTTAGTGATAACCTGCAATGCGAGATTATCATTGGCCGAATTGGGCTAAGCTACCAAACAAATCAAATTTCAAAACAGGGAGGGGTCTAAAAGTATTTTCACCACCAAGCAATTATTTTTGGAGAATAAGATTATGTGTCTTAAAGAGGACAAAGGTAACTAGTTCATATTATTATCCAATCAAGAGTTTGCCACTAAAATCAATTTGCAAATCCGCAATTTAAAATTTACACTATTCAAATCTTATAACATCAAAAAATAAAAAAAATAAAAAATTCATATCTACTGTCATCCACAAATATTGTGACAAACCTTTTACTAAATGGGAATATTACAACACCTATCCATCTGCGGTTATTCAGACCAGATTATTTGCCAACATTAAACTTCACAAAGAGGGAAGCGCCCTGAGCTTTACGATCAATTTCCATGAAGCCTATTATTACAAAGCTGCAAAAATGATAGGGCAATAAACTAATCGATCTATTTGGCTTTGGCAAATATACAGTAAAATCATTATTCAAATGTCTTGACTGAATTAAAAACATTCACATCCAACAACAAGACTTCCTAGCATCTTTGGACATAATAGAACTTTATGGATCTGTTTTGCACACAGTGTCCATCCAGATTATCAGGCAAACATTGGAACAAGTTAAGAGTACAATGCACAAAAAATAGCTTTTATCATTGATTGTCTGACCTGGATACACAACGATGTCACAGCCTCTTTCAAAAACAAATATAAGATGGAAGAGAGAGGCCCATAGAGCTTCCCATAAATGGGATCATTTATAGTACTTTTCTCAACAAGTTCAAAGAAATGATCCTACCTAAGTACCTTACATTGAACCCTGCATAGCTATACCCATGATACATTGATGATATCCTGATTTGCACTTTGAATTCTCTCAACACTTAAATCTAATAGGATCTCATGCTTGCCTCATCATTAAAATGGACTCGAGAAAATGGAAACAACTATAATGGCAACAAATTTCTTGATTGGTATATTCAACAAGCATGGACTCACTCAACTACAAAATGCTCATGAAACCTCTCCATATAGGCAGTTTCATACACCCAAAATCTATTTCACCAACAGCACACAAATTTGCAGGAAGTAATGCATTCTTATTCAGAAACTTTTATTTTTGTAAAGAGTCTGACCGTAAAAACAATACTGGCACATATATATCTTACCTGTGCAATATTGGATTTTAATTTTCATCTCTCACTCAAACAATTAAAAATTTTTATTATAAAATGTGGCACTTGCTCCGAACAATCAATGATGAACCTTGGCTGTTTTTTCTCTATGTACCCAAAGTCACTCGATTCATAAAATTATTGCTCCCACCCATTGAGTTGAACTCTGCACTCTTCCCCCTTTGTACTGGTAAATCAATAATTCAAAACAGACTACCACAAGATCTTCATTCCCAAATTGTATATAAAATTATATATCAGGATTCTTCATGCCTGTCTGTTTACTATGGTGAATCTCAGGCTAACCTGTTCACCCTATTGGCTCAGCATAAATATATGTATAACAAGACAAAAATACATTTGGATGCTAAATCTGTTTTTTTTTTTTTTGAACATCGATTCAAGTTCCCATATTTCAGCATTGTTTGCTCAGAATGAAATGATACCAAGCAAAAGATCAAGGAGGCTTGGTACATTTTCCAAGGATAATTATGCCATCAACAGGAAAGAATCCTGCATTCTCCTTTCCAAAAAGTGGCTTGCTTTATTAATGCACTATACAAACAATATGCTAATTTTCAGCCTTTAAACAGTCTTATTCCCTCATCTCTGTTACAAGCATTGCTATGTTAATGACAATTATTAGTCAGAAGCATGCTGAGCATACAGTATTGTTAATGTTAATAACACTGCTTTTAATACAGTTTTTGTATTTATATATATATGAAGGAAAGAAAATAATAAGAATGACATACTTCACTAGATTTAAATTAGATCTTGGAGGAAATTATTTGAAAATGCTAAAACAGTAAATAATATTAATAAGATGATAACAAATACTCTAGTAAAAATAGCGATACAAAAATCCAGAAAAAAAGCAGCAAATCAATAAAAAATTTATAATTTAAAAACGATGAATATAAACAAATAAAAAAAAAAAAAGAAATTATAAAAAAAAATGACAATTTACAAAAATTAAATAAGAGAATACTTTGCAAAATGGTATAAAAAGAGATAATGAAGATAAAAATATATATATAATTGAGAAATGGTGAGAAAATCAACCAAAAGTCTTAAAAAATGTAAAATATCATACAGGAATTAGACTATGAGATGAAAGAATGGCATAATTGCTTTAAATAGTTATGAGAAAGACATATAAAAATAAAATAATAACTAGGCAGATAATTACATTTATCTAGAAAAAAAAAGTTTCAGATAATGAAAGGATCATAGATTATTTTTTTAAAAAGTAGAAGATAAAAATATATATAAAAGGCAAAATTATTTAAAAATCGACCAAATAATATGGATATATCACATAAGTGAAATATATCTTAATGATAAGAGTTCTTTAAATTGTAAAATGTAACTCCAAAATTGAGATAAAATATATTATGTTATATGGTCGCAAACAATGGCGAAATTCTGTTGAAGATGATGAATCTTCATTTGTTTGTAATACTCTATTATTCAACAGGCTTTAAGGCAGAGAACTTAGCATACATATGGAGATGTATGAGATTAATATTTTTCAAAAAGATGAAAAGAAGTCATTAGAAATTATTAGCTCTTCTTCACATCATTTTACTAATCTCTTAGACATAAAAATCGTCTAAAAAAAAATCTTTATAAGGTTTCTTTTCTTCATACTTCATCTCGTCTCAATAAAAAATTTACTTGCAATTTGTTATTCTTTTGTACCAGTTATCTTTCTTTTAGTTCTTAATAGATTATCAGTTATTTTCTTATTGACTTCAGTCAAGTCTAAATCATCTTCAAAATGTGTTAATATTTTTAAATAAGTTGATAGTTTTTATCTTTTTAGTTTTTTTCATTAATATATATCTTACATGCCATTAATCAATGCTCACTTCCTGAGATGAAAATTATCAAAAAAATTATAATATTGAAATACATATTTTGTGTTAGTTGAAATATAATCCAATTCTGCTATATCTTATTTGGAAACTTCCACTACTATTTAGCATTTTAAAAGATCATCTTCTACCATTTCTTTCACCATAACTAAGTTTATCCAACATTAAAGTCTCCTATGACAATTTTGGACTATTATTTGGTTTAAGCAAAAATATTTTGTACATCCATATAAAGTCCTTTACTTTTTCATCACAGTGATAACTTATTGAAACATAAACCTGAATTATTTGCATTTGATATCTTATTAATTTAAATAACTAATCCTTTCATTCCATCTGGTAATACCATCATTATCCACTATGTTGTTTTTCCACTTTTTATTTATAATGAATTGTGTTCCATTTATGCTTCCAGTATTTTTGCCTTTATAATAAAGTATATGTCCAGTGTTTAGATCATTTATCTCTGTAAGTTCAACAATATTCCATTAATATCAGGCAGTTATGCTATCAGCTTGTGCAATTTTTGATCACTTGAAAGTGATTTGCAATATACCAACTTCATTTAATGATAGCTGGGGTCAATAACTTGAGCATTCTTAGCACCTTCTGTCTTCATCTGCCAATTACTGCCTTGGATTCTGTGAATAAGATTCACAATTTGTTTTGTTTGTTATGATTGTAAATATTTATTTATATATGTAATTCTTTTGCATACATATGTGTGTATGCTTTATGAAACAAGTTTTTACTTCTTCCCTTTCTTTTATTTATCTGAGTGCACTTTTAGTGACAAACATCATAATCATAACTCTCATTTTTTATAATTTTGCTGCTTTATTTATAATCCATCTTGATTATTCATATTATGTAAATCAGTTGATTTAAATATTTCATCTGTGTGGTAATTGAATATTGTTTTCTCTTTTATTTATCATGTTTTTGTGGTTGGTTATGAACCGAGCTTGTTTTACTTTCATTTTTCAATCGCTGTTGTCTTTCATGATCCCAGAACATGAACTTATATTCTGGGTTGTCTTCAGCATGCTTATATAAATATTTGTGCTGTGCTATTCTGGTTACTATGTTAACTCTTGACTCACCATAGTACGTGTTTGTGTAACCTGGGCCATTACACTGGACCTCATATCCTATCTGTGGTATCTCTTCCTTTTGTAATCTAAGTGAAAATTAATACTATACGTATATAAAAAATCATTCACTCATACATTCACTATGCTTTTTAAAAAAGAATTGAACTGATAATTTAGTTAGAGCTATCAGGCAATTACGAAAAAAATCATGGTACTTCTTAATCTTAAACTCAAAGATAAAATATCAGTAAACTCATCATACTGGCAGAAAGATTTATGTTAGTGAGAATTCCATTCTACTTCATTTATCATAGGAATAATCATATAGTAATTACAGTTGCAACAAGGACATTTGGTCATGCATTTTTTATAAATTTACATGCACTCACCCGTGAACATCAGTTTAAATTGTGAAAGTGGTGCGCTTATGCTTAAAGCTTATCTTATATAAGCCAACCTTACTCACTGTGCTGAGATTAGGGCTTATACTTTTTAAACTGATGCTTAAGGGGTGAGTGAGTATAAATTTGTAAAAAGCACATGACCAGAGGTTTGTTCTCTTCTTTATATTACATATGTAGTCAATGCTATATAAATAGAGTATTTATTACAAGAACATATTTAGTAAATATTAGTAATATGCTCTGCTTAGTTCTTTTAAGATCTCAAAGAGATATCCCTGGGTCAGCATTTTAAAGCCATAATTTTATTAAAGCATATTAAAAAAACAGCCATATTTGATGAAATAACAGCGAGAATAAATAAATCAAAATACACCCAGGTCTCGTTTTATGCGGATTTATTTAATGCAATTTTGAAGTTATGCGATTCATGTTTCTTCTTAATATCTTTGTATGCGGTTTTCTTTTATGCAATAAAAATTATTAGATCAGAAGTCAAGCTCCGATAATGCACTATTACTTTAAAGATTATCAATTTCACGCACTCATGTCATATTTAAAGTAATAGTGCATTATCAGAGTTCGACTTCCATCTAATAATTTCAATATTTCCAGTGTTTTATAATAGTACTGTAATAGATTTTATGCAATAAAAAGTTCATAATTCATTTAAAATCAGGATTTCCCCATTTTATATACACACATTAAATTTTACAAGACTATAATGTAAATCTGTTCAAACGTTATAGATGCCTATACATATGTTGTTGTTTTTGCATTTTAAATCACGTTCTATTTTTGCTTTTTATAAAAAAAGCATGTAATCAATTAATTATTTAGTGTCTGCAAGTTTATTTTTAAAAAGTGAGTAACAGTGGAGGGCACAATCAAATTTGACAATTAAAATCTGATTTTTAATTGCAATTAACAATTTAAAAATTATGTAACGTGATCTGAAATTAAGGTGATGTGAAATGATGAAATTTGATTTTTAAACGGAATTGAAAATTAAGAAATTAAAGACAAAAATAAGAATTTTATTTTTAATTGTTAGTTTTAATTAAATTTTGCCCAACAGTGGTGAGTTGGTGTCTTTTTATTATCATAAGACTAAGTTCTTATTTTTATTTAAACTTTTAGTTTACTCTAACGGAGAGAAAAAAAAACACCCAATAAAATGAATTTCTTTGTAAACAAAAATTTCAATTTTAAATCGCTTAGCGAAATGGGAAGGATCAACAGCGATTGGAAAACATTTTAGTTGTATTTCCTCTTGACTTCATTTAAGGAGAAGCTACAGTATCTCACATCACATCACATCATGACGAATCTGATGTCTCAAATACTGTACATGTATGAAAAAAATGTAAATTACACATAAAAATATATTGTTTTGAATAAAATTAAATACTGTAGTTAATAAAAAAAGTAAAAAAAGTTTGTCTTGTATCAATTTTTTTCAAATTTGAAATTTTTTATTAGTCATATTTTATTTTCTTATTTTTTTTTTTTATACGAATTTTAAAGTAATTTTATGTTGTTGCTTTGCTTTTATGCGATTTTTGGAAAATTAGAGTATGTATCCCCCATTTTTCAAGGTAAGTTAAGTCTATTTTTGTGCGATTTCTTTTGTGCATGTTTTCTGAGGAACCTATCTACTGCGTAAAATGAGACCCAGGTGTAATTAAAAAAAACAAGCAAGTTTTGTCAGACAATTAAATGCTTTATTATAATATTTGAATGAGTCTTGGATAAGAAGATATAAATCAAAAATTAAAGAGATCTACACTCTCAATTTAAATTCTACAAATGATGTAGTTTCTCTTTCATAAAGAATTTATCACTTTAATTTCTAATTTATATCTTTTTATCACACATTATTTCTATTTAATTGTTTTTTTAACAATTGAAATTACAAGAAGTTAGCCTAAATTTCAAGAATTTATTATTAAAATATGATAGAAAACATATTTTGTAAATGCAAATAAGAAACAGTTTAAACTTTGTAGAAGCAACATATATATAAAAGAGCAAGTTAATATAAATTTTTGCAGATAAAAATAAAAAGTATGATACTTAACTTTTTCTACTAGTGGAAAAGAGTCTATTATATTACAATCGGATTTTTGGTTTCATAGTCAGTTCCTCAGTATTTATCTGATAAAAACAGATTAACTTGAAATTTTTATCCTCTAGCTGACAATAGCTAGATATCAAGTTACTGACCAATAATGGAAAGATATCTTAATTGTGGGTTAACACATGAGGAAAAAATTGTAACTGCGCTGTCAACTTGACCAAGATTTGACTCTCAACTCATTGTGTATAGCAAGCAGATGTGCTCATCATTATGTTGAGAGGAGTTTTGTATCTTAACTAAGTATAATACAATTAATTACATTTTTTTTTAAGTTAACAATATAAGTCTTAATATTTAACAACCCTGATTTTGTCTAGTCTTTAAATATGTCTCAACAAAAAACTCTAATATTTTTATTATTTCTCTTTTAAAGTATTATTTCAAAAATGCATATCATCCAAAAATTTTAGAGTTGTATTTTTTCTAAATATATTTCATTATTTATTATGTTTAAATTAATATGTCAGAATATATAAAAAAAAGACTTTCATAAAAATTATTGATTTTTTTTTTAAGCCATTACTTTTAATCTTTAAAGTACTTATTGATGGATTGAAAAATCAAAGGTGCCTGACTTGATTTCCAGTTGACAAAAAAAGAAAATCTAGACATGGTCAACTGAATAATCAAGATTATCACTTTGGTAATACAAATGTCATCTGAAATTTTGAGCAACCTTTTTAAACCCTGCACAGTTAACACATTAATGACCTTGAGTATAAGTGGTTATAATGTCCATTTATTTTTAAATTTTAAACTGTTAGATTTAGAATTTATAGAATAAAGTATCAGTTTATATTAAAATTATTTATATGCATAATATTATGTGTATTTTTTATTTCTTGCAGTATATAATTTTCACAATTGAAAGATGTTGGTAGCATCTACTTGTTCTAATTTGAGTATTTTTCCAAAAATATTTTTTATCCTACTTTAAAAACATTTATTGTACAATATGTACATTCCCAAATCATTTTTTTTTTTGCTTTTAATCTTGTCAATAAAAATGTAAGATTCAAAGTTAAAATGTAAGTCCTTATGTATTCTCAGCTATATTTAATTCCTTTATATAATTCAGGCTAATAGTCTAAAATTCAATTGTTCTTGAAATCATATATGGTATTTATTAAATAGCTACTGTACATCAGTTGGCGACACTGTTTCTGTGCAAAAACACAGAAATATGCCGTTTTCACACTGAACTTATAGCAGATAGAACAGTTCTGTTGATATTAGCTGTTAGCAGGCCTAGATGGCATTGCACACAAATATTACAGCCCACTGATGTGCTTCGCCACACTATGCAAATAGCATACACTTCACAGGATTGCTACTGTATGATGTGAGGATGTATGTAATTCAACTGGCCATAACTCTTTTAATATGCATTCAAAGTAATGATCTTAGACCCTAGCTGACATACTATTATGTACTAATAATTGTAAGTCTGTCCCCATGTTTCCCTACACAGCTTGGAAGGTGAAAAGAATTGCAAAAGGGTGGGGCCAAACATCATTTCCCAGAACTCATACAAATAGGCACATTTTCATGAGAAGAGCTATGAGACAAATTGTAAATTCGGTTTGATCAGAGTAATGCATCTTTTGGACAATCCTTTGCATCGGCAAAACCATCGTCGTAGTCCCCTGCACATTCCAGCACTATGGACTGAAATTTAATTTAATGGAATTTAATTCGGGCTAATTAGTTTGTTAATCAAGTGGGTTTTTTTTTTTAATTTTGTTTAAACATTTAATTTACTATTAAAAGAATAACGTACATTTTTAAATAAAAAGAAAAGCATTTTGTTTTGCTTTTGATGTTTAGTGTAGAATGCTAAGAATAACGTAAACTTGTCTGAGGTTACACGTTTGTTTGTTTTTTAATTTTGTTTAAACGTTTAATTTACTATTAGAAGTATAACGTACATTTTTAAATAAAAAGAAAAGCATTTTGTTTTTGATGTTTAGTGTAGAATGCTAAGAATAATGTAAACTTGTCTGAAGTTACACGTTGTTTTGGAAATCATAAGCTTGGTTTGATCAGAGTAATGCATCTTTTGGATTGGCAAAACCATCGGTCCACCTTCCTGCACATTCCAGCACTATGTGCTGCAATTTCATTGAATCAAGGCTGATTAGTTTGCTAATCCAGTGTTGTTGTTTTTTTTAATTTTTGTTTAAACATTTCATTTGCTATTAGAAGAATAACATACATTTTTAAATAAAAAGAAAAGTGTTTTGTTTTGACCCGGCCCAGAAATGTTATATTAAAACATTTTTGCATAGAAACAGCACTACCAAGCGATGTACAGTGGCTATTTAATAAGTGCCACATATATTAAGAGTATGATCAATATCTTGCTCCAATCAAAGGAGAGATGTACATATAATTAATGACGTGTATCAGATTGTATAACTATGTAATCAAATTGGTTTGAGTTTAAATCTGTAGAATATTTGAATTCAGACTATTAACTTAAATAGTATAAAGAAGTTAAATATAGCTGCAAGATACATAAGTATATTAGTCCTAGCTTTAAATTCTAAGTTCTCATTGAAAAAGCAAAAGCCAAAAACTGATCCCAGAGATGTAAATATTGTAATAGTATACTCTAGTGCAGGGGTAGGCAAATAGTGGCCCAAGGGCCACAAGCAGACCACTAAGAGTTTTTATGTGGTCCACCAAGACAACCAGAAAAATCCACCTTGAACTGAGATTTCCTTCCCATGCACGACCGAAGATTAATCTCTTATTTTCCACTAGGATGGCCACATCAATACACATACGCAATGTAGATACGATGTGCAGTGCTTTTTCAGTTGATCTGGCTAATTTCAATTTTGTCTTTGCATTAACAAATATATACATTTCCAACTTTAGTGAAACCATGAACCCTCCGAAAAAATGTAAAATTGGTGATGAATGTCATGTGTTTAATGAAGAATGGACAAACAAATATTTCTTTGGTAATTCAGGGAATAAAGCAGTGTGTTTATTGTGTCATGAAAAAAAGGTGTGACCCTCTGCTAATCTTCACTTCCACAATGTGGCCCCCTATGCAGCCCTCCACCAACCTCTGCAGCTCCAAAGCCAAAACAATTGCCCACTCTTGCTCTAGTGTCCATACATGTAAAGAGTATGTGAGAAAGTCATACCATATTTTGTCGATATTAATCTTCCTAGTTAATTGAAGAGGCTTATAGTTAGAGTAAATTTGATGAAATCACTAAAATATAGTTATGTATCTGCAGTCATATTTATGTACTATGCAAATAACTCAAATAATATAAAAAGATAAAAGTGGTTGCTTAATGCGTAAGTGCATCGCTTCAAATCTTGAATCTAACTCCTCACTGATAAATAAAGTTAAAAACTAAAAACTATTCTTGGGATGTGGACTTTGTAGAACTACAATCTAGTGTCTAGTAATTACTCAAGCTTACAGCAAATGTTTTATGGAGTAGTGAAAAGAGAATTACTTTTGGAATCATATGTTAAAAGTAAGCTGAGAAGATGTGGACGTTTTATTAATATTAATTTGATATCTGGTGATTAATGAATGTACTCACACAAAGATAGTTTTTTTAAAAATATTTAGCTCTATTACTGCCAAGCATGCTTTCAATATATTTATTATATCATTACGTTGGCTCAGAAAAGAAGAAAATTAGTAAAAAATTGATATTAACTTGTGTGTGTGATGTTTTTTTTTTTTTTTTACAATTTATAACAATAGTATTTCATAAAGAATATAGTAAAAAAACGTTTTCAATATATTGATAAAATACCTGTTAAAAAAATGTCTAATAGTATAAGGCTACTTATTTTTTCCTAAAGTTTTCAATCGTACCAGCTGTTATTGTTAACAAATGATTGATGTTGTTGTGCCAGAATTTTACTATTTTGTTTAAAAACAAACATCACTTTTTGAAACAAAATTATGATAGATAACGTACTTTAAAAAATGAAGGTTTATTTTTTTAATTACTATAATTTATCATTTTTATTAACACAATCAGAGTACTATTCGTTTGACTTTTAATAATTACGTCTTAGTTGACTATAATTTAATTTATTAAGTTGTGAAATTAGCTTTTCATTTTGTGTCCAATCTTGTGGAATTAATACAAAAATAGGGTATTACCCGCTCCCTCACAATTTACAGGAGGAAAAAAATGAATTTATAATGATACTGTTTTAAATCAACTTTTAGTGATTAATGCGATCAGAGTGATAAAGCCACAGCAATTTGAAATATTGTACATAGCTTAAGTATTTTTTTTTTACTTATGATAAATCACTAAAATATGAATAGAAGTAATTTACTTATTGTATTTAAAACCAATTATGTATTTAATTTTAAATTTATGATTTCAAACTTATTTATCCATCATAATTTGCAACTTTGAAATTAAAAAAATCTCAGCTCATTCAATAAATTTTATAGCTAAGTTATTTCTTAACTAAAGTAATAAAACTTTAGTAATTTATCTTAAACATATCAACTAAAAAAGCAATATTTAGGAAAAAGCTTTATACTTCAATTTTAGATTGTTTAATAGTGCCATTGAGGGACATTAAAATACAAATGATTAAAAATTATATTTATGTTTTTAAAATAGAGGTATGTAACATGTTTTAATAAATCTTTCTTCTTCATTAAATCAGTAGTATACCGATCATGCTAACTGGACATATTGATAGAATATTGATACTTTAGCTGGTAAATGACTAGACTTATACTACTGGTATCAAAACACTGTTATCACAACATTCAGTAAGGAGATGTGGGTCAATACAGTTCCCTCTTAGAACACTGAGAACTCCTCTTCTGAAGCTACAGCAACAATTCTGTAATTAATTGATCTGGCTGCTTTGAGGATATTGCTACGTATTGGTAGACATTTTCTGGAAATCTATTCTTATAGGTTTTCATAGTTTTATGTACAACTAACCGTTAATATATAAGTTAAATTTTTTTAGATAAACCATGTATTACAATAATGATGTGCAAACTTTTTATTCTTGCGACCCTTTGTTTGTACTTGTGACCTTCTCCTTGGACAAAAATTTGATGGTGACACATTATTCATTTTTAGCATGACTAAGTTACAAGCATGAGTATGCAAAGATATTCATAATAAAATGATAGTAGTTTCAATTAGTACAAATTTATAATTCTTAATATTTTAGTATTAAGCACATATGATATAAAATGAAATTTTTGAAACAAATCGTTTACTTTTTATCAAATAAAATATGTAAAATATGTCAAGCATTGGTGGTCGAGAGGTCAGCGCAGCTTTCTTACAAGCAGTTGTCCTGGGTTAGCGGGTTCGCGTCCCGGCCGATACTATGACACATGAAAAAAAAATATATATGTAAAATATATTTTACACAGGAAAGAAATACAGTGCAAGCATGAATCCAAATATTAAGATTTAAAAAATATAGTTTAGTTTTTATAGTCAAAATTTAAGCATATAAATTCAATTTTTAGCTAATACTTCTGGGAAACATTCTTTTACAAATAAAAAAAAATTAAATAAAACAATAAAATGAAAATAATGATATTTAATATATATTTAAAAAATTAACTTTGAAAGCATTTTTGAAGTACTTAATATAACTTCCAAAAATAATTTATTTATTTATTTTTCATTAACTTTAAAAATGTTATATGCATAAGTTAAAAAATAAAAACAAACAGGCAAACAAAAAAAACAATAAGGCATGCAAAATTAAAAGTTATAGACAGTTCTAATAAAACAAAGCTTTAACATTATGTGTTTACAAAGTAAAATGATTATGCAGCATTTTTTAACCTGATATAATAATTTATAGCTGTTTAAAGAAAGAAGAGGAGCAAGATTTATAATATTTGAAATTTACAGAATGCCTTCCATGACTACAATACTTAAAAACTGAAAATGTTTTTGATAACCCTGGATTATGATGAGATAATGAAGTATATAAATATATTTGATAATAATAATGCTTTTAACACAATCCAAAAAACATATTTCATTTATTCTGCAGAAGATTTTAATATTTCCTGGCTTCTACAAATTTTAATAAATGAAATTTAACTGTGCTGTGCAGAAGATGTGGAAAAAATTAATGTTAAAATTATGAGCGTGATCAACATATATATATACATAAGAATATAAATGTTTACACATTTATTCTAATAAATACTTTTAAAAAATTAATATATAAAGCTTCATACAATTCTTTTCCCTGATTTTTTTAAAAACTTTTATAAAATTTTCCATTCAATTTACAGTATAAACAATGTGAATATACATGGGACAGAAAACTGTATTTATATATCTTCAGATTAAATATGTAATTAAAATAATTGTTTACCTTTGTTAGAGGCAAATGGGAAGGCAGTGTAACTCCTTCTTTAATAAGAAGTCTTTGTTCTTCCTCTGTCAAGGTGAGGCAATTATCGCCCTAAAAAAAATTAAAATAAAATAAAATAGCTAATGATTTATATAACTTTAAAACAAACAAATAAAAAAGAATCCAGAAATCCATCTTTAATTCCTTAATAAATCATGTGAAAATATCATGTTAAATTAACCAAGTGAAATAATATTAAGTGCATGTGATAAAGATAAAAGTGGTAATTAATTCATGTGGCTGCAGAAAATTTTCAACAAACTTTTTTAATAATTAGCTATTCTTATTGACATTATCAGAATTATTAAAAGACATTGAATAAAAACATCAAGAATTCTAATTACTGTATTTTTTTTTAAAAAAAAGTTATTCACTTTAGAAATACCTTTATTTTCTTTTGTTAAGAGTAAAATCGAGGAAAGACTAAAGCTTAATACAGATTGAACACTGTTAACCCAACAATTTTTTTTTAATCCTTGTATAACTAACTACAAATGGTATTTCAAAATTTCAAAACATTTTATTATTTTATCATGAATTAAGATTCATTTAACTGTTATTATTTGTGTAATCCTGAAAACATTAATACACACACATATAAAAAATAAACATAGTATAAATATAGTACCTATTTTCATATTGCCTTTTCAGAATAAAAAAAAAAAATGCCTAACTCCTGTAATAATTAATGATTGTCATTTGGTCTACACAGTAGTCACTGAAAAATAAACGCCAAGATAGTATGCTCTGAAGCCAATGACTGCAAAAGAAAAATCAAGAAGGCGTATTTTGTTATCAGTGATAACAATGCCATCAATAGACGTGACACGTGTTTTTCAATCTCAAAAAATGGACAAATTAATTTGCATTCGCATGTGCATATTTTATTAGTTAGCAACATTACATAAATGATTTATAACTTATGTTGCCCATGAATATGAGGGAAAACCTCGAAAGTACTCGGCCCATTTAATTGTTTTGTTTTTGCAGCTTCTTAGTCAGCGGGTAAATCGCTTTTATATGCTAATTAAAAAAAGAAAAAACTTTAATCATTAATTTTTTAAAATACAATTCCAAACTTTTACTGACAAATAAATCACAGTTTTGAAACAATATTTTTTCACACTGATAGCTTTGTTTTGTTCAATTTGAAATGATAAACAAATCCTATTAATGCATATATATATAATAAGATAAAATAAATATAATGGTGAAAATGCTCTGGAATAAACTCTACAATATTTAATATATCAATATTAAAAAATCTATAATAGCTATAACCAGTTTACAGTAGTGTACCTCATTCCGAGTAGCATTTTGCTACTCAGGATAGCATACATTGCCATAAACTGGCTATAGCTACTATTGAATTTTTTATATTGGTATAATGAATATTGTAGAGCATATGCATATTACAATTAACTTGCTCATTATTGAAAAAATGTTTCTGTGGTTATTTTTTAAATCATAAATATAAATAAATGGAAATATATATATATAGAAGCTGCAGAAAGGAGTTTGCTATTAACTGAAAGGAGATCCTTTGATTCCTCTAGGAGGCCTTAAAAAAACTGAGCAGGGCAAATTCCTAATGTCCACTCCATACGTTCTTGTCGTTGTAGCTTTTATTACTATGTGATTATTCATATAGTATACGAACATGGATGGGCTGCTCACCAACACGCATTAGTCAGCGTGGTGAGTTTATTGGCTTTTTACCTCCGAGTTTAACAATATTTTTTCCAATATATATAATTATGACGGACAAAAATAAATCATGGTCCTTATTCCCAGGTGGCTGTAAAGTCATCAACCAAGGCACGGCTGGTGGCCGAAGGCGGAGGGTGCTAAGAATCCCCTGATTGCGGACTCAGGCTGACATTTGATGACGACTTTTTATTTAGTTACTTACAACAGCAGATCACTTTCAAGTGAAGGAATATTGCAAGAGTTAGAAGAAGAACGGTCTTATATTAAATGGGACATTATTGGACTTTGTGAAGTTAGAAAAAAAGGTGAAGAAACAACTGATTTAAAAAGTGGACATATACTCTATTATAAAGGCACAAATATTAGAAATACAAGTGGAATAGGATTCATTATAAATAAAAAATGGAAGAATAACATTGTGGAGATTGATGGTGTATCGAAGAGAGTGGCAAGATTAGTTTTACAACTTAATAGTAGATACCAAATGCAGATAATTCAGGTTTATGCCCCAACAAGTTCTCATAGTGATGAAGTAGTAGAAGATTTTTATATGGGTGTACAAAAGGCTTTTGATCAGAGTAAACAACATTTTAAAATTGTTATGGGAGACTTTAATGCTAGAATTGGTAAACAAATGAAAGATGAAAATGCTATAGGTAATTTTGGCTATGGTAATAGAAATGAGAGAGGACATAGACTTGTGGAGTTTGCAGAAAAAGAAAAACTTTATATTATAAATTCTTTTTTTGATAAAAATGTTAAAAGCAAATGGACATGGAAGCATCTAAATGAAGGTACAGCAGAATTGGATTATATTTTGACTAAGAAAAAATACATATTTCAAGATTGTAATGTTCTTAATAAATTTAACACAGGAAGTGATCATTGATTAGTAAGATACATGTTAATGCAAAAGTAGAGAGACAAAAATTATTAAGAAAAACAATATTTACAGTTGCTATTCCTAATCTTCAGAAACATTCTAATGAATTTAAATTAGAACTTACAAGAATAAGTATTAGTAGATTTTGAACATGATTCAGATTTGAATGACATTAACAAGAAAATAACTGATACACTTTTAAAAACTGCAACAAAGATAGCTGGTAAAAAAAAGCAGCAATTGACCAATGAAATTTCTACCGAGACTAGAGAATTTATGAAGAAAAGAAGGAATATGAGGATATACAACAATGATGCATTAAAAAAGTTTGAATATCTTGAATTTTGTAAAATGGTGCGAAAAAGAGTTGAAAATGATATAAGAAAGTATAATTGTGAACTAGCAAGGAAAGCTGTAGAAGAGAATAAAAGTCTAAAGAGTGTAAAACAACATTTTGGTATTGGTAGGAAATTTATATCTGCAATAAGAAAAAAAGATGACATTATTACTATAAAGAGAGATGACATCATGAAATGTGTAGAAGACTTCTATCAAGAATTATATAGTAATAAAGAACAAGTGCCTCCTCCTATACCTATTATATCTTCCAAATTGCCCAGAATTTTGAATGAGGAAGTGAGACATGCAATTAAATTTATGAAGAAAGGGAAGGTTCTAGGTAATGATGGAATTATAATTGATATATTAAAAGAAGCAGGTGAAGAAATAGAATTTTATTTAGCAAAGTTATATACCAAATGTCTAAATGATAAAGATGTACCAGATGATTGGAAGAATGCAGTAATAATATTAATATTTAAAAAAGGTGATAAAGAAGATATTAGAAATTACAGACCTATCAGTCTTTTATCAGTGTTATACAAAATTTTTACTAAGATAATTATAACTCGTCTACAGAAAACACTGGATTTCCACCAACCAAGAGAATAAGCTGGTTTTAAAAGTGGTTTTAGACAGTAGATCATATCCAGGTATTGAGAGAAGTTATAGAAAGGACAAATAAATATGAGTTGCCATTATGCTTAGGATTTGTAGATTATGAAAAGGCATTTGATTCTATAAACATTTCTTCAGTGATTAAAGCATTGGATCATCAAGGTGTAGATCCAGGATATTGTCATATTTTAAAGAATATTTATAAAAATGCAACAACAACAATTAGATTACATAATGATAGTAGGAAAATCAACATTGAAAAGGGTGTAAGACAGCAGTGCTGCAAGAAGTATTTTGTGGATTAAAATGGGAAGTTAAAGGAGTGAAAGTAAATGGAGATTATTTAAGTCATTTAGATTTTGCAAAATGATGTAGTTGTTTTTGCAAATAATACTTTGGAGTTACAGGAAATGTTGTAGGAGTTATCAGCTGAAAGCAGGAAAGTAGGACTAAAGACAAATGTTAAAAAGACTAAAGTAATGTTTAATAGATTTTCTCAAAATATGAAAATAAAGATTGATTATGATAAGTTAGAAGAAGTTAACAATTACAAATACCTTGGTCAGATTATTAATACACATGGAAACATAATGGATGAAATTAATCATAGAATTAAACTTGATTGGAGTGCTTTTGGTAGAAATAACTTGATACTAAAAGGAAATATGCCTATGTGTTTGAAAAGGAAGGTTTTTAATAAATGTGTTTTGCCAGTTCTTACTTATGGATCTGAGACTTGGACACTTAATAGAAGAGCAATACAGACTTCAGACCACTCAACGAAGTATGGAGAGATGCATGTTGGGAGTAACAAAAAAAGAGCAAAAACGCAATGTATGGGTAAGAGAACAAACAGGTGTTACTGATTTCATTGAAAAAATTAAAAGACTGAAGTGGAGTTGAGCTGGACATATTGCTAGAAGAGATGATAATAGATGGACAATTGAAATTTTAAACTGGATTCCAAGAGATTGTAAAAGACCCAGAAAGAGACCACATGTGAGACGGATGGATGAAATAAGAAAGTGTGCAGGGGTGATGTGGAGAAGAGAAGCTAAGGATATGAAAAGATGGATTGAACTTGGAGAGACCTTCATCCTGCAGTGGATTGATAATGGTTGATGATGATGACATATATAGAATAAGCTTACATATAATTTTTTCAAAAACATTTCTTTCTAATAAAATATATTTTTCAAATTTCTTCACATATTGGCAAAAGGAGTTTATGCTGAATAAAAACTATCTATTCACAACCAATCATCTTTTTTTTAAATCACAGTAATATTTTGATTGTTTTAAATTTGCATGCAGATGTTTTTCTCCAATTGAAAGTTAATTCATGATTTTCATTTTATTTTCTACAAATCAGCAATTTTTAAAAAAAAAGTTAATGCAAACTTTAATCACTGATACTAATACTATTTTTCATTAGATTCATATTTTTTAAAAAAATACAACTTATCATTTATATTAATTACTATCATAACTTTTATCAATTACCATAAAAATATTTGTAATTTTAACAACCAATATGGATATTCTGTTCCCTGTGAGCCTATATTTTTATTGTTTATATGTAAGTACAATTGCTAAAACTCATATTTTGTTTTTCATCAGAAAATTTTTAAATATTTATTTGCAACATTAAAATGTTTATTTTTTTATAAATTGGGAACAATAGAAAATTTACAATCAAAATTTAAAAGTTAAAAACTACAATATTATAAAACCAAACTAAAAACTAGAAAAAAAAAGAAAAAAAGAATAACAGTTCATGTAATTAAACTGGTATATACTTTTTTGAGCTACAAATAAAAACAAAACAATTAATCAAAAACTTTCAACTAAATCATGACAATAAATAAAGAAGTAAAAAACTATTTTAAAGTAAATCATTTAAAAAAACAAATATTTGGAAATTTGTAAGATGGAAAAAAAAATTAATAATGATAAAAAAATATACCTATTGAATGGGGGAGAGGGGGGGATAAATTATACAAAGAGAATAAATTTTTAAAAATATAAGCTAACAAATGGACAGTCAAAGAAAAATTATTTTGGGTATTAAAAAAATTACTAGTATTAAAAAAATGGAACAACATGAAATATGTAGAAAAATTTTACAACAATAAAGAACAAAAAAATAGAATATACAATAATAACGATATCTTTTGAAATGTGAAATATCTTAAATATAGAAATTATATATGCAATTAAATATTTCAAAAATAGAAAAAACTCTAGAAAATGTTGGGATTATTAGAGATATTATAAGAGGCAAGTGAAAAAATAGAAAATTTGTTATAATGTCTTTGATATTTAAGAAAGGTGAAAAAAAAAGATTAAAAATTACAGAATTATCAATCCCCTATCAATTCTATCCAAAATCTAATGGACATTGGAATCAAACCAACCAAAAGAAGAAGATATATTTAAAATTGGGCAGAACACAGTACAAATATTAAGAGAAATAATATTTTTAAAAAATCAATGAATATGAACTGTCATTTTGCTTAGTAGATTCTATAAGCTTTTCAAAAATGATAAAACTTTGAAATACCAAAGTTATATATCTAGGATATATGAATTTCTGGAAAATATTGATTAAATGCAATAATAGTGACTAGACTATACAGTTATATTTTGTTTTTCCCATGTGTCATAGCATCGGCCTGGAAGTGAACCTGCTAACCCGGGACAACTGCTTGTAAGGCAGCCGTGCTGACCTCTCGACCACCAATGCTTGACAATACAGTTATATTTAAAATTAAGTTATATAGCAAGATATATATCTGTCCAAAACTTTTTACAACAGTTTTATAGGAAGTATTTTGTGGACTGAAATGGAAAGCCAATAGAATAAAAAGATATGAAAATTATTTAAATTATCTAGATTTCATAAAAGATGTGTTTTTTTTTTCTTAAATAATGCTTCAGACAAGAGCTATGAGATGAAAACAAAAAAACAGGACTACAGATAAATGCTAAAAAAGATTAAAAATAATGTTCAATGGCTTTTCAAAAAAGAAAAAAATAATGATCAATAATAGTAAATTAGATGTTGCCAACTATAAATCACTTAGTTAGATAACATGGATGAAACAAAATGGATGCAAATAACTACAGAACTATAGTTGTAGGAAGATTTTTAAAAAAAAAAATAATTTAAAAGAAAATATGTCTATTTAACTGAAAATAAATTTTTTCAACAAATGTTGATCAGTACTTACATGCTGATTTGAGATTTGGTTAATTAATAAAATAACTACAAAGGAACTTCATGTGATGCATCAAGAAAAATGTCAATTGTAATAACAACAACAAAAATGGAATATATGGATTAAAAAAACAAATGAATATCACTGACATCATTTAAAGAATTAAAAGGCCGATGATGATAATAATAATAAAGCATAGTGAGTGGTTTATTTGCTTGGTTGTATATATGAAAATTCACATAAAATTCAAGCACCAGAAATGGAGCTGTGATTCATAGATCTTCAGTTCTAGTCTGTTATTCAACCACTGTTCTTAAACATACAATAAAGAGACTAAAAAAAATGGAATTGGAGTTAATATAGATGGACATTGAACTCTTTTAATCTGGATCCTAAAAGATTGTAAAAAAAAAGGCAAAAAAACATAGAGATCACACATGAGATGGATAACTGAGAAACTAAGGATCCGAGAAATATTGTTTGAAGAAATCATATTAAAATGAATCGAAATGATGATAATATGAACATTAAAAGGCATAGAATATATATATTAAAAAAGTAATAAATCTTTTAAAACGTGTGTACTGGTAAGGATATATATATAGAGAGAAAATTATCAAAAGAGGAAAGATACATGTATATAAAAAAGATGTCTCAAAATAAACTCAGAAATTGATATATACCAATTAATGTAAATGTTTTTGATGAGAAAAACAAAGCTGGCACATGTTAAAAACATAAATTGAAAATCTTTACAAGAATAAATCATCAGCAGTCTCTCTGATGAGCTTCAATCAGGAAAAAGGTCTAATATTATTTAAAAATTGCTAAAAACTTTTAATTTATTTAAATTAATTCATAAAGCTTTCTTGTTTCACCCTCTATCTTATTTAGTTTTTTTCTTCTAAAAATGTTTTTGTTTAAAACCAACTGCTAATGACTAATTTTAGAAAATGGAAGATAATTAATATTTGTAAATAGAATATGAGATATACAAAAGATAAAATATATATATATAAAAAGAATCAACTACATGAAAATATTAAATATATATGTACTATTATAATAACAATAAAAATAATAAATACAGTAGTAATTAACTATTATATACAGTCTTTCAACTAGCAGAAGTCCTTTTGGTTAATTCCTTAACCCTCCTCAACTTCCATTAAATTCAAAAACATATCGGAAGCAAACGTCACCAACTCCAATCCCATGAATCCCAAATTTTAATGTTAGCAACTGTTCTATTAATTATATTCATTTTATTTCTATTTATTAAAATTATCTCCTTAATTTTTCTTTTATTATGGTTTCTCTCTTCATGAAAATTTTAATACTTTCAATATCAAATTTAAATTTATATGTCCTTTCATGATTCAAGAAAACTGAAGCAGTAATTAAATCATTATTATTTTCACTTTTCAGATGTTTGTATAACAATTCATAACTCCTTTAATCTTTTTTCAATACTGCAGCTCAATTCACCAATACATGATAACATACATTCACAAAAAATTTGATACACAACATTACTTTTCTGCTTGACAAACAAGACATTTTTAGAATTATTCACTAACTTATTAACGTTATTTGAAACACAAAATGAAACATTAATCACATCCTTATATATATATCCTTAAAAAATTTCACTTGAACATTTGAAATATAAATAGATATCCATTTTTTATTATCAATCTTCAACTCCTTTAAATCATTATAACTCTTTTTAAAGTGATGTAAAGTATCGTTAATTTATTCAATCTTATAACCAACTCCAAGCGATTCCTTGGCAAATATCTCAATATTTTTAAATTTATCACACTGGTAATGACATAATTGTACATTATGAAATTTTAAAAAAACCAAAAACTTGCCATTTTATTCATATTGGGATTTCCACAAAAACATCATCCACTTACTTTTTGTAAATTTTAATATCTTTAAAAGCACTCATATCTAAAATACTACTGTCATATGTAGATAAAACAAAATTGCAAATAATTCTAAAAATGTCATGTCTGTCAAGCAGAAAAGTAATGATGTGTATCAATTTTTTTGTGGATGTATATTATCATATATAGGTGAATCAGGGTGCAGTATTGAAAAAGGATTAAAGAAGTATGAATTGTTATACAAGCATGTGAAAATTAAAAATAATAATGATTTAATGACTGCTTCAGTTTTCTTGGATAATGAAAGGACATGTAAATATAAATTGAAAGTGTTAAGATTCTTCATGAAGAGAAAAACCATAATAAAAAAAAATAAGGAGGCAATTTTAATAAATAGAAATAAAATGAATACAATTAATAAACAAGATGCTAATGTTAAAATTCAGGATTCATGGAATATGACTTGGTGACATTTGCTTCCATTATGTTTTTAGAATTTGACAGCAATTGAGGAGGGTATTAACCGAAAGTATTTCTGTGGATTGAAAGACTGTATATAATAGTTAATTAGAATTATATTCATTATTTTTGTTATATATAGTGGCTAAACTTTAAATACCAAAACTGGAAGTTTCAATTTCTATGAATAAAATTTTAAAAATCATATACACACATAAAAACAATGGAAAATCGCTGATAATAAATTATGCAACTCATCAGTAGAGATTATTACAGTATATATCCCAAATGACAATATTATCATCAATCATAAAGATAAACTCATAAAAAATATAATTAAAACATAAGAAAAAAAAAGAGGAAAGAAACTGCAATAGAAAATTTGAATGCAAATAATAGAATATGAAATAATACACTAATTATAAAATTTATAAAGAATACAATGAATCAAAGAGGATATCTCATTGAAATAAGGCAAAATCACGTATTTCAATAATTATGTACATGCAAATGTAGGTAACTAAAATAAAAGATCACTAATAAGCTAATATTATGACAGGTTACAAACATAAAAATGTTGATTATATAAGATTATAGAAAATCTAAGTAAAAAGATGAGCAATTTCTATTAAAATTAAAATATATATAATTAAAGAAGAAATAAAATAAAAGTGAAATTGAAGATATGCTGGAAATTATAGAATGAATAATTGAAAAAACCAAACGAATTTAAAAACTATTTGGTAAGTTATACCTGGCACAAATTAAGTCAGATAATGTACATCACAATAAAGACTATGTACATAAAGATGAAACCAAAAAATAAAGTACAAAAACACAATAAATAATGTGAGAGAAACTTGAATTATCAAAGCAATTCACGACAATAAACATTAAAGTTAAAAAATTATTATTATTAAGAATAAATAGATAAGAATTATGGCAACAAAATTAAGTATAAATACAATATTTAACTGCTAAGTAAGGCTTTTGATACAGAGTATCTATCTGACAAAGCAGTAAATATATATTGTATTTATACTTAACTTTGTTGCTGTGATTATTGTCTGCATACTCATGTGGAAATTGCTTATTTATTACATAGTCTATGATATTAATTTCTTTTTTCTTTATTATTATCATTGTACATATATTCTCTGCCAAAGGCAGGTTAATTAGAAACAGTGTATTATGATCAAGTAGCAACGCTCAAATGTCATTAGTGGCAGTTTGCTATTGTTTGCCTCCAGGTATTAAAATGTATTCTAATATCTCAGTTTTAGATATTTAGGAATCAAAATACATGAATTGATAAGAGAAAAATAAACAATTGATGTAGAAAACACATAAGACAAAAAATAAAAAGATAAAAACTAAAAAATCTTGCAAACGTAGTCAATTATTCTTTCCTTTCTGGACTTTTTATCACATTATTCTTTTATCTTTTATTTTTCAGCCATTCTTTTCTATTATAAACTAAACCTACAATGTCAAAAATCTTCAACTGTTTCTTTTTCTTCTTCTCATGTTTCATAGCATCAGCCGGGAAGCGAACCCGCTAACCCGGGACAACTGCTTGTAAAGCATCTGTCGCTGACCTCTGACCACCAGTTTCTTTTTTTCTCTCTTTTTTCTAATTTTCTCAAAACTGACAAATGATATCCTTTTATAATTACATATTTTTGAAGAGGCAAAAAAAAAAAAGTAAGGATGGGGGGGGGGACACTTTGTTTTCTTATACTTTGTTTTTGGCATTTAAATTTCTGTGCTGTTCAATTGCTTAATAAATTTAACTGTTACATTACTTTTGTATAATTAATGTCACAGCTATCAATTTAATCTTTCATGCTCTGAAGAGTTATCCTTATTTGTTGATATAAAAGATGCACTAATGAAGTTTGATGTTATTGATTATAGATATATTGCTGGATATATATAGTCAAACTAGCTTAACAAAGAAAATGCCATGAATAATGGTCAATATTTTTACATGTATGTACATATGTATAAATGTTACTTTCTCTGTTGAAGACAAGATTGGAATAACTAAACAAAAGAGTATGTGGCAAAACGATAATGTTTGACCACCAATGGGTAATGGCTTATTACTGCTTATCACCTTATTATAAAAATAATTAGTAATTTTGAAATATTAACAAATTAATAATTAATTTAATAATATACATATACTTTGAAGTTTAATATTAATAATTAACAAATATAATTTTATAGTATAAATTTGATATATAAATTTACAAAGGAAAATAAAATTAATACGAAATTACCAATTATAAAATAAATAACAAATCAATTCTAAATTATATGAATTGAATGCATTTAATTTAAAATGACTCGATTAGATAAATAATCACGAGTACAAATACAGCTTTATAACTCATAAAAGCAAACATGTACCAAGCATATACTGCTTAATTAAGGAATGACATAATTATCATTACATTAATAATACAGTTCTATTTATTCAAAATTGAAAACAGTAAAGTAAAATTGCTTGAATAAATCAATGCAGGGTTAATTCTTTCCAAGATTTAAAAAGGAACAGCAAATTAATTATTACAACTCTGGATAGACAATAGTTAATTGTTGGGGTTATAGTGGCTTTACCTTTTAACTAAGAATAGCTAGATATTAGAGTTGGAAAAATGAGATGTGCATTATATATATATAGTAAAAAAAAATGTAATAATTACATGATATCAGCAACTCATGATTTAACACTAAGAGGAAAATAGAAAAAGGCTGACATTAGCCACAGGTGTGTGACTGGGTGAAGAAATCATGGGATAGAGTCAAGAAAGAAATGATGATAAAATCTTTCAAGAAGACGGAAATTTCTAATACCATTGATGGTATATAGATGAGGTAATTTATGAAAAAAAATTAGTAATGAGTCAAAAGTGGAAGACAATATTAAAAAATATGTTAAACAAAAAATTATTAATAAAGCAACTTTCTTAATAATTCTATTTTTATTTGTTTTTTACTATTATAGATACTATTCTTTATAGATTTTTATAATAATTTTTCAAAAAAAAAAACTGAAATTTTTACTGCAAAAAATCAGGTCCGTTTTATATGCATGTGAGCAGTCATCATCATCATCAACCATTATCAATCCACTGCAGGATGAAGGTCTCTCCAAGTTTAATCCATCTTTTCCTATCTTTAGCTTCTCTTCTCCACATCATCCCTGCACGCTTTCTTATTTCACCCACCCATTTAACATGTGGTCTCTTTCTGGGTCTTTTGCAAGCTCTTGGAA
The DNA here is from genome assembly GCA_028023455.1 of Epiperipatus broadwayi. Lineage (NCBI taxonomy): Eukaryota > Metazoa > Onychophora > Udeonychophora > Euonychophora > Peripatidae > Epiperipatus > Epiperipatus broadwayi. The sequence goes on from JAQFVV010000063.1 coordinate 727,167, forward strand.
TCCAGTTTAAAATTTCAATTGTCCATCTGTTATCATCTCTTCTAACAATATGTCCAGCCCAACTCCACTTCAGTCTTTTAATTCTTTCAATGAGGTCAGTGCGTTTTCGATCCCTTCTTGTTATTCCCAACATGCATCTCTCCATACTTCTTTGAGTGGTCTGAAGTCACTGTATTGCTCTTCTATTAAGTGTCCAAGTCTCAGATTCATAAGTAAGAACTGGCAAAACACATTTAGTAAAAACCTTCCTTTTCAAACCCATAGGCATATTTCCTTTTAGTATCAAGTTATTTCTACCAAAAGCATTCCAACCAAGTTTAATTCTATGATTAATTTCATCAATTATATTTCTATCTGTATTAATAATCTGACCAAGGTATTTGTAACCGTTAACTTCTTCTAACTCATCATAATCAATCTTTATTTTCATATTTTGAGAAAATCTATTAAACATTACTTTAGTCTTTTTAACATTTATCTTTAGTCCTATTTTCCTACTTTCATTTGATAACTCCTGCAACATTTCCTGTAGCTCTAAAGCATTATTTGCAAAAACAGCTACATCATCTGTAAAATCTAAATGACTTAAATAATCTCCATTTACTTTTACTCCTTTAGCTTCCCATTTTAATCCACAAAACACTTCTTGCAGCACTGCTGTAAAAGTTTTGGAGATATGAAGTCACCCTGTCTTACACCCTTTACAATGTTGATTTTCCTACTATCATTATAAGTAAATAAGCATTTATTTTTATATAACGCTATGCATACAATTGTATACATTCAAAGATCAGCTTTTCAAGCTAATTGTGCATGTGACTTCTGCGAGTGTTAAATAATAAATGAATACTTCACTCCACAATATAAGATATAGTATTTATGCAGGAATAAATGGAATCCTCTTATTCCTACAACTCAAATTTTTTTATATGAGCAAATCTGAAGTACTGTTGAATGAAGCGTGAGAATAGAATTCTCACTTTAAATTACTATCTACGATGTTGTAATGAATGACGTCGGTGAAATTGTCTAGAATTTACTAAACGTCACTCTAAGTGAAACTTAATTATAAGTAAATAAGCATTTATTCCTGCATAAATACTATATCTTGTATTGTGGAGTGAAGTATTCATTTATTATTTAACACTCGCAGAAGACGCATGCACAATTAGCTTGAAAGGCTGATCTTTGAATGTATACAATTGTATGCATAGCGTTATATAAAAATAAATGCTTTTTTACTTATAATTAAGTTTCACTTAGAGTGACATTTAGTAAATTCTAGACAATTTCACCTCATTACAACATCGTAGATAGTAATTTAAAGTGAGAATTCTACTGTCACGCTTCATTCAACAGTACTTCAGATTTGCTTATATAAAAGAATTTGAGTTGTAGGAATAAAGAGGATTCCTTTTATTCCTGCATAAATACTACAGCTTGTATTGTGGAGTGAAATATTCATTTATTATTTAACACTCGCAGAAGACGCATGCACAATTAGCTTGAAAGGCTGATCTTTGAATGTCTACTATCATTATGTAATCTAATTGTTGCTGTTGCATTTTTATAAATATTCTTTAAAATATGACAATATCCTGGATCTACACCTTGATGATCCAATGCTTTAATAACTGAAGAAATGTGAGCAGTATATGCACAAAAATACAGTAATTTCTAAGAGATAACTGGGTGAAATGGCTATTTGAAATAAATCTTAAATTTACTTGGAAATTTCATTAAGCAACATTTTTTCTAAGTTTCATTAAACATGAGATATTATTATTAGATAAATCAAAAATGTTTAAATTCATTTAATTCCAATGGCATAAAATATGAAATAAATGTTAACATTTAGTAAATTTATAGAAAAAAAATGCTAATTTTTTTGATTTTTCTTTCATATATTTTAAAGACAGAATTTAATATAAAAATAAATAAATACATAAAATGATTTCATTTTTAGATGAATTGGAAAAATAGGTAATCAATTTTTTTATTTTGAGCTTTGGAGCAAACTGGAAATCAAAAGACCTTGACAATGAGCTTAAATCTATGTTTTAATGATTAGCGCAATTTCTTCTCTTGTAAGCTGAATCCTACAATGTAAACTTTCCCCTTTTATTCTCACCCTCTTCTTTTAAGCCAATAAACATCACATGACCACCACTTCTTATGCTTGTGTATAACTGTTGTTAAAACAGGCAAAACTTACTATACATATTGCTACACCCAGCAAGCTAGAGTAATCAATGGATGTCAAAAGGCTTGTGCATAAAATCTCCATCTACTCATCCAATATCCCCAGACTAGTTTCTGGCTTGTGGCCTTCATCAGAGAGGAGCCTTGGATCTGAGAGCGCTGCATTTAGATCTTAGGATCTAATGCAACCCTCCAGCAGCCACCTTTTATCTCCATTAAACTACAAAACTATGAGCCAAACTGAAAACATTGATGTTTTCAATCCAAGCCCATCAGCCTATATAGTCATATAGATCTGAACTCACTTCAGCACCCATACATTTTGGTGTCTGCTGGAGGGTTGCATTAGATCCTAAGATCTAGATGCAGTGCTCTCAGATCCAAGGTTCCTCACTGACAAAGGCCACAAGCCAGAAACTAGTCTGGGGATAATGGATGAGTGGCCACTAGATGGGGATTTTATGCACAAGCCTTCTGGCATCCATTGATTACTCTAGCTTGCTGTGTGTGGCAATACGTATAGTGAGTTATGCCTGTTTTTTCTTTTTAACCCCTTCTTTTAATTATAGATTTGCTAGGACAAAGATGATTGAACAAACAAATTTGTGGATTTCCAACCTATAATATTCACATTTGATTAAAAGTAACATATGTATATCAGAATCAATTTATCCACAGATTAAAATATTACTTTTTGTATTACTCCTACAGTAACTAATTAAAAACAATATTGTGCTGTGGTACACAATTCAAAAAATAACAGAAGTTAAATAACTGTAGTATACAATGAAGGAAAATGAAAATAACAATTTGGGGTAGTTTATTTGCTTAGGGTGCGTTCAGGTTTGTATACATACACACTCTTAATTTTATGTCTTGAATAGATAACATAGTAATAAAAGTGATGGGCAAAATGGCAAAAGTTTCCCAAATTAACTCCAATTGAAGATTCTCGTTAAATGAAGTATTATGTTTGGAAAACAACCTGAAACTGACTTTCTAAGTGAAAGGCCAAACAGTAAATAAATTGTTAAATATAATAACAATTAAAATATCTATGTAAAAATAAACTCTGAGCTTAACACGTTTGATAGCATCCTAGCTAATTGGAAGAAGAAACATATCACAATTGTATTTTGTTTTATAGTCAGAAATTCAATACTAATCTGAGCAAGTAGCCAGAATGAAACCTTCATTGTCCATTAGTGATTAGCCGTTTATTGACTAATATTTTATAGTTAACTATGAGTTAACTACCAGAAAGAAAAATCCCAAGCCTATTTCTGATATGGAAAAATTTCCAAGGTTCATCCAGTCTATTCCAGATAGTGAGCATAGTAAATGGATGTATTAAATACTACATCTTGAGATGATGACTTTTATCATTTAAATATGGATAATGTGGTTCAAAAATATAAATTCGTATTTCATTTATAAATATAATGTGCATATTAAAAAAGTATATATATATTAATGCTGAATTGAAACAATTTTATCACAAAGCTGAAACAACAGCTTAAAGTTTTTCTTTACATAATTCTTATGTTCTATTTTGACTCTGATATTTGAAATAATCACATCGACCACGTAAATCGATTTTTACAATAAGCTTTATCAGTTTGGCAAACAATTGCATAACAAAGTTTGCCTTAGAAATTTCCTTTCCAACTTTGTTTTCTTTATACCGTAAAATATCTCATAATACTACAACTAGATAGGAACACATTTTTTAAAACTACTTTTTTATATACATCTAGGTCTGTCGAGTTTAAGCACTAAGCCATTGACTAAAAAGTCAGACTAATCTTTAAAATTACTGATCACATGATTTGAACAAATCTAATCAAAAGATTGAACAAATAAAAACGTTTTCTACCCTAACTAAAATAAAAAAGGTTTTGACATTTAAAATCATAGATTAAATTCACATATAAAAATAAAAATTGATGTGTTAAGCACACACACATCCATACATCTAAATATGTATTTATTTAATGACAGTAAACAACTTAAGAACAAGAATAATAATCCAAGCACTTCAAATATCTGGAAAATTGTTTCTGAAATAAATATACATATATTTACATTAATTGATTGCTTATTGATAAGTAATTAAATAAATTGATAGTAAAATTCCTTGAATTTTAAAATACTGATATTCATGTGATATACAACAATTAAGCCAATTGAATTTTAAAATTCTGATTCCTAAAAGGAGATATAAAAAAATTGTCATTGTATCCGTAGATATATTTAATATATATAAAAAGTATTTATTGCGCATGTCTGTTTGATATAATATACTTCATTATAAAAATGGCTTTGCATGTTTCTGTCTAATGATGGATTAAAAACTAAAAGTTTTTAGATTAATTTCCAATAGAAAAAAAAAATCTGTTAGCTTTATTGCATAAAATTTCTATAGAATTTACAGTGTCAGGTAGCAACATTGTTTCATATAGAAGTTAAAGTTTTGCAATCAATCTGTGTGGTATTGTCATAACATATACTGCAGTAGTCTGAGATGTCGTCTCATCATCACAAATGATAATCTGTGCCCATGTGTCTACAAAGAGATGCTCTGGCACAAAAAGTCGATCTCTGTTCTTCATGCTTGTTATTATTGTTTTAAAAGTTCTCCAAGGATCACTATGTCCTTGTCTGAAGGTATGCTGGCACCTGGTGATCCATAAGGCATGTAGTAGGCATACCGCTAGCCTGATAGTTACATAGCTTCCTTCTTTAATTGCCCGATCAACTGACAGGACATTGCCACAGCCAGAGGAAATGCTTGCGATAATTTTGTTTCTAGTGCAATTCAGGTATGAGTAGGTATAGAAGATGTGCTCCAGTGTTTCTTCATGCATATTACAGAGTTTACACATGGGGCTTAGTTGACGAAATCCTCTTTGCATCACCAAAAAGTGACTGGTGGGCAAGGAGGACAAGTTAAACTTGATTATAAAATCGACCAGCTTTGGTCCTATCCACCAGTGTTTGACTTCCTGAGCATTTGTTTTACAGACAGTCTTAATTGGGGAGATAGTGGGTTTTGATTTGGGAAAAGGATTTTGTACACTTCCCAATATGTTTGCTTAGCTTTCTCTAATTGCTCGGAAACTGAAAATAGAGTCCCCAGTTGTTCTTGTAGTTCTTTGACCCATTTACTGGGTATGGGTGGTGGTGTATCTGTGGTCTCCACAGTGTCTTCACTCTGATCCTTTTCTTTTTTATTGTGGATTTTCCTGAGCACTGAAAGAGCTCTTTGAACAAAAAACACCTTGACGGCATGGAGACCAAGTCCATTCAGGTCATGTGGTCTCTGCACCTTGGCCAGACTGATGTATACAGTTTTTCTCTTCCACATCATCTTGGTGCAGGCTGAATTTATAGCATCCTGAAAACCTTTGGTCGGTTTGAAGATGGGTAGGGTAGTAGTTTATACGCGGAAACACCATCATATTTAACAATGCCACCTTGCCTGGGAGTGAGAGGGAGATCACTGAGAGAGAGTTTGTTACCTTCTTGGTTTTGTCCAAAAGATCCTGCTGGATGGCCCTCCTCATCGCTGTTTTGGAGAGGGCAATTGGGAACCCAAGGAATTTCTGTGGATTTCCTGTATATCACTTGAATCTTCAAAAGTCATTTCACATATTAAGGATGAGAACATAAAATTATTTTATTTTAAACGATAATATTTTTCATTTTTAACAATTAATTCTAACTTAAAATTATATTTAAAAATATCTTCATATTTAAAAAAATAACTATTAAATAGTAACAAATATTTTTAAAATGTATCCACTTCTAATAATCAAGAATCAATTTTAATTATTTTACTCCATATTAAGATTGTATTTTAAAAAATAAAAAGCAATAATAATTTTAAACAAACCAATTTGTCACTAAAGATGCTTGTCTTTCAATTCCAGATATCAGAGAGTATAAATAAAATGAGTAAAAACCAAAAATTTCTAAATAAATGACCTTTTTTACCAAAAAGATTGCATGCCTCCATTCAATAGTCATTTTAAATTTCTACTTAGGTTTAAAGTCTATAATTTAAAAATTAATATATCCTAAAATTTGAAATAAATTTTTTGGATAGCTGTATGGGTCAATCACTAAATCAATAAATAGAAATATTAATGATCTCATATAGTAAAAACCAATAAGCATTCCTGATTTTCTCCTTACCATACATGAATTATTCAATACTGACATCTCTTTTCTAACTTCAAAACGCACAATCTAGATCTGACTGCACTATATTTAGCATTGACGATTTCAGATTTTGCCTATATTATGGCTAGTGAATTTGAAGATAGATCATGCTATTATGAAATTAATATAAGCTACGGAGATAGACAATTTGATAAAACTGACTTATAGCGGTCTCGACACTTCACTCTCTATTTTTAAAAAACTTAACTACTTTTTTTTCCCTACTAACTGTATCCAACGTTAATCAGTGTATGTAACTATATCTAAGTATGAATGTTAATAAAAAAAAATTTAAAAAAAACTTACATTTTCATGCATAGTTTTCACTTCTAGCGGTCTTTGCTGTATATATAACTGTAAATAAATAAACCAAATGTATCCAACTTTAATCAGTTTATCTAACAATAAATAAAATATGTCTAAATATAAATATTAATAATAAAAAAATTAAAAAAACTTACATTTTGATGCGTAGTTTTCACTTGTAATGTATATCTAGTGGTCTTACCTGTATATATAACTATAAATAAATAAACTATATTAACTATAAATGTTTTTACATAAAGATGAATAAATAAATAAAAAAATGAACAAACTTACATTTCCTGCAGGCAGGATCCGTGTTTCGAACTACGTTATTCTCACTATGTAATTGCAAAGTATATCTAACTATAAATGTATTTTTTACATGAAGATTAATAAATAAAATGTAATAAAACTTACATTTTTATGTTCTATTTAGTGTCACCAAAAAAGTCCCTGCTGTCAAAATTATGAACTACTTTTGTCACATGTAATTTTTGCTGCATGTAATCCCCCCCCCCCAACGTCCATTTACTTTTTTGCCGAAAAAAGATTTAAATCAATGTTAAAAACAAGTATGTCAAATGTTTGAACATTGATTTGAATTTTTTTTCGGCAAAAAAGTAAATGGATGGGGGGGGGGGATTACACGCGGCAAAATTACACGTGACAAAAGTAGTTCATAATTTTGACAGTAGGGACTTTATTGGTGACTCTTATCTTCTCTAAATAGAGCATAAAAATGTAACTTTTATTAGATTTTATTTATTAATCTTCATGTAAAAAATACATTTATAGTTAGATATACTTTGCAATTACATAGTGAGAATACCATAGTTCGAAACATGGATCCTGCCTGCAAGAAATGTAAGTTCTTTTTTTTTATTTATTCATCTTTATGTAAAAACATTTATAGTTAATATACTTTATTTATTTATAGTTATATATACAGTAAAGACTGCTAGATATACATTCCAAGTGAAAAGTACGCATAAAAATGTAAGTTTTATTACATTTTTTTATTAATATTTATATTTAGACATATTTTATTTATTGTTAGATAAACTGATTAAAGTTAAATACATTTGGTTTATTTATTTACAGTTATATATACAGCAAAGACTGCTAGAAGTAAAAACTACACATGAAAATGTAAGTTTTTTTTTTAGTTTTTTTTTATTAACATTTATACTTAGATATAGTTACATACACTGATTAAAGTTTGATACAGTTAGTATGGGAATAAAAAGTAGTTAAGTTTTTTAAAAATAGAGAGCAAAGTATCAAGACCGCTATAAGTCAGTTTTACCAATTCATACCTACAAATTTATTGATATTGCAATAAAATAGTTGCCAATTATAAATATATAAATACAGTGTGATTTTAATTCAATTTTTTCCTTTAAAATGCCCCCCCCCCCCAAAATCAGAAATTAATTTTTGCTCATCATTAAAATATTTTATCACAAAATAAATGCTAGCTTCCGTTGAAATTTGAAAAAAAAATTCTCTACTCATCATATTTACGCAATTTGGGTTAAAGTTATACATTCAATTTATGAAAAAAAAAACTAGAGATGATGTCTTCTGAATCATGATGTGTTTGCATTGTCTGTTTGAATTTTTGAAAACTGTAATGTCTCCTTAACACCAAAAAGAAATAAATACTGATATTTTAACAACAAGAAAATTATTAAATTTTTCTAAAAATATTTAATTTTTTTGCTTAAAAATTTCAATTCAAAATATGCACTAAAAATAATTTATTTTTAAAATAAGTATATATTGTTTACTACTCATCACGGTGACTGATTTTCAACAACATTTATTCATTCCTTGTTTACTTTTAATGAATGTCTCTTTCCAATCACTATTCTAATGCCTTTTAATATAAGTGAGCGTATAACATATACGCATATAATAAAATTTGAATACTGAAATATTGATGAGCGGTTATATATATATATATAGGGAATCTACTATGATGAATTGATTAGTTCCAGAAAAGTATTCATCATGTCAACTTCTCTGTTGTAGCTTACACTGAAATACATAGATTTAAGAATAATGTTCTATGTCTAATGTCTAGACCAGTGTTACCGTTCAAAACAACCATTTACAGAGGAAAATCAAAAATAGAAAAACATATATAAAATTATTGCTATATGGATTATCTACTTAGATTTTTAACAAAAACTTAAAATGCAGCTTTTGAAAGCGTAAAATTAAAACATAACATTGCATATCTTAATAAAAATTCAGATTGCTCATTTTAGAATTTCTGCCTTTATGAACAGTGATGTTATATGTACTAGCAGTCTCCATGTATAACAACACTGCACGGTCTAGTTCATTTCCTGAATCTGGTAAATATTTTGCCTGAATTAACTCCTTTACAGAAACAGCATTTGTGGTATGAATTACAGTAAAAAATCCCTCAAACAATCACTTAACGTTTCACTAATAAACATCACATTATCAAACTCTCATTTGGTTTTAATAAATCCACATTATATAATATCCATTAGTCCCATAAAGCTACAATGGTAACTTCTCAAGCTGGAAATCCTTCTAATTATCTGTACACTTTTTAATTCATTTTTTATAAATAATGTAGACCTTTGATTTAATTAAATATATTGTAGTCTGTCTCTCTAAGACATGATCTTTTTTTTTTTTCATTTCAACACTGTCACTATTTTTCTGGCTCATAATTCAAATTAATATTTATAAGCATAAAAAAAATTAAAAACTAATAAAGTTAAACAAATTACAGAAGAAAAATTAAATATAACAAATTCTCAAAATATCAAAAAAAAATATCTAAAACTTTATTCAAAGCTAAAACAGTTTGAAAATTCTATATATAGTTGTTATATTAACCATTAGTGTTTGTTATAAGATTTTCCATTTCAGTCAATAGAATTTGTCAATTTAGTAATTTCATGTTAAGTACTTAAATTTTCATCATTTTCAACAGCCTTTTATTTCAAATGGCTTTTTTTTAATGTCAATATTAAACAAATGTCAATTTCTGTTTTATACACCTCATGGTAAAATTATTAATATATACACACCTAGATGAGTACTTTAAAATACACATAAATGTATAATATTTTTACCATTAGAGATAAAAAGAGGCAAATGAACTACACTGATATTAAGTTTTAGCTTTTCAATTTCCACCAATTTCATCTGGACTTTCATTTTTAATTTTACTTTTATAGCTCATGGCTAAAATTATTACACAATACACATCTAGGAGAATAGTTTTAAACAAAAATACCTACAATATTTTTACCATCAGAGATAGAAGGAGATAAACAAGTTAAAGTAAAAACTAAGTTTGATGTGGTAAAAATATCTGCCATTCTGGTATTCATAGAATGCTTTTACATATGTTGTACAAATCTAATTATTTGTTCTGAAAGCCTTTGTTATGACAGCTTTCACTGTATTTATATTTAATTATGTAGAAGAAAATTAACCTTTAAACCTGCACGATTCATTTTAGTAGATAAATCTAGGCACACTAACCCATCAGTGAATCATCTGTGCTTAGAGCTTATTTTTATATAAGCCAAACCTTACTGACCAAGCTTAACTCAGGGCTTGATCTTATTCTGTGCCTGATATTTTAATTGATAAGTGGATTGTATAAATTTTGTTGATATAACATAGGAGAAAGTTTTTCATTTTTAATCACTTGCAATTAAGCAATATTAGTTTAATATATATATATATTAATAGTTTAACATTGTATATATATATATATATATATATATATATGTGTGTGTGTGTGTGTGTGTGTGTGTGTGTGCATGTAATTACATAGAAGGAAATTAACTTTCAAACTTGTGCTATTCATTTTAGTGTATAAATCTATGTACACTCATCTATCAGTTTTGAAGATTAATTTCCTTCTATATAATTATATATATATACACCATGTTAAACTATTACTTATATTCTAAACAGGTGATTAAAAATGAAAAACTTTCTCTGGTAATATATCAACAAAATATGTACAATTCAGTTGTCAATTAAAATATCAGGCACAGAATAGCATTAAGGTCCGAGTTAAGCACAATCAATAAGGGATGGCTTATATAAGAATAATCTCTAAGATCAAATGATTCACTTGTGTTTTTAAAGCTCTTACTTATGGGTGAGTGATTACACAGTGTTAAACTATTAATTTATGTGTATGTATATTTGTAAAAGAGCTTTAAATAACTCATAAGGAAAACAGAAAAAAGACATTATTCCTAAGGGTGGATAATATATTTTTTTAAAAAGTCGTGGAGTGACTGGCAGTTAAATGTGGCTAGGTTGAAGCTCAACATGGCAATTCCAGACAACCACTTGATTAATTATAAGATTGTTTACTATTGGATGGTAAAGATATAGATTTTCAACACTATTTTACCTTCTAGTTAAGAATAGCTACATATTTATTTCCAACTCAATATCTGATAGCTAGCAGGTTGGTTACTACACGCATTGGCTATCCAGACCTCTTAAACTTGTTTGAATAATCTGCACTATAAAAAAATCAGTTTGAATAAATGTTTTAGTTATAATAGCCTCACATATTTAACACCTTTTAATTTGAAGAACAGAAATATATATAGAATAATTTTTTTCCATTTAAACAACCTGTTTGCTATTATTAACAGTTGAATGCATTTGAAAAGTTTAAATAAAGTTTGAATTTTTCTAGACATTTAACAATTAATATTAAATGAAGGAAATAGTGCAATATATAATTATAAGTAAAAATGCAATAACTTTCAGACAAAGACTGTAATTATATATATAAAAAAAGTTTGTTAATACAGTCACTCTTATTAGCAATACCTACAAAAAAGAATAAACTAAATAGATAGATGCTGAAGAGCTATAATTTAAAAAATTTAATTCTAAACTTCATATATCTATTCTGTATTAAAACACTATATTATCACTCTTTTTTGCAAATAACATTTTAAAACTTTTCTATATGTTTTTGAAGTTGTAGAAAAATAATGACAGAAGAGTTAAAAGTGTTTGACAAAATAATATTTTTGATTTTAGGACATTTAACTTGCAATTAAACAGGTGGGATATCCAGAAATTAATTAATTCAATTACTAATTTTTATAACTATTAATTTAATTAATTGATTTTTGGATATCCCACACTTTTATTTGAAATTAAATATAAAAATCCCTATTATGGGTGAAGAAAGGAATTATTTGTGTCTGCTTAGTGCATACTAAGTAAAAGTTTAATTATAAAATCTTTTATATATGTAATATATAGGGTATATGAGCACAGACTTTCACACACCCCACCACTCTGCACACCATCTCATAACACTGATACACTTGAACACATATATATTGAAAAGATAAATAATCACCAATATAGTATTTCATACTAAACCAGCAATCATCAACATGTATGTGTTCAAGTGTATCAGTGTTATGAGATGGTGTGGAGAGTGGTGTGTGGTGTGAAAGTCTGCGCTCATATACCCTATATATTACATATATAAACACAGGTATATAATAAGCCTGTGTGTTTCAGTTATAAAATCTTTTATACATATTATTTTTAATATTTTAGTATGGGGGCCTTTTTTGTAATTATTTCAATTTTAATTAAAGCAAAGAATAAAACAATGTTATAATCTACATAATATTTTAAAGAAGATCACGCATTAAAAATTGATTCCAATATTATTTTGTTTATGAAATAAACCTTTTGCAAAAGAAACTTACAATCAAGAAAAATTAAATTTTAAAACAACTTTTATAATCAAACAAATTAAGATTTATTTTTAGTTCTATTTGACTTTACCATAGTTGCTTTTAATTTAAAAATATTTTTATAAAAAAGTATACTATCCTCTTATGTGCATCATTAAAAACTTACTGAACTAATATGAGTATTTGAAATCTCATTTCAATATATCCTACTGATATCAAGTGGTTAGCAGGTTGGCTATCTAAAAGGAAAAAAACCTGTCTGACTAGAATCTGAAAAAAAAAATTATAACTGCCAGTCCATGGGCACAGCAGATAATATTTAATTAATTTTACATTACGAGCCTTTTTTATATACAAATTGTAACTGAAAGTATCTGAGTATGTGTGTTTATATACAACAGTTAATTAGAAGCAATAGTGAATAACCCTTAATCAAATCTCCATAACATGTATGCATCAAGAGGCTGGCTACCTGACCAAGCATATAGATAATAATCCTGTATTAAAATCTATTAATGGTGCCAGTGACTATACTTGAAAAACATTTATGAATAATATTTTCCGGCAATAATTTTATGATAAGAGTTTTATAAGATACATTTATAGACTATTTCTTAACAAATAGAACACTTTGAATTGACAATTTTTGTAACTCATACATCAAGTGCATATAATTATATATATATCTTTAATGAAAGTTAACTAAAAACATGCATGCACTATAATTATATTCCTGCAAGAACACATGACATAAATCACACACATACATATTACATGTACACATACTCCTTTCGTTCACAGATACTGCTATTAACATTAATTCACTTAAACGACTTACACTTGTAAACATGAGACAATTTAATAAAGAGGCAATCTAACACTAATAATGTAATTTAATAATGAGGAAACATGCACTACATTGCCAATAATATTAAAAAAATTATTATCATCTTAATACAAATGAAATTTTATACAAACAAATTAATAAAACAAACAAAACGTTTACTCATCCCTTTTTAACTTTGGGATTATATTTTAATTTTGAAACCAAAATTACTAAAAAATAAATAAATAATGATAGATAATCAGATCAGATTGAGTATTTGCAATTATATACCCAATGATTGCACTTAAGTCTGAATATACAATGAATCTTATGCAATACATGGTATAAAAATAAAGACAGTTGCTAATGCAATATCAGTCAAAATATTCCACTTATTTTTTATATACACTTTTGCACTCGTTTGTTAATGACTTAATGCAAAGATGGACAAACTTTTAGTCTCTAGCAGCTCATATGTAAAAAAACATTTTTAGTTTCTGACTTTCATAATGAATACATAAGCATTTATTTTTATATAGTGCTATGTTTACAATTGTATTACATTCAAATATCAGCCTTTCAAGCTAATTGTGCATACGTTTTTTGTGAGTGTTAAGCATTTGAGTTGTAAGAATAAGTGGATTCATTTTATTCCTGCATAAATACTATATCTTGTATTGGAGGAGAAAGTATTCATTTATTATTATTAACACTCGCAAAAAGCACATGCACAATTAGCTTGAAAGGCTGATATTTGAATGTAATAATGAATACATACTAAAATATTGTGATCATACCAGAAATCAACTTTCTATTTTCAATAAATTTTCATTAAATAAAGCTTTCAAAATTTGTCAATTTTAGACTGCTATGCGGCATTGTATTATGTGTGTGTATTTGAATGTTATTGAATTTCGTTCCCATAATAATTCAGAGTTGGAACAAAATTTTGTGACATTTTGATGCATCTTTGTGGAGTAATTTGGATGCTGATTGTTGGACAACAATATCTGTACATAAGAAGAAGTTTGCCACAATTCAATTCCCAGTTTTCCAATAACTCAAAAACTAATATACATCATGTGAGAAAATTTATTTGACACATTCAGAATCAAAATTTAAGACATTATTATCTGAAACCATTTATTGTAAAATTCTTTGTTTGTGAAATATATTGAATAATTAGCAGAACATGTGATTTATGATACCTCATTAGATATACATTTTATAAAATATTTTATTTGATAAAAAAATTATATAGAATTACAAACTTATTAAATTTTATTTGAAGCATTTTTCGATAGAATGCAATGTTTTCAATATATAACAGAAATTGGTATATCAAATATTTTCGCAATAAGCTATATAATGTGCACTTATGAAAAAATTATTGAACAAAATTTAATATTTGTGTTAATTTTTAAAAAAAAAAAAAAAAAAAAGTTTACACTTGTGAACAATTGCACAAATTATCATCTTGGGCCATAGTTTTCCCACCCCTGGTTTAATGTTTAAAATATTACAGAGATAAGGGTACATCATGTGTACAGATATTACTTTACAAGATGACTTTATTTAAAAAATCGCTCATGCTCTGTCAGATTGAACAGTTTTGTTAAGAAACTCATCTATTAACTATTAATCACACCAAATCATATATTGAATACAAGTGTAACAAATTACGCCCATGTCTTTTTAAATATTTTTTTCAATACTTGTGAGTTTTAAGTAAACAAAAATGGCAGCCTGTATTTTTGATAAATCTACACTTTGGGGGCACCAAAAAATGTTTACAAAAAAATGCTTGCTAGAAAACATCATACTTAATAATAACATTTTATTTTTTATTATTGTTATCTTAAAAAAAAAATCATTGTGGAAACATTAAGTATAATATTTACAGTTTTTATTTTTTTATTTTTATTAACAAAAAAATGAAAAAAAAATAAACATTTATATTTTATTTATATCAGCAACATGCAATCATATAGTGACCATTAATGCGCACTTGTCAAGAGGGCAGGATACCATATCTTTCGAAATAATCCACTGAACCATGTTCTGAGACAGGAAGATCCCAAATTTTTATCATATAATTTACCAAAAAACTGTTAACATAAAAAAAAAAAATATGCTGAATTGAACCAAAGTATGGCAATGTTAAGAGCATCTCCTTGCTTCCCATATTATAAGTAAAAAAAAAAAATTGAAATGAAGCTTTTTATATGAAATTTATCAGAATTTATTCTTTTTTTTTTTAAATTTAATAATCGATTTATTAATTTTGATTTAATTTAACAACTAACACATTTTCAATAGATTATAGGCCCTTGAAACTGTACATTTATCAAAAATATGGAGCGCCATCTTGGTTTACTGGAAAATTCACAAGTACCGTTTTTTCTTACGCAACTATAATAATCATATAAACGTATAGTAACAAAATTTAAGGAAAGATCTTTTTTTTCTGCAGATATTTATATTAATTTCTCTCTTATTAATATATCTTTGAATAAGTGCTCTTTGTATGCAGATACAAATATTTAAAATATATATCATGATAGCATACCAACTTTTAAAAACAAAAACATTTTTTATCATTCGAAGATAAATGTGATTGTATGCCCCTAATTAAGTTCTAATACTATTTTCATAATAAAGTCTAAATAAATAAACTCATACAAGCACATAAACTGCTGTTTTTATATTTCTAGTTAACATTCTATTATATTATAAATTTATATGTGGATGTGGTCAAATAAGAATGTGCTTTTAGAAATATTTCACTTTACATTTGTCTGTATTCATCAACAATTTTCAATATTATTCCTCCTTTTCATCTATTACAATTTCAAACTAGAAATAAAAAATCACATCTAAGTTAATATCCAAATAACAAGAAACACATTTATATATATTTGCCTAGTTCTAATAAAATAATACTTTCAAAGTGAAATAGAATTATTCTCTTTTTTTTTTTTTTTCACTTAAAAATAAATTATCTATAACTATAATACCGGTTTTCTTTTCAGTGATTATATATATAAACAAATTACATTATGTGCAACAACCATTTAAATTTTACACTATAATTAAATTTTCGCGTTTTTTCTATTATTTTATAAATTGTAATAACTTACATACAAATAAAAATATAGATTGTATCATTTTAAAAAGTAGAGATACTTTTTCTCTTTTTTATTTTTTGTTTCCAATAAACATAAAATGTTTACCATGTCAG
The DNA here is from genome assembly GCA_028023455.1 of Epiperipatus broadwayi. Classification (NCBI taxonomy): domain Eukaryota; kingdom Metazoa; phylum Onychophora; class Udeonychophora; order Euonychophora; family Peripatidae; genus Epiperipatus; species Epiperipatus broadwayi. The sequence goes on from JAQFVV010000063.1 coordinate 743,716, forward strand.
TTTAAACGAATAAAGTTTTAATCGAATTCAAACTTTTCTCCCCAAGAGATATTTTTCATTTAAACTTGTATAATTCAACTAAGATAAAATAATAAAATTGTTAACTTAGTCATTGGGATTTATCACCATGAAGAATTAAGTAGTATACTATCATGTTAAAAGAATAGTATCAAATATTTGTTTCAATACAGTAATTTGTTTTTTGATATTTTTTTTCCTTATTCCAGAGAAACTAAAAACTCATCCTGGAAATCTTTTAAAAATTGAAATTTATTTTTAATAGACTGGACATAACTCAGTTGCTTTTTGCCTGGTCACAAATCTTTATTTCTTAACTTATCTAGCTTACCGATAAATCTTAATCTCACAACACAAAATACTTCCCGCAGTTTGATTTTATCTTATCTAAATCATAGTTTTTCTCACTTCAATTTTCTTGGGCGTGTAAATATTGCCTGAGCCTAATAAAATAAACCAAATAAAATCTATTTTATTTTTTAAAAAAAAAGTTATAAATTTGACCGTTATTTATAAAATATATATATAGTATTTTTATAATACTGAATTTTAGTATCCCTATATTTTGTTTAATTGATTAATATTATTATATTTATAATGATTCTGAAATGCGCTTAATGCAATATGTCTGAATAACTATCATGCATACACGCACACACATAAATTTATTTTTCACAAAGATTCTTCATCTTATTAAAAAAATTAAACAGATTTAAAAGATTTCTTTATGGTTGCACTAGAATGTTTACATAGAAATTCTAGCATAGACATAGGTTTATATTTGTTTTATTTCCCAATTTATCTATACACTAATATCCCATCCAACATTACAATATATACTGATTTAAAAAGAAAAAAAAAAAATTTTAAATATGCAATTAATTTTCAAACAGGACTATATATACTACTAGATTTGCAAAACAACTGTTGCTCTTAGAAAATGCATTGCACGTATACTGAATCTAATCAAGGTGTGATTGAATTGTGCGATTAAAGGGCTACTGCATTTTAAGAATGCAAAATTTATAAAATCGGATTTCTTTTTTTCAATTTTTCATGTTCAGTTCTTGGTCTGCTTTTTATAATAATTTACTCAAAGATCATTACGTTCAATTTATTAATAGTATTATAACAGAATACAACTAAAAATTATACTATAAACAGTCAGTTAATAAAAAAAGAGAACTCTTTATAATAAAATTTATGCTTGCTGATTTGAATATAAAAGAACATTTTTTATTATTATTCCAGTGTAGGTTCTTTTGATGTCATTGTTCCTGTTTTGAAAAATCTCAAATTAATTTTGGTCATTTGGATTTAGAATAATGCAATAATTACTGTGTTACACAACTTGCTTAATATTTTTAAAAATTCAATACAATTTTTTATCAATTGTATTGATCACAAGTGGCAGAGTTGTTGAAAAAGTATATACCAGAAAAAATATTTCCACTAAATAATCAAAGGTACCAAAATTAAAAATTTTCAATTGAGCATATAAAGTACTATGCTTCTTCTTCATTAAAAGTAAGAAGTATGTCATAGATTTCACTTACCTTTTTAAAGAGTAAACTTATCAATTACAATTCACCATCAGTTCTTCAAAATAGCAAACAAACATAGTATCCTTCTTAAATCAAGTAAGATGATAGATTTCAAAGACAATTTGACTGCATCATAAAAAAATATGCCAATAGGAAGACCCAAAAAGTAAATTTTCATTAATTGTTTGTTGCATTTAAAATTTATTTTTATTGTGATTTTATTATGACATACAGCTTATATATTGTTCCTATATATATATATATATATTACTGCATGCTTTAAAAGGTGATTTTATTTTAATGTTTGTTTTTTTTTTTGTATTAAAAACAGTAATAAATACATATACACACCATGTTATATACTTTATTAATAAAGGTTGCAACAAATGATACATGTTTTTGCAGTATAAATTTTTTTGAGATGAGGGGAAGGGGAGGAGGGGCAAGAATAAATTATTATCTGGCACAGAAATGTTTTGAGCTGGAACTGCATATACATACATAAACAAACAATAAAAGTAAACACAATTTTAAAACTCCCCCACAAATGTTATTCTTTAGGTAAATTTTCATTTAACATAGTTGGCAAAAAAATACTTGCATAGGTTTTGTTATATGATTTAATCATTCAATAAATTCCGAATCAAGATAATATTGTCCTCTTTGATTTGATGCAGTAATAGAATTGCAAATACCTGAGCTCAAGGGGTTGCTGCTCAATCTATCATTTCCAATGTTCAAACTTTTTATAAACTCCTGAGCAATAGATCATTTGGGGGCAGGGGTAGAATGGCAGAGTTTGAGCTCAAGGCCCATGACCTGCTGTCCGACTTGTTATTATCGATGTTCGAACTTTTTATGAACTTATAAACAATAAACCATTTGATATTTTTCTAAAAATAAAAATAAAATAAAATGAAGCAAATAAAAATTGAACAGTTTGTCATTTGGCACTAAAGTAACAGAAATGGACTACTATCCATGAATATTTGTTGTAAGTCCTCCATCCTACCATAGAAGTAAATCTCACAAGTCAATATTAAATTACAAAAAGCACAGCAATATTTCATTAGGAATTATAATTATTTAAAAAAAATAACATTATAAACACCATTTTATAAAGATGACATGATAATAGCTAATAACATTAACCATAATGGCTTCCATAAATGAATTTAATTTGTAAAGTAAAGGATGACATGCAAATTTCATTTATGTAAATATACATAAAATATAACACCTATATAATATAAAGTAATTTTATATATTTAAAAGTTAATAGTGCTAATTCAAATTATTAGAAAAAAAAAAAAGGTATATATTATCAAGAAACAATTTTCTGCATTTCAGCTATGAATGTTGGGAATAAAAATAAATACTTCTATTTTATTTTATTTTACTTATATTTTATTTTAAAGACATAAAATAATATCGGGGAAACTAAAAATGTAATATGCAAAAAATAATAATTTTCATTTTTGTCACTTGAATTTACTTTTTTTTTGTTTGTTTCTTTAGAAAAAAAAAATAGAAGCATCCAATTTGTACATCTAAATAAATTGTGATAATTGGAGTTAGTTTTTAAAACACACAGTCTTTATATATGTAGTTAATTGGATGTTGCTACTTTTATTTTCTTTTATGTGATTCTGACAATTTTCCACAGCGATGTTAATCAGAAAAGCAATCAGAAAAAGAAATTTCCTGCATGAGAAAATTAGGAGCGAACACAATTAAAAATTTTACTACTTGATGCTATCAAAACTTTTCAACAATGCAATAGAGATTTTTTTTTTCTTTAGGAAAAAAAATCTAAAATCTATACCATATAATCTGACATATACTTTGGGCTTTTTAAATATTAGTTTAAATTATTTTCGACAATGAAGCCAATCTTAAAAACAGATATTTAATCTTTTAATATATTTTTTAAAAAGTAACGCTCGTTTAAAAAACAACAACCAATACATGGAGACTTTTATTAGCAAAATAATTGCCCAAGAAGGGTAGCATTTCAATTATAAAAAACTTGATTCCCAAAGTAGAAGTAATAAAAAAAAGAATATCTGATATAATCTCTCATTTATAAAATTCTTTCATTTTCACTTCTCAAAATAAACACATTTATTTAAATTATAAAAGTTGTCACTTTTAAATAAAAATATATTTGAATAAATGAAGAATATCATTTTCTTAATTTAATTCACAAATGATGATTAATAATGTATTTAATTAAATTAATACCCTGCACAATGTGACGCAGATGGTAGGATGTTGGACTTGGGATCAGGATGTCCCACAATCGAGTCAGCCGATCAAACTTCTTATGAACTCCCAAGCAATAAATCCATGTACGTCTTTTTAATCCTGCACAGTTTGACACAGTTGGAAGAGCGTCTGACTTGGAATCAAGGGGTCCCAGGACTAATTCTGGTACTTCTAGTTCTGGCATTCAAACTTCTTATCAATTGCCACGCAATAAATCCATTAGCATTTTTTTATTATTAAATTAATCAGTTATTCTATCTCTTTTTTTTTTTCCACTTGTTATCTTACTGTCTTTAACCAGTCACATTAGATTAGTATCAGCCTGTTTTCATGAACTTCTCATTCCATCTTTGGTCATCTTTCTGCACCAACTGTGACAATGAAATTGGGTGTTTGGTCAAACCACATTTTCATCTTTAATTATAACATAATTTTTTAATCCACCATTTCCTCTCTCTCTCTTTATTTTATTAATCATTTTCTAACTTTATATTCTTTATATGTTACAATCACCATACCCATTTATGAGTGGTTGATATTAATGATGATACACAATATTATAACATAATATTTTAAAATAATTAGAAATAAGAAGCAAAACTATTACTTTTATTAAAGTTTAAGTGTTAACAAAGAATTTGAGAATTTTATGATTAAAATGTTTAAATATACTAATACAGAAACCCCCCCCCCCCCAAATGGGGGAAAAAAAACATCAACAACAAAAACCAAGAAGAATTTTTCTGAAAGTTTAAAAATATATTTTAAAATATTTACACAGTAATTAATATTTATTTATAAAAACAATTCTATTTATTTGATCAAATTGACATTTTTCTTCTCAACTCTGCTGAGAATTGATTTAGGAATTTAACTACTGGGCCCAAATTTTAATAATACTCTAAAGCAGTGGTCTTCAACCTTTTCACCCCTGCAGCCATTGTTAAAACGTGCAAGAATAAAATGTTATTCACCTGAATGTTGAAAAAGTCAAAAGTTTTGATCTTATTTGGGGGGGGGGTGTTGAAAAATACTTTGTCATCAACTGAGACAAAAGATAGACAATCAAAGTTATTTTTTGTTTGTTTTTAGTTTTAAAAAAAGGTAACAGAAATTGGTTTTAAAAAGAAAAGTTTTAGTATTTTAGCGGTATACAAATAAAGCCAAAAAAAATATTGCCTTATAGGCCAAAAAAAAGTGGGCGTATTTTTAAACAAAAAAAAAAAAAGAAAACGAAGCTTGAAAAAGTCAAAATTTTTGATCTTACTTTATTTTGGGGTGGTGGGGATATATTGAGAAATACATTGTAAATGTTAGAGACAGAACTTATTTTTTGGTTTTTATTTTAAAAAAAAGGTAATAAAAATTGATTTTCAAAATAAAACTTAAAGCCAAAAAAAAAAAAAAACACACTAAAAATGAAATATTAAAAGAGAGAGTAGAAAAAATTTAAGAGATCAAAAAAAGTCACGTTACATTTTATTGTTTTAACAATGCTGACAAGCAGCCGTGATTGGCTATCAAAAGACAACCGGAGTTTGTATAATAAAAAACTTTCTCCCCCCCCCCATAAACATCTGTGATAAATAGAAAAACAAATTAATTTATGTATGATTGATTAGATTTTTTTTTTGTTCTGTTTCTTTTTTTTTAATCTGGAAAAAATGCGATGAAAAAATAAAAATTGTTCATATTAATTAAAAGTTTAAAATCGTATTATTTTGTTATTAGAAACTTTCTTGCCAGTCTAGCCGTGGACCAGCAGAAAACTTCTGCGGCCCGGTACCGGTCCGCAGCCCCATGGTTGAAGACCACTGCTCTAAAGCAGTAGTTCTCAAAGCATTATCCATGAATCCGCTTCACATGTTCCACGAAAAAAAATTGTACAAATAATAATAGATAGCTCTGTGCTATTGAAACCATGCACTTTTTGTGTGGCCAGCTATATCTAAGAGCTGTGACTTCCTGTGTGCAGTGTGGTTAGTTTCTGTGTAACTTGGTATGATGCACATATGTCATTGCTTGAATAATCTAAATTTATACTAAGGTGTTTGTTATTTCCAAATGGTCAAGATGTAATAATATCTGTAATTGAACTGCATGTTAGTATTCTGCATATAAAATATGAAGTGAAATGGGTTCTGTAATTCTACAAAGATTGAGAAACACTTCTCTAAAGCACCAACCAGGGCAAGCGTAAAAATTATACAAACCATTGTATAAATTTATTAATTTACTCAATAAAAACAAATGTCTAGAAAATATAAACATTATATTTAGTATAAACAATCAAGTACTATCACAGACTTTAAAATTCTTCCGCTGCAAACACTTCTTTCTGAAAGATTTCAACATTAGCATGATATACCAAACCGATAGTTGTAACTTTGCAATACTAAACTCTATGGCCTCATATACCCCAAGCTGATGCATACATTGATTGTGTTATGATCTTAAGAAGATATTTTTAGAATCTTAAAAAATATTACTACATTAAAATTTTTCCAATGGTTTTATGTTACAATAACAGAATAGTCACATCTCACTTCCATACAGTAAATATGGTAGATTAACTAATAAATGTGTTTTACTAGTTCTTACTTATGGACCTGAGACTTAGACAGTTAATAGAAGAGCAATACAGAGACTTCAGACCATTCAAAGAAGTATGGAGAGATGCATGTTAGGAGTAATAAGAAGAGATTAAAATGTCATATATATGGGTAAGAGAACAAATGGGTGTTAGTGACATCATTGAAAGAATTAAAAGACTGAAGTGGAGGTGGGCTGGATGTATTGCTGGATGCAATGATAATAAATGGACAATTGAAATCTTAAATGGGATTCTAAGAGATTGTAAAAGACCCAGAAAGAGACCACATATGAGATGAATGGACGAAATAAGAAAGTGTGCAGGGGTAATGTCAAGAAAAGAGACTAGAGATCAAAGAAGATGGACTGAACTTGGAGAGACCTTCATCTTGCAGTGGACTGATAATGATTGACAATGATGATATAACTTTAGTACATATCATTATGATTATCTATCCTCTTTTAATTTATTAAATGTAGCAACAGTATATTGGAGTCTCCATTGCACTTCAACAACTAAGGGTGCATTTTTATTTCAAAAGCTACTAAAATATTTAAATTAATTCTCATTCGCAAAGTGATAACTATCCAAGTGGCTAAAATGTTTTTTTTTATCTTATTGACTAGTACAAACGAATATTTTGAACATTAATTATTAAATCAAAATCTTTATATCTTGTATTAAAAACATTATGTAGATCAACTTTTTGAATTAGTGGGGGGGGGGTGCATACTTATAAATCCTTTATGAATCTAAATGCCACGAAATATTTATTATTGCTTTTAAACAATCAAAATTAAAAATACTCCCAAACCCATATTATATCTTGATACTTGCTTTATGAAGTTGTCTATCACCAATACCAAAAACCCACTCATAAAATTTTAAAATAGTGTTAAAATTCTTATATAGCAACTTCTATTTCAAGGGCCTTATATTTTCTATATATACAGTAATAATTCTTCTCATATTTTGCATCAAGTGTATAATAATGAATCAACTTCTATGAAATATCAACTACTTTCAAGCATTGTCAAAATTATTTTTGATTAACTGAATCAAGTGCTTGAATGAAATTGATAAAAGCAATGTATATATAAATCACAACTGTCTCATAATTTATTTCTTAAATTTACTTGGCAAAAAAATTACAAAAGATATGCAAATTAAAACTCACAATATCTCAGTGATGTAAAGCTCATTAATATTTATGATGTTACTCTGAACTTGGCAAGCAAGAGAAAGCTATAACTTATGATTAAGTGCTATTACTTGATTATAGTATTCAGTTGCCTAGTTATTGTATCTGACTTCAAGCAATAACCTCAAAAATATATATATATCATGATTTTTGATTTAAAACCGTAAGGAGGCTCTGATATCCATTTTTCTATGACTAAAAGTGAATTTTAAAATAAGATCCTTTAATAAAATGCTACCTGTAATGAATGACAATATTCCATAATATTTGCAGCTAACATTTTTTAACTTTTTATTTTTTTTTATAAATTGGAATAATAAAATTGTTTTTTAACATCATGTGTCACAATTTCCTCATTTCATATATATGAATACAATCTACACGTTAAGCATGAGCCATGCAAAACAGATGAGAAAGTCTGCACTAATATTGTGAACAAAATGTGTGTGTGTGTGTGTGTATAAATAACTTATTAAACACACATTCAGATATATGTACATATATAATATAGAGAAGCTGTACGTTAGACACCAAGCATGCAATAAAGTTAATGAAATTGCAAACAAATGCTAAAAATAAATAGCTGGTTATCCATATCAATGCAAAATCAAAAAGTGGCAATTATCTCAATATTGTATATATTATGTCCTGCAACTAAAATGGGAGATATAAATCAGCTATGGTGACATATAATATTTAAACTTAAAATGTATAATTCTAATGAAGAGTAAACTCTTGATATACCTACACATAGTGTATATTAGAACTTTGAATGAAGTTAAAAGTTCTATTTTACCATACCTACCTAAAATATATAAATAAACATCTGAAAAAGTGAATGATATAATGTGATTGTGTTTAATAAAAATAGGTATATTAATTTTAATTTAGTTTAAAGTATATAACTGGGCTAAACATAATATAATAATATCTAGCCTAATATAATAACAAATAATAATTAATTAAGTATTTATCTAAAATGGATGGTATCAAATGTATGATTGTAGGAAATTTAGCATTTGTCAACCCAACTGTAATATATTATAAATTTATAAATATGTCAAAGATTGAATATCATTAGCTAATTATTATATATATATATAATAATTGTGAGTTCTTTACTAATAAATGCATATACACATCAAGTGAGGCTGATATTATACTTCCAGGAACATCTGAAGAATTCTCAATTACAGGATAAAATAGATAGATATAGTGTTGGAGTAGTTGCCAGTTTCCTTACTAGCATTCATATGGATAACTATTTGTTTCATGATTACAAGCTTCTTTGTAATGTGATTACATATATTCAAGTATATGTTTACATACATCTTGGATATATTACATATAAATAATCTAATATTAATTTTTCCTTCATTTGCATATGTAATTCTTTTGTACATGTATAATATATATGCCATGGTGCTCATCAGCAAAAGTGCACTCAGCTAAATTTTGAGAAGAAATAAAAACATAAAGCATACACGCATATGTATGCAAAAGAATTACATACATGGTACATGTTTAGTAAATTATTTATCATAATCATATATATAATAATTAGCTTCATGACAATTAGTTCTTGACATTCTATTGTAATGCCCTGGTATAATCACGTTTTTTACGAGTTAATTACCTCATATTCGGTGACCAAACTAAGTTCGATTTGATAAATTTTCATCAGAAAATTTCAGTGAATTTTATCAAATGCAGTTATTTTTCCTGATCACACAACCCATTAAACGTTAACTAAAGTTGAACAATAGAGAGGAGAGAACCAGCTTTTAATTTATTTGAAAAGGCACCAGGATTCTACATAAGAATCCACTGGCCGAATCCCTATTTACTTAGTCATGATGAAATTACTTGGAATACCCAGAGGATTGTGTTTTCAAGTACAGCATTGGCAATTTATTTAATCAAATTATAATAATGGTTAATTTTAAATGAATTTAGACAATTAATAGTCAACAACCAAATATCAACGTAAGTTATATTTAAATTTATTGATACATAATGAAATATTTATAATATTGAAAGAATAAAATATAAGAGAAATAAATAGGGATTAAAACTACTGATAAGATTTTATTTTAATTGATACGACTCAAGATGACAGTTTATCACACTTAGAATTCAAAAGAAAGTGATCACTGATATTTGAATAAATATAGTTTCTTACCAGTAAGTTTAACTGTTCACATATCGTATTATAGAAATTACTATGCATGGATTTATCTTGCGAGGGATCCACTGTTCAATATTTTTGTAAGTATTCCGTGGTTTCAGATTTAGTAGGAGATGGCTTCACTTGGGGTAATTCATGACATCAGACAAAAAGCAACATCGACAAACGAACTTCTACTCACACATCTTAGTATGATTTAACATGCTGGTGAGGATAGCTTGACATGCTATTCATAATTTCTTCAATGCTGAATATTTATTTTGAACTGTTTTATTTCAGGAACAAAATCTAAAAACCCTGACACACGATGTGTTTTTATTTTTATAGTCCTGATTTTTTTTTAGTCTCTCTGTGCAATTCCTGTTGACACCTATTAATTTAGACCAAATTTAATGTAATTTAGCCCACAAAGTCTTACTTTTTTTTCTTGGATCGCCATCTTTAATTATCGAAGGAATGCTGCGACTCTGCTTTATGTATTGCTAATGGCTTCATGATAAAGGTTTGTTTTATCTTTACAAAAATACAAACTAGTTTCCCTTTTTGTTTTTATTATACTCTTTATATCCTTTCCTCTTTTCGATTTCTTTCAACACACATAAAAACAATCTATACAACCACGCTGTTTAAACTAAAATATTCTCTTTTTAAGAATTTAGTAATTTAACTTCTAAATTGCCAATGTAACTTGTACTAGAATAAAGACAGCACACTATTTATATGTTGTAATGTATTTATATAAATGGGTTTTTAAGCTGTTTTTTTTTTTTTGCCCATTTTTGAATAAAACCCACACATTTCTAATTTAAATATTATACATTATCACATCTATGGGTTGAGTGAAGTTAATGTTATATCACCAGACATGCCTGAAACAGATCAAGTACTTCTTGCTTTTTTTTTCTTTAGGTGATACAAACAACTAGTTATTTATTTTTTGATTGCATAGTTATTTACAATACATATTAATATGTAAAATTAAGAGCGTGCTAATAGCTCTAAACAAGCTTTTTTTTTATTTATGATAAATGCTACTACAAGAGAAGGCATTCAAATCATTTTTATCTTGGATTGTCCCCATCCCCAGACCGGTTTCGACCTATGGGTCTCTTCAGTGAGGAGTTGGGACATTAGATCTAAAAAACCAACTCAAGCAAAGCATTTATCATAAATAAAAAAAAGCTTGTTTAGAGCTATTAGCACGCTCTTAATTTTACATATTTGTAAGTGCAAGCTATATATAAGTCATGTAGCATCTGACTTGTTATTATTACATATTAATATAAAATTGAAACAAAAAATAATGATTTGTTTAGTACATATCCAGACAACTAAAAACGTAAATAACAATTCAAAATAAATTAGTTTATTTTAATAAAAAATTTTAAAAGAAAATGTAATTACTGCTCTTACTTCTTTGTCAGAATTTGTTTTCCCATCTCTTTTACACTCATTAATAACAGAACTTGCTTCAGTTAAACATGAAAATGTACTTAAAGTTGGATCATCTGAAAAAAAAAAAATTATTATACAATGTAATGAATTTCTAACTTTAATTTCACTGTATACATTCGCAGTATCAACAAAATACTAATTAATAATATAAATTATAAGGGCATTATTAGAAAATTGCCCAAAGATATATGAGATAAAATTAGTGCCTGAATCGTATGGAGTGACTGGTCCATTCATAATATACCATGGGATTGGGTTACATTTTATTCAACACCTTTGGAAAAGATTTTGGTTAAAGAAGTTAAAAAAAGTTCTAATTTCATGAATGTTGTAAACATTAGTGTAAATAAATAAAAAAATATATATTTCATTTTTAAAAATAATTTAAAACCATGCACCAATTATAAAAAAATTTAACAATTTCATTTTTATGATATGATTGATGAAGTCTACTTTGTCAGTTACATAAATTTCTAAATTGTTTAACATGTGCTGCTTGAAATAATATCAATTATAATTTGTTATAATATAAATTTGTTTAGATATTTTTTGCCCAAGAATATTTAAGATGTAGTGAATATCTGAGTACCTAGATTCAGTTGAAATGCATATGGAGGGAGGGAGATTACATTATTCTGATGCCTTTGGAAAAGTTGCTTTTTAGCAAAAGAAGTTGTGGATATAATTTAATAGTATAACATTAAGTACAGTTGAAATTCTGAATAAATGGCATATCATTGAATGTCACATGACTCTTCTTAAATTTCAATCTGCATTAGCTACTGATAACCTTTCTCTTTTAAAAAATATTTAGTAATTATTTTGCACTAGATTATGGTGCAAAAAACTCTATGTATTTTCTTAATTGGTTTTTTATAGCCAAAATCTTCCCATTAAGTAAACTCATAATGCATCTTAATGATAGATGAAACTTCATTACTTTTAATGTAGTTCCAAATTTTGGAAGCTTAATTAAAATTAAGGAGAAATATCAAACTACCAATAACAATGATAAGGTATTATATTATGATATCTAATTATGGCATATATTACCCTGCTTCCAAATAATTAAAAGGCTTCTGCAGTTATCTCATTAATGACATCACACATTATGTTCTCTGCATAAAATATATTGAGAATAATAAGACAACTGCTTGGTAATATCTAACACACATTTAACATATGCTAAGTGCTTGATTTTGATGTATATTATATTTCTACCAAAAGTTAAAAGTTGTCTGAAACTTATTTATTATAGGGATGGATTAAATTATAATCACTGACTTACTATCAGATCTATAGACATACACAAATTTGGATTCATTATCTTGAAATAGTTGGAGTTTTCAAGTCACTAATTAAATAAAATAATAAAATGTGAACATTAAAAAAAGCCATCTGACAAAAAACGGTGATACAAATCTATTATATCACCATTGAATATTCTCCGATATCTCAATTTTTTTATAACTTAGTTCTAATATATGACTAAAAATATAACAATTATCAAATAACTCAAAAGTAAAACTTCATGAAGACAAAACATTTTTAATGATTCCATCATAATTGATGACAGTTTTAAATTCAAACAGACTTAAAAGTAGGACTATTAAATACCTGATTTAAGAATTAATACTTAACAAGCTGATTAGTTTGATAAACATGTTATTTATGTGTGTATAAGAGATATATCTATCTATATCGCTTTATATTTTGTAATCATACAAATATACCAAAGTGCATGCTTTTGTTCTCTGCTTTTTTATAATAATATAACAATTACATAATTTTGCCATTTACTATAACTAAAGCAAAAAAAAAAATATTAAGCATTAATAAAAAGCTGATGAACTTAGTGATGTTTCTACCCATCATGTTCTATTAATACACTATTGCTTTTGTTTAACTCAAATACATATATAAAATCATCTAAAACAAATTTAATTGATTCCAAACATCATTAATTATATCAAACATTCATTGTAATAAAGATTAAAGTACATGTATTTAGGAATAATTTGTTCCAGGTCCCAGCCTAAAATAATGTTACCATTTAAAATAATTACAGAAAATATATAATGCAAAATGAATAGAAATATAAAAATAGAAATCCAGTTAAATGTTACATATACAATACAGTTCAATCTTAATGAAAACTAAAATATAATATCTGAAAGCATAAAATAAAATGGAAACAAACTTATGTGATAAAAATTCATAGGTTGTTGATTTACGATATCATACTGTGTTCAGAACTTTTTTGCTTGCTTGGATAGTAGATATAATGTTTGCTTTCTATCTCATATTAATAACTAAAATTGAATTACAAAAGCGTAACAAACCTATATTAATAAAACTCAACCTCCTTCCATTTTTGTCATTGGAAATTATTTTTTACACTGATTTTTTTAGTATTATAGTAAAATTTAAATAAATTTAGAAAAATCACCTCCACTTTTTCAGTTGAAAATTATTATTGTTTTACTACATTTCATTCTTTTTCTGACCCATAATGAAATGTAAATTGAACTTTTAAAACACTTTATTAACAAAAATCAATTTACTTTTGCTTTTTCACTTCGAAATCATTTATTTTCTCACAATGTTAACCAATTTTTCAACTCTGTTTTTCAGAAACTGAAATACCTTGCACATGTGCATCCTATAACAGCCAATAATGTTTGTTATGACTGTTTGATGTATAAATCTTAATTTGAAGGAAAATGTTCATTTCTCTGTACAAATTTCATTGTAAAAAATATTATTGCATTTAATAATCATTAGCCAAGACTCTTCAGTAAAGTTTAAATATTTAGTCATATACAGATTTTATTTTAATTTCTGTATACAATTTTAAGACTGATTTTTACCCCCTCTATGTTCTTCTGAGATATTTGCAACTACTTTGTCATTTTATTTAAGTCTATTTTGCATTCCTTTACATAATAGATTGTTCAGTCAATGCAAAATGATCTGAGCAATCCAATAAGTAAAGAAGTGCTGAGATGTTTACTAACTAAGTTTTTGTTTATTAAACAAGACTGGAAATTACATATAATGTTGGAAAATAATGCAGTATTTATTCTATATATACACTGCAACAGTTGTGTTACATGTCACACCATAACATAGTGAGTATGCACAAATATATATAAAGTTGACAGGAAAAGTAGAAATAAACAAAGAAAAATTTTGTAGATATGTTCTACATCTCCCTGAAATAATCATAGTAAAAGATTAAATAATTTTGGATTTAAAATAAAATTTTATTATAAATTAAACAATTTAAAAAGGTCTAATACATATTTTTATTGAATTCTGATTTTGAAATTATAAACAAGCATGTTGCCTGAAATCTTTTCTTTTAATTAAAATCTTGTAGCTTGTACTTTGATTCCAAAAGTAACTTTTAATTAAAAGTGATTTGAAAAGATTAAAAAGATAAAAAGAGTTTTAAATATATAATTTTGTCACTCTACTATTAAAAAAGAGTAAATATAAAAGCAATAGTTTGTTCTTTTCAGATTAGTTGGTCAGAATAGGTTTTAGTAGCAGTTGGTTTCCAGGGTTATACAAATAACTACCAATGAAGATCTAATGGAAGGCAAAGAGACAAGACTGGCAACTGCTCTATAGTTCACTATGGAGTTTTGATTCATATGAAAGCATGAGCCATTTTCTGTGTTCATTAGCCTGCACAAATGTGTTTGAGAAGACAGTTTGCTTGCTTGAAGTCTATACAATCCTAGACAGAAGAGATATCATCACACACTAACTACCTGATTATACCTTTTCTGATGATGACAACCCTGAACTGGCTCCCATGAAGAGAAACCATCAGTTGGTTGATGAATTAGTTATGTATGCTGTTTCAGCTAAATGCGGAGAAGCACAGATAAAAATATTGTAACAGTAGCTGGGTTCGAATATGGTTACTAAAGGAAACAAAGGCAATAATGATTACAAAAGTGTTTATTGCAGTTGTTATTATGGATTAAATTAATAGATGTGAGAAAATTTATAGATATACATTCGAACCCTGTTACAAAAGAGTGTGAGTGAAATACATTAACCATTTAAAGACATGAATGTATATATATATATATTACACATGTTGTGATGTTACTTGGAATTAATTACTAACAGATAGATTTGTATGTGAAGATGAAGAGAAGCGGTTATGTGCAGAGTTGTATTTTTATATTTTTGTTGTTTATTAATATCATAAGTTAACAGTTATTTAAATAATGTCTTTAGTAGTGCATGTTTCTTAATTAAAGCAAATTAAAATATAAGGCTGGAGAGTAATAAAAGGAATTGCAAGTTGTGCCACAGGAGATTTCTGTTAATGACATTTGTCATCGGAATTCCAAGAACTGGCCAATTTAGTATTTTGAAACAATAGAAGCTAAAAGCATTCCTAAGCTAATGGTCATTGGTATATGGATAGATAAAAAAAAAGGTGAGGTGAAAGAGAGTTAAAAGAAAAGAGCTATATATATATATTTTGATTTTGTAGTGATTCAGAAAAGTGACCATTAGAGAGAAAGAAGAGTGAAAAGTACATTTTCATAAACTGATTTGATTAATTAATAAAAATTAATAAGAATGGACTCCATCAAAATGCTGGGGTAGAAGAATTGTGTAGATTCGTTAAACTGGCCCAGTGGACAGCTATTTTGTGACCTGCCTGACCTTTATTTATGGAGATTTTAGTCATCTATTTCAAACAAGTGAAATGATCATGGAACTCCAAACAGCAAGAACTTTCGTTCAAACAATTTTAGAATCATCTACCTAACCTCTGGGATGGATTATCTTATGTGAAAATGTTATGGAATCTTTCATCATCTTCCAGACCAACAATTCTCCGCCATTGTAATACTATAAGCTTATAGATCATCAGCCTTAAACACGTGAACGTTCACTCTCAAATGAGGTAACTGACTTTCTCTATATATCTTAAGTGAACATATAATAATAAATTAAAAAATATTTGTTCCAACTTAAAGAAAGAAATATAGAAATAGATTAAATTGCTTTATAAATACAATTCTGACACATAGTTGTATTCTTTTGTGAATGTGTATACTGATATTATATATATGTATCGGAATGACTGGGTCGTATGATTGAGTTATTAGTATATATGTGTATTAATAAATATTAGAATTTAAAGCTATAACTTGTGTATTTATTTGAATTACGAGATTCTTATAATTTCAGGGTTATTATTTATAAAAGCTTACTGATATTCATTAACGTATATCTCTAAAAAAAAATAAAATAATAAGATTCATAGGGCAGATAAGGATATTATAAAAATATATAAATGATGTTTCTTTGTAAGATAACCTTGGCTTCGTTCTCCCAATAGACATTGTCTCCCAGACCTTGAGACTGAGCTAGTCTGGATAAGGTACCCGAAAAAGGTCCACTGGAACCTTTTCTTTTGTTTTTGAGGGGTATAATTCTTATTAATTGATAAGATTGGTGCTTGAGATTGAAATTATTCCATACTCATAAATATACCTACTCAAAGCTTGGGTAATAACCTGTCCTCACTCAAATTCTTAGAATAGGATCATGGTGAGACTGTTAAAATATATACATAAGCATAGTTGGTAAGTTGTTTCCAAAAATTCATTAAATTGACATTTTAAGAGTGATAGATATATATAGAATGATATTATTTTAAATTGTTTGTTGAAGTAAAAGAAGTAAATAATTTTTGTTAGAATGAAGAATTAATTAATTCCTGGAGGATTGATAATTTTATTTTAAAAAAGGTAGATTCCAAAACAGAAACTTGCTAGAGTATTTTAAAGATGTTTATAAATTTTAATCAACAATTACTGTCAAAAATTGATTTTATTTTTTTTTAAAAGAAAAAAAATTATAATCAGTAAAGAGGAAAACTTACTAATAAAATAACAAATGGATTTTATATACTGTCAACAAAAAATGTCATAACTTAAAATTGTAATCATTTATTGTATTTTATGAAGATTGAAATATATTTATCAATTGTACTATGCATCTGTGTGCAAATATCAATGTGTGTCATATAGACACATATAGGTAAATTTTAATGAAGTATTATTGTATGGCAAGTCAAATAAGATCAGAAATTATTGTCACATCTGTGTGCATATATATCAATGAGGGTCAAATAAATACATATGTAAAATTTAATCATTTATTATTATTAAATGACAATCAAATATAATCATTTATAGTATACCACACGTCTATGCACTGATATTATGTAAACCTAGTATAGGTAAATTTATTGTATTTTTATATGACGATTCAAATATGTCCAGAAATTGTACCTCGCATGTCTGTGTGCAGATATATATATATATATATATGTGTGTTATATATTGGAACATATATGTAAATCACAATGTAATAAATTGAATTTTGTTTTTATATTAATACATATATGTAATTTTAATCATGTTTTTTTATTAAATGACAATTCAAATATGTTCATTTATATTGTACCACACATATGTGCACAGATATATATATATATGTATTTTATGAAAACCCATTAAGAGGTATTGAAAATCACAATGTGATAATTTTTTTGTATATAAATCAAAATCAGAAGGCTTAAATTATATGTGTATAGCCATATTCTAGAGATCTTAATGTCATTTTTTTGTTATTATAAACTAATATACCATTGTTAAATTCTACCAGAGAACTTAATTCTAAAGTTTTAGAATATTATATATTGCCTCATCTCTTGATCACAGTAAGTTATGAAGCTTAGGTTCTCTGAGCTAGATTCATGCATAATGGTCTGATATATAAAAGTGGATGTATATTAGTGCTTATGGTCATCCAGTTGACATTGTCTTGGTTTGGAACTAAGAGTATATTCTTTAAAGTCCATGAATTACATTTTAATTTAATATTTATCAAAATTTAAGATTATAGTTGACCAATACACTAATGATGTTAAGTGGCCAGAGAATTGATGATAATCAGCATGATTTAATATCTCAGCATTATTGTTTTTATGGTTATATAGTCTAATGGATTAGCACTTAAGTTTGTGTATCCAAATTAATATTTAAATAATTACCCCAAGCTGGCAATGGCTAAATAGTTAGCCTGCTCTATAGTAGATCCATTTCAAATCCAATCACAAGATTAACCGTTGGTTTATTTTCATTGTTGATCATTCATGATGAAAGATGATTATTACTTATTTATTATGCTAGTAAATTTATTTAATTATACTTAATTACTCTAACTGAGCTGTCTCACATGCTCTTACAATATAATATTACTTATATACTTTTTGATATTAAACATTACTTTAATATTATATCTTATACTTGAATATTATATTTTTTTGTAAATTTTATATTATTTATTGACTTGGGGATGATGGTTTTGCCATCACTCTACCTTCACCCTGATTTATCCCCATCCTGTTATAATACATTCACAAGTATTAGACAGGTGGAAATGTGATACAATATATTCTTCTATCCAAAATGAAATTATAATTGTACATCTATGTCTAGAGAAATATAAAGCTATTTCTTATTTTAAAAAATGTTTAATTAACAAAAATATCAATCTTTAATTTACTCAAAAATGGTCAAAAAAATTAAATTAAAAACTTGAAAAGATTATGGGATAGGTGTAATATCATCTTAATGATTGACCAAATCATAATAAACAAATCATTATGTTTTACAAATAAATTTCCTTTTATGATTACCAGAAATATTCAAGGATTGAAAACAGTATATAACATAAATGAGAATTTATCTGACCATACATTACCAAATGCTTCTATGTTAAAGTCTTTGCCTTAAAAACTAGACCCCTAAAAAGACAGCCTACTATAAATATTATGTCTAAGGTCATTATGAATTGTTTAGATAATCATTGTAAGTGCTCAAACATGTATGGATTGTTTCAATGATATATTTCATTATGATTTATATTTTTAAGTTACAATTAATTTTGACTTCATTCTCCATTGGAGAAAGAGTGGTTATCATGAAACTTTAAACTGCCTAGAAAATGTAATCAATATTTTGGATAAACAAAGATCAAAAATTCAAAATCTTTAAACTGCTACATATTTCTATTTCTGCTTTACATAATGTCAAAAATATAAATTATTGTTAATATGACTACATTTCTGATAATTTAACCTAAAAAAAGTGCTTCTACTACATACATTTAATGTTCATGTCATAGAATGCAAAGAAATATATTTAAAAAATTGGTAATATAAATCACAATGTCCATAATAGTAAAAATTTTTGAATTAAAAGAAGAAATTGATGTACTAATATTAACGTACACCATATTAACCTCATACAATAAAATGTATTTTAATTTGTTTTTAATGTAAACCTAAAACACAGACAGGAATAACATCATTTAAGAAAAATAGTACATAAATTTATATAACAGAATCTGAATTACCAAACCTAAAAGTTAATTCCAATTTATGACTTGATTTTGTACAACTAGATTTTATGAAAATTCTACATTTTATACTTTTTGCTCTATAATATATATTCACTGTTATTATTAGCATTTCTAGAAATCAAACTATTTTCTGTAGAAAAACATTTTGACATATCGATATATTTTCTATTTCAATACATCAATGTTATCTAATAATTATTTAAAATAGATAGTTAAGGTTCTATTTAAGAAACACAATATTTTCACATTCAATTTTTAAAAACATTTTGACATATCAATATATTTTCTATTTCAATACATCAATGTTATCTACTAATTATCTAAAATAGATAGATAAAGTTCTATTTAAGAAACACAATACTTTCACTTTCAATTTTTATAAAAAAAAATCACTATCAACACAATACAATATTCCTTAAGATTCTAAAAATATGACAGCAGATTATAAGATCAATCAGTTTGTTCTTCAGCTTTCCAAATGTGATAAATCTAACTAAAATAAAAATCATAGTTTCAGTGAATTCAAAATGTGATGTGAATAACATACTTTCTAAAGAAGTATTTTATAGTCAACTTGATTATGGTTTTCATGTCTACATTATAAAAATTATCTCAAAGACACTATAAACAAGTGTAATATCGATTACTTTCTTTGGATAAATATGACAGGATAGAACACAATGGAGAACTATAATTAAGCAAGTGGGTTTTTTTTTAAAAAAAAGTTCACTATAGAAGATGTCAAAGAGAATAAAGTTTCTGAATGTGGTGTATGTAGCCATATTTTTGTTTCTTGTATTGAATTTTTACAAGATTCATCTTGAACTTTTTGTTTTTTCTCCCTCTTTCTTCTGAATTAGATCGACTCTACTTATTTATCAATTGCATTAACATAACCTTTATAACAAGGAATATGTACTTTTTACATACCTACTTGGAAAAAGTCTTTTTGTAAAAATTTCTAAAATCTTTAAATTTAGATAAATTCACATGAGACTTAAATGATAATCACAGTAGGTAAAAAATGTTATGCAATGGTCTCCAAAAGAGTTCAGATATCTCTTCTATCTCATTTAATATATTAATCACTTAATTTTCCAGATGTAGAATGCAGGAAATTCATTTATGATAATGTCCTTGCTTTGATTCCACAAAAAAAAAAAAAATCCTTTCCAGAAATAGAAATTTCCTTAAAATCTGGAAATCTTTTTAAGCTCTGGGATCTTAATCTTAATTCACCAAAGATAATATCTAACTAAAGAGAGAAAGCATTTCATAATTTAAATTTAATCTTCTTCAACAGTTGGTTGAAATACAATTCTACCTCATGCTACTAAGGAATAACTTTGGACTTTTTCTTAAATTATTTTATCATATTTGTCAAAGATTAGATCAAAAGTAGGTTCTAAGAATAATCTTTTCAAAAAGCTGACTGACACTATTTTGGGTTATAATGCAAATATTTTATTAACAGCTTCTGTAGTATTATTATTATATTCTACTGGTGAATATATGAAAAAAAATATCCATACTAAAGTTTTGGATATGAAATTAAATATCATAAGAAATATTACTGGCATCCTCACATCTGCTCCATTGCAATGATGTCTTGTCTTCACAGAAAATTATACAAGGCTATTGAGCAAACCAGATCACTAACTCGAGATATAAATCCATCACTTAAGATTCATCTCAAATCACGATCTCCTTTCTGAATGCTCAACCAAGAATTCCTTCAAACAACCAAAAAATTATATCACAACTAATGTTTGTTTGTTTTTTGCAATATAAAAATTTCTTTTTTCAGATCCAGTATTTAAGCCAGCTGAATTTGATCTTCTGATAAATTACTTGGGTCTCGGCAAACAAATTCAGAATCGTATTTGTGCTCATGGGCTTTATATACGGAATTTAATTACAATCTCTGATCTATGTAGATGCGGACAAACATTAAATGTGAATCAGTTAATGACTGCAAATTAATGGATATATAGTAGCAAGCTTGGAAAGATAATAAAGCCCCTAGCTCCTTTTTAGAATCTCTACCGATTTCTTTATAATATTTCATAACCAACCAAAAAAAATCTGTTAGCTAAATAAATGATACTTTTAATTCCTCACAAATTTACAATTTTTAATATTAAGGGATTATAAGGGTTAATAAACTATCTATCTAATTGTTGTATATACTTGCTTTAAGCATTACTATAATTTTTTTTTTTAAAGTATCTTGAAACATTCAATACAGATATATATATTCTAAAACAAATATTTTTGTCTCTTTAGTTTTTAAGATTTCTTTTTTTTTACTCGCAAAGAAAAGAAAAGCTTTCTTATTCAATACTAAGTGTTGTTTGAGGAGCATAAAAAAAATTGTGATTGGCGATTCATAAGTGATAAAGCAGCTGTTTTTTTTTTTTTAAAAAAAAAAAGATTTGTCAGTCTTAAGTCTATGCATCAAAAAAAAAATTTAAGTGTTTTTTAATAAATAAATAACAAACTCCAGACTTAATAGATTTTTATTACAAGTTTATATTACTATAATATTATCTATAAGTTTATTTTTGATATATATTACTGCAGAAAAAAGTTTGCTGTTATTTGGAAGGACACCCTTTGATTCCTCTTGATGCCTTAAAGCAGAGGTGGACAAATAGTGGCCTGCGGGCCACATGTGGACCACTAAGATTTTTTTGTGGCCCGCCAAGAGAGTCAGAAAAATCCAAATTGTAACATTTTTCACGTTCGGTTAGGCCTTCTAATTATGCATGTGAGAATTAATCAAGCTGGGTATCTCAAGACCATAGCTATATTTCCTGATTAACTCAACCTAATATTATTTAGGATTTGAAGTGCCAGTGGAATCAGTTTTTTATTTATTTAAAACAGGATTCCAGAATTCATACAAGAATTCACTGATATAAGTGTTGTGTCACACATCGTAAATTAAGAAGAAAATAACTAAAAGTAAAATTGGGATTGCTTCTTGTAACTTAATGTATTATTTTTCCTGGGCTTAACTAAACAAGCATATTGGCAAATGTAATTCATACATAATAAATTTTAATAAATTAGCAATAATAATGCACAGTGAAAAGTTAATATTAAAAGTAAAATATTTTATTCAAACAAATTAAAATATTTAAAAGATAAATTACTAATAAATTGAAAGAATATACATACACGCTTATCCAGACAATGATATTGATTAAATAATTAAAAGTTCTTGTTATGAATTTTTCACACTTCTAGAAAATTCCTTGAATGATAAAAAATAGAAATGTCTCTATTAATAGTATGTTAGACCCTAATAGTTACATTAGTTGGCCAACATTTTTAGTCACAAATCGGGAATAAATAATCTTAGCTTACCAGTAAGTTTGTGCAGATTCTTGTCGTGTAAATATATTTCTTGGGATCCCAAGATCATAGGAAGTTAACTAGTTTCACTGTGTTGACATACTCTTACACTCCTGGTCAGTTGCAAGATATGGCTTGACATGAAGGAACATCTTTACAATGAAAGTGTCCACATGCTGTGATTTCTAGTCATGTCTGACACATTGTTTCAGCTTATATTCTGGGATGGGGCATTTATCACTATTGAGAACAGAAACCGCATCTAGCCCTGTTCCCCCACCTATCCATGCATGACAAAGCCAGCAAAAGACCTCGCTCAAAGCTATTTGGTTCATTATATACCCTCGATCAGTTTTTTAGTTTTCTGCACATATATTTTATTTTTTGTTTTATTATCAAAATATGTGTTAGATGTACAAAGTTTATTTTTTCATGAATTACTTCCGGCATCTTTAATTAGTGTTAAAAGGATTTTTCTGATCGCAATCTTGTACATTTGAAATTTTTTTCTTTTATTTATCTGGATTAATAATCTGTTTGTTTTTTTAATCCTTCCAATTTTAACTTTTATTTTTAAATGAATGAATAATTCGAAACAAATAATCAACTTTCATTGCATGTTTTAAAAAAATTAACTATACCAAGTAAAAAAAAAAATTAAATTGCATCTTTTACATGAACTTTAAACTTGACTTTTTTTTAGCTTTTAAATATTATCAAATGCCAAATATATTTGGACCATCTATATGTAAATGGAACAGCCTTGAACCGAGATTTCCTTCCGTGTGCAACTGAAGATTCGTCTTGTATTTTCCACTAGGATGACCATGTCAATATGCATGCGCAGTGCTTTTTTGGTTAATTTCAATTTTTGTCTTTGCAACAGTAAATATATAAATTTCCAACTTTAATGAAACCATGAACTCTCCAAAAAAATGTAAAATCAGTGATGAATGTCATGTGTTTAATGAAGAGTGGACAAACAATATTTCTTTGGTAATACAGGAAATAAAGCAGTTTGTTTATTGTGTCATAAAACGATAGCCATATTTAAAAAGTACAATCTGAGATGACACCACGAAACATAGCAAATTTGGCTGCAAACTTTCCAAGGAAGAACACAAAATAAAAGCTGCAGAGAGTGTGAAAAGAGTGAAGAAGCAACAAACAATATTTACAAAACAATCAACACTTCAAAATAGTGCTACAGAAGCAAGTTTCATGGTGGCTACAACCTTGCTAAACACAACAAGCCTTTTTCAGATGGCATTAAGCGGTGCAAGCATATTGTCCTGATGTGAGAAGCAAATTTGAAAGCATTTCATTGTCAAAAAGGACTATAGTGTGGCGCATTGACTCAGCGATGAACTCACAGAACAACTGAAGACTGTGAGCAAAGATTTTGTTTGGCTTTCTTTAGCACTGGATGAGAACACAGATAACGAAGACACTGCACAATTACTCATCTTTATCTGTGGAATTAATGAAAATTTCATCATCACAGAGGAATTATTTGGTCTAGAATCAATGAAAGATAGAACCACTGGTCAGGAATTGCTTAAGGGTGCTGTGAATTGTGTGGAGAAAAGTGGCTTGTCCTGGAACAAAATGGCAAGCATTACAACAGATTGGGCCAGAGCTTTCTGTAGAAAAAATTTAGGTATGGTTAAGCTTTTAAAAAACAAGTTACAAGCACAAGATACAGAGAGTGATATCTTGTCTTTTCACTGCATTTTGCATTAGGAGAACCTTCATAAAACTACACGGACTTAAAGCATGCAGTAAATCCTATTGTTAGTGGGGTGAACACAATCAGAACAAGCGCACTCCACCATCAGCAGTTCAAATCTTTTCTTGAGGATGTGGAGGCAGAGTATGAATATGTAATTTATGACAACAATGTGAGGGAATTGAGCCTGGGCAAAATAATAAAAAAAGAGTCTGAGCATTGCAGAATAAAATCCTCTTATTTCTGGATACGAGGTATCTCATGATTTTGTTACAAAAATAGGAGGTGAGAAATAGAGATATGAGATGATGTTTGCAGCTGATGTATTTGAGAAATTGAATGAACTGAATGTGACATTGTATGGAAAGGGGTTGTTTGCAAATGAAATGTGGAAGCATGTAAAATCATTCAAAGCAAAAGTAGGTCTATTTGCAAGGCAAGCAGCTGGAGGCAATTTTTGTCATTTCCCTTTATTAGGAAAACAGAAAGTGCATGAAAGTGTTTCTGCTAAGATTAGGGATCATCTGCAAAGTTTGGAGGGCAAGGTTACAAGAAAATTTCAGGACTTAAAGAAAATTGAACCTAAATTCAATTTGCTATCTTATCCCATCACAGCTGATATTGACACAGCACCTGAGGACCTGCAGCTTGAACTTATTGACATGCAGTCAGATCACACTATGAAAGAAATGTTTAATGCTGTGACATTAGTTGACTTTTGCAAATCTTTGTCTGCTGAAAAATTTCTATGTATAAAGAAATTTGCTGGGAAAATGTTCTTTATATTTGGGTCTACATATGTTTGTGAGCAAAGTTTTTCTTGCTTGAAGATTAATAAGAGTAAATATAGGTGCTCTCTGATAGACATTAACTTGCAGGCTGTGATGAGAATCTCATCAAGCAATCTCATTCCTGATCTTAAAAAAATTGTAGAAAAGTGTGATAGGGTACATTTGTCTCATTAAACTGATTCTAAAATTAAATGTTCTTGCAGCTATAGATGACATAAAATTAGCACAATAAATAAATTGAATAAAACCTCCACTATCTTATTTATATTTATTGATTTTTATGGTACAATTTATACCTTTTCTAAAATGCAAAGTTGACTAATGGATGCAATCATTTTAAAAGGTGCGGCATTCTGCTAATCTCCCATTCCACAAAGTGGCCCTCAAGCTAAAACAATTGCCCACCCCTGCCTTAAAGGAATAGAGTAGAGCAAATTCTTTAAGTCGTTCCATACGTCATGGTCACTGTTGCTACTGTGTGATCATTAATATAGTAAATGAACACACACACATCAGACAGCATGACGAGTTTGCTGGCATTTTACATCTAAGTTTTAAGATCAAAAAATACTATAGTCTTTCTTCTCATTTGCTTCATAGTTCTTAACTGGAATATCAACTGAGTTTTCTTAAAAAGAAGATGAAAGTGTGTAGGAATAATGTCATTTTTTTAAAAAAAAAAAAAAGACACAATTACAAAGATAAATATAAATTATGGCCCTTTCACAGGAAACAGTAAAGGTAATGGTTGACAACCAAAGGAGAATGGTACAAAGAATTTCCTGTTTCGAATCCAGGCTGCTATTCAATGATAACTTTTTATTTAAGTAATCATAACTGCGGGTCATTTTCTGAAGGAAGATTACATGAATTTGAAAAATTATCTGATATTAAATCAAATATTATTGGTCTTTGTGAAGTTAAAAGATAAATGATTTAAAAAGTTATATATACTTTACTGTAAAAATACAAATGTTGGAAGTTGAAATGGAATTAAGATTCATTACAAATAAAAAATTGAAAAATAACATTATAGAGATTGATGGTACATCAAACAAGGTGGCAAGATTAGTTATTCAACTTAATAGAAGATACCAAATGCAAATAATTCATATTTACACAATAAGAACTTCTCACTATAATAAGGTATTTTCTAAGGATGAACAAGATGTTTTTGATCAGACTCAAAATATGTTTTTTTGAATTATTCAATCTATATATATGAAACGTTGGCATAAATATTTCAATCTATTGTAAGCAGCAAAGCTCAGTGGCTATGTAGATTTGCTGGTCCAGTGATGAAAATGTCATTAACATAACATGTGTATACAAGATTTAAAAGGTGGGCAGAAATGATGGAATGATTATATTTTCAAAGTGATTTAAATATAGGCTGGAAATGATATGACTGAGAAGACCCATGAGCCATCTGTCAGTCATATTATAAGGTTGATTATTAAATGTGCCTATGATTTTGTTATCTAACCAAGGCAAGAAATGCTATGATAAAATCCATGCATGCGTGAGAATAGTTTTATTTAGCTAGTTCAGCTTTAATTATGTTGATTGACAGTTTCCTACTGATTGATCCGTACAGATCTCTATGTCTAGCGAAGCTATTTTATATGTTGAATTAAGTTAACATGTTTAATATGAGATACTAAATCCAATGAGGATTTGATGATGTATGCCCATATCCTACATAATTAATCAACCATTAGTTGATTAATTTAGCTGTGTTAAAATAATGAGCACCCCCAAAAATCCAACATGAGTCTAAGAGATGTGTTAGGCATATACCGTTTAGCGTTGACAAACATTCAAGGGGGGGATGGCAGCGAATGAGTAAATTTTATAATAATTATCATTAATGAATGCTTTATTACAGTGTTTGCATAATATAAACAGTGACATCAGTGAGAAACTTGTCTTTGCTACATTTTATATTATAAATAGGTATTGGAGCAAATTTTAGATTATTTATTTGCAGCTGCATCTTGTTACTGAATTCAGCTTTGGTCATGAGAACAAACCTATTGCCTTGGTCTTCCTTCAAAACTCACACCTAGTACTATTTATAAAATTAAATGCCCCCTAACCAATGCCAATCAATCTACTACAGTGAAACTCAAGCAATCCTTATTTATCCACATGCTTACACAGCATCAATATCTATAAAGAGCCTCAGACAGATCAGAACATAGCTCTATATTCCTGGAATACCAAAAGGTGACAGAACACCAATTTATTCCTTCTTCTGCAACTATTCACTACATAGAGAGAAATGACTCGCAGAGGAAAATCAGAGAAGCATACTATATATACAACAACAATAATGTTATCACTCGCAAAGATTCGACCTTCCTCTCTCTCCAAGAAAATGGACGATTTAATCTACACAATTAATATTGTGATTTAAAATAAATTTGAATTTTATCAACTGTATATCCATGCACACTCATCTCTCCATTATTTTCCAACGTTATCTTGTTATGAGTATGAGAACATTATAAGTTCTCGAAAGAGCTGAGGCATATAATTTTCATAAAACTAATACTCTATTAATGCATAATATATGAGAAGTATAAACTAGTAACTCTTTATTAAAATGTAAATAGTTATAATTAAAGAATTATTTATCATTGTCTTAAAAAAAAAAAACTAAAACTAAAAAAAAAAATTTCGCAATTATTTTGATTCAGTTAACTCCCCTCCCCAGAAAATTGCTTTGGTCCAATGTTATTTATTCTGCTTACATGCAGCAAACAATCAACAGTCTTTTTTTCTTCTTTAATTAAAACAACAAATAATTGGAAGGTAAAGGTTAGTAATTGAAAATAGCAATTTTCAAATAGCATCCATTACATGATTAGAAAAAAAAACTTTAAAAAATAAACTGCCTTATTAATGTTATTATGATTCTAAAGATCAGAGGACATTTGTATTAGCAAATAGGTTAAACGTCTTCAAGGTTCTAATAAATTGGACAAAAGTTTTCATTTGAATTTTGATATTATTTATTACCCCCATCCCATTAAATAATGATAATAAAAAATATTGGAAATTAAAATTGGAAATAATTACTTAGAACAAAGTTATTATATATATGGAAATTTTAAGTATACATTATACAATTAGTTTAAAATATATATTTAGTACTGAGACTGTAAGTTAAAAAGAAGCCAATAAACATCACATGATCACCACAGTGTGTTTTTGCTTGTTTCAATAAGTTAAAAATAACTAAATAGCTTTATTACTGGGGACTTCATAAGAAATATGAGTGTCAGAAACATACAGATATTATCAAAAGTGATTATTATCATTTTCTATTAATAAAAATGATTAACATGTATATTAGAAAAAGAAAGACCAACTTATATTAGAAAAAGAAAGACCAACTTATATTAGAAAAAGAAAGACCAACTTTTTTCCATATGCACTTTAAATATTTGTAATAATAAACAAAGGATATAGTTTTTGACTATAAAGGAACCTCTCAAATCTCAACACAAGATAGGGACTTTATAAAGATCAGAATGGCCATCTTATCTTTAACCTAAATTCTTAATTATATATGCCAATCTTGATTTGAGAGCATAAAGAGATTACTCTTTTCACATTCAAATCCACTATTTCTTTTTACAAATTAACTTAATGTGAGATAAATAATTAAAACTATATTTCCATTAACAAAGACCTTAATATTAACTCCTGTAAATTGCAAGATTTAGCAAAAATTAATTTGTAAAAGGAAATAGTGGATTTAAACGTGAAAGATGCTTCAAATTGGCCTATATAAGTAAGAATTTAGATTAAAGATAAAACCGGTCGTTCTTATCATTATAATTGGCCTATATAAGTAAGAATTTAGATTAAAGATAAAACCGGTCGTTCTTATCATTATAAAGTCCCTATTTTGTGTTGTTTGAAAGGACCCTTTGTAGTTAAAAATTACTTTTTCATATGTCATAGCATCTGCCGGGACGCGAACCCACACCCGTCTGCAACCAACTACTTGCTTGCATGGCGACTGCGATACCTCTCGGCTAACAACGCAAGACTAGTTAAAAATTACTTTGTTTGGCTATTATTCAAATATTTAAGGCACATGTGAAAAAAAGTTAAAGCTTTTCTTTTCTAATTACATATTACTTGCACATACTGCCTGTGCAGTTGATAAATAATTAGAACGCAACATGTATATTGTTCAAATTCAGCAGAAAACTAAAATGAATATAATATAGGGTATATGAGCACAGACTTTCAGATGACCCACCACTCTCCACTCTATCTAATAATACTGATACACTCAAGCACATGTGCTTGAGTGTATGCTCATCTGAAAGTCTGTGCTCATATACCCTATATTACATATATAGACACAGGTATATAACAAGCCTGTGTTTCACTTATTAAAATGAATATAAGTAAAAGTATGATCAAAAAAATAAACAAGTAGAAATGATAATGATAATTTCAAACTCAATTAGCATTCACCCTATGAGATTTTTCACCTTAATGATATAAAAAGATCATTGAAGTCTTTGACATTCAAAAAGATCACCCAATTCACTGTCTCAATCACACTGATTCAGGGCCCCACAGTTTGAAAAAATAAATCTAAATTAGAAATTTTATAATAAAAAAAATATGAAATTTTTAATTTTCTATTTCACATCACACCTACAAAAAGTCACATCTATGTCAAGCAAATGGCTGTTATTCTCTGGATAAAATGCATCATTAAAATTACAAGTAATAATAATAATTTAATATCATTTAAAAGGCTGCACTGTACCAAATGAATTCTATCAATATCAATTTTCATTGTAAGAATAAAAACAAGTAATTTTATTTTTATTCTTGACTTAATTTGTTTATTAATTTATAAAATATTATTATTAACATTAACACAAAATTTTCTAACTCTAGTATTTTTTTTTAAAAATTATTTGATCAGTTTTTATTGAATGCAAATGCTATAGTGTTTGTTTACTATAAAGTTCTTTATATTTTGTTTATAATTTTTTACACATTTCTATCATTAGTAAATACATATATATCATCAGAGCCAATGACCACTTGCAAATAAATATGATCATTCTAACTCCAAGTAAAGAACAAAAAAGAGACAAATAGTAGTAGTGGTGGCCGCTGCCGTACTGCTACCACTATCACTACCAATGGATGCAAAGAAGATTTGTGCATAGATCTAAGATCTAAGTACAGTGCTCTCATATCCAAAGCTCCACAAGCTAGAAAGTAGTCTGGGAATATTGGATGAGTAAGCATTAGATGATGATTTTATGCATAAACCTTCCTCCATTCATTGATTATTAAGGCTTACCCTGGATGGCATTACTGTTTTTAGAGTTAGATACTGCTAATAAACATATATGACATTTTTTTCAGAGCTGTGCACCATAATCATATAGCAATGAAAATATATTAAGCTGAATGAAAAACCAAAAACATTGCAGGAAAAATAATTATGCACTTTGTAAAGCATATCAACATACACTCACAAAATTTATTACCCATTATTAATGAAGTAAAAAACAAAACTAAATAATAATATAAAACAATAAATATCACATTCGCCTGTGATATTGTTTTCAGGCAATTTCTTTTTAGAATGATGGCAATAATCTTTCTTCTTTCAAAGAGAATTAATTTCTACACGTCCTCATTGTTTTTTAATTCGCAATAGAACCATTGCAATATCAGTTAACAAATTTAGAAAGACTTTAAAATAAAAATAATACATTATGACTAATTTTTTAAAGCAATTTGTAGATGTGTAAAGAATAAGGTGAAAAAAAAAACATCAAATACTATTCAATCACAATTTCTTATTTTTCAGTTGAGCAGATATATAAAGATTAAAATCTGACTTTCCCTTTTTTTCATGTGTCATAGCAACGGCCGGGAAGCGAACCCGCTAATCCGGGACAACTGCTTGTAAGGCGGCTGTGCTGACCTCTCGACCACCAACGCTTGACCTGACTTTCCCTTTTTATATTACATTTTGAATGAAATGCAAAAACAAAATATTTGCTACAATAAAAGAAAAAATGAAACATATTTTTATACTAACTTATTTTGGACAATCTATTGAAAATCAAAAAATGATAAAATTATTTTCTTTTGTAAGACTGAAAATGATTGGAGAGTTAAAAATAACTCACCCAATATTGTGTGAGCATATTCACATAAGTCTATCTTGTGTACAAACACACAATTTACAAAGAAAGTTCCAAAATATTAATTATGGTCAATCAATTATTAATTATAAAGGGTTAGCATTTTTTGTGCACATATGCAAAAAGTGTGCAGTATTTTTTCTTAAACTTTTCAGGATTTTATTTTTAAATTCATTTCACTTTATTGACGTAAAAGACAAAAGTGTGACATTTTTTTTATTTTTGATATTCAGTAAAGTTCTATTAATTAACTTTTTATGACTAAATGAATGAAGTTTATCAAAAAACTTGTTGAAAATAATTTTTTATAGATGTTTTTAGAAGCCGAGAAGTGCAGTAAAAAGATTTTTAAAGATATCTCTCTTCATTCTATAAAATAATAAAATTGTCCATATTTTTATTTTAAATTAAAATGTATTATAGGTGTATGCAAGCACAATACTCTCTACATGTGTGTGTGAAAATGTTTTAATTATAAAAATTAAACATTCAACAAACACCTCTCCGGTGCCTACAAACAAGTCCAGTGAAACTCTCCCCCCCCCCCCTTGCTCAGGAGGTGCCCCCCCCCCCCCAAAAAAAAAAAAAAAAATATATTATAACTGAATAAAAAATAAGCAAAATAATTTGCAAATCATTAACATTAGTATGCCACATGTTAGACATAATTTATAAAAGAATGAAATACAGAAAATGATTAGAAATTGTTGTAACTAGATTTAAATAATGTAAAACAAAATCCAATGTATGAGAAAATTAACACCCTTATGAATTCTGCAAGGAAAATAACTGATTCACTTTCAAAAGTTTATACATCATTATTTGCAAAAGCAGTCCTTCTCAACATGTTACTGTTCCTTAAAATTGCTTACTACATGCCATTCATTAAATTCATCCAGAGTATAAACTCTCTTTGATCTAGACTAATGTGGAAGGGTAAAACTGTTGGTATTAGCTTAATGAGAGCGCAGACAAGACTTAATGGCTTGTCATTGCACTCACTTCAGGTTCTTAGTCTCCAGAAATCAAATAACCTCATTACAAGACTCAACGGGATTTTTTCTGATGACTCACTTTTTCTATCTATTCACCTTATATATACTCCACCTCCAATTAATGATGGTTGGCTGACACAAGTCTTAATTGACATTGCAAAAATTCTCACACCTTTAATTCAAGCAAAACCAACGAAACTTCGTTATTGGGATGCCTATCTTCTTTTGTTTTCATCAATTATCCCAGATCCTACATTTTTCATATGAACAAACTTTACTATTATAAACAATATAAAAGATGGAATCTTCAACCAAAATATCTGGACTTCCTTCTAAAACTAAATCTCAATGCCCTTGCCACAAGCCACTTTCTTGTGATATACAGAGGTTTTTCCTCTTTGGACCCTGTTTGCTCACTCTGCCATAGGGAAGATGATACCATATTTCACATTTTACACAATTGTTTCTCTCTTCAGGGCTGTAGAATCTTGATTAATCAAATCTATATACCAAAACATCCAATTATCAGTACACTCATAGAAGATATTGCCTCTGGGGATTTTGTAACTATAAGAAGTGCCACTTTCATCACTTTATGTCTATGGTTTGTCAGATGCATTCTAATTGTGGAGTCAGTTATGCCTGATCCAAAATTAATTTTTCTTCAAAAAATTAAAAGCCATCAAAGAAAAATTTGAAGTTAGCTCCTCACATTATAGTAAATTCCACATAGCATCTTATAAATGTATTGCTAAATTTAATAAATTATTTTAACCTTTTCTTTTATTATAAACATATTTGAATAAACCTGTTTTTGATAAAAGAATCTAATGATAATCATTATCATCATCAAGCAAATATCAATAATGTGAGAAATGAAATGTCAACTATAGTCAATATTTCTTGCTGCATATACATAAATAAGTTCTACATAACTAAGCATGTATTAAATACTATAAGAAGTGTTGTGATCATTAACATTAATCAGTTCAGCAACATCTAGTACCATGAGTATACTGGCCATAAATAAACTAGTCATATATCAGGTTAATATGTGTGGACTTTAAAAATGACCCTCTGCAACTTCTATATTCAGTTTATAATATATCTTCTAAAGAACTTATATAGAACACATACTCATATCAATTTCCATTACTAACTGAAACTAGTTACTTGGATAACAAAAGATTCTTCTAAATATAATCATATAAGAGTAAAAAATGCAAAATACTTATCTAGTATTTTAGTAACAATAATTCCAATAATTAATTAGTAGTAGTAATAGCAATAAAATAAAAAAAACATCACATAGTCTCCAATAACACAGATTATTATAAGTGATTGATTTCTTTATAAATATTAATTATTTCAAAGTAACATAGTAATACAGCATGGACATAAATATGACTATTTATAAATGTGTACCTATATGTGTATCTAGTAATATTAAAATTTTCAAATAATTTATTTATAACTTGCCTTAAACTGATCAGACTAAATCATTTTAATAGTGTATGAATTATATTTGGTTAGTATTTAATTATATTTGTTTTATGTAAAAGACTGTTGTCCATGATATAGATATCTATACATATGCACACACATGAATTTTATAATATAAACAACATTTCAATTCTTGATAATTAATTTGCAGAAAGAGCATGGAATTATATATACACCTGGGTCACATTTTATGTGGTAGATAGTTTCCTCAGAAAATGTGCACAAAAGAAATCGCACAAAAATAAACGTAACTTACCTTGAAAAATGGGGGATAGGTTCTGTAATTTTCAGAAATCGGCAAAAAAGCAAAGCAACAAAAAAAAATTACTTTAAAATTTGCATTAAAAAAATAAGGAAATAAAGTATGACTAATAAAAAATTTCAAATATTTGAAAAAAATTAATATAAGACAAACTTTTTTTACTTTTTTTATTAACTACAATATTTAATTTTACACTTTTTCATACATATTTTAATCATTACTGCTATTTGAAAATATGTGTTCGTGTGTGAACTAGTAAGAAATCAGATTCATGATGTGATGTACAACTAGCACCACTTTCAGTCTTGTGCTGTGTTAATGGTTTTCTGTTTCTATATTAAAAAAATGAGATCGTAATCAAAACAAAAAGATTATACATTATCAATAGAAAGATTATTTTCAGTTTATAAAATCAATAAAATCTTCGTTATTATTTATTTTAAAAATCTAAAAAAAATTTTATTTCTGTTAATATCTAACAAAATATGTTTTAAAAGATTAAAATTTTTGAATATTTATTGCGATATTTATACATACATATAAATCTATTATTATTATTTACCCATTAATATAAGTAGGTTATTTACATAGAAGCTAAGATTCTAAATACAGCTTCAGGTCATATTCATGTTAGCTGCTAATATAGTTATATTTTTGAAAGAAAAAAAAGTATTTCAAGTCAAAATAAATTATTAATAATTTAAATTTCTTGATATCTAATAAATATAGTGAAATATAAAAGATATTAAGAAGAAACATGAATCGTATAGCTTCAAAATCACATTAAAATAATCCACATTTTATATTATAAAATTATTTCAGCAGTATAGGTCTTTCTATGTTTGCATATAGAAAATACCGATATATTAATTATTATTTAAAATTTTAGATTTTGCATTTATTATTAACATAAAAGTAACCATAGATAGTAAAAAAAAAAATCATTTTATTAAACTAACCAAATATAGAAACAAAATTTTGTGAAACAAACTTTAAATAAAAATACTATCCTTAAATTTTTACTTCTTTTTTCATTTGAGACTTTATAAATTTGTTAACAGCTTTTGTTCTCTACAATCACAAAATTAAAGATTTTATTATTTTCTTTATCTAAATTTATTTATTTTTTAATAAATTAGTATAAGAAAAATTATCATTTTTAGGCAATAAACAGATTTTTCTTGTGTTTTCTTTAGCAGTAGAATTAATTTTAAATAATATGCATATTATATATAAATATTTTACTGAACTGCTTTTAGCAACAGTAGACTTTTCCTGTCTGAATTTCTACATACATGGACAATAGACTTCACATATAAATTAGTACATTTATTTAGTGAACACTTCTCCCAATTGTAGGTTTCTTTCACCTGTACTTCTAATGATATGTAAATCAGCTTCATGTAAAGCTAATCTTATAAAAACATTCTGATTAGACGTACATCATCTAATGAATGATATATATAATTTGTTTTGGATTGGAGACTTGCTAGCAACAGCTCTACTACTGATTGTACATGTGTTTGAGCTAAAACAAATTCATTATTTATAGCACACACTAAGAAATGTACAAATTAACAAGCAGAGAGATTAAAATTAAGTATTTTTCCTTCTTAATTAATAAATCAAAATTATAACTATAGTATGCTGTTTTTCATTAACTAACACTTAACAAAACAACAGGTTCCAAAAATAGTTTCTTAAT
This sequence comes from Epiperipatus broadwayi, assembly GCA_028023455.1. Classification (NCBI taxonomy): domain Eukaryota; kingdom Metazoa; phylum Onychophora; class Udeonychophora; order Euonychophora; family Peripatidae; genus Epiperipatus; species Epiperipatus broadwayi. The sequence goes on from JAQFVV010000063.1 coordinate 780,006, forward strand.
TTCTTTTTAACTAAAACATTTGAAAACATTTTTTAAAATTATATATGCATTTTGAAGTAACACTTTTGTTTAGACAAAAATAGTTCTCTTTTTGATACATTAAAAATTTAGACTTTTGTCGGAATTAGAAATAAAATAAACAATTTGCCTATATTAGAGAAATTTTTTATTTAATTTTTAAATAGAGGTCACTCTCATCCTCTTTCCAACTCACCAACAAGTCACAAACTCTCTGATTTGACCTCCTTCCTATGTAGAAACATATAACTATGCATGTTTGAGGCAGATAGAAAAACCAACTTGGTCTTGTATAGAGATGACTAATTAAAGGTTGGATTTAAACAAAATCTTATTGACAAGAAAATTAGGCAATTTTACTCTAAAATAAACAACAATGCAGCTAATCTCGATAAACAAAGGCTATTATGCCCATACTTTCTGAGTGTGCACAAAAAACTACTATTTTTAATAAAAATACCACTTTGTCCTTTCATACCTCCCCTCCCCAATTCCTACAAATTAATCAATAATGCCAAAGACAGATGGTGTACAATATTACCTGCCCTGCAGCAAATTTCCATGGCTCATACTTCAGTGAGACCAGAGCCTCCTTGTCTATGTGGCTATCTCAACACATATTTCTTACAACAAAGCACTAACAGACCCAACATGTAACTCAGTTTTTGTCCAGTATTGTAGCTAAGCAGGGAACAATTGTGAGCCAAAGGACCCTGTGGTTGTTTGCAGAGAACAATGTGAGGCTTGCTTTATTGCTAGAGACAATCATACCATTGACATAAAAGACATGTGCTACAATATATCCAAGAAATGGAATACATAAAGTCATTTGCATAAATTTGCATTGCAATTAACTAGTTTCATTAGTTACAATATGACTATGACTATGAGGGCTACGTCCATTGAAAGTGCTCAGCCACATGTATATATATTTATGTTTTAAATAACTTTATTCACATCTTAAGAAGATACATCTTTCTTATTATAGGTTACATGCTTACAAAAGGGAAGTGGCTCCACAATGAAAACAATAAATAAGAAAAAAACCAATGGTAAAAAAAGGCCATCTGCCTGTCACAACTATAAAAGGATTACATAGAAATTTAGCTACTTAGGAATTATTTGTGTCAACTAATTGACCACTAAATTCAGAGTTTTAATAATAAATAACAACAAATGGAAAAAACTGGATTATATTAATGTAACAACTTTTAGACTCTGCATAGAAGCCCTTATATCCAGTTAATCAATCTTGCCATAACAATCGAATAAACCCCTAAGTGTTTTGATCTTTAGATTTCCAGTTGGTCCCATGTCTAACTGGCTAACCAGTGCTGGCATATTTACCAATTGTAGACTTTGGCCTCACCAAGTAACTTGAGAAAAAGCTCTTCTGGCCTATTATTCAATCCATTGTCAAAGAATATCTTATTTCGCACTATCCATATTGTGAAATTTATAAAGGTGGCTAGTCTAATTTTACCACCACTCTTTACAACCTTTGCGATATTTGTACATATAATGTCTGCTTCCCTGATTCTTTTAAGTGCACAATAACATAGATTCCATATTTCACATTGATCTAGGATATGGCTCATTGTGTCTTCATTTTTATTACACATCGGGCAGATTGGATCCATTCTGTATCACCGCTTGTAACACAGAAAGCCGCATGTTGGAAGGGCTCTGAGGTTGCCTTTTATCAGGAAATCCACTAGCTTAGGTTCAAGTCTTATCCTTTTTGTCAACCTAGCAAATCTCGAAATGCTGTTAGAGAGAGGTCTCTCTACTGTGGACTCATTGTTTTGTGCCATACTAAATGCTTCCCAATAGTTAAGCTTGAAGCCAAACAGTTGCTGATGTCTTAGTTTTTCCTACAATTATTGACACTTGTTATTGCAACCAAATGCTTGTTTGTTTAGGAGGATGATCCGTTGGTTCTACCTTCATCAATGGCAAGGGGCTTTCCATACACAGGTTTTGGATAATTTCACTAATATATTATATGTCCTTTGAAATAGGAACATGGAGATTGAATGTAGTCCAAGCCCATTTAGTGCCTTCAGTTTTTGGAGAAGGGTGAGATTATTGACAGGGACTTTTCCACACCAACATAGTTTTCTGCATTGAGTTTCCACATTGTGAATGAATGCCCTTGTTGGGAAAAACCCAGGCAGAAAATGTTATTTTTTGGCAATATTATGGCATTGAGAAGGGCAACCTTCCCTAACAATGACAGCTGGACCTTTGATAGTGAGGTACTGAGTTTACAACTTTCTTGAGCAGGGACTCTTCAAGCTCCTTCCTCATGGTGTAAGAGGGGAAGACAGCCTGAACCTGAAAAACTTTTGTGGAGTTGCTGTGAATCTCCCTGGGATTTGTTTTCCCGATTTGATTGACCACATAACTGACTTGGCCTCATTGACTCTTAGACCCAATTCACTAGCAAAGTGATCCAAGATTTCCTCTAGCCTAACAAACTCATCCTGAGATAAGAGACACCACATCATCCATGTAGGAAACTGGATGAAAGCTCTCTCTCAACAAAGGTATGGCAATACCCAAGAGGTTACCTCGATGTGCAACAGCAATGGGTTTAGATATGCTGCAAAGAGGAGTGCACTTAGTGGTGAGCCCTGCAAGATGGAAACATTTGACTGAAATCCTGGAGTAACTCGACTATAATGAGAAAAAACACTTCTCGATTTTGTAGAAGGTTCTCAATCATTTGGATATGCCTTGTGCCACTTGGAGCTCCTCTAGTACACTAAGAAGCACATCGATCCTGATGCAGTCAAGGGCACTGACAAAGTCTAATTGAACTGCAACTGGCTGGGACATTTTTTCCTGCGAACATGATCGACAATGAGGCAAAATCGACTGATGGCATCTACTGTAGAGCTGCCCATTTTTGCAAACTGGCAGGCAGACAGTTGACTGATGATGTTCTCCTGGAAGAGTGCTCATTGAGATTGGCCTGAGATTTTCAAGGTCACTAGAACCCTCTGGTTTTTTAATCAAAGGCACCATGGCAATGGGGTAGAACCCTTGAACTTTCCAGCTGTTATCTTCCAGGAAGTCCACCATCCTTTTAATGATTGGGATGGCAAAGGATCTTAGATGTATCAGCAGGAATTTTGGGATTCCATGCAGCCCAGGGTGTGTTCTATCAGGGAGTGCCTTAAGTCTTTCTAATATTCTGGCTTTGGTGATTTTATGACACTCCTTGTCCGTCTTCTTAAATTTTCTGTGAGTTCCTGTTATACCTAATGGTTGTAGCTTTTTCTCATAATAGTCCCTGATCCCGAGTAGCATAGACTCACCTACATATTTTCTCCCATTTATCTCAATTGATTTCAGGGCTCTGGAGTTTCTTCCAGACCCAAGGCCCCATTTAAGGTATCCCCTGGTCCAGCAATGTTGATCATTTAGATATTGCCTAGTCCTCTTTATTGAGTGGTATTCTGCAATGGCTTTTTGTTTTGGCTCTATATCTATTCTTAAGATCAACGATATTATGAATGTTTTGACTTTCCATAAGGCAAGGTCTCCAATTATTTTGTATTACTTTGTATTATTTTACTATATAAAAAATTTAAAATTTCAGCTTTGGGTGTGCATGCACAATATCTACTACATTAATATTTAAATGAGTCTAACTATTTTAATATTCACAGAAGTAGCTTATAAATTTTAAATATGTATATGCACATACATTATCAAGATTACTCACCCATTATGTTATGGCTTTAAGAGAATTTGTTCCAATATATATAAACTTGAATTTTTTTCTTTGTAGACATCGACAGATGTTGGAACAAATTATTGTGAATGTACTAACTAGTATCACTATATTAAAACTTAAGATAATTATATATAGGCAGATTTTTCAATAGATTGACTTTAAATTCAAATATTAATAGATCAATTATTGATTTCAAATCTTATTACATATGCGATAAACAAAACTTTTTGATTGAATATATTTAGATCAGATTTGATTCTCAAAAAAAAAAAAAGACCAATTTTAAATACAGCATTTTGTTTAAAAAAAAATGTCTTAAAATAAAATTTGACTTGTTATTACATAGATTTGTTTTTAAATTTTATTCTTTATATTTATACTAGATATTTAAAAATTATGTTTTAACAGAGAGTGTTTGACATAATGTATGAATAAGGATTATATATTATTTTCCAGATGGAACTTAGTGGTCATCATGAATGTTAAAATAAATATGAAATTTAATGGTAGATACGTTTATTTAAAAATAACTTGAAAATGTCAAAAGGACTCTCAACCAAAGATTAAAAATCTAAAAGGAAAAACAATGATTCTTAATGATATATTAATAGAAAAAAGTCTGTATCTTCCTGAAATTATAATTACCTTCTTTGTTCACTAGTCTCTATTACCCATATTATTTATATATACATATAGTTTGTTTTACTTAATAAATGATAAGTTTTATATATTAGTTTAGTTAATATTTTGAATAAATATTTGTTGTAAAAAAAAGTAATTTATTTATTACTATCTATATTTATGAGTTTTATAAGGTTACTTCACTTCTTTAAAAATCAATCCACAATTTAAATTAATTATTTATTTTAGTCAATTTCACAAACTTTTTGGTGACTTATTAAATTGAATAACAAACTCCAAACTATACCCTTTTTTGAACAAAATAAATTTTAATAAAGTTGCAATAAAAAATTCTAGCTATATTAAAATGTCACTAACATCTGCTAGGAACAATATCTACTGTTCTTTTTTTTTCTAAAAATTTTTTTTTAGATCAAGTAAGCTTACAGATATTACTGATCAAATAAAACATAATAGTTTCCAACAATTTTATGTTTTAAAATAACTAAGACTGGAAATACCAGCTAATTTTGACAGCAAATTAATTTGAAAGCAGATTTAAAATATGAGAAAATATATAATTTAAAAAAAAAAAAATTGTAGAAATGATCAAAAGTTTAAACATTGAAATAATAAATTAATATCATCAAAGGAAAGGAAAAACAGTAACTTTATCTCACACAATATATATATATCAAATGCTCCAATAACTTTGTTTCAAAGGGAAAACCATTTTGAAAATAAGTATTAAAATCAATATCCTTCTCGATACTTAAACAGAGTGATTCAATATGCTAAACACATTATACATATTTTAAAAACATGAGATGTGATAATGTGATGTCACATTGATATATTTCTCTTTTAAGACTGTCAACCACTGCTGTAGTTCACAATATGTTTCGATTAGCTGGACAATTGTGGACATGAGCTTTGAATAATTATGGACAACTTCCAATTTCAATACTCTATTATTCATGCAAATGGAAAATTTGTAGAACCTACTAGTAAATGCAAGCCCTTGTTTTTTTATTATTAATAAATTATCTGAGTTCATTCACACTATTTAACAGCTTTTTTTTTTGGGGGGGGGGGGATTTAACAAAATATAGTTGACTCTCTCAATTTTATTTTCCTTATGTCTACATTAAATAAAATGATTCAATTGTGGGCATGAAAAATAAATTTAAAAAGTAATAATAATTTGCATTTGGGGGGGGGGTTATGCTCAAATTCATGATATTTCTTGCATAATACAAAAATTCAAAATCAAGCTATGGAAATGAGTTATAGTACATGAAAATTCTTAAACTTTCAGGAAGTGTAATATTAAATTTGATTTGGTTTGTACTTACAAGATGGACAAAACACTATGTAAAACATTAAGAATAATATATTGAGACTCAACTAAACTGTAAATCTGCAATAATAAAAATGAAGTCATTATTATATAATAATGCATTGTCTTTAAAATTAAAATGTATAAGCAATAGTATGTATAAGTAGATGTACCAACTAAACCTTTTAAATCTGCTACACAGGGAAATCATGAGCTGCTATCTGATATAAACTTTCCTGGATCAACCTCCACTCAACAAGAAATTCTGAGGCTGAAAACATCTTAATATGCATATACAATCTATAATTTAACATTTTCTATTTATGTATTAAATATGACCTGTTTGATTAAGCTTGAATACTTTAATAGTCAGTTATACATACAGATGTTTAACTTATCAATGCACCAGAACTCAAGTTGTATAAAGATTGGAAATAATTTATAATCACATTACAACACCTGATCAAACAGAAACATCATTGTAAGTTTATATATATATCTATATATTGTAAGCATTTGGCTACATAGCTGTATTAAAAATAATTAAATAAGTTGGCAGCATCCTCCTCAGGTTTAGTTTAGGGCAATTTAATTAATGGCTAAAATAATATTCAATTTTCCCATGCATGGTCTTCAGTTAACTAAATATTTTAAGTCCCTGTATGATATGAGAATTCTCAAACATTCAATAATAATATGATTTTAATATGGGAATATTTTAATAAGTTATAAATGATTGTAGAAGAGAGAGAAAACTATAAAAGAATGTAAACAAGTTATTTAACTCTCTCTCTTCATTAATTATAATTAATTAGTAGTTTTAATTTAAACTATAAAAATGTACTAAGAGAAAAATATTTTTTTCTTTTTGGTAAATTATTTAATAGATATTAATTGTAACCTTAAAAGAGATAGTTTTATTTTTAAGAGTATTTTTAAAATAAAAAAAATAAGATTTTAATGCTTTTGGTAAATTTTATTTTTAATTAGTCACAGTTGTTTTCCTTTTCTCTTTATCTCTTTTCATTACAGAAAAACAAAACAGTAGAATTAACTGATTATCTTGTTTTTCTTATTGCAAAAAAATTTTTTTAATTAGAAAGAAATGCCAAGAATTTTATGCTGTTAATTTAAGTTCGTGACTTGTTTTTCAATGTCTATGATTAAGAAGGAAATTGTCTGAACAATTTTATTTATAAAAATGTATCTAATTGGTTGTTATAAAACTATCATGTTGGAGACAGATTGTGAATGGCTTGTAGGCAAGATGATTCTAGCAAAAAAAAATATGGGTGAATAAATCAGAAAACCCAAGTGTCTGGTAGGAAATATTCCTAACTTAATTATTGAAAAGCAAACAGTCAAATCTTAATCCAGCTAATAAAGAAGCAGAAGCCTTAACTAAGCTATTGCATAAAAGTGTTAATCAAGCTTTTATCATACTATGAGTTGTCATAAAATAGTTTCTACAATGAAAACAGTGCTAAATTCAGCTAAAAACTAGACATCATCTTCCTCCATGTAACTTGCCTTCACTGTAATGAAAATGCAGACGTTAACCCCTTAAAATAATCTGCAACCTTATCATCAACCAAAAGCATGAGTTTCTGTCTGCATTAGTCTCAACTGGGAGATTTATTAAAAGAAAATGGATAAAAATTTGCTGTTGTTAACCTGGAAATGAAATATTACACATCAGAAAAAAAAAACAAATGAATCATGTTCATGTGTAGAAGGCTTCAAGAAGAAACTTCAATTGGAAATTAGAATCAAACCATGGTCAAAGGTATTTTTGTGTGCACACTAAATTTTCATTTATAGTAAAAAAAAAATGCACATGCACTTTGAAGATTTTAAATTATAAATGAATATTCTCACTTTCCAAACACAAGATAAATTTGAAAAGATAGGGTGAATCCATCTATCTTTTCGACCCAAATGTTTATATATGGGTAAATCTTAAGCATTTGAAAATGAAAGCATGAAGATATTAAGCAATCACTTTAAATTACATTTACGATGCCTGAATGAATAACACATGAGAAATCTTTACAATTTACGATGTCATTCTTAGTTGAAATTAAACATATGTAATGAGATATTATTTTATGTAGCACTATGTTTTTATAAACTGTAATAGTAATATTCAGTGATTAAGCTAATACACATGCGCTTTAAAGATTCTCACTTTCCAAACAGAAGATAGTCTTTTTGAAAAGATAGGTTGAATCCATCTATCTTTTCGACCAAATGTTTATGTATGGGCAAATCTTAAGCATTTGGAAAGGAGAGTGTCCTATCGTTTCAAAAAGACTTTATTTTGTGTTTGGAAAGTGAAAGTATTCATTTATAATTTAAAATCTTCAAAGTGCATGTGCATTAGCTTAATTGCTGAATATTATTATTACAGTTTATAAAAACATAGCGCTATATAAAATATCTCAGTTAAAAAAAAAGTAATATTTTTTCTTGTTTTTGGAGAAATGAGAATTTTAAAAACTTTTAATAGTGTTTTCAAATTGTGAAACATTTTTTTTACCCCTTCAATTTTCTCTTGAAATTATGAAAGTTTTTTTTTTTAATTTTTTTTTTAATTGAAATTTAATTTTTTCAAACATGTTTTTCTGTTTTCATTCATTTTCCTTCCTAAAAACTTAATAAAAGATTAATTAAGCTAAATCATAGATTATCTTTGATTTTGAAAATGTTTTTCCAAATCTTAGTTATTTTAAAGAAATAACATAATTAATTTAAAGTTAATTTAGGAATAGAAATCAACTGACTGATTATAATTTCTATGCAAATATACTTTTTCATAAAATGTTTAAAATTTCATACTATCATGTCTTTTTTTTTTGTTTATTGTTAATCAATTATTAAATATTAAATAATTGTTTAAAAAAATATATTATAGTCTTAATTTCTTTATTCTATCCAATTCCTGATTCATAAATTGCAGTGTGTGTGACTTTATTTCATGACAGCTTAATGTCTTGACTGCCTGTAGGTGATACCCGCTAGCAGCAGTTGATTCATTGAAATTTTGGTTTCCTTTTAAAATTGTGTGAAAACTATAAGCATGATGTATACAAAAAATCCTGGTATTTGTTGCAGTTTGAATTCTTTTTTAAAATGGTATATCATATATTAAATCAGATAAAATTTGGATTTTTTATTAATATTTTTCTTAGTAGGTTCATTTAATTTTTTTTTCTGCTCAGTTTACTAGATTGCATGAAGAAGACAAAGAAACAATTTTCACTTTGGCAAGACTCTGAAGTAAAATGGATTTAAAATATACGATAAAACGTAATATCATAAGTATTCAATTTGAATTTTTTTTTGGTATTTTAAACTTTTCTATTATTTGCATAGTATTATTTAAATTTCTTTTATTATTTAATAAATTATAATTTATTAGTGTTTGCAATTGTATTAGTATATGTAGTAAATAAACTATACTTGTATTATAAATAAAATATAGTGGTTTATGCATAATGTAATTTTGGGGCTCATAAGTATTCAACTTTAATTTTTTTTTATTTGTGTAGTATTTTAAATTTTTCTATTATTTGCATAGTTTTATTATTTTTATAAATTATAATTTATTAATGTGTTTGCATTTGTATTAGTGTGTGTGGTATATAAATTATACTTGTATTCAAATATAATTAGTGGTTTATGTACAATATAATTTTGGGACCCTGATTCAAGTTTGAGGCAACCTTATTTTATAGACATAATGATTCTCAAAGGTTTAACAATTTATTAGTTTATATATGTATTAGTGTGTTTGTATTTGCACTTGCGTGTCTGTGTTTGTATAACAAGTAATGATATTTATATATATATATATATATAATTAAGGTGTTATAGAAAAGTGCAATGTATATTTTAAGACTGATTATCAGATGTAAAGAAAGATTGCAGTTGATAAAGCAATCACATAATTTACTGGGCATAGTACTATGTGAAAATATAATCTTAAAACCAGTAAAGAGGTTTCAAGTGATGTGTGTGATGATAACCACAATGGTTAGGTATACCACATGGAATTGTAAACAGGAAAAGAATCAAATCCTGATTCTTACCTATGCCTTGATACTTATGCAGTGGAATCAGTAGTTTTGCACATCATGCATCACATTATTTTCAAGTCCATAGCTAGCAAATGAGCTATATTCAAATCAATTATATCTCTGTGGGACAATAAATATAACAAGATAGCATCACTGGTATGCACAAAAAATATAAAATAGAGAGATGAAACTCATTTTATCATTGATACAGACAGTAGTCTTTAATTTCTAGTTTTGGATAGCCAAGAAGCCAATTTCTATGATGACAAATGCATATCCACCTTCTGGAAATGATTTATTTTGTATCATTTATTAGGATGAATCTTTGTCTTATAGACATCTTGAGATTTGTTAACTTTTGGGGTAAAAGGTAAAAATGAAGAATGCTTATGCGACTATTTTTGTAGATTCTGAAACTGTGGATTATCTCACATAAGAAGTATTATATATGGTTTGAATAAGATCTTTGTGAGGAAATACAAAGAAACTATCAATGTAAAGCTTTTTGCTCTAACATTATTAAAACTGAAGTTATTGCAAAAATTGTGCCTCAAGTCAGTTTTTTTAAAAATTCAATATTGCATCAAGGACCTTAAAATAGTTAATGTTCTAGAATCTTTTTATAAAACAGTAAACCTAGGAATTATTTGAAGTGGTTTATAATAAGCTGCTTTATGTATTTATCTCTTATTCACAGTAATAGTTTATAGAGTTCTTGCTTCCTGAACTAGATTTGTGCATAAGTTATATGGAGTAGGGGTTTATGTTCAGTGTAATGGAGATCCACATGATGATGATCCTGGTTGGCATAAAAAGAATATTCTTTAAAATCCATGTAGTACATTTATTTATTTATTATTAATTAGAAATTAAGTTCATAGTTGGACTGTACATAAGTGGCTAGAGCACTGATGATAGATAGGATGTTTTTAATATCTCAGCATTGGTTATATTTCGATGGAGTATCAACTAAATATGTGCATCCAGATAATTCTTGTTTGCATTCCTGCCCTAGATTTGGAAGTGGCTAAACAATTAGCCTGGTCTATAGTGGACCACTTTCAAATCGACCCACAAGATTGACTGTTGTTTCTTTTATTGTTGATCATTCATGATGATGAATGATTATTACTTTTGAGTAACACTGATGAACTTATAGTTAGTTCTGTGATCATTCATGTGCATTCCTTTTATATTTAATTTTATGTTTAGTTCATTTTGGAGTGGTGATGGTTTCCGGTCACTTCATAATTCAGCTTTAATATGATATACTGTTACAAATGGCTATATTGTAACCTGTCTCTTTCTTATTAATCCCTATTTTCTGTAGTGTTACAATATATATGTATGTAATAAAGTAATCCACAACTAACATTAAATAAAACCCTTTTAAACGCTACTACAGTTAACAATATACCATCCCATCTTAGTACAGGGCAGTATTATAATAAAAAGATGAAACATTTTCTTATTAGCACTCCAGGTAAATTAAGGAAATGTCTTTTATACTTAAGGCAGAAAGAGTGAATCCTAATCAATCTAATTACCTTACTGCTTTTAACTTGATCTAACAGACTGATTGTCTGTTAAATCAATTTAAAAGCAATAAGCTAATTAGATTGATTAGAATTCATTATTTTTGCCTTAAGTATAAAGGACAATCTCCTTAATTTACATAATAAAATTAATTAATTTCCCAAAAAAATATTTATAACCAAAAAATCTTTTAGAAACACTACAAAGATAAAAGATTTGACTAGTTACAAACATTTCTCAGGCACATAATCAATTTATTACATATATATTCCTTATGGTGTGATCGTTATATTTCCTTAGATGTGATGTGAATATAAATTATTCCCAATCATTGTGAAACATGAATGCTAATGCAATGATATTCTATATACTACCAACTGCTAAAATATTCAAGTGTCAAAATCAGAGAGAAATCAGACTTTCATTTCTTTGTGGATATTCAGGGTTTTCAAACCTCTTAGTCACATGATACATTTTTGGTGAAATACATGTAAAGTGAAAAAACTTTACACTGTGCGATAACTCACAGTTTAATAGCAACATTTCAAAGTACTGAGCTGCAAACATTATATCCATTATTATTTATCAGCATATATATATATTCACTATTATATTAATATTCAGTAACAAAATTTATTAAACAAACAAACAAAAAAGGAGGCAAAGATGTCTTTGTAAATTTTTATTCATGTGGGAATTACCTCGTTTTTACAATAATAATCAGCAGAGGCTATTTCAAAAATATAAACCCATTAAATTAAAGATTCCCTTTAATGACTATTTTTTGTTGTTACTCTTAATGCATGTGAATTATCTGTAGGGGATATAAATCAGAATAATCAAAGAAAAGCTTTCAGATGTGGAAATGGTATATTTACCATTATAGAAAACTCTCACCTGCCTAGTCTCAAAACACAATCAAATTAATATAAAATAAAAAGAAAAAAAATAACAAAAAACGACTATTATTATATATTCCATTGATTTTAACAGCAGTTTCTATTAAATATATAATATTGAAAATATATGATAATATTTCTGAAATAATAATCATTTGCTAAGATTATAAAAATAATTTACAAGACAGACTTTTTATAGACATTTTAATATACTTGCTAATAATGCTGACCCATGTCAATCTCCTAACTAGAAGGAAAAAATGAATCCCTTTTCATCTGGTCCTCAAGATCTTATATGGGTAGAAGATAATCACTGATCTTTTAGAGGGATGAAACGTGTAAAATATGTGAAAATTATTACTTCGGAAATATCATTATATATTTTAATTGCTACATATTTAATAGCCCCAGTTTTTTTTAGTTTTTTATAGGGTTTTAAAGTTAATAGAATTTATATCTGCATTATGAGCTGAAATTAAAAGCTAGTTAGATTGAAGCTTTATTAAGATCACTACTAAAATAATATTCCACTTCTACAAAATATCAATTAATAGTCTGCTACCCATAAAAGATCTTCATGTCTGGATTCAGAAATGTTATTGATATATTTTATATATAAAATCCCTATTTTCTCTGTTGTCTGATGGTTCATAAGGCTGTCACATGTCAAAATAACCTATTATGTTTGTCAGCATTATGAAGAATTTTGAATTCCACCAATAATAGTTTTCCATAATGCTATCAAATTCACATATTACATATAACAGGTATATTTAAAAATTTTAATTTAGAGGTTTAATTTTATTATAAACATTTTATAAAGTCAAAACAAGTAATTCCACAAAGCAATAAAATTTGTTAAAGCAACTACTAATTAAAAAAACATATTACAACATTCAGCCTGGCTAGGAAGTAATTCTGTCATTTACAAACTGTAATGCAAAAATAACAGTACATTTATCACATTTATTTATATAATATTAAAATCTTTTGTTTAATTTATATTAAATATTAAATTTTTTTTTTATTAAAGCAATCAATTAAAAAAAAGGTCTTTATAGGTGGGGTCCATGTGGTATGCATAATTATTGCTTATGCTTAACATCAATTATCATAGAAGTTTCAACTTGAAAATAATTTTGAACATAAAAAAAAAGGATTGAAAACTCACAGCAATACCACTGTTTTGTATCAAAATAAAATTTCAAAAATTAATGCTTTAACAATATTTTATTGTCGTCCACATCTAATACTATAAAGATTCAAATCCCTCTATTTACATATTTAATAAACATTCAGTATAAATTATATACTACCTTAGAATTACATACTGCTTGGGAAATAGATTACATCTTAGTATAAATTCAGCCCATTCCTCTCCTATTAATATATATGGATACATAATATCCGATAATATGAGTAGATTAGTTTGATATAATGTCTACATGGATATGACTATAATATAAATCCATCAAGGGCTTTAAGAATTCCATTATCAGTTTTTCAATGAATGGATGGTTGAATAGTTGGAAGGGTGAGAAGGCTGAAGCCTGTCCATTAAAGTTTGAGGAATTGCTATGTTAATATAAACAATTGTATATATGTGTGGGAGATTATGATCTACCCCAACTGATGAGTGCTGCTTCTGCATAAAATACATGTACTGGGAATCAAGCAATTTTCTCACATGTGTATTAGTTGCTTGGGGTAGAGTGGATAAATAGACTGAAAACCCTGAATTCAAACACCTCTGTTTACATATATAAGGAACACTCAGTATAAGAAAATTACATACTGCCTTAGTATTAAATATTGTGTGAGCAATCATTACTAAATACTAATTACATTTGATCTCAATTCAGCAATAGAATCTTATAAGTTGTTAGATCTATATCTATGAAGACCTTTGTAATAATTATTTGTTAATACTAGAAAATATAAAATATTGTCTCTATCTATACTGGAAATGAATGTTAAAACAATATATGAAATAAAATAATTTATATTTTTATAACAATGTATGAAATATGTCAAAACTTCCGTTTTGCAAATGTTAATGAAAAATCTGAGCTCAATTTAATCTTTCATGTAGTATAATAATATACATACGAATCCAAGTGAAAGTACAAGCAAAATTATAATCTTTCTCTGAAGTTGTTAATCAAACTAGCCAATTGATTTTGATTAGTAAATGATTACCTAACTATTTTCAACTAGATAGTAAAACAAAACTATAAATCCATATCATTTGAAATTTCTTTTTAAGAGATTCTAAAAAGGATGTTATCTATGTAGTAGGAATATTTAACAAACTTTTTACCTCTTATCTTTACCAACTTTATATATGTGGCATTTGATATAAATATATATTAATCCATAAATGTCAAAAGGTATATATATATGCTATAGCAAGTGTCTGTTTTGTTTGTTTTTCCTATATGCAAAGACAGGTCAGAGAACATTCATGTGCAGAAAGATCAGAACTGTTCATGTACTGAATGATCTGTTTGTTTTTACACATACAAAGCCTGAAAAACATCACATTTAAAAATATTCATATCACATACACAAATTTATTATGTGTCACGTTTATAATAAGCTCTTATAACTGCAACTCAGTAATGATTATTAATCATTCTTTATTACATCGTAAATGATTAATTCCTTTTAACTTAAAAAGAAACCTTTTAAATTTAAAAAAGTCAAATATATTTATATAATATCCCCTAGACAGATGCATGAAAGGCATCATCTTTAACTGTTCATCTTCTATTCAATCATTCCAAGCTTATATACTGAACACTCTTATACTTTGACATAAAGTTGTAAGCATTGAAAAAAAAAAAAGTAATGGCCCTTAATCCAATAGAAATGATTTGATAATAATGTTTGGGCTTATTGGAGGGGGGTGATTGTTACAAATATTTGTTAAATATTTAGCATTTATAAATGTACGTAATAATATTGATAAAAACAAATTAAAGCAATATGGTACTTAAAAGCTGTACATCATTGATCTAAGTGAAAAAATTCAAATTTCACTACAATACAATATAGGTGCTACAGGTATATTTTCTTCCAATGTCTCATACTCTGACAAAGAAAAATTCAACAACCCAGGCAAACAAACATGCTAGTAATACACAAATACATATATACTATGCACATAGATCTATAAAAAGTTAAACAATGGTTCTATTTTTTAATTAAAAAATCTAAATTATAACAACAAATAAAAAAAACTTAAAAACAAAAATCTCTACACCCCCCCCCCCGTAATATACTAAAATCCATCGTTTGCAGCTATAAAATTTTTATTTACTTTCTTTTAAAAATTGTATTTAGTGTTGTATCATTTTTGAAACACACACATTTTTTCCAAAACAGATTTTAGATTTATTGAATGTAATTTTTTTTCTCTGTTTTAGTTACTAAATTTTTTTTCTATATATATTATTTCAAATCATGGTCTGATTTGATAATAGTTCCAATACTTCTAAACTTCATCTTAGGTTTATTGTCTAATAAAAAAATCTAAATATGCTATTTCCAAAACCAAACATTCTTTATTTTCTTTAAACATTTTTCGTAGTATCTTAAGCAGATCCCTAGTTCAAATTCTTTTTCTCTCTTTTATTTTATTCTTCAACCGCCTCTTACGAGGCATCTCGTCGACATCTGACGTCACTCTAACTCTGCTAGTTCTTATGCTAAAATATTCGTTTGACAGGTATTGATTAGGTTTTTAAAAGTTCTGTAAGATGCTGCCCTCTTCCGAATTATTTTACAAGTAAAAAATAGAAAAAAAACGCATTTTAAACTAAACAAAGAAAGAACCTTGTCAGTGATTGGTTGTCAGCCAGCTCTCAGCCGAAAAAGACATTCTGATTGGCTGGAAAGAACAAAGAAACTGCCTGATCAAAGAAAATAAAGAAAAACGCTGAGATTTTCATTTCAAATGCAATTTAAGTATTAAAAAAATATAATTTGAGAAATTAAACTAGTTTTTTAAAAAATATACCAAAAAAACAAAATTATTTTCGAAAAATATTGAAGATTTTAGTAAAAATATTTAAGATTTAGCAAAAAGAAATCTTTACTTTTCGATAACGTAAAATTGAAAAAAAGCGTTTGCGTCAGCACTTTTTTGTTTAGACATTCGCTTTATATTTGCCGAAATTGAATATATTTTATAATAAATAAATAGCAATTTATTTTTGAAAGAACTTTCGTTCTCTTTCATAACCTGAAAAATTAGTAATATACTTTTTATAAACGTATCTGAGTTGAATTTAATATTATAGGCGAATATGTTTTAACAATAGGCTTTGTCTTCAGTTTGTGAGTTGGCCAATTAAAAGATTTGATTTTTACCTCATACAACCAATAATATAATTAGTGGTTTAAGGGTTAATATTCATTTTCTCAAGCAGAAATTACTATTATTTATATATGTGATAATTTTGGTAGGGAGACAAAACATTTCTAGTTTTTATAATCAACATTAAATTCCATTCAGAAAGTAATCTGAACCTTTGAGAATATATATATATATCATTCAGTTTTATATTTTTATCAATATTTTAAAATGGCAATCTGTGCCTTTGAACTAGTTTCACTTTTCTCTTAAAATTCTGATAACGTTTGTCAAAATATTGTCCCCTCTCAATCAGCATATTATAATTGGTTTGTTGTTTTTTGCAATAATTTTAATACTTGCTAGCATTTTCTATAATCTTGCAATTCTAATGATAGATTTATTGAAAAATAATTACAAAGATAATATTTTTATTAATTGCTTTAATAATCTTTGAACAATTCTATTTATCCAAAATGAATTTATTAAATAAAAACTCTCATTTGCTTAAGAGATAGGGTCATGTGATCTACGATTCTTATTTTGACTATTAACAATATAATAGTCTAATTTGTCTGAAAGTACATCCTATAATAGTACAGGTTAGATATATATAGAACGAGATTTAAAAGGACAGAAATAATGGCTAAAAAGAAGACATTATAATGAATTAAATTACAAAGAAACTAATTATATTTTGACAGAGATACTATTAAAGTTTTTTTTATTTCAATATAGTAAAAGTTAAACCAAACATGAAAAACAATATCATAATCCTATTTATTAGGTGAATGACATTGTTTTATATTATTATTTAATTTTGTTTTAAACTTCATTAATAATATGTAATAAATTTTGCATTGCTGTGTTAATATGCTTTCCAAAGCACATAATTATTCTTCCTGCAATATTTTTGGTTTTTTATGCAGCTTAATATATTTTCATTGTTTTGTAAAGCATGTCGTATAGACAAAGTTTATTATATATTATTATTGCAACAACAATATAAACAGATGCAGGGATTATTTTAATCATATTTTAATTGAATATACAAAAATTCAGATGACTTATTTTCATATGTCTGATCTATTGACTCATTTATATGTAAGCAAGCTTAGTTAATTGAAAGCAGTTTTACTATTCGTAATTTTAAAAATGGAAAGACTGCATGTCCAGATGGGATACCTGGATAAGTTTTACAATATAGATATATTAGTTTCAAACATCATTTGAAATTTTAGAAATACGTGGTCTTAATTTGTCTTCAATTGTCCTTAATATTTTTATAGCTACAATTTATAAATTGAAAGAGATAAAAATAATAATTCAGTCATTATTGTGAAATATTATTGTTAGCAAAAGTATTTTCAAGAATTTTCTTTGACTAAGTTGATTCATAGATATGTGATTATGAAAAATCAGTGTTTTAAAGAATTAAGTAGAACTTTAAATATTATTTGCTGGCATGAAAATGCTAATAGTCAAACTTAATCAAGAAAGTTTAAAAGTAGCTGATTATCCAGGTAAATATATTCTTTTTATACAGTTTCTACATAATAGTATGACTAAAAGCATTATAATTTGGAATGAAACATCTGAAAAGAAAACTGGAATTAAACAGGGAGGTGTATTATCTCCAGATTTGTTTATTATTTTTAGGATATTCAGTAATTTGTAGCTTCAGAAAGCAGCCATAGAGACATGATACATTTAATAATGGAGGTTTTAATGTAAACTGATTAAAATAATATTTTTCTTTTTTTAAAATTATATTTAATGCTTAAAATAATTGATTGTAAAATGTTCTTAATGTTTTGAATTCAATTTTATAAAGAATTTGGATTAGTAATTAAGGTTCAAAAATTCCCAACTTTATGAGTCAGTTATAAAAAAAATCTTTAGAAACTTTTGCATTAGATGATTATCAAGTTAAGTCTGTGAGTCCGTTTAAATATCTTGTTAAATTTTTAGGGAGAATTATGGATTTGAATAATAAGGCACAACACAGAATCCTAGTAATACACTCAAAAAATTAAAAGAAAGATTACACCATTATAAAATGTATAATAGAAGCTGCAATTTTCTTTATTTTCCTACTACATAGTTATTTATTGCAGGTCACAATTAATTTTGGGTCATTGTCCATCTTCAATGATAGTGTAGTTAACACCTTTAAATGGATAAAACAAAATAGAGTAAATAGAATAATTTTCTTGGCACACATGTTGAAAGCAAAAAATAATTTATGCTTTATTAATAACATCATTATAGTAATATAAAGCTATTATTCTACTGAATATAGACTCTCCAGTGACATAGAATAAGGAAATACAAAAAAAAAAAAAAACATGTGATCCATAATATTCTGAAAATGCAATGGAAAAATCGTAAGACTAATTTACGATCCCCCCCCCCCCCAGTTTTCTTGATGGGATGATATTAAGTCGATAATGGTAAGTGCATATTTTTATTAAATTAGGAAAAGGCAAGTCCCATTTTAGTTATAAAGAATACCTCAAAGGCATTTTCAAAAGAAGCAATATAACAGAGAAGAGAATACAATGCAAAACTACATTTACGTCTTAAGGCATATTTGTCGTAAAGATGTTTGTATATTCATCATAAAATTCACTTTTAATTTTAAGTAGCTGCTAATTACTGTGATGGAATTGGAATGAAATAATCTTTACTTTTTGATGAATCTCTAAATATTAAAATACATTATTTATTATATGGCTAAGTAAAGGTCAACGATTAATGACCAAATAATAATAAATGATCAAAATCTTCACTGTCTAACATCGATCATAATCTAGAGTAATCAACAACCACAGACAACTTACATATATAAATAATAATAGAATACAAATAAATGCTACAGTTGTATTCTATTACTGTATGGGTTTCATCTGGCTTTATGCATTCTTTAATTTAAAACATAAATTAATGCAGAAATAAACATACACACGTATATATATACACATATGCTTATATTTAAAACTTTAATACATTGCGATTTAAAAAAAAAAAACATCAACATGTCATTATTATCAGCACAGCCCTTAGCAAACGAGTAGAGCCATAATAGTACATTATCCGAAGTCATCTTTAATTAAGTCAATTGACTTTTTTTCTATTCCCTCAATTCTGTTTGTGCTATATTTTTTAAAATTCCACAATTTCCCTTTCTTTATTTCCTTTTAATTTCTACATTATTGTATTTTCCTCCAGCAACACCCCCTCTAAACTCAATATTTCAGTTAAATTATAAAAATAAAGAGATATGGTTAATAGTTAAATTTGGCAGTTGTAGGTAGACCTAAATGATAAATATCTCAGATACAAAATTTGTAATGCAAATAATATTCCAATGGAAATGAAAGATGGTTGAATAAACAGCAATTCTGTTCTCTTGATTTGATTTTCTTTCAAAATGCTAATTCTTCATAATAGTAATGTTTCAAGAATTGCTTCTTTAATCTGTTGGATTAAAATTGACAGTTTCACTGAAAAATAAGCCTGACCTTTGCTTTTCACATATTTGTCATTGGAAAATAAAGTCATAAATAAAATCACAAGGATTTAAATGACTTAATTATCTTATAATAATGAATGACATTTTAGATGAGCGTTACATTTGTAATATATAAAAAAAAAAAAAAAGGCTGAGCATGTGACTGAAATGACCAATCACAGGAAGTGATTAAAAATTAAATATTAACAATTAGATATTAAATAGTAATAAAACGTGAATTTCAAAATAAATTTAAAGTTTCTTAATAAATAACGATATTCATTTATTTATTTTTAAAGCTAAGTAATTATGTGACTAATATGTATTATAATACATAAATTAAATATTAGATATTAACCAATAGGGTAAACGCCTCTTTAAGCATGATCCAAAAATCACAAGGCTGAACATTTTAGTGAAATAGACGATTTTTTTTTTTTTTTTTTGGGGGGGGGGGGGTCTTATCAAGTGTCATTAAAGATTTATTTTTAAATTCTTATACTTTCTTTTTTGGAAAATCTAATTGTGGCTAAGGATGAATATGGTGAGCATTTCTATCAGGCCATTTCCTTAGTGGAAAAGTTTTAACAAGGTCAATGGAGCCTCAATATGCTAGCTCACTACTGTTGGATACTTAAGAGATATGTTCCTTAGGCAAGAGCCAACAGAAAATCAAATGCCTTGATTAAATCAATAAAAGCAATACTGTATATAAATCATTTTTCTTGCTTCTGTTTACCATATCTACACTGCTTCTAGATTCTCTAAAACCATACTGAGTTTTTGGTAATCCTTTATCTATGAGAGAAAGCAATCTATTCAATGAAATCCTTGAAAAAAACTTATCTTATTCATCCTTTATTTTTTAAAAATTGGAATAATAGAAGCATGTTTATACAATCAGTTAGTATAATTTCATAAGTCCATATATTTCTAAAAAATTCCAATATTTTTGATCTGATCAAGTATCTGAATTATTTCCATTTTTAATATTATAAAAAATTGTTTAACTTTACAAAGATAAATATCTTTATTAAAATTTAAATGATTAAACAGAATGAATATACTATTAAAGTCATCATCATCTCAATTCATGTATCATTATTAAAAATTTAATTAAAATACTGTCTCCAATAGGAACAATAACACTCAATTTAATAAAATTAAATTGTTTTTCAAGTTCATATATTACTTTCAATACATCAAAAAAAAAAAAAAGTGACCATAATCGCTACCAGTTTTAGACTACTAATTATTTTCAAGCTTTCTTATCAGCAATTGGAAGTCTATTTTTAAATGTCAGTACTGGTATGAAGTTTCACATTTTATTTATTATTCTTCCAATAATAATACAACATAAATTTCATAATAGTGTGTTAATTTATTGTTTTCATAACATTTTATCTCCAAATTACTTTTAAGAACTTTTAATTATTCACTAACTTTGCTCTACTAGCAAAGGAATTATGTCTGTTAATAACAAAATAAATAACCTGATTATTTGATGACATTAACAATGTAATAATTAAAACACCATTATTATTTTTAATGAAGCACTTTTGTTATAAAATTCAAAAGTTATTTAATTAATTCAACATCTTTGTCAAAGAAATATCAAAAAATTACCATACATATAAATTATGAAATTAACAATACATATGATAAGAATTAACAAAAAATAATGATAAAAGTATTATCAACAAAAATGGAAATTAATGAAATCCTTATATTGTTCTTTCACATAAATTATAACAAATAATAAAATCATATATAATAGCTACATAAATATATGTCTTTGATTAATGTTTGAAAAGAGTACAAAACAAACTACTGAAAAAGGCTTTTTATATATAATTATTATTAATCTATATATAGCTGTTGTATATGATTTTTATTATTTGTTATAATTATTAATAATAAAACAAATATATATATATATATGTCTGTCTGTCTGTCTACATATATAGTTTATATAAAATAAATGCAATATTATAGAAAATGAAAGGGAAACATTCTTAGTGTTTTCCTGAAGGTTTGTGATGATGGTGTTCTAGTTATATTTTTATATTGGACTATTTCCATTATCTACTATGAGTATTGAATGTCTTTAGGAAAAATTAACTCTGATTTAAATATTCCAAATACATTCAACTGCTAGTAATAGCACATCAAATAGGTTAATAAACGCACAATGTTTTGAGAAGTATTACTCTCCCTTCTTCCTGTGTTGCTGGTCTGACCAGTGACAATACTAGCATGAGATTCAAATCTGGACCCTTAGATTCTTGAGTATTGAATTTTAAGATAACGCTTTAACCAAGTGAGCCAACTTACCAAAGGCAACAGTCAGTAGAAATTTCATATATTTATCTATGAGATTCCTCCTGATTTCTCCATTTTTTCCTAAAAGCAAAGTTGATTAGTGGTTTCTATACATTATGTATAGTCACACAAGGTTGGTTTATGGGATTTCTTGGCATTGTCATGTGAGCAGCTTCTTTAAATTTTCTTCTTTGTACCTTTTCTTCTCTATCCAATATTTTTGTACTTTCCCACTTGAACATGTTCATTGGCACATACATGGTCTGCTACCTTAGACACATCTATTTTCTCTCTTCTAATCATCAGTTTGTATTCTTGGAAGTGCTTTTCATAGGGAAGACTGTTTTCACCAAAACATATTCTTCCACATTCACATGGTATTTCGTAGATGCAGTTTTTCTTTTCAGCATTTCAAGTTTAGGGTTTGTAGATGTTAGAATTCCTTGTAGTGTGGTATGGCTCTAGAAAGCTGTTCTGATGTACTGATTGCAGAACAGCTGATGGATAACCATTTTTCATAAGAGTGTGTTCTATATAAATCTTTTCTTTTTCCAAATAGCTGGTTTCTGAACAAACTTCTTTTGCTCTGTTCAATAATGATAGTATAACTCTATGTTTTGTGTTTCTGGTGTGATTGAATATATAGGCTAGGTATTTTCCTATATGTGTAGGTTTTTGGTAAACTGTAGTTTGATTTTGCCATGAGTGAGTCTTGTCACAAGAACATCTAAGAATGCCAATTTTTGTTCTTGTTCTGATTCTGTTGTAAATTTAATTGAAGGGGATATGTTGTTGATGTGCTTCCAGAAAATTTGTACCAGTGGTTCACCATGTGGCTATACAACAAATGTACCATTCACATACCAAAGCCAAACTTTAGTTGGGTATGGAGTAGTTTTTATGGCTAAAGTTTCAAGTTCTTCCAAGAAAATATTGCTAATCAGGGGAGACAATGGTGAGCCCATAACCATTCCTTGATTTTGTTGGAAGAATTCTGTGTTATATAGAATGTTCATAGTTCCATTATACTATCAATAGAAAAAACTGTTTTGGTTTGTAAACTATTATCACCATTTAATCTTTTTCTTATAATAGACAATGCTTTTTCACACGGTACATTCGTGAATAAACTTTCCACATTAAAGCTTAGCGGTAAGTCAGTTCTTTCAATTTTCATGTTCTTGATTAATTCTACAAAGTGTCTAGAATTCCTGACAAGGACTGGGTCTTGTATGGTAAAGGACATAGAACTTTGAGAAGAAGACTTGCCAAATTTTGGCAAGGAGAATCTCTAGAACTAACAATAGGTCTTAATTGAACATGATCCTTATGGATTTTAGGTAGACCATAAAGATGAAGAATTTTGCTGAAATATGATGTTATTTTACTTTTTTCTGAATCAGTGAAGTACCTGCAATGCTTTCAGGGTAATGTTTGTAACTTTGTTTCCATATAGCCACTTTTCTATATTGGCCTGCTGTCGGGAGTTCTTGTATTTTGTTGTCATAATCAGTTGAATCCATTACAACTGTTGCATTGCTTTTGTCATCAGGGAGAATAGTTACAGATTTATCAACTTTGAGAGATTTATTGCTTTCCTCTCACCATAGGATATGTTTGACTTCAATTTTGGTTGCTTGTCAAGTATTCTTTTTGTTCTCCAGCATAATTCTGCTACTTCTTTTAAAGGTAATTTTTGAGAGACTTCCACAGTGGCTGTCATTATATCTAATAAAAGGATATTAAACAGTGTTATGGCAAAGTTTAATCATCTTGCAATAACAAAAATTTCAGTATCTGTGAGATGTTTAGAACTGAGATTTCTAACAGATGAAGTTGGTACATTGCTTAGAACATTACGATTTTTGATATGTCCATGTTTGGCATTCTTTTATTTTTCTATGTAATGTAGAATATGATTTTCTTACTGCTTGAGAAACTCTCATGAAGTCTTCAGCAGTAAGTTTATTTTTTAGAAAACATTCTATATTATTAAAGCAATGTATTGTTTGATGGTTAGAGAACCTTTGAGTATTTATTCTTTCTCTTAATAGAGTGTCATTTGCTCTCTGAGTAATTTTCTCAGCTCTCTGAGAGTGAATTGAAGGTTTTAGTTGCAAACTTTTAGGAATTTTCCCTTCAGATGTACATTTACATAAGGAAATTAAATGATTTTCTACTTTGGCCAGCTTTAGTCATAATTTTTCATAATATCTAAAGTTTGATATAGTAATGTCTCTCAAAATTACCATGCACAAATTCAGGAATAAATAAAATATTATGTATGTAACATAGATGTTAATTATCTTACTTGAAGTATCATCAATCATGTTATAGTCATAAGTACTAAGTTGCTATTTATCATGAACCAATACAGAAATATAATCTAAATGGATAGCAATGTCATTAATTCTATTTTATATAAAACTTATCAGAAATATCTACACATATATAAATACAAAGCAGATGGTAATAAATTCTTATATGAATGTGTAAAAAATGTGAATACACTTTCATCATTTTTTAATTATAATTAAATAGTAAATACCCAAATACATACACAAGAAAACTTAAAATTTAGTGAATTTCATTTTTTACAAACCTTATCAATTACATATATTAAATACCTAATATAATCAAGTAAATTAAGTTCAAACAATTACTAGTGAATTTTATTTAACAGTTTTGAAGCATTTGAGAGCAAGAATTTGTGAATTTAATAGTTAAAGTTACATCAAAATAATACACAGAGCCACAATTTATTAATTATTTGACAGATTTTTAATCAAAAATCAAATCTGTGTGCCAAATAAGGCTTCCTATTCGCCAGATTAACACCAAGTGACTTATTTCTATTTCAAAACCCCCAAATTCCACTGAAAGAAAACTATTTTGATAACAATGATAGCATTGAAACAGAATCGATATGTAGATGGCAATACTACAAAACTGTAAAATGTAATCAATTAGAAGATTATTTCAAATAAATAAATAAATAAAAAAGTGATTTTACTTTCATTTTACAATACCAGATCACAAAATTTATTGTGGACTATGTAAATATAGCCTAAAGATTGATTACCAAAAGACTTTAACATATAGAAGTTTCGTTTAAGTTTGCTGCTGCATTAGATTTAAATAAACTATTTATGTTCTAATAATATGATCTTTTGCTGAATCAATATCTATCCTGCAAAAACCGTAATGCAATATTGATTAAAAACTGCTGAAGATTACACAGTATTAACTAGACTTATAATAAACAATGGAAACACATCTATTATTGTTGAAAACACTACTTACAGACCACATGTAATCAAACTAGAGATTTTGATTATTTCAAGTGAAAAAATAAAATAATTTGAATCAAATGATAATTAGATATTTTAAATCTATCATTAACTGATACTCTTAATATTGATTATAAACAATTGTTGAATCTTGTTTTTCATGATATTTTTTAAAGTTCCTATTAAACCTTATTAATGGTAAGACTCTCCAATAATTTAATGTATGTGCTGCACTTATTATTTTGGATGTGGCCTCAAATATTTTTAATACATCCCTTGGATTATGTAAAGTCGGATAGCCCTAGTCTATAGTATGAATCTTAAATAATATGTTAACATTATCAATAGTTTCAATATCATAAAATATTCAAATTAAAAAACAATTATAGAAATTTCACACTGTAGAAACCAGTTTGCATATTTCCATTACATACATATCCAACTTCATAATAATAATAGAAAAAAGAATGGTTTATTGATTAAGAATTTATAGAAAGTTTAAGCTGTGGAAGTAAAGAAAACTGGAGCTACTATAATGGAACTTGAATACGAAAGTCTGTCAGTTACCACTGCAATGGACAGCCATCTTTATTAAAGTCTCCTTTAAAATTCTGAAATAGCTCTAAATCTTAAAAGTTAATGTAAATTGAGTAAAGGAAATAAAAAATTACTAAAGATGATAATACGATTAAGTCAAATAATTTTTTACTTTTTGTTTTTAGTTATCTATTTTATATTAACACTTTATAGCTTTTGGGAACAGTTGCGCCGCACACGTGATAGAATACAAAGATGATAATATTATTGCTTGATTATAATTCAGAGATTTTAACATATAATAAACTGCATGCATATTGTAACTGCACATTTCCTTTACTACTATATATATATAAAATCAAAAAATGAAAAAATATTTAAAAAAAAAAAAAGAATACACTTAATATACAATATATACAACGGAGAATTAAAAAGCTTAAATTTTTCAGCCATTTAAAAAAGCATATCAAAATGCTTTGGGCACAATACTTTTATTTAAATATCTGGATTTGATTTTTATGTTGGATATCTGAATAAATATTTTGCAAGCATGCTTCATTTAAGAAACTTTGTAATCTTATAGTTGATTGTTATATATATAATACATTATTTTATTTATGGACCCCAGTGTAATATATTTCAATTAATAATTTAAACTATTCAACTTTAAAAAAAAAAATAATAATAAAACCATCTATTAGAAACAAGATTATTGATAATGAATAATTAAACATGAAAAATACAACATCACATTTTAGCCTT
Organism: Epiperipatus broadwayi; assembly: GCA_028023455.1. Lineage (NCBI taxonomy): Eukaryota > Metazoa > Onychophora > Udeonychophora > Euonychophora > Peripatidae > Epiperipatus > Epiperipatus broadwayi. Next base: position 807,025 of record JAQFVV010000063.1, read on the forward strand.
ATTTACTTCATTTTTTTTATTGTTGTTGTTCTAACAAAAAAAAAAAAAAAATTTAAAAGATTTTTTCTTCTTTATTTAGAGTGAAAGTGAATTTTAAAATAAAAATGCTTGAAGGCAAGCAAAAAAATATGATCACAAGTAAATAATTTAATATTAATATAAAACTTTATTAGTATATTTAAAAAAAACTATTTTCATGTACGTATATACAATCGAGGGGGGGGGGGGTAATATAACAATATATAATTTAACATTTAATTTAAAAAAACCTAGTAAATTTTCAAAAAAAAGTATACCATGTTTTTTTGAATTAAATTATAAATTATATATTTTATGTTTTTTATGCTATATACATATATTAATTAATAGATGTTTGGTCTATTACATATATGTATATGATGTTATATATAACATAACCAACAAACTTTTTAACTACTACAACTCATTCATTATATTTCAAAAATGTAACTGACAGAAAAACATACCAAAAATGTATGTGGTTTTTTGGATAGGTTAGTGCATGCTTCATAGAATTGTAACTTTTGAGGGCAAAAAAAAAAACAAAAAACAAATATTCATTAAGTTATTGTGATCAATTTATAGATGTTATCAAAAAAAATATGATGGTAATGTTATGAGCATTGTAAGCAAGTGGGATATGTAAAATTTATTTTATTATATTAAAAAAGTTATGGAAATATGGGAAATCTCATTAATCATGATTAATAAAAATAAAGGTAAATAGTAAATCATAAACTTAACACTCTTAAAAGTCCTTAACATCACACCATAATAGCATCAAAAGTTTTGTTTTTATAATTAGAGCATAGACTCATATGATAAACTCACATTAACTTGGAAACTTTACTCTCCAGCTAAAATCATCTAGATACCAATTTAGCAATCAATACTTGGTGGCTACCTAAATTGTCATAGGATACTACCTTGAAAAAAATTATTAACCTATTTGTGATACTAAGCTGTAAGCAACCTTAATTAATCAAATAATGAGGGCCAATAAACTGCAGCCCTTTAAATAATTGACTGTAGGTCAAAGGCTTCTCTAAGTTTCCTCTATATAGAAACAATTAATGAGAAGACAATAATCACTAGGATAATCAAAATGTTACCATTTACCGACCAACTGGACAGTTATCTATGCTGGCTAGGTGACCTAAGTTGACTTAGAATCTTAAAAAAACAAGTCTTATCTGGATTATTAACTGCTACGTTATAAAATGTTTCAAAAGTGCAGCATCTGTAAAGATGTATTTTTTTCAATTGTTAAGCATCGATTTTATGACAGTGCAACAAGTATAATGAATGATTAATGCAGTTTCAAAGACTGCAAATCATTATAATGTACTTTTAATTTTATCAGCATAAGCATTCACTTGGTTTAGATTTTAAAATATTTGAATTACAGTAAGTCTAATGACAATTTTTTAATTTTATTTTAGTACATAAGGATATATGCAAATTCATATAAATTAACAAATAATCATAAGATTATTAAGCAGGTTTTTTTTCCCCATAATACCTTTTAACCCTTTCACAGATCAATTGTTTTAGCATAGTCCCCTTTGGTCCATATATTGAACTCTGCTATTAGAGTGAGGGATGCTTTTTGATATTTGTTAACATGCTTATTTTTGATCTTCTAATAATTAATTCTAGTTTTAATTCTCATAATTTTTAATAGGGAGCAGTTAAAATAACATGAAATCAACATTTTTCTATATTTGGCATAAAATTATGTTCATAAAGCCATGATCTGCTCTATCTTATCTACTGACCTTTTATAGAAAAAAGATACATTTTTATTCAACTTTTTTTTTAACTACATGCTTTGATAAATTTGAAAATTAAATTTTTACTGTGCAATAAAACTATAATGTTAAATTATTACTTTTTTTATAAATACTTTTATATAATGAAATATTTCAATATAACCAATTTATATTTTATATTTCTTATATTAAAAGATTTGAAAAATTTAGACTTATCGAATGTTTTTATATATTTCATAATATAATATTTAATAGTTTTGTTTTATAATATAAATTTTATTCATGAATTTTAAATTTTCTATTTTAGATTTTGTAGTTTAAATACTTGCTTTCAACTGCATGATATCTATGTCATAAATCAAACATTTTACATTTCTTATATTGAAAAATTTTAAGAAGCTAGACTTTCAGTTTTTTTATGTACATTTTGCATAGGCTGTTGATATTTTTACTATAAATATTTTATATATATAATGAATTTCTATCTTATATTTCATATTTTTAAAGATTTTAGATTTTACATTAAAATAAGGTATGGTGCACTGCATTTGCTTCCAAATGAAACAAGGCAAAAAATTTCTCTAAATTGATGAATTCTAATAAATTAACATTATAGTTCAGTAAAACTAGGCTAGTTTTACCTACAACACAGATTCAACACTGTTTATTCAGCTAAAAATTTATACACATTTAAAATGACATTCATCAAAAAATACACAACAAAAAAATAATAATTTTGTCTGTATTTTTAATATATTTTTACAAATAACAAAAAAAAAAAGGTAGGAAATGTTGCAAATATTATAAAAATATTCACAAAATTATTTTCAATAGACTTAGCTAGAGAATGTTTATTGACCAATGCCAGCAAAATATAAGTTTTAAAAAATTGTACTAGATTTGATCAAACAAAAACATGATTTTCTGATAAATAAAAAAAAATTAAATAATTTGAAGAAAAAAAATCAATTTTAATAATAAAAATCTTGTTTTATATTTATGTTCATTTAATAATACCTATGACCTGTTTAAATAATTTGTATTTTGAAAACAACAATTTCATTAAAATCCAGAAAATTATTCCTTCATATAATATATTTTCATACAGCTGACCATATTTTTGCCATTTAATAATCTGTACTGAATTTTTTTTTTAATTTGACAATTTTAATTTAAAACATTCAAATTATAGAATATAATAATAGGAAAATAAATAAATAAATACTGCTATCATAAATTTTATGCATTATTTTCCTTGATAAAAACTATTTGTAATTATAATACAAAAGAATATTAAACAATAAAATCTTTTCTAATATAATTATAATATATTTCTGTTACTCTGCTAATATATTAAATATAATCAGTAAAAAACTGTAAATTGTACATAAAGTTGGAACATTGGTGGAAAGATTTCTTCTGCCGTTTGCTATCTATTTGATACAATATGCACTAGCTGTGTAATATAATCACTAACTTATATTTTATCTGAAAATATAAACATTAATTTTAAGAGAAAATTTTGCATTAGTTTTTAAATATAAAAATATAAAAGAACTTGTATTTACTTTATTTATTTTTTTGGAATATTTATAATGCTCGGGCTCAAATGTTTAAACATACAGTCAAAATCATTATATCTGTTGATTATCAATATCAATTTGTAAATATGATACCATAAATATCTTATCTGATGGCTTAAAACTGATTTTTTGATTGACAATATTCAGATCTAATTAAATCATTGGATGAATGGTTTAATGTGATAAATATATGCAACCTTTTCCCTGACTCCTCCAAAAAAATTCATATTTTATATTTAATTATTTCCGATCTCTATTTTTTTGACTTATTTGTTGAACATATTTATGCCAGATATATATAAAAAAACTGCTATCATATATATAAATTAAGTAAATTCATATATATAAATTTGGTTTTATGTCAAATTATAGAGATATTTTTTTTTAATCAGGTTCATTCTTATTAATACCACCAAAATAAATCAGCTATTTAACATCATACTGAGGTGACATTCACATTTGCAGGCATGAATATAAATTTAAAAAATACCATACCTATACAAGATTAATTAAACATAGGCACAGTGTCTGGCTTTATTGTCTTCAATCAAACAAATCCTGAGACTAATCTACTCATTTGTGAAGTACATTTCTCACTTCTATAATTCAATAATATGCCATATCACAATATCTGTGTTTATATATACAAACCCATATACATATTTCCATTGCTAAGAGGCAGATTTTTCATCATTCATTCTACCATCTTCAAGTTCATTAGCCAGCATCAAGGAAAAATCAAGCAATAATATGTATTTTTGAATTTATTTAATAGCATCAATAAAATATTTTCATTCAACACTGATTTAATCAGCATTGTAATGTATTCAATCAAACACATAAACTTCTACACCACTGGTTCAAATAACATTTACATTGTTTTTGTTTTCTCTCAAATAATCAAAAGTTTGTGACATCATTAATTATTGACATTATCTTTGAGTTTTATCTTCTTGTCTCATATTTGTTGATTCCAATAAAGTCTTATCAATACAAGACTGGATTGCATAATAATTTCCAAATTATTATATAATAATTATTATATTATAAACTATTTGCTTATTTCAAATTATTATATAATTATTTTATTATTTTAAATCATTATGCTTGATCTTCAATCTAAAATAAAAATATCTATTATAAAAATGATGAAGTAAAAACTCATTCCAGTTTGTGACTAAGATCTAAATATTAAAATGAGCAATTTTACCCATGGAGGCCAAAATTACTTGATCATCGTATTGATTTCTGTTTATATGAATTCTTTCTTCTCTATAATGTATTCCATGTCCATCTATATATTTATGCCCATTTTCTTTTTTAATTTTGTTTATAAATGGAAAGAAGAAAGTACTTTTGACTACTTAATTTGATTATTAATTATCTTGCTAAACATTGTAAATAAATAATATTATTGTAAAGTAACTTTTGGCCTATTCTAATCACTCATCTTACTGCTTTATTATCTTCAGTAATTATGAACAGACAGCTTAATATACATAGTAAAAAAGACAAAAAAAAAAATTTATTATTCAGGAGGAAAAAAATTGAGATATAGTTACTAAAAGACAAATATTTTTTGAACACGTTCCCCTGATTATATATAAAATTGCATACCCAGCCCCATCCTGCAGCTCTGTCTATTAAGGTGAATCTCATGCTAACAAATCAACGAGAGTTGCCTAGAGCATGTATTCGTATAATAAACATAAATTAAATCATGAATACAAATTAATCTTTTTTGATCATGAGTTTACTATAGAACACACCTTTTCTCCCTCCAATGTAAGAACAATATATGCTGGGAGGGATGATAGAAAAAAAAAACATAAAGAGGCTTGGGTTATTGCAAGGGATCTTCATTCTATCAATAGAAAAGATTCTTGTGTCCTATTATCAATAAAATGGAACATCTAATTTACATAATGTACCTGATTTACATATTGGTCTTCACCACTATATATGCACTATAATTCTGGCAGCAATTTGATGAAAACTGTCCCAGTGCATTTAAAACTTTCCCATTAGTTTTATATTAACTTGAATAATAGAAGTTTGGTAGATTTACATAATTGTATGAAAAGTGTATATACCATTGAAAATTTTTTAGATGATTGAAAATGAGATTGTGAATTACTGAATTAATTATTTACCATGTGATTTGATTTATAGATTTAATACAGAGTTGTTGTTTTGTTTTTTTTTGTAATCTAAACAAAGCAGATCACAATTGTTAGTCTAAAAATATTCTGATTTTAAAATCAATAACTAAACTGTCCACAAATGAGAACAGCCAATATTTCAATGTGAACTCTTATCTTCCTCACTAGATGTTAGAGTGATTAATTGTAAAAACCTTCATAACTGAGAAAAATAATAGAAAACATTTTGAATTTTCATATGCTTATGTCTAAATTTCTCAAATAATCTAAATTAGTTAATAATTAGTCATCTAAATATATACATACCCATATTAATAGTTATATTTGCTTCTGGATCTAACTGAATATCATTATCAATATTTATAAATGCTGAATCCTGAAAATCAACATTTTCTATTTCGATATTTATTGGTGATGTTTCCGAGTGATCACTTGATGAGGGTATATACCCAGAATGATCTGACAGAATATCATTAGTGTTTATCTGATCATCTGATAAGTCACTGTTGCTTCCTGGTGATGAATAAATATGATCACTCAGAGCATTAGTGGCTTGGTAGTCACAAAATATGGATGAGAGAAAATCGTCAGATGCACATTTATTGTATTCATCCTAAAAATATAAAATAATAATAATCATATTTCAGTAATAGTATTCTATAGTAACAATTACAAAGAAATTCATCAAATTTATGTTATTATTTAGATAACATGGACATAATTTAAAAAAAAAAAAAACATTTTAGACAATACTAGTACTCTTGATCAAAATTCATATTCTATCATAACTAATACTTATTGCTCTAATAGAGTTAAACGTTTTTCTAATAGTATAGCAAATTTTGTAATAATAATTTATCAAATTTATATACAGAATGACACAGTAAAAAAGTGACGGATTCTCTCTCCAAGCTGCCTGCAGCATTATCTCTAAGCCAATATATAAGTTATGTAGTAATGTAAAATATCATTTATACACTTTCTTTAATTACTTTCATTCTATCTTTTAAAAAGACTTTATCTTGTGTTTGGAAAGGAGAGTATTCATTATAAATATCGTTCCATCTGTAAAGCGCCTGTACTATGGTTTAAGCTACATTATTATAATGCAAAATTTATTCTTTGACATTTTTTTATGGTTTCAACTAACCAGTAGTTTTTATCAGAGCTCCCTTCAACTTAAAAAAGGGAACTCTGATGAAGACTGGTAATCAGTCAAAACCATAAGGAAATATTAAGAAATAAATTTTGATTGCATTGTAAAAAAATGATCAAAGGTGTACAAATGGAATGCATAAAAGGGATAAGCAGTTAAAAGGAATTATAATGCTTTTAGATGCAGTAAAATAGTTTGACAATTAACAAAAAATTATAAGCAGTTATATAATATGAAAATACTTTAATGATCATAAATAAATACAAAATAATCTTTAAATGGTCCATTGCAGTGGCAAAGTTCTCTTCAATGACCTTTCATAAAGAATCAGTAAAGCAAATAATATTCCCCAGGATTTGAGTGGTTTGGCATTTTTATTTTACTTTAGAGTTAAAAATAGCTAGATATTCATTTTCCCATCAATAGTAGATGGTTAGGTAGATTGGCTATCTAAAAAAATGGTGGAATCTGGAAAGATTTAAAGTGTTATATGCTAGATTTGAACACATGTCATGGGAATAATAAGCAAATGCATTAACACTAAACTATGAGTTCCTTTAATTAAATGTATACTTAAGATATTTTTCAAATAAAATTACATTACTAATATTACACAAAAATGTTAAAAAACAGAATTACATACACCCTTGATATGCTTTACTATTACTATCACCTATAAAATAAAAGTAGATATTATAAATTAATAAAAAATGAAATCATTTGTAGACTATCAAAATAAAGAGTTCTCTAGAATTAACATCACTTTAAATAAATATTTTATGACATTACTGTTCTAGACTTCATGGCTAAATTTGAAAACCATTATCATGCATTATTATTTTCAACCAATTACAAACTACTAAAGAATGAAGATTCTGCCAATTCTTATGCACAAAGATCAGCGCGACTGCCTTGCACTTGCAGGCAGTTTCCAGGGTTGCGGGTTCGCGTCCCGGCCGATGCTATGACACTTAAAAAAAAAGATCTGTTATAAGATACCCTTTTTAATATTGATTCAACAGCTTTAAGCTTATTTCATCCTCCGACCTCAAAATATATTTACTCTGAGAATGTTTATGCATTATAATTTTGATAAAAAGTCTTTTTTTTATATATATTTAAAACAGCATTTTAAGTCAGAAATCAAATTCATTATTTTTTCCCCATATTTTTTTTTGCAACACTCAATAATTATTATTATTATTACTATTATGTACTGTCAAGATGATAAGTACTCATGGTGATAGTGTGAAATAGTCAATATTGAGCCTATCTGCTGTTTCTTCTTTTATCAGTGACTTTTCATATATTAAACATTTTTCTAACTAATTATATTATTTTATAATAAGTCTAAAATAAGAGAATTTCAAAATGGTCATTTTTACTTTAATCACATATTGTAAAATTTTGTAATTAACATTACATATTTCACAGCCATAAATCAGAACAAGCAAAATACACTGATTAACGGGTTTTCTCTTTAAAGATAAAATATGTTTACTATAATAAAATTGAGCACGACAAATTCACTTCTAATCATATTATTTCATTTTTTTGATTAAGTAAACATCATTATCCAGCAACTTTATTTTCTTCTCATATGTCTTCAAGCAATATATATTTATTGCACATTAGTTTTACTAACATTAATTTAAAGCCTATGTTAAAGCTGGACAAATATAATTAAGATGATTCATAATCACCATTTATTTTGAGAACTAAAATTGCTGAAAATAATTTTGAGAAATTTTTGAATCATCTTGGAATCCACTTTTTTCTATTTTAAATTTGTCAATAATTTCATGCTTATCTTTTAATAATTTATAAAATAATGTCTCTATTCCTTGATTTTTTTTTAAAGCATTAATCAATCATAGTTGATGTAAATAAATTAAATTGAAAGTCTTTTCACAATATATGGAATTTAAACATACTAGTATTTTATACTTGTCCCATGCTAAAGCTATTTTGCTCATTACTAGTTAACAATCCATAATAATAAATTCCCTTTTAAATCTCAACTGCTCTTTTAGTTAAGCAAAATTAAGATTTTCCTTTAAATCTGTACAAAATTTTACTAAAATAATAAATAGAAACTGACAGGACTATAATTTAAATTCGTTTCTATAATGACTTTTCATGCAGCAATATAAATGGATTATTCTCTTCACTTTTTTTTATACAAAAGTCACAATATTTTTATTAACAATTTTAAGCGTTTTAATAACTATATCATTTTCCTCTGAACATTTTCCATTCCTGAACTGCATATTTTTTCTGAATAGGTATTATACCCAAAATTTCATTCACATGGATTGTACCATTATTTTGGTACAATGCATGCTTAGCATTTTGACATGAGAAGGCTGCTGAGAGAAAAGTATATTTTAAAAAAGAAAAAATGTATTAGTATAAAATATTAAAATGTAGAATTTTTTGTTTTGTTTAATAAACAAGATTTATTATTTTATTGTAACTACTCTGATAATCAAAGAAAAGAAAATGTACATGTAGATATTCAGAAATAAGAAAAAAGTATAATTAACAGTAATTAGAGAGGGGGGGGAGTGTGATATTTCTTCTCTCCCTAATTAAATGCGGGCAATTGCGATTGGAACGTCGATTGCTCATATGAACTTAGTAAATGAAAAAAAAAAAGATTAGAGATTTTATATAATTAGACATTGTTTAAATTTTGTGTAAAGTATTAATTCATTTTGGCTGGTGAAATTATATTAGTTCTCGGCCAGAAGTGAATAGTGAATGCCGTATTAAGGGTAATATAAAACTATCTATTTAAGTTGTGATTAACATTGTAAATTAATTATCATCATCATCATCATCAACCATTATCAATCCACTGCAGGATGAAGGTCTCTCCAAGTTTAATCCATCTTTTCCGATCTTTAGCTTCTCTTTTCCACAACACCCCTGCACATTTTCTTATTTCATCCATCCATCTCACATGTGGTCTCTTTCTGGGTCTTTTACAATCTCTTGGAATCCAGTTTAAAATTTCAATTGTCCATCTATTATCATTTCTTCTAGCAATATGTCCATCCCAACTCCATTTCAATCTTTTAATTTTTTCAATAAGGTCAGTAACACCTGTTTGTTGTCTTACCCATACATTGCATTTTCGATCTCTTCTTGTTACTCCCAACATACATCTCTCCATACTCCTTTGAGTGGTCTGAAGTCTCTGTATTGCTCTTCTATTAAGTGTCGAAGTCTCAGATCCATAAGTAAGAACTGGTAAAACACATTTGTTAAAAACGATTCTTTTCAAACACATAGGCATATTTCCTTTTAGTATCAAGTTATTTCTACCAAAAGCACTCCAACCAAGTTTAATTCTATGATTAATTTCCTCCATTATGTTTCCATCTGTATTAATAATCTGACCTAGGTATTTGTAACTGTTAACTTCTTCTAATTCTTCATAATCAATCTTTATTTTCATATTTTGAGCAAATCGATTAAACATTACTTTAGTCTTTTTAACATTTATCTTTAGTCCTACTTTTCTACTTTCATCTGCTAACTCCTGCAACATTTCCTGCAGTTCTGAAGCATTATTTGCAAAAACAACTATATCATCTGCAAAATCTAAATGACTTAAATACTCTCCATTTACTTTCATTCCTTTAGTTTCCCATTTTAATCCACAAAATACTTCTTGCAGCACTGCTGTAAAAAGTTTTGGAGATATGGAGTCACCTTGCCTTACACTTTTCTCAATGTTGATTTTTCCGGTATCATTATGTAATCTAATTGTTGCTGTTGCATTTTTATAAATATTCTTTAAAATATGACAATATCCTGGATCTATACCTTGATGATTCAATGCTTTAATCAAATTAATTATAATAGAGATAAATTTTGCAGGGGAAGTAAATTCCTGAAAAAATAAAGAAAGAAAAAGTATGAATAGATACTTGTGCGATGGAATCAGACCAATGGTATAAAAGGCAACCTCAAGAACTTTGATTCATTCCTTCCTTGCATCATTATTATTATTTGTGAGTTCTGAAAATTATAGTGCTGTTCTTCGCTGAGTGGCGGATCACTGAGAAATATTCAGAAAGCTGTATAAAAATGTTTTGCCATGTACACCTGGATCTCATTTTATGCGATAGATAGGTTCCTCAGAAAACGTGCACAAAAATAGACTTAACTTACCTTGGAAAATTGGGGATACATACTGTAATTTTCGAAAATCGCATACAAGCAAAGTGACAATGTAAACTTACTTTAAAATTCACATAAAAAAAAAAAAAAAGAAATAAAATATAACTAATAAAAAATTTCAAATTTGAAAAAAATTGATACAAGACAAACTTTTTTTACTTTTTTTTTATTAACTACAGTATTTAATTTTATTCAAAACAATATATTTTTATGAGCAATTTATAGTATTTTACATTTTTTCATACATGTACTGTATTTTAATCGTTATTGCTATTTGAAGATATGCAAGTTTGTTTGTGAACTAGTAAGACATCAGATTCGTCACAAGAGGAAATACAACTAGCGTCAATTTCATTTTTTAAAATTGCTCTTATAGTACACTCGCCCAAACTAAAATGTTTTCCAATCGCTGTTGATCCTTCCCATTTCGCTAAGCGTTCTAAAATTGAAATTTTTGTTTCCAAAGAAATTCACTTTCTTAGGTAATTTTCCTCTCCATTAGAGTAAACTAAAAGTTTTAAATAAAAATAAGAACTTAGACTTATGATAATAAAAAGACACCTACTCACCACTACTACGCAAAATTTAATTAAAACTAACAATTAAAAATTAAATTATTTTTGTCTTTAATTTCAATTCCATTTAAAAATCAATTTTCATTATTTCGCATCACATTAATTTCAGATCACATTACGTAATTTTTAAATTGTTAATTATAATTAAAAATCAGATTTTAATTTTTAATTGTCAAATTTAATTGTGCCCACCACTGTTTATTCACCTTTTAAAAATTAACTTGGGGATACTAAATGATTAATTGATTACATACACCTTTTTTAAAAAGCAAGAATAGAATGTGATTTAAAATGCAAAAACAACAACATGCATAGTATATGCATCTGTAATGTTTGAACAGATTTACATTATAATCTTGTAAAATTTATTACTTGTGGACCCTAAATGATTAATTGATTTATGTACTCTTTTTTTAAAGAGCCAAAATAGAATGTGATTTAAAATGCAAAAACAACAACATGCATAGTATAGGCATCTATAACATTTGAACAGATTTACATTATAATTTTGTAAAATTTAATGTGTGTATATAAAATTGGGAAATCCTGATTTTAAGTGAATTATGAACTTCTTTATTGCATAAAATTTATTACAGTACTATTATAAAGCGCTGAAAATATTGAAATTATTAGGTGGAAGTCGAATTCCGATAAAATGCTATTACTTTAAATATGACATGTGAGTGTGCGAAATTTATACTATTTAAAATAATGGCGCATTATTGGAGCTCAACTTCTGATCTAATAATTTTTATTGCATAAAAGAAAACCTCATACAAAGATATTAAGAAGAAACATGAATCACATAACTTCAAAATCACATTAAAAAAATCCGCATACAACGAGACCTGGATGTATTTGTTTTTACCTACAGTGATAATTCAACCCAGATGCACTGCTAAGCAGATATGATCGTCGATGCCTTCTTCCTAGTCTAAAGTAAAGAGGATGCCTTGATTTAAAATGCCATGCCTACATAATACCAGGACCCTAGCAAGCTAACAAGAAAAACAACACTTCAATCATTTATAAGGATCTCATAGTTTGTAGAAATAAAAAAAAAATCATGGTCATGGTATCCACCTATTAGACCAATCTTTGGATTCCTTTCAAAGAAATAATAGGTAAGATTAAGGAGAGCTCTATACCTACCTTTAATGTTTATTTGAACTAGTGATATAAACTTTTAATGAACTAAAAAGTTTGATAAACTATATTTGTTATTGCTAACAGAAGATTGAATTAAATTTGTAATTGAGAATGTGTTATATACTTATTCTATGTAATGTTATATGTATATGTTTATATTTAATAATATTTAGTGGAGTACTATTAGTAAATAATTTGTATATTATATTTTGTACTTACTTATGTATTAAATCAATGTTGTAATTTAAATTCGGCAATCTTCATTATTTAGATTCCTTCATGTAAGAATGCTAATACATGTAACTAATTTACTCAATCACTGTAAATAGAAATTTGATAACAAAAAAATACTGTAATTATAAAGGAGAGGAAAAGTCCATCTTTATTAATTAACCTTGTGATGTGTGTTCAGTGAATCTGGTTCATTGGACCCTGGCATTTGAAACAAATAAATAAAAGTTGTCACAAGCCATAGTTTTCTTTTATATCATAGCATATACTATTACTTTTTTTTTCATATGTCATAGCATCAACCAGGAGGCAAACCCACAACTGTGTGCAACCAACTACTTGCTTGCAAGGCAACTGCGCTGACCTCTCGGCCAACAACACTTGACATATACTATTACTTGTGGTTTGATTTGACTAAGAAATACAATTGCATTTTTCCTAATAATTATCTAGTAAATTAGAAAGGGAAGGACAATTTGGTCATATCACAAACATTAACCGGTTATATGTATAGTATAAATAGTTTAAAATCCCTTTAGTAACTGGGATCTATATAAAAAAAGAAATTTTCATGATGAAAAAACTTCCACCCAGTACAATGGCATCCCAGTATGTGATTTCGACCTGGTACAATACTGAATATGTTATCAAGAGAAATATCACTTCTATAGCAAGAGAGAAAAAAAATTTTTTTCATTGTTCTTTCTATTGGTAATTGTACTTTTAATTCTTTTAAGCCAAAATTTGATGGTGTAGTGGGAGTTTTAATCTTTTATAAATTCTTCTTTCCTTAAGTATTTCTTTGAAATAAAAATTAAAAGAAAGTCATAAACCAACTATTTGTGAATCTTTTTGGTTTAATTCAGTGTATTTCAGTTTGCAAATTAAATCTTATTTTCTCCTAAGCTCTTTTTATTTTTTCATCAAAATAAAAAATGTTCTATAAGCCTATCCAAACTACTAGTCTCATTACATAAGACCAAGCATTATTAAAAAGTATTACAAGTTCATTGTTATTTCTATATGTATTCAGTTAATACATCATGTGTACATACCTCTTCATCTCAAAATGTTTTAATATGAAGATTAAATATTTTTCAATGTAAAAAATATAGATGCACAAGATCATGAAATCAGGAAAATAAAACTTCTTAATTTTAGAAATAAAATAAATTTAAGCACATATAATTTCTAGAAAATAAATTACTAACAGGTAAGTTATATTTTTTCACTTATTTGTTACTGGGATAATATTAATAATAAACTAAAACATTCCAACTTTATATATATATATATAAATTACAAATACTATAGCAAAAGTATCTAATACCACATTCAACCTCCGCCATTACTTTGTATAAAAAATACCTTAAAAAGAATAACAATTATTTAATTATTTTCAGATAGTAGTCAGCAAATATAAAAACATTGACATAAATGTAAAGTGAAATGTTCTCATTTCTTTAATAAACCAATAAATTTTCATAATTATTCCTCAATATCTACATTCTTAAAACTAATATGAAAAATCATATTCAGCATAACTTCAAAATAAAAATCTAGCAAGTATTTCTTTGGTCACTAAATTATGAAGATTTTTTATATGAGACAGTATATTTTTAAATAATTTTTAAAAAAAACTGTCTGAACAGTGAATATATATATAATACAAAAGTCATTGAATACTATCTGAAAAATATATATAATATTGATTGCAAAAAATAAAATGATAAAAAAATCAAGTCAGATGTCACATGACCTAATTTTAATAAAGCTCGTATTTACAAATGTTATATATAGAGCTCCCAAAACAAGCTCTTAACAAGCTTTGAGAATATCCTCAACCCCAGACTGGTTTCTGCATCTAGAAGATAAAATGCTGGGCTTGACCTAGTATTTTTAATCTAATGAATATCCTGGTACTTCACTGACGACGCTAGATGCAGAAACCGGTCTGGAGTTGAGGATATTCTCAAAGCTTGTTAAGAGCTTGTTTTGCAAGCTTTATATATAACTTTAATAAATATTGATTGATAAATTGAAAAAGGTAAAAATGATTTTGTATGAAAACAATATAGCATAAGATGAAGATTATCATGCCAAAAATTTAAATTCTCAACAATTTTCAGATAGAAAACATTTACAGAAATGAAAGAAGTCAATTCCTATAATTATTCTAATAGTAAATAAGTAATATAGGGTATATGAGCACAGACTTTCAGATGACCCATCACTCTCTACTCTATCTAATAACACTGATACACTCAAGCACATATATGCTGAAAAGATAAATAATCACCAATATACGTATTTCATGCTAAACTAACAATCATCAGTTAGTTCAGATTATCATCTCCAACACATATATACTATAAGTGCTCAGATATATATATATTAAGATAGACAATTTTCATACTTTAATGGACAGGCTCCAATATACTACACACTCCAACTCTTCAACCGTCCATCCAATTGAAAATCTGATGATGGAATGCTCGAAGGCCACCCTGAGGCCGAGATTCTTGTCACACCCATGTTGACCCAAGGTCAATCTGAACCCCATATATACAGGACATAATCCTTTTAATACATATGCAAGGATGGGCAGACATCTCTACAATATAATAACTGGGCACTTATAGTATATATGTGTTGGAGATGATAATCTGGACCAACTGATGATTGCTGGTTTAGCATGAAATACTTATATTGGTGATTATTTATCTTTTCAGCATATATGTGCTTGAGTGTATCAGTGTTATTAGATAGAGTGGAGAGTGACGGGTCATCTGAAAGTCTGTGCTCATATACCCTATATTACATATATAGACAAAGGTATATAAGCCTGGGTTTCAGTTATTACATTGTAGAGATGTCTGCCCATCCTTGCATATGTATTAAATGGATTAAGTCCTGTACATATGGGATTCAGATTGACCTTGGATCAACATGGGTGTGACAAGAATCTCGGCCTCAGGGTGGCCTTCGAGCATTCCACCATCAGATTTTCAATTGGATGGACGGTTGAAGAGTTGGAATGTGTAGTAGATTGGAGCCTGTCCATTAAAGTATGAAGATTGTCTATCTTAATATATATCTGAGCACTTATAGTATATATGTGTTGGAGATGATAATCTGGACCAACTGATGATTGCTGGTTTAGCATGAAATACACATATTGGTGATTATTTATCTTTTCAGCATATATGTGCTCGAGGGTATCAGTGTTATTAGATAGAGTGGAGAGTGATGGGTCATCTGAAAGTCTGTGCTCATATACCCTATATTACATATATAGACACAGGTATATAAGCCCGTGTTTCAGTTATTAATAGTAAATAAGGAAAATGATTAAAAATTAAAAGTAATGAATTGAAATATATTAGATATAACTTCACAGAGAATATTAGTAAAACATTAACTAAATAAAAAATAAAATAAATACATTTATATCCATTACCTATATTTAAATTACAGAACTTTTTTGCATTTCTATGTGGGAACAATTCAGTACTATAAAAGTTACATCACTTTTATTGTTTTATAAATGAAAATGCTTAAAAAGTATTTCTACACTAAAAACATTATTACTCATAGAAAAATTATGTTTACGCAGTATTAATTTAATAAAATTTTATATAATTTTATGAGAGAATAGTTTTTAATCAACATTTACTAAAAACAATTTGAAAAATAATTTGAACACAATTAAATGTAATGTACATGTATTAATTAATTTCTTAGTGTGTATTAATAGTTTTAAAAAGTAATTATGTAAAAAAAATCATTAAAAATATTACATAATTATATTTACTATACAGGAAGGTAGAAAATCAAAATTGTAACATAGGTTCAAAAATTGTACACTCACATAAATATGACCAAATAACAGATCATTATTATAATTGTTCCATTGATGCTTGCGAATAAACATTTCCTACAGAATTGCAAACATTTTGCTTTTATATATGTTTAAGAATCAATATCAAATGAAGTAATATGATTTTTTGACAATTCAATTTTCATTAAAAATGAATTACATTCTGATCATATTTTGTTTATTTGTGAAGGCTGAGATTATTGTGTTCAGCCATTTTAAAATGACACACATTTTTTTGCATTTGTTTGAAAATAAACTTTTAGCATAGAATCATAAATTTTTTGCTTTAATTATTATACTGTTGTAAATCAATGTGTATTATTAATCCATAATTGGGATTAAAATAAGATTCTTCATGAAAAAGTATGCTAATGATAATATGCTGTTTGAAGACATTTTCTGCATTTTTATAATGCTCACTATATTACTAGCAAGTAGCAGAATCATTAGCATTATAATATTTTTTTGTTATTTGTTTTGAAAATAAACTTTTAATATAGAATTTGTCATTTTCTTTGAACACTTCAATTTTTTCACTGATGAGTGCACTACGGAAACTAATGTTCATGCATACTTTCATGAAACCATATAGTTTGGTCTAAAAATGATCGAAAAATAAAACATTCTTGACTTATGCAGTTTGGAATAGGGATGTTCAACCTGGAGTATTAAAAATAGTACAATAATAATTCTCATGTCTTTTTACTATTGTGTTTAATGAATAGCAAACATTTTCTGTCATTGAGAGAAGTATATGGAAAATTATCTAATATAAATGAATTAATTAAATTAGATTGATTATACCCAATATAATATAATATTATATATACTGTAACGTCCACTGCTCTATTAGGTTTTTTTACAAGTTCACTACCCGTATTCGGTGACCAAATTATGCCCTATTTATTAAATTTGTTTCGTCAGACAATTCAGTAAGATTTAATGGACGCAATTATTTTCCTGGTCACACAACACCCTTTTAACTAATGTAACTACTAAAATAATGGGATCAAGTAAGCCAGCTTTTAATTGATTTTAAAGGCGCCAGGATTCTGTACTGGAATCCACTGGCCAAATCCCTTTTATTTATTCAGTTACGACGAAATTATCTAGAAACTCCGGAGAATTGAGTTTCAGTACAGCGTTGGCAAAGGTAAATTATATTTTCAAATCTAATAATCAACATTAATAAATTTATTAATAATCATTAATAACATACAATGAATAGTTGGTATTAGAAATAAATATTTTTATTCTAACAAATTAAAATATATAAAAAAAACACATTATGAATTAATTAATTGAAAGATGACACGCACGCTAATCCAGATATGAATCAATTAATAATAACAAAAAAAAAACAGTTCAACAATTATAGTTCTTAGGTAAACAAGAGTCTCTTGAAGAATAAAAATTTCTTTATCGGGATTATTTTGATCTTATTTTTTTTAGAATTGTTTGCAAACATTGTCACAATCAGAAAAAGTTACTCTTAACTTACTGGTAAGTTGGTGTAGGTTCATGGGATCCTGAGCTCATAAGAATTTCCATTGGTCTCTCCTGCCGGCATCTTCCGTTATTGTTCCGTTCTATAGCTGGAGAAAAGGCACGGTTGTAGTGACCCTTTCATTGCAAAAAGCAGTCTTCACCAGGCCCGTTTCCATGCTTGCGTGACAGCTTGGTACAGCAAGTGGTGTACTTGTGCAGAAGTATTTTACGGCCACAGCTATGCTCGCGGAAACCTCCAACTTTCAGACACATAACTAGAAGGTAAAGAGAAGACCCAGATCGAAGTTGTCCTCTTTTTATACCTCAATCCCTTTTTGAAACTTCTGCGCATCCTTTTGTGCTTTTATCAGCATATAAGATAATCTTGTACACTTTCTCTTAAATTGAAGTTTCAAAGTCCTCCTTTCACAAAGTCCCTCTGCCATCTTTAATCAGCTAAAATATTTTTCTTTTAGTTCATCTGGATTAGTAATTTGTGTGTCTTTTGTTCTTTCCAATTTTTACTTTAATTTTTAATTAGATACAAAAAAAATATGGACGAAAATTTTACTTTCATTGTACGTTTTAAAAAAAATATATATACAAACGAAAAAATTTAATTGTCTTTTTAATAAGAATGCTAAATTTACTTTTTCTTTTTTTTTAGCTTTTAAATATCTTACTGGATGCCAATATATTTTTACGTATAAACAAACGGTACAATACAGTGCAAGACAAAAGCTTATTTCTTTTTAATCTCATAATCTTATTATAAATCTCTGCCTTTAAAATATTTATTTGCTATATATTTATTTTTATGCAATAAAATCCAACAGAAATTTAAAAAAATGTCCTGATTCTTCCTATCCCTTTCTTTTTTCATGGAAATATATCTTCAAAAAATTATTAAACTAACACTAACTTCATTGCAAATTGTTTAGGGATTACGCTTCACTGAAATGTACAATATATAAAAAAAAATCACTTTATTATTATATTTTACTAAATAAAATATATGTAAAATTAAGAGCGTGCTAATAACTCTAAACAAGCTTTTTTATTTTTTTATGATAAATGCTACTACAAGAGAAGGCATTCAAATAATTTTTATCTTGGATTGTCCCCATCCCCAGACCGGTTTCGACCTATGGGTCTCTTCAGTGAGGAGTTGGGACATTAGATCTAAAAAACCAACTCAAGCAAAGCATTTATCTAAAAGATAATTGTTAGAAGATCTGAAACTTTTAGACATCTACATGTCTTTAAAGTCAGCTCTCCAACTGAAAAAATCATATGGGCCTGAACTTAATTCAGATACTCCATATATTAGTAGGCTTAGCTCTTTAATTTAGCTAAAGCTACAACAGCAAAATAATAATAGTAATAATAACAAGTCAGATGTCACATGACTTATATATAGCTTGCACTTACAAATATGTAAAATTAAGAGCGTGCTAATAACTCTAAACAAGCTTTTTTTTTTTTTTATTTATGATAAATGCTACTACAAGAGAAGGCATTCAAATCATTTTTATCTTGGATTGTCCCCATCCCCAGACCGGTTTCGACCTATGGGTCTCTTCAGTGAGGAGTTGGGACATTAGATCTAAAATACCAACTCAAGCAAAGGATTTATCTAAAAGATAATTGTTAGAAGAAGATCTGAAACTTTTAGACATCTACATGTCTTTAAAGTCAGCTCTCCAACTGAAAAAATCATATGGGCCTGAACTTAATTCAGATACTCCATATATTAGTAGGCTTAGCTCTTTAATTTAGCTAAAGCCACAACAGCAAAATAATAATAGTAATAATAACAAGTCAGATGTCACATGACTTATATATAGCTTGCACTTACAAATGGAACAATCCAAGATAAAAATGATTTGAATGCCTTCTCTTGTAGTAGCATTTATCATAAATAAAAAAAAAAAAGCTTGTTTAGAGTTATTAGCATGCTCTTAATTTTACATATTTGTAAGTGCAAGCTATATATAAGTCATGTGACATCTGACTTGTTATTATTACTATTATTATTTTGCTGTTGTGGCTTTAGCTAAATTAAAGAGCTAAGCCTACTAATGTATGGAGTATCTGAATTAAGTTCAGGCCCATATGATTTTTTCAGTTGGAGAGCTGACTTTAAAGACATGTAGATGTCTAAAAGTTTCAGATCTTCTTCTAACAATTATCTTTTAGATAAATGCTTTGCTTGAGTTGGTTTTTTAGATCTAATGTCCCAACTCCTCACTGAAGAGACCCATAGGTCGAAACCGGTCTGGGGACAATCCAAGATAAAAATGATTTGAATGCCTTCTCTTGTAGTAGCATTTATCATAAATAAAAAAAAAAAAAGCTTGTTTAGAGTTATTAGCACGCTCTTAATTTTACATATTTGTAAGTGCAAGCTATATATAAGTCATGTGACATCTGACTTGTTATTATTACTATTATTATTTTGCTGTTGTGGCTTTAGCTAAATTAAAGAGCTAAGCCTACTAATATATGGAGTATCTGAATTAAGTTCAGGCCCATATGATTTTTTCAGTTGGAGAGCTGACTTTAAAGACATGTAGATGTCTAAAAGTTTCAGATCTTCTTCTAACAATTATCTTTTAGATAAATGCTTTGCTTGAGTTGGTTTTTTAGATCTAATGTCCCAACTCCTCACTGAAGAGACCCATAGGTCGAAACCGGTCTGGGGATGGGGACAATCCAAGATAAAAATGATTTGAATGCCTTCTCTTGTAGTAGCATTTATCATAAATAAAAAAAAAAAAAAGCTTGTTTAGAGTTATTAGCAAGCTCTTAATTTTACATATTTGTAAGTGCAAGCTATATATGTCATGTGACATCTGACTTGTTATTATTACTATTAAATAAAATATATGTATATAATATTATTATCATCTATGTTCTTTATTACTTTTTACAATGTTTTTTTTTTTTTTTTTTACAACCCACTATTGACAGTTTCGATTGCCCAGCAATTTTCTTCAGGACTATAACAAACATAATACAAATACATAAATACAAATATACATGAACATATAAAGTCACATTTTATATATACAGTATTCACAGTATTCTATTTTATAATCATATATAAAATATATTTGTATTCATGTATTTGTATTATGTCTGTTATAGTTCTGAAGATTTGCTGGGCACTTAAAACTGTCAATAGTGGGTTGTAAAAAAACATTGTAAAAAGTAATAAAGAACATGGATTATATTAATATATAACATTTTAAAAAATTAAGCTTATTAATTTACAGTACTTATTTTGACCAGTGTCTTTTCTTTTTTTTTTGTAGAATATATTTCTATATTGAGTTAATTTTTTATTATATGTGCATTCAAGATTTTTAAAAAAAAAAAAAAGCAACACACGATAAAATAATAGTCTGGCTATTGTAGAAATTTGCAGACCCCTCTCGATTCATAATTTTGTATAATTTTAGAAATTGCTGAACTTTTGCTATTGATAAATTCTATTTGTATAAAAAATTTACAGCTATTTCTTTTAAAAGAATGTAGTCTTATAATGGCTTTAAAAAAGCTGAAACTATATTTACACAGAGAGAGCCTATTTTAAGGCAATTACTTTTCACAAACGTAAGTTCTTATTTCAATATTTAACATTATTTTTCTTTTAAAACCAATCTATGTATACATGGTTGGAAAAAATTATTTAAATATAAAAGAGCAAAGATCATCTTTCTAAGTTGACACACCTTACCAAAGATACAAAGTACCACCCAAATCGGGATTCTTCACATCTGTGAACTATAGCCAGGTGTTTGATTACATTTCACCTCCAAAGAAGGGTTCAATCATCATTATTAGCTAAAAAGTAGCCTTTGAACTTTGATCCTTGAACAAAGTAATGCTGATAACAAAAGTGAAAATATTTCTTTGTTTCCTTTTTGTTAAAAAAAAAAGAAAGAAAATCGTCTTTTATTTTCACTAGTACTCTCCCTTATCCTTTCTATTTAAATTAGATATTTACAATACCGTAAAATGTCAAGAGTATTAAATAATTGCAATAATGTAAAATATAAAAAAAGAGAGAGAGAAACATTATAACTGATAAAATAAAATTTCAATGCAAAAATATAAATTTAAATATTTACAATAATCACATACATGCAACTGGGAATATTCATTTTTATTTTAATAAATTTAATTTCATAATTTTTTAAAAAAAATCTAGTTTGTGCTTATAAAAATATTGACAACAACTGATTATAAAGTCATCCTCCTTAGCAAACTTAATATATATTATCATTTACAGTATAATTTGGCCAAGCCTTTTCCAAATACTATGCTCTATAACAACCATTCTCTTCCAATAATTCTTATGTTGTTTCCTATAAAATTATTATCCTTCAGAATCACATTTAATTATTATTTTGGTCATCCATTATCAATTAAATCTTCAATTGTATATTCATATAACACACCATTTTCTTCCACCTTCTATATGAATTGGTATTCACTTCTGATCTCAAAACACATTCCATATTCTAGATATCGTTCCATCTATAAAGCGCATGTACCGTGGTTTAAGCTACGTTGTTATTATATTTTATAATATTTTCAATAATTTGACAGTTTTTCAACTGTCTTAGTCATCATTATTCAAGATAAATATAATGGCAATTTTACTGCGGATTCGTTTTATAACAGAATATGCTGAAATCTATGTTTCAGTTTCTGCTTTCTGCCGAGATAGATATAATTATGGGGCATTTTTCTACTCAAATTTGTCTTCTTATACTGTATTTCTCAATTTAAAAAAATAATTTAAACATTAGCATATTCAAAGCACATGCACATATATGTAAACGGATATCTATGCTTTCTGAAGTCATATTAACAAAAAGGTTAATGACAAGAATTTAAAGATAGTTTAATGTTATAAATACGACTAAAATGTCACATGCTTACACAAACTGTTAAAACAGCAGCGAAACTCTCCATAGAATAGAGATCAGTAGGCACAAACTTTCATGCATCCATTGATTACTCTGGCTAGCACTGGATGGCACTACTATATGATGAGGTTTGCCTATGTTTTTTTTTTTTTACAATTACAATACTTCGTTTAAATTGAAACTTATCCTCCCAAAAATTTATGAACTAAATAAAAATTATTATTTAATAATTCATGTATAGTGGTAGCACATTCACCTATTATTCCTATAAACTGGATTTGAATTCAGATCAGATAAAGTTGGCAATTTTTCCAAGTTGCGATCTAGTTTAGAATTTTTTCTTTCAATTGGGTGGTCCATAGCTAATCCAGATAACCATTAATGGTTTATAAATTAGATATCTAGCTATCAAAAGGGCAAACCAAGAATGAGAACAATTTAAATTCTTACCACCCAAGCAATTGGAAAGACTTATAAGTAATGTCTTCTACTTACTCTTTCTTTGTGAAAAAGGCTAATGAAGAGTCTATTGTCTTGCAATAGATTATTTAAAAGCTATTTTACCTTTTAATTTATATGGCTACATCATTATTAAAGCTTTCTTAATACAATATTCATATTAAAATGACTAATAAATTGATTTATATTTATTAATAAATGACTGTTCACGCATACGTGACTTACTGGTAAGTTTCAAGAAAAATCTCTATTAAAATTGATTGAAATGTCGATGTTTTATTAGAAAATGCCAACTGGAAAAAAAGACGAGTGCAAATGAAGTAAAAATAGGTAAGTCAAAAGAAAAAAAAAAGATTAAAAGAAGAGTTAAAATGTGATTTTGATAAATTGGAAAAAAATCTTAGTGACAAAATGGCAAATGTGAAAAAGCTTCAACAAGCAGATTCCAATATCGTCATTGAGCCTAATAAAACCAAGAGTAATACTGAAATGAACTGGTTAAAAAATGCGGATAAAGAGGTGATACATGAAGAAGGAAAATATAAATTAAGTAGCCAAAAATTAGCTAATGGAGAGTAGGCTAATCTGTTAAAGAGTTCTGAAAGAAATGATAACGTTGAGATTGAATGCAGCTATCACATAAATGATAATGTTGAGTGGGAGATTTTTTCTAAGGAAAACAGACTATAGACAAAATTCTAATGAAAATGAGAATATAATACCTAATCTTTCAAGTAACAAAAAAAAAAAAAAATGATGAGAAATTTTTAAGTTTTAATCAAAGAAATAAAGAAAGAAAACAACCTGACAATAATATCTTTCCAACAGAGTTTACAAATTTAAATTCAAGATTTGCAAAATATACCCAAACCAAGCTCAAAGACCTTTGTTAAAATGAATTCTTATAGGGGAAAAAATTTTAATAGTTGCACATCAATTTTTAGCTTAATTGTACAAATTAATGAAGAAAATGGGGAACTTATTCTTAATAAACCAGACATACGGGAATATTTTAAAATGCTTGGTTCAAATAATATGATCGATACAGTTAAGCATACTGCCTTCTTTCCCACTAGGGGTTTTATTTCAATAGAATATGTCAACAGCAATAGTAGAGAATTAGCAGAAACCCTAATAAAGGAAGTGTGGGGTCATAAGATATGTATCCAAGGAACCCAACCCTCTTGTATATGGTAGAATTTTGCATACTCCAATTTTTTAAAAAATCAAATTAATAATTATGCAGATATAATGTCAATGAAAAGAGAAATTATGTCAGGTATTCAATTTCAAATTCCCTCAAACACATGGAAAATAAAGCTAAAATTAAAAAAGGTGTATTAAAAGAACAATTGCCTCATAGGATTATAAAAGATCAAATGCCTATTTCTGTTATCATTAAAGGTAGACCACCACTCTGTTTCAGATGTAACAGAATAGATCACATAGCTGCATGTGAAGTTGGAAACTGTATAAAGTGTAATAAATTTGCTAGAGAAGGGCATATATGTAATACCAACCAAATAAAAGCCTGGGCAAGTATTGTAGATAATGAGGTTCCACTTGAGAGTGATTTGGAATATCATAATCAATGCATAGATGAAGAAAGAGTGATAAGGAAAGACACAATTAAAATTTGAAAGCAGACTGATTTTTCAAAAGATAAAGGAGATGAAGTGTCTTATCTACAAGAAGATGATAAAATGAATAATAATAATAATAATAATAATAATAATGATAATGATAATAATAATAATAATAATAATAATAATAATAATAATAATAATAATAATAATAATAATAATAATAATAATAATAATAATAATAATAATAATAATAATAATAATAATAATAATAATAATAATAATAATAATAATAATAATAATAATAATAATAATAATAATAATAATAATAATAATAATAATAATAATAATAATAATAATAATAATAATAATAATAATAATAATAATAATAATAATAATAATAATAATAATAATAATAATAATGATTTCAATCTTAATGATGGCAATGATGAAATATTAAAAAAAAAAACATTCAAAGGCTTAAATGTACAAAATCAATGCATTACTAATTTGATAATGTCTGATAATATAAGTGATGAGGATAAAACAGAAAATGAACAATAATTTGGTTTAATAAATGATGGATAATTCTCTCAACATAACAACATTAAATATAGAGTTATTAATGGTGTAATTAAAGAAAATAAAATTGCAGATTATATGAGTAAACAAAAATATGACATTATGATATTTACGGATACAAACTAATTACATTGTGGTGTCTTTTCTATTTTCAAAAGTACTGCATTATCTGATTGCTGTTTACTCAATTGCAAGAGGTAAGGACTTAGTAAATTTTCTACATAGTGTCCAACATAAATTGTTGTCAAAACTGGGAATTAATATTTTTGGTGGTGACTTTAATTGTACTTAACAATAATCTCCCAAGTCAATTGAAAAATAAATTACAAGAGGTCTCACTTTTTTCATTACAGGATAAATAATAATTTCACTTTCTTCAATAGTAGATATAGATTTATTTTTTATATCTGGCAATAAAGTTAATAATGCTAAGATAACTACATCCATAGTTCCCTTTACGGATCATCTTCAAGTGCACTTGAAAGTACACAATTATGCAGTTAATAGCATGCAATACAGATTTACAGTGAATAGAAATGTAATGGATGCAATAGTTTTAAAAACAGATCAAATCTCTAATTGTCTGGTAAAGATGAATTATTATTTAAGTGTTACAGTCTTGCCACCATG
Source organism: Epiperipatus broadwayi (assembly GCA_028023455.1). Classification (NCBI taxonomy): domain Eukaryota; kingdom Metazoa; phylum Onychophora; class Udeonychophora; order Euonychophora; family Peripatidae; genus Epiperipatus; species Epiperipatus broadwayi. The sequence goes on from JAQFVV010000063.1 coordinate 833,424, forward strand.
TATTGCATGGTATAACGTTAAAGATGAGTTATCCAAAATATGCATATATATATAAAGCAAAATTTGTCCCTTAAACAAATGAAAAATAGAATATCAGAAATATATAATAGATTAGAATCATTTTCATGTTTGAATGCAAACTATCATTTGGTTAGTACTTTATAAGAAGAATATAACAGTATTTATCAGGTAGTGCAGCAGGAATTTCAAACAAAACAATTGAGGAGATTCAACACAAATATTGGTAAACTAATTAAGCCAGTTACTAACTATGCAAAGGTTTATAACTACATACAAAAGAAATTGGTGTAATGCAAACTGAGTTAATAAGCGTTTTATCCGGAATTGGTGTGGATGAAGGTATTTTTAATATGTTGAAAAGAAAGGTAATATAAATGAATTCAATAGTGAGTTTTCAGAAGAATTTAAAGAGCATATTACAAGGTTAGAAATAAAAAATGAGATTGATAGATTAAAGACTAATGTAGCATTAGCAAATGGCTCTATACAGGCTTCAGTCTACAAAAAGTTAGATTATGGTTTAATACCAATAATGTGGAAATGACCTTTAACCAAATGTGTTGTGAGAAGATTGAATGGCCATATCTAAATAATAGAGTTATTTTTAGTATAAGAAAAGATAAAGCAATTACAACACCTAAATTTGAAGACCTTAGACATATATCAATTGAGGACATAGATTCAAAAATTTTCACAAGAATATTGCTAAAAAAATTGAATGCTGCAGTTCTTTCCCGAATTTCCTAAGCACATCATGCCACTAAAAGTAAATGTGCAGTCTATGCAGCATTAGGGATACAAGAAGCAATTAAATATGCAAAAGAGCTTAGACTAATGCAATACTATGCAGTTAAAAGGGATTTTAAATCACATTTTATCTGGTTAATTGGTCTTATTTAATAAAAGTATTGGATGATTTAGTTCCTGATCCTAAATATTTGGTTTGTGCTATACAAAATTATATTAAAAACAGCAGAATTTCTATTAAAAACTTTATGAGATCTAATTTTTTCATACCATCAAAGGGTATTCCCCGAGGATCTCCTCTTGCTGCATTATTGTTTGTTATCTATTTGGACCCTATGATAAAAGAAATCATAAACAGAGTGCCTGATCTATACCTGTCCCATTTGGGTGTAAAAATACAAGTAACTGCTTTTATTGATGATGTGATAATTATTTTTCAAGATAGCTTTAATGTTCAAATAGTAATGGAGATTCTTGAGAAATTTCAAACAATGACTGGCTCTCTTATTCAACCTTCTAAGTCAGCAGCCTGGCAGCTGGCCACATGAAGAAAGATATCATGTGAGTTTCTGGCTACAACATTTAATTTTTGAGAATACCAATGTATTATTCTAAAACTTCTATGAATAAAAACTTTAACGGGTTAATAAGTAATAAAACTGAATCCAAAATTTGTTGCTTTTCCTCTATGAGGCTTTAGCCAGTAACTAGAGATAAAAATTTTAATGCAATTGTTTCAGGAATATTAGCATATTATGGTCCTTGGATTACCCTTTTCAATAATACCATAAATAAAATTAATAGAATAGTCAAGAAGTATGTATGGGGTAAAACTGGTAACTCAATTTCTACCTCAATTTTACAGCTGCCTATAAGTAAGGGGGGAGGTAACTTAATTGAAGCAAGAGATTATATTGCCTTTATCAAGGTTACTGTTGACTTAAATATAATAAAAAAATAAAATTTTTGACCCACTAGATTGTGATATAAGACTTTTTAATGAAATAGAAAAAGAGAGAAGATCCTTTTTTCTTGACATCAATGTGTTACTGCTACTGTTAAATTAAAATTAGAGTATTTCATCATAATAAATAACTACTGCAATAAAGTGAGATGCATATAAAGCTGTTATTTTACCTAATTTACTGGATGGATGTGAAATTTGGATGTCCTATCAGCATAACATAAATATATTAGAAAAGTTTCGATTAAGGATGCTCCAGAAAATTTAAAAATACAACTACGAGATCATAAAATCAATCAATATGTTCTTCAGCTTGCCAGATATGACACTGTTTAGCCCACTATTGTAAAATTGTATCTTTGTTGTATTGGACATGTAAAACGGATGAACAATGGAAGACTTCTTAAAGGGTGTTTAATAATGACCTTGAACATGGGTTTTGTAGAAAGGGGTGGGTCCTGTCTATAATATTATCTCAAAGACATTCTAAAGAAGTGCAATATCAATTGGTTTTCAATGGAGAATATATGGCAGAGAAAAGAATACATTGGAGAGTTACAATTAGACATGGTGTTGAAGTATTTCAGAAAGAAAAGTTCTCTACTGAGGAAGCTATAAAAACATTATAAAATAACAAGTAAACTGAAAATTGGACCAGTATGTTCTATTATATATGGACATATCTGCATTTCACAGATTGGTTTATATGGGAGTCTATGTACCTAGTCTAAACAGAGAGTTTAATATATTCGCATATATGGATGATGTAATGATCATCCTCTCCACCAAAAAATATCTCCCACTGCTTCAAACAATACTGAACAGATATTCAAATAAATATGGGCTGCAATTTAATCCAGACAAGTCTTCCTCTTGGAAAATTTGCTCTGGGAAAAGCATTAAATCCACCTTCTCTGTAAGCCACAAAATATCTTGGCTCCCCTATATACAGATCTGCCACAGCAATGATAAAAGATGTACAAGAGAATTTACTAGATGCAACAAGGAGAATTGTCTCATCCTTATCTGGAATCTATCTTTCCCTGCATGGAAAGTTTTCCTGCTCAACATGAATGTACTCCCACAAATTTCATATTTCCTTCCCTTTATAAAACCCACAAAGTGCTTCCAGGGACAAATTAATGCAATGTGTTCAAGGCTCTTCTAGAATGAAGGGATGGTTGCAATTAGCCTTAGGGGCATGCAGCGGCCGAGAAAATTTAATGGATTATCTTTCCACTCAATACAGGCTTTAATATATCAAAAAACTGACAATACTATGTATAATTTGATAACAGCATATAGATATAATACTGTTCTCCCAAAAGTAAATCCTACAGACAGACCCCCACTGTACAGGGTATCGTGGCTTTTCCTAATCATCGGTTATATAAAGCAATTCATGACAATAATGGATACTACCTTTAACTCTAAAATCTTGCTCTGGCAAGCGTATGCTATCCTGCACCCAACCATGCAATCCATAGTCAACACATTGTACAGCAATAACCAGAAGATTATAACAAACTTTAAAAGATGGAGTCTTGAAGTCAAATATCTAGACTTCATTGAATATAACATCAATGGACTACCCACAAACCACTTTCTCTATTACAAGTGAGGATACACTGGCATAGATCCGATTTATGGTTTGTGCCTGCATGGAGAAGAGACAACAGAACACTTCACCAACCATTGTACAAAGCTAAATTCGATTCGTCTCATCATATTCTCCAATACTAGAATAGATTTTAAGCTCTTCACGTCATTAAAAGACAGTATGAACACAAAAACCTTCCCAATAATAAGACTCTCAGTCTTCTTGATCTATGCCATTTGAGTCACCCGTTTCAAGATTGTAATGGAACAGCCACAACCTTAGAACTCACAGTAAAATTAAAAAGAGGGATAAGCGCCTGGCATCATCAAAAATATTTGAGGACACCTGGATTCTATTTTCCCTACACACATAAGGCAGCATAATGGAAGACCATTCAACAGTTGAAACTAATCAAAGAAAGTATTGGGGAATATTTCTTGATCCAAGAATCTTGTAACAACCTAAAAATTAATAAATAGTTAAATGCAATAAGGAAGAAAAGAACATTACATAATGAACAACATAGGCTATTTACTACAGAATAGCCAACGATACCTCAAGAGATATTAATTATCTCATCAAGACTGACAAATGTATATGCTTAGTGCTACGTAATCAATGTATGCATTAGAAGTAATAAAAATATTATGGAAAAAAAAACTCTCTCCTTTGTGGAGGGGTGTAGAATAACCATTCTCTTTTTTGAATGACATTATTATTATTATTAAATCTACATGTGTGAATGTACACTGTGTGTATATATGAACCAGAATTTATATTTAATTATACAGGCACTCTACAAATATACATATATATAATTATTAAATCTACATGTGTGGATGTACATTGTGTATATATATGAACCAGAATTTGCATTTAATGCACACACATATATATATATGTAGACATACTTAATCATATCAAAGACAACATACGTATGAGTATATAAATATACAAAGCACTAACATATGTAAACATACTGTATAAAATATAAAAGAACCCATACATATGAATTTACATGTATGTGTAAGGCTTTGTAATTGCCATGGTAACACATCTATTGTCCATAACAATAACATGAGTTCAAATATGAACTAAGGCTTGGAATTTTCTTTTAAAGTAGGTCAATCCCTGGTCAAGCTACCGAAATATTTAATATTGGCTAGTAAATGGGTATTTAGCAATTCTTGGCTATAAAGTAAAAACTATAAAGGGAAAGCATTCAGAACACCCATAATTGATAAACCTAATGAATACTGCTTTCTTTTTCATTGTTCTTCTATAAAAGACTATTGGAGAGACCTCTGCTCGGCAATGAACTATTTAATGGTTGTATTATTTTTTTTCCTTTTGTGGTAAACACACACATATATCAACATATAAGATCACAAATATATAATCATAAATGTGTGTGTGTGTGAATCCACAAATATGTCTAGAAGTTACACAAATATGACATAAAGATAGAACGGCATATGTACATTCATTTTAAAAAAAACATCTTAAACAATATGTCATAAATTGAATAACATCTTTCGTCATATAAACAAATGATGATTAATAAGTAATTCCAATAAATTTTAAATTAAAAAAAAACACATCAATACTTCCATCATATAAATAATTTTCTTCAAATCATTTCCATTATTTGATATTAGGTGAAACAAAGTTATATATAGCACCTCTTCAACACTTTCTGGCATTCTTTGTACATTTTTCTTAGACAGTGTATATAAAGTGAGAGCTCTTTATTGATAAAACTTAAAAGCTAATGATGGTATTATTTGCTTTAAGGATAAAGTCGAAAGAAGAGGCGAACAAAGAATGATCAGACTTACATTTTCATTACTATTTTATCATAAATCCATTTACCTAGACATTTTTTTCCTCGCAATTATCAAACCTCAAAAAGTTCATACATCTTTGAATAAGAGTATATATATATATCTCAAAACATAAATAATACAGTGAAATTCATATTTATTTATTTATTAATGAAACTAAAAAAAAAACACTCTTAATAATGGTAAAAATAATAATTAAGCAACAATATTTCTTATATAAATATAGGGGATTTGAACACAGACTTTCAAGCACCAATTATCCACACTATCTCGTACCACTGATACACATGACCACACACGTGTTGAAAAGATAAATAATCACCATGTGTGTATGGGCATGTGTATCAGTGGTATGAGATAGTGTGGATAGTTGAAGGATGCTTGAAAGTCTGTGTACAAATCTATATTTATAATTAAACTCCAGGTATATGAAGAATGCCTGTATTTCAAATCTTATATATATAAATTCTTGACTTTGCCCTTATTTACTTTTATAACTCTGATCTAATTTTAAAATAGAAATGCCAGTAATTTACCACTTTTCTTTATTATATCATAAACTGCTGAACTTTTAAAATCAGTTTCACATATTACATTCTATAGACAGAGATATATATTTTATTTTTAAATCACATAAAAACTCCTTTAAAATTAAATTGATTTTGAATTCTGTATTATCTGTAAATATTATACAAAAAAGAATGGTAAAAATACATCTTATGTACACTACATAAAACAAAAATAAATCCACAAGGAATTTAAAGTAAAAAGGGCCTATATCGGCTCGAGTCTTTGCAGGATGTCATCCACTCGCTTCAGCTGATTGGTTGAAATTTTGTTTTCTTATTTAAATTGCACGAAAACTATAAGCATGATTCAACAGAAATCCCAGCATTCATTGCTGCTTGATTCCATCTTTAAAATGGTGTATCACAATTTAGAATCTAATAAAATTTGAATTTTTTTATTAATAGGTGCATTTAATTTTTTTATTTTCTGGTTTGTTTACTAGTTTACAGAAAATCTGGTAATCCTGACTTTTAGCGTCCCGAACAATTCGCCCTCTATTTTTAAAAAAATTAACTAACTACTTTTTCACACCTAAAAAAAAAGTGTATGTAACTATATCCAAGTGTAAATGCTAATAAAAAAAGATTAAAAAAAATACTTACATTTACATGCGTATTTTTCACGTATAGCGGTCTTTGCTGTATATAGAACTGTAAATAAATGACGTATATTAATTGTAAATGTTTTTCCGTAAAGAAGAATAAATAACAAGAAAAGAAACTTACATTTTTAGGAGTAATTGGAAGCCACACAAGCGAGGAAATGCACAAAAAGGTCGTCGCGTGCGTGCAGATTTCTGAAAGAAAATTCCTGCAGGTAGGATGAGAACAAAGGTGTGCTCATCCCAAATTGGTATTTTAGCTTACGCTTTGCGACAGAGTGGACATAGGCAGAATTCCACGCGGTCAAGCAAAAGTAGTTCAGAATTTGTCACGTGTCAAAAAACCAATTCACATTTAGGATCCGGGTGTCGAACTCTGTCATTCTATATATGTAATTTCAGAGTATATGTAACTATAAATTTATTTTTTACACGAACATCAATAAATCAAATGGATGTAATTGCAGAGTATATGTAACTATAAATGTCTTTTTTACATGAAGATGAATAAATAAAATGGATGTAACAAAACTTAATTTTTTAGGCTCTATTTAGTCTCACGCAAAGTTGCTATAAAAATTATGAACTACTGTACTTTGGTCATTTGTGACACGTGACAAATTCTGAACTACTTTTGCTTGACCGCGTGGAATTCTGTCGTTATAAAAAATAGACGGATCCTAAATATGAGTTTGTTTTTTTGTTATTGAGTGTTCTTTATGTAAAAACATTTAGAGTTAATATACGTCATTTGTTTACAGTTCTACATGCAGCAAAGACCGCTATAAGTGAAAAATACGCATGTAAATGTAAGTATTTTTTTTTAACATTTTTTTTATTAGCATTTACACTTGGATATAGTTACATACACTTTTTTTTTTAGGTGTGAAAAAGTAGTTAGTTCATTTTTTTAAAAATAGAGGGCGAATTGTTCGGGACGCTAAAAGTCAGGATTACCGAAAATCTTTATCAGCCTTATAAGCTAATATAATGGATTAAAAATATGATGATAATTTGGATATGAAGGCCTCCAACGTGATAAAACGTAATCATGGTAATCACGGAATATCGATCATAAGTTATTAATTTTAATTTTTTAATTACTTGAATATTTTTTAAAATTATTTGATAAACAGTATATTAATTTGTTTGCATTTGTATTGGTATGTGTGTAGTATATAAATTATATAATATTAAATCATTTATGCTCTTTATTATACAGTATATAAATTTGTATTCAAATATAACAAGTGGGTTTTATACAGTGTAATTTTAAGTCTCTGATCCAAGTTTGAGGCAACCTTATTTTAAAGACATAATGATTCTCAGAAGGTTTAATAATTTATTAATATGTTTATATTTGTGTTTGCACTTGCATGTTTGTGTTTGTATAACAAGTAATGATTTACATATATAGAGCAGTGCAATGTAAATTTTAAGATTGATTATCAAATGTACAGAAAGATTGCAGTTGATAAAGCAATCACAAAATTTACTGATCATAGTACCATGTGAAAATATAAACATATGAAACCAATAAAGAGTTTTTGAAGCTATGAATTATCTCAGGTAAGAAGTATTATATATGGTTTGAAAGATAATTTTGTGAAGAAAACAAAGAAATTATCAATGAAGATGTAATTTAAACTTAGTTGATGATAAATTAGAAATTATGAACAAACAATAAAGTAATAATTATGTCAGATGTTGAAATTTCTTTTTTTCCTTATTTTTTAAATGGTTATCACTATTTGTCTTAGACTCATTGTTTTCCTTAGTTTTTCTAGTTTCTATAAATGTAAAGTTTTTTGCTCTAACATTATTAAAACTGAAATTATTGTGAAAATTGTGAATCAGGTCAGTTTTTTTTTTTAAATTCAATATGGCGCTGGAGAAGCAATCACATATACAATCAAGTCACAACATCAGCTATTTTTGTTCTAAGCCCCCTTCATCTACACCATGTTTAATTGATAAACATTGATTAAAATAGAATACATACTGTTATGCACATATAAGTTAAGATTATAATATAAACAAAATTTTAAAAAATAATATAGTTATTATCAATAAACTGAGGGGACACATTTATAAATATTTTATTTAGTGTATGTTCACTCATTTATTCACTGAAAAAATAAGAAATAAAAGAAAAAAAAACTTACTGTATCATATTTTTATTTTTTAAATAATATGAATAGCAAAATGTATGACTTTCACTACAATTACATAAGCTCTGAGCAATATTCTTTTTTATCAATAGCTTTTTCCTCTTATAGAAACATAGTAAGTAGCCTTGATATCAAGAAACTATGACTCACTAACTGTTTTGATATTTTTGTCAGTATCAATTTAAACCATATTAAGATATATCCCTATGCAGTTTGTCATAATTGGTAGAATGTCCAAATTGGGATCGGGAAGTCTCAGGATCGATTCTGGTGTTTGCAGGTCTGGCACTTGAACTTCTTATGAACTCCCACGCAATAAAACCATATGCCTTTGTTTTAATATAAAGTAATTTGTTTCTGAAGCCATCTAGTGAGAGTTTTTATTAATTTTATTTTTTAAATGTTTTATATCATATACATGTTATTCTAAAATTTTAATTCCAAAAATATTCTATAACTGTCACAATAAGTGAAAATTTGGTAAAATAAAAGATGTCATGCCTTAATAAGTATCTATTGTGTTTCTGATATCATTATTTTTTATGACATTATTTGGAGAAAATAATTTGAATAACAAAAAATTGGATTATTTGAAGAGTTTATTTTAAAATTGATGATTATTTTTGTATAATAAATTGTATAATTGTTATTAAAAACAAAGAATATAAATTATCAAATTTATTTTTAATGTAAATATTTTATTTTTAAAAATAGCGTTATATTTTTGGGCAATACAAATTACCCAAAAAGCATTTACAAACTGTTTGCTAATACATAATCAGTGCAATCAATAACTGCAAGGGTGAATCTATTGCAATACTATAAAAATATTAAACTTTTAAAGCATAATTTGATTAAATTAAGAGATATTAATATTTATTCATTCACATTTTAAAAACAAATATCAAATAAAAAAGATGTTGATTGTTTTCTGAAAATGTTCTTCCCAACAATTATGACATAAAAGATTGATTGTTTTGATTACAAGGTAATTTTTTAAAATATTTTCAAAAGTCAAATGTGATTATTTAGAATTTATTTCATTTGTAAACAAAAATATCTATCAAATAAAGTCAAATTTATCATATTCTGATAAATAATAACAGTTTAATCTTAAACTTAATGTTGGATACTTCCAGCCAGTGAAAACAATTAAAATTATCACATGCAAAGGGGTTAAGTATATTCTTAAATTTTGAAAAACTTTTGACATTATGTTTAGAAAACATTTTATTATGTGAAATTCTGCACATCAAATTTGGAAAGGATAATAAAGGAAGAATAAAATGTGTGTAGTTTTAACAAACTGAAGAAATTTTATTAATAAACATAATCTCATACAGTACTCTGGAACAGAAAAACAGCTTCTGGTGTATTGCAAAATTTATTCACAAATTTTATTTTATTTTTGTTAATATGATCACATATGATACTCAGAGGCAATAAAATGGCTGCTTGCATAATGTAGAATGTATTAAATTTGCAAATTTTAATATATTTTTGTTTATTTATTTACATTTTGTTTGTTTGTTTATATATATATTTTGAATAGTGTATAATTGAAGTTATTTATATTGATATAATATTCAGGTTATTCTTTTTCTTATCTTATTGCTTAAATGTTTTAAATGTTAGCTACATAAAAATTTTCTTCTACATGTTCATTTTGTTAACTGTAACATACTTAGCCATACCATGAGTGCTACGAATCTGGCTTCACCAGCCAAAAGCACACTTAGCTACAGTTAACAAAAATTAAAATATAGAATAAATCTTTACTTAGCTAATGTTCAAAACATTTCAGCAAATTAATTGTACTGATAGAATGCAGTTTGTAGCTTCACTGTATTAAAATTGACAGAAAATAATACATTTAATCATTTATTAAATTCACATACAATCTTTGCGCATCACAAAAATAATTATATCAGCAGGATGATGCCATAGTGTAAAAAATAGTAACCTACAGAGCATCCATTAATGTTGCAACTAGATTATGAAATATTAAAAAAAAAAATCCCAATCAATCAGGTTTTTTAAAAAAAAAACAGATATAGATCATTTGATTACTGTATTCTGCATAAATTAAAATACGTATACATATGCTCTTCTCAAAATTTAATAATAAAATACAACTAATAAAAGCTAATACCAAAATTAATATTCAAAATATTAATTCTCAATAAAATTATTATACACAATATATTTGAAGCTACATATCAAAATATAACTACTATAATGCTGTGGTAATAACATACATCCCATAAATAAATATGCAAATTAAGTAAGAATAAACGACAAAAAATCTATGTCCCTAAAGAAAATGTAAATAATGAGCAAAAGCAAATGTCTATTAGTATCAATGATATTTAAAAACAATAATTTTATAGTATGCATTAAGCATTTAAAATAGATACATTAATATTTGGCCATAGCACCTTGTTGCTCATATATCTCAAACAAACGCAACATACATACATACATGTATACATATTATAAATATAGTAGCCCTCGAAATTAATAAAACAATTGAAAAAAATATGTAAAACAAACTTATCTTTTCAGATTCAATACTGATTATTTAAAAGTGACACCAAATACGAAAGAACGATCTTTTCAATTGATAGTGAAAAGGTGTCAAAATTACAAAAGAAAATTATATATATAAAGTGAGATCGGGTGAAAATTTCTCAAGATTTATTTCTTAAAGCATATATAGTTAAAGACTATTGTAAATTAAAATAATTTCTCTAATAAGCTTAACCTCAATTATGAATTTGATGAGATAATAGAACTCTAGAATTGGATTCAGAATACAATATAGATAGCTAATTAAAATAATTATAACATAATCAAATGACACAAACAAGTTAATAAAGTGAAATTCTCAGTGAATTTGATATTGTTACATTAAAAAAGATATGATTACAAAATATGAGGTCCATTTGAGAATACTGGAAAGAGTGATTGGAATTTCTGCTAAGTTCATCAGTACACTTTCAGGATGAAGATTCACTAGTCGCAAATTATTCACTGAATTACTAGTAAGTAAGTAACTCATTTTAAACATTTTTTATTGAATGCAATATGCATACTCAAGTCTGGAATAGGAAGCTGCAGAGGGGGGGGTTGAATTTTTCATGAGGCAAGCTGACATGGTTGTAAGTGAATGGATATCATTCAAAGTGAGTCATGGCCTTCCTCTAACCTAGATCGATATTATTATGAAAACAAATAAAGTTTTAATCTCATAAATCCTAATGAGTAAAAAACAATTGAGTCAACTGTCTGACATCTTCAGATTCAACTTCCTATTTAAATTTCCTAGCTATCTAATAACACTAACTGCCACTTTCTCCATTAAAATAAAAGCTTTTAAAATCAATCCCAAGTGAAAGAATGAGCTTCTTCCAACAAATTTGCAGTGTTTTTTATTTGACTTCAATCCATACATTTCAAATAATTTTGATGGTACCTAGGATTATAAAGTCTTTTCAAATATATCATTTTGTTTTGGGGTTTTTTTTTCTTTCAAGCACTATGTCACTATCAAGATATTTTATAATTATTTCAAAAGCTTTTAAAATTATGAATTAAAACTTCGTCTATTGGCAGCAGCATTAAAATTGGATTTGCAAGTAGAAAATAAACATTCATTTTTTTACATATCCCAATTTGAGAATTGTAATGGCTAGAAAAATTAACTAAAAGATGCAAAAATTTTGAAATTATTTTTACTGCAATTGTTTGGAATTCTTAGTTTAAAATACTTTAAAAACCAGATTTCACCAGTTACCCAAGCTTTAGCACTTGCTTTGTAATCCATAAATATTTTGCATAATTTTTCAAGGATTTAGAATTATTGACATTACAGTCAAATATCAGCCTTTCACGCTAATTGTGCATACGCTTTGCAAGTGTTAATAATAATAAATGAATACTTTCTCACCAATACAAGATATAGTATTTATGCAGGAATAAAAGGAATCCTCTTATTCCTACAACTCAAACGCTTATATATGAGCAAATCTGAAGTACTGGCAAAGAAAGCATGACGATGGAACAGTCACTTTAAATTACTATATATAATGTCTGAATGAATGACATCGGTGAAATTATCTAGAATTTACTAAACGTCATTCCAACTGAAACTTAATAATATGTAAATAAGCATTTATTTTATATAGCGTATGTAAACAATTGTATTACAGTCAAATATCAGCCTTTCACGCTAATTGTGCATACGCTTTGTGAGTGTTAATAATAATAAATGAATACTTATGCACAATTAGCGTGAAAGGCTGATATTTGACTGTAATACAATTGTTTACATACGCTATATAAAATAAATTCTTATTTACATATTATTAAGTTTCAGTTGGAATGATGTTTAGTAAATTCTAGATAATTTCACCGATGTCATTCATTCAGACATTATATATAGTAATTTAAAGTGACTGTTCCATCATCATGCTTTCTTTGCAAGTATTTCAGATTTGCTCATATATAAGCATTTGAGTTGTAGGAATAAGAGGATTCCTTTTATTCCTGCATAAATACTATATCTTGTATTGGTGAGAAAGTATTCATTTATTATTATTAACACTCACAAAGCGTATGCACAATTAGCGTGAATGGCTGATATTTGACTGTAATACAATTGTTTACATACGCTATATAAAATAAATGCTTATTTACAAATTATTGACATTGTAAATCAATACAGACTTTATTTTAAAATTATAATCTCATCAGTTCCTAACAAGATAGGAAGTCTATTCTCTGCACTTTAAAGCCAGGTATTGCCACTTTCTATTTAATTAAGTAGATACTATCTAACATTATTTTCCCAATACAGAGCTATTTCATCAACATGAAAATTTTCTGATTAGTGCACTGATTTTGGATAATATTGGCCAACATGAGTGCATTTTCTCTGTTAACACGAGCAGATTCATCGTGGAATACAATGTTATAAAATCTGTTTCATTTTTTAGACACAACGAAGTAGCCTAATTATCTTGGACATTTTTATCAGTAGCTTTCCCCCTTCTAATTAGTCTTACTCTGGAAATTACTTAAAATAAAAGATTATGGCTAGTTTTCAATTCGGGTTATTAAAAAAATTTTCCATTTCCATTTTTGTAATAATACTATCAGGTTTTAATAGTGTTTTAGTGTAAACACAAGTAGCATTTTAAAATTTAAAAACTTATTTGTTATTCTTCGAGGGTTATAACTATCCATCTATTAATTATCCTACGCCTGTCATATTCATGCCTTCTTCATTTAGTTTAATCATCTCTAATTTGTCATTTACATTAAAATGTTTCTTTTTTTTTTAAATCACAAGAACGGGAAATAGATGCCATTTAACTAACACAAAAATATTGAATACTGTATTAAAAATATGAAAATATAACATTAAATAATTTTATTAAAATTAGATATTCACCACTGATATATACAGAATGTTGTTAACAGACTGATTCCCTCTATAAAAATATAGCATTCAGCAGAATTCCCATTCACCTATGTTAATGCAAACAGGTAAAAAATGTATGGTGCTCAATTTTTAACCAGCATCGGTTAAAAAAAAAAAAAAAAGCATTGTTAAATGCAGCCATTAACATGCAAGGTCGCTGGACAACTGGTGGAAAGGGAACGTGGAAGTTCTTATATGAAATAAACTTTTATAAAATCTTAAACAGGAAGATTTAAAAATAAAGTATGAATAAAAACAATAAATTATACGGCAAGATGTATGAGTTTCTGATTGTAATTACACGATGAAATAAATTTATATAAGAATTTAAAAACACTGAAATAAAGTTGCCAAGAAGTATTAATTTTCTAAAAGGAAGCTGTTGATATAAAGACTATATGCTGTAACAAAGATATGGGAAGAAAAGGAGTGAGTTTGATGGAAAGTACTAAAATAATTACTGAAGTACTTAATGTAATAATTAATAGGCATGTAATAATATATATATTAATTGCTAATAATTATGTTAGATTAAAAAACAAAAGCTATTTTTACTACCATTTATTAATTTATCACATTCTACAATATATTGTTAATGCCAATAAAAACGCTTATAGTGGTCAGGATGATTTAAACTGGCGATCCTTTAGAGACTTAAGGATGAATAAAACATCTAAAAATGATTTTGCATTTATCTAAAATGCTCTTGAATAGATATAAAATGAATTCTCATAATCAACTTCTATCAAAAACCATTACAAAGTATAAGAATATTTATAATATCTAATTATTAATAATGGTATTGAAATCAAAAACTGAATCTTAATTTTAAACAGGATTCCAAGAGATTGTAAAAGACCCAGAAAGAGATCACATATGAAATGGATGGATGAAGTAAGGAAGTGTTCTGGGATAACATGGAGAAGTAAAGTTACAGATAAACTTGGAGAGACCTTCATCTTGCAGGTGATCAATCGATGGTGGTTGATAACGATAATAGTTTAAAAATATCAAATTTCTTTTATATATGTATGTGCTAAGAAAACAGTGTTTTATTCATAACGATTTATATTTGAAATACAGATTCTTAGAAGTTGTGATTATCCTGTCTGACTAGAAATGTAATATCTTATCTAGTTTTAGCAAAAGAAAAATTGGCTCAGATGTTCAGAAATATCTAAAGCTCCTGAGTAAATTGTAAACTAAAAGAATTTTCAGATAATAAAATAACAAATGATAAAATATCAAAAATTAATTCTTTTCATTATCATTTCTTTTTGATAAAAATAACAAGTATCAGATACAATTTCTATACAAACAAAAGTATGAAGATGCGAGCTTCATAATATAAAATAGCTCATTAATCACTTTACTTTTATTTAATTTTTAACCATTCTTCAAAAATCGCTACAAAACTTGAAAGGATTAACTTAATTTACAGAATTTCGTTTATAAATAATAATAATAATAATAATACCCAATATCAGATATTGAAAAAACATTCGTTTAGTTAAATATGTATAACTAAATAATGACATTTTTAAAATAAATTTACTTAATATTTTTGCTATATTGTATTAAATTACTTTAATAATTACTATTCATTGTTAATTGATAAAACTATTTATTATGAATATTTTTAAATATGAAGCAAAATTATGAAACATCTGTTGAATTCATACAGAATTTTTTTTTCTTGACATATGCAAGTCCAAGAGGCTGATTAGAAATACATAAAAAGAGATTGATACCAATTTTACAAATACCAGAGTAAAAAATAATGACCAACCTGAGCTAAATAGGATTATTAAATTACAATATTTAATATTATTTTAATTTGTGAAGCGCAGATAGTTGAAAATTGAAATAAATTGAGCTACTGCTGAAACTCACTGCACTCGTTAAAATACCCATCCGACAGCTAATCAGATGTCATGATAGCCATCTAAATGACAATCAAACCTAAACACACACAAAGTTGAGAGACGGGTGGCCCCTCTTTTCTCGTAAAATCTTTGTTGTGTGTTTAGGTTTAATTGTTGTTTAGATGGCTATCATGACATCTGATTGGCTGTTGGATGGGTATTTTAATGAGTGCAGTGAGTTTCAGCAGTAGCTTAATTTATTTCAATATTTAATATTCAAAATCTTCCAAAGGTGATGAATATATTTATTATGTATGAAAAAATAAAACCAACTACAACTATGCTCAAGAAATCATAAATTATTGAATGTTCTTCATAATCTTTATCAGACTGAAGCAAAACTATAACAAAATGAATCACTGCAGAAATCAATTCAAATCTGAACCCTCCAATGCTAAGAACTTCACAAGCAGAAAGGATGGGTACTGATATCTACCTTTTTTGGTAAATTATCCATGTTTTTTAATCAACGTTAAGCATTCTTTTTTTATTTATAAATTTATCAAGTTAAATATCCTTCTTGTGATTAATATTAATATGCCTATGTACTTAAAAAGAAATTTTGTCATAGATGTCTTTTATCAATTTTTACAAATGGATATGAAACTTGGACATTTAACTGAAAAATAATTCTGAGACTTCAGATCTCTCAATAAAATATAAAGAAAGAGATGCATATTAGAAGTAACAACTAGAAAACAAATTAAAAAATTTCTTTCATTGAAACAATTAAGATACTGAATTAAAGATGTCCTAACATACTGTAGAAGAGATGATAACACATGAACATGAAGTTTTAAATTGGATCCCCAAAAACATAAAGGACTAAGAATAAACCACATGTTAGATAGATGAATGAAATAATGAGATTTGCTGTTATGTTGTGGAAAAGAGGGGCTAGGAATTAGGGAAAATTGAATAATTTTGGAGACATTTATCTTACAGTGGATTAATAATGGTTAAAAATTATTATTATGATGATCTTATTTTTTGTAATAGCATTTTTACATTGTCTTCCAATAATACCATATATAGGAAACAAACATTTGAAAAAGAATATAATTCTTTAAACTGGCTAATAAAAAAAAGTATATGTATAATTTGTAATAAAGTATTGGACAGCTAAAAGATTGTACAACGAAATGTCATTTTGAAAGCAAACATTCAGAGCATCTCTTCTGCAGTCACTAGTATGCTGGCAAAATATATTTACATAATTTTTTGATATTACAAAAAAAAGTATCAGAAATGATTTAAATATATCTCAACTAATTGCAATGTCATCAAGATCCTTTTATAAACAGGGATTTCTCTAAAAAAAAAAGTTTAATAAATATGGCTAAAAAGCTTTATTGAAAACTGCAAAAAAATAAAAACAATGTAACCATAAGTCTGAAACATATAACAATATAAAATTGAATTATTTTAAATCCCATAAAGATGAAATTTTCTAAAACCTTTAATAGCTTTGTTTAAGATTCTTTTCCAGCGATGACTCCACTACAAATGTAGTATTCTCAGTGCAAATAACTATTTCTTCAGAAATTTCACCTTAGATTTTGAAATTTTCTTGAATTACAACCATTGCATGGCCAAACAAAAGATTTGAATTAAGTCTTGGATTTATGTCACAAATTGCATAAATATAACTGAGAACACCAAAACTTATGGTAATAGTGATTGCTGGTAGCCCTGCTATGTATGGCTAGTTGAAAAATGAAATAAGCTTCTTTCTTCCAAACACATACTAACTTTAGGAATTCAAATAACATTGAAGAAACTTTGTATTGTATAGTGGTAGATCTTAACAGTGGTGAATCAGAGATTCAATATTATTATTAAAAATTGAAAAGTACAGCTAATCTTATATGATCATATATATTTAATCACTATCCTTCAAGGATCTTCTAGAGAAATTTGATGCAAAATATAGGGGCATTCCCTACTTTTTTGAAATCCAGTGGCTAAGTTAAGTCAAGGTGTTGCAATGTTTTACAGTTCTAGTTGAAAACAAAAAAAAAAATTCACAAAATAAAACAATCTGTGTTATATTTTGAAGACCAAAAATGATTACATAATTTAGCATTTATTATATGAATTAATTAATTTGCAAATTATTTTATCTAATCTCTTATAAAATGTATCAGCATTCACATAAAATTACAGCTTTTTTCAATCACAACTACAAAATAAAAAGACATGCTACTTTCTACATTGTCATACAATATTTTAAAAGTTAGTAATATTAATAAACTACAATTTGTTATTTAAAGAAAAAACAGATTAAATTTAAAGGTGAGATGTTTTTTTTTTAATTTTTGCAGCTCTCTTTGAAATCTCACTAAAGGAAAAGGAATCCGTATTCTATATATATTTCTTATAACACTTCTTTCATATACCCATCAATGCAAACAAATTTTCTTAACCTTCTTTATTTTCCTTACAATTTCGACTGTCCAGCAGTCTTCATCAGATATCTAATCTTCTCTGCTTTAATTAAAATGGTGTTTAATTAAAGCAGAGAAGAATAGAGCTCTGATGAAGACTGCTGGACAGTCGAAACTGTAAGGAAAATAAAGGTTAAGAAAATTTGTTTGCATTGATGTGTATATGAAAGAAGTGTTATAAAATATATATATGATTATATGAAGATATGCAAAGAAAGTGAAAGAGAAATCTGTAGTCTAACTTAAACTCATTGCTCTGCAGTACAATGAAAAAATGATAAATTTCAAGAAATAAAGTGTATTCAAATTCTATAAATATCAACTGATAGAAATTGTCTCTAAGACTGGCGGAATTTTGCAATTTAAATACAATGATCAAAAAGTCCAATATAATCAATTTAGTAAACAATTTGAACCCAATACTATCACTGAGTGAGTTTTAAAATTAATAATTATTATCTATACAGGGAAAATTCCTTTTGGCAATATATTTTTGATTTTTTTAAATATGATAATTTTGTTTATAACATTATTTTACAATGACATTTATTATATAAAATTGCTCTTACTGATGTAATGATGTATGATATAACTAAATCAAAAACTATCACAAAATAAAAATTAGCTTTATTAAATATTTTATTTTCTAAATGAGGCCATTTGTGTGCATTCTTGTATTAAAGAATGTCAAGCAATGGCAAACTAATATTGATAACGATAAAAAAAATCACCATATGATGAATATTTGAATAATCAAGTTGCTCGAGAGGTCATGCGACATTCAAGTACTGGAACACTAAATGGTCACAGTATTATCTGATCATTGCATTCTATTGCCTAAATATCTGGATTCGAGAGTGATTTAAAATATATAAATTATATGCATGATATATTAAGTAGTGTACATAGCCAAATTTTTTAAATATTAAAATTAAATTAGTTTCTAATAGAAAAAATTTGCAGCTTTTACTTAATATTGAAATACAAGTATAATATATATACTTAACCTAATTGGAGAGTGAAGATGATTGAAGCCTGTCCATTAAAGTATGTAGATTTGTTATCTTAATATGTGCTGCTTCAGCATGAAATAAATGTATTGGAGATCATTTATCTTTTTAACATGTATGTGGTCATGTGTATTGGTTATACTACATAGAATGGATGACTGTAGGTAGCTTTTATTTAACAAAAAGAAATTTAATAGATATTTCACCAAGTTGAGGAGAGTCTTTTTAGAAAAGAAAGAGCTTAATTGTTAATGGCAGATTGTTCTTTATACTAAAAAAGACTTTTTATAGAATAAACATTTTTATTATAGTTAATTGTTGTTAAAAGTACATAGAACGAAATCAAAAGAACTCAATCAGTAGCAAAACTGGAAAAAATTGACAACAAAAGTAGTAATCATAATCTTTCAAAATCTCTAATCACACTTGATCTCAACAGTAACCAAGACACAAGTTTCTATATAGTTTATATTTTCAAGTTATTTTTGCTTCATATATATATATATATTTACACGTACACACATTAAATGTGTGAATAAATATTTTTTTTGGTCAAAAACATATATTTTGATTTTTAAAAAACTGGTGAATTTATACACAAATGCAATGTTTTCTGATTATGGAATTGTATTAATTCTGTCTTTATTATATTTTAATGAGTTATAGTTTTCATAAAATATTTATTTATTAAATTATAAGGGTTTTAAACCCAGACTTTCAAATTCCCTTCAGCTATCCAGTCTGTCTCATACAATCGATACTCATGACCACACACATATGAAAATGATAAATGATCTCCAATATATATATATATTTCATGCTGAACCAGCACCCATAAGTTGGTTCAGCTCATCATCTCCTACACATACAAATAATCAGTGCTGGGTTTATATTAAGATAGTAAATCTTCAAACTTTAATGGACAGGCTTCAATCTACTCCATCACCCAACTCTTCAGCCTTTCTTATCATTGAAAATCTGATGACGGAATGCCCAAATCCCTTTATGATGCCAATACTGGAGATCATTTTTCTTTTTCACATGTATATGGTAATGAGTATCAGTTGTACGAGATAGATTGGATAGCGGAAGGGAGTTTGAAAGTCTGGATTCAAATTCCCTATAATTACATCTAAACTCCAGGAATATAAAGTATATAACTATAACTCAAATTTAGAAAAAGATTTTTAGTGTCCACTTAATTTCTACAAATAAAATATAAATATGTCCTCAAAAATTTGGATTATTTAAATACATGCCAAAATGTGTTCATGGTATTGATTAATAAATTGATGCTTTGGATAGTTAATAATTCTAAAAGCAACCACAATGAAATGTCTAGTATACATGCTGATAATAATGAAAACTATTTTATATAAAGTTCATTTATTATGCCATAATTGTTTGAAAAATTTCCTAGATGAACATATAGGCAGGAAAGCTTGTCTTCAAAAATAAAATCTCAATCTAAGTTAGTAGTAAATCTGACTTACTTCATGTCGTTTCATACATTTTATGCAAGTGGAAAATATGTAAAAAAAAAAAGTGGTCTTATTAGTATTTGTAATTCAACTTCAAGTAATACTAACTAACTTTCCAATGAGACTATTTCTATAAATTCTTCATAAGTAGCATAATACTATGTTTCAATCTACTGCTACAGAAGATTATATTCTGTTTAAGAGGTATCCTCTCTTAGTGTAATTAGGAATAAGATCTCAATCTTTGAAAAAAATTTCAAAAGTTTATAACTTTATGAAGAACATTTTCTATTTCTAGGAAAGATATCTTTTAAGAAATATATATTAAAAATAAATTTTATCCATTATTTTATTATCAAGGACTCTAAAAGTTTGTCTTTTTTCCACCTTAGTCCAGTAATTTCTTTATGTCATCCATATATCTTATGTATGACATCTTTTTAGGACCTTTGCAATCTCATAAAATTTAGTTTGTCTTCAATTGTCCATCTATTGTTATCTCTCCTGATGACATACTCGGCCCATCTCCACTTCAACCTCTTAAATTTATCTTGAAAATGATGTCCTTTTGTTTTTCTTTTTGCGGCATACTCTTCATTTAATTATCCAAATCTCATATCCATAAGTATTACTAAAAACTTTTTTTTTCTTTTTAAGCATGTGATCATGTTGATTTTTATATTATTTCTGCACTTCAATTTTAATTATATAGTTAATTTCATCCATTGTTCTTGCAATTATTGCCCATACTTAACGTTTGGGTCGAAAAGTTACATGATTCATTCTACCTTTTCTAAAGACTTTATCTGTGTTTGAGAATGTTAGTATTATTTACGTATAGTTATCTGTAAGGCGCATGTGCATTAGCCTGATCGCTAATTTACATTTACAATTTATCAACAGAGCGCTATATAAATAAATACTTAATTATATATATGATTAATAATCTAACCAAGATATTTCTTCTAATTCATTATTACCAAATTTTCATGTTATCTTTTTGGAAATCACTAAACATTTCTGTGGAATTTTTAGCATTATATTTAAAAAAATATTCCCTTGCTTTTATCTGATAAATCTTGTAACTTTCTTTTTAAATTATGAAGATTATTTGCAAAACCAACTTACTAAATATAGATTACTTAATATTCATATGTTTTTATTCTATTTAGTTTTCTATTTTAATCCACAAATATTTCCTCTAAAACTGCTATAAAAATTATGAGAAAATGTTATGGATCCTAACAAACACACTTTTTATTATGATCTTCATATCATCTTGTCAAATTATCCCTGTTAAAATTTAATAAATATTCTCTAAAATTTATGAATCTGGATAAAATTTATGATTCTGGATCTCTGTCTTAAGGTTCAGAGCTTTAATTTCTGTCAAAATGCTTTTTTCTAACATACAAACACAACCAAAATACCAAAATATATACACTATTCTTTTTATAACTTCTCTTAACACTTTTCTAATTAGTGACTATAATAAACCTATTTTAATTTCAGCTTGTTCTTTTGATTTTGGTTTAGAATGAAGTTTTCTGCAGACGAGTTACAATAATCATAGTAAAGACCTTAAACTCTGAGAAAACAGATGAATCTATAATTTTTAATATTTTCCTTTTTCACTTTGCATAAATATTATTATCACTATATAGCTTTTACAATAATTCTTATATTTCTTCATATTTCTTTTTAAATATCAATAATTCCATCACTTCCTGGAACTTTTTCCACTTTTAATAGCTTAATTGCATGTCTCACCTTTTCGCTTAAAATAGTAAATTTCAAAAAATGTAACTGGTTTCTTTTATATGTAGACGTTTGTCGAGTTTTTTTTTATACATTTCATACAGACATTTTCTTTTTAGAAATACTGTCATTTTATCTTTTTATTATTAAAGCAATTTTTCCAAAAACAAGATAGCTCTTTATTTTTGAAACTTTTATTCTTTTTTTTTTCTAACTTTTATTTTTTCTATTAATTTTTTGTCCAATTGACATTTACAAAATTTTAAATGTTCAATTCTTTTAAACAGATCATTTTAAAAATATTTTCTTATACTCTTTTTCCTTGATATATTACTTAGTTGTTTTTTTTTAAGTGTCATAGCATCGGCCGGGACGCGAACCCGCAACCCGGGCAACTGCCTGCTAGTGCAAAGTAGTCGCGCTGACTTCTCGACCACCAATGCAAGACTATATTACTTGGTTTGAATTGAAAATTCATTAGTGCTGCTATTTTATACTGACTATCTAGTAGCAGTTCTTAGTATGGCAATAGCTATTTCTTTTTCAACATATTCACATCTGAATTATTTTCAAAGATTATTAATATATTAAAATGATTTTCAACTTCTAACTTGAATTTATACAGTATTTTCCAAGATTAGAGATAGAAAATGAGGATTGTCAATTCCTCAACAAGCTTTGTGATAAATGCTTAGCTAGAGAAAAAATTTAAAATATCTCTGTCATGACCCCCCCCCCCCAACCTCTGACCATGGTTTTGTGCTTTGTCACTCCTCAGAGAGGTGCTAGGGTAGGTTCAGACATTAGATCTAAAAATACCAACCCAAAGCCAGCATTTAACTAAAAGTTATCTAGCACCTCTCTGAGGAGTGCCAAAGCATGAAGCCATGGTCAGAGGTTTGGGGTGGGGGTCATGACAGGGATATTTTAAATGCTTTCTCTAGCTAAGCATTTATGACAAAGCTTGCTGGGAATTGGCAATCCTCATTGTTTATAACTTACAAGTTTAAGAGAATAGGGTCATGTGATCTATGACTCTTATTTTGACTAGAGATAGAAAAAATTAATATTGTCTTTCTTATTAGCTTTTGTCTACTTAGTTTTGAATTAATATGTACCTTCTATCTCAATATTTAATGGACAATTCATATGGTGAGCCCATTGTGCACATTAACAGTATATATATTTTCTATTACACCAACCAAACAAAAAAATCATATAAAACAACTAATATAAATAAATCATACATAGAAAGCCTTTTTTGGTATATGGTTTAGTGACATTTTCAAATTAAGAATCTATTATAATGTTAACGAATTATTACATGTTAAACAATAACAATAACAAAAATAAAACATTAGTAAAATAGAATAAAACTTTCATATAGAGATCCAACATAACTTCAAATTAAAAAAAATGACTATATAACATAACAACATACAAAACAAATAGTGCATATATTATACTTTATATATATTATCTTACATAATTTCCATTCATTACCAATTGACCAGTTGTCAATTAAATTTGTCAAAGTTTTGTAAATATTCATACAATTATTTAAGTTATGTTTAATGTAATATGTTTCGTGTATTTGTCTTCTCTTTGAATGTTTAATGTAATTTAAAGGTTTAATATATTTTTTGTAACATCTATTTTATGTCCATATGTTAAGTAATGAATGTATAAAATAGATTTATTATCTTTTTATGTATGATTAATATATATATTTACATTAGCTGTTTTATATTTTTTTGTGCTTATTGTTGTAATTAATATATAGTAACAGCATATTGGATTTCATTATTTCCATTTTTGATGATACTTTCTATTAATACATACAATCCAATTCTGCTGGACTTTCATTTGGATATTTCTATTTTATTATCATTTTGAATTTTTTTTTTTTTAATTTCACATGGCTGTATCCTCTCTCATTTCTTCTTCTATAATCAAATTTACCAACAGCTGTGTCATGTTTAAGTGTTTTCACATCCTAATATTAAAATAACCTATGGCCAAATTTAAAATATTGTTTAACATGATCAAAAGCATTTTGTATATACCTAAATTAAAAATCATCAAATTGGCAGTCTAGATAGTCTCCAAAAAATGATCGTCATAATTCATTTTTGTTATAATTGTAAACATTAATGAAAATCAATATTAATACATATAAACCCATTCACCCTGCCTTTGAAAAAAATCAATCAATGTGTCAGTTAGAGATCTTTGAGAAAAGATTAAAATGTTTTTGTTAACGTAAATTACGAAAGAAATAACAGTAAACTCAACATAATAGTTCATGGATGTTAATAAACTCCTATAAACACTCAATTACAATGTGAATAATGACACAGTAATAGCAGCTGCAAAAACAAGAACAAATGGAGAGAATGTTAAAAATTTATCTTGCTTGGTTCTTTTAAGGCCCAAGAGAAATCAAAAAATCACCTTTCAATCAAAATGTGTACATATGTGTATGTACAAGTGCCTTGTGATGTAGAAATAGTTAATTCCTTCTAAACTAGATTTAAATCTATGCCAGGTAAACTTTAAAATTCAAAGATCCAATCCGCTTATGATTTTTCTTTCAAACTACCAATATAAATAGTAATTGTTAATTAGAGACTAAAATAAAAGTAAAAAACTGTTCAAACCCTCATTATCTTGCAGATGGTTAGTTGTACTGTACTGTTCCTTTTTGAGGTAATGTTAGAGAAGCTTTTGCTCTGCAGCAAACTATTTAAAAGCTGTCTTACCTATATATATTGCAAGAAAATCAAGTCATACATCTTGTACAACAAATGTTATGTAATGAACGTGCTAATAACTCTTAACAAACTTTTCCCTATTCTCAGATCAGTTTCTGGCACCTCACTGACAACAGCCACAGTTAGAAACAAGTTTGAGGTTAGGAATATTTGGAAAAGCTTGTTAAGAGCTAATGCCTGAATATCCTAGCACCTCATTGATGACAGCCACAGCTAGAAACTAATCTGAGGGTAGGGATATTCAGAAAAACTAATTAAAAACTATTACCATGCTCATTATATAATATATATATAGTTTAAGATGATAAATAATCAGATATGCCTTTCTAAAAATTAGAAATATTCTATAACTCTCCACAAAGCCTTTAGATACTTTACATATTTCAAATCCATATTTCTAAAGTCTCCATTTTTTAATCTCCATTTGCTTACTCTTCCAAATCTATTCTCCATTATAAAACTATATTCTAAACAAATATTGATGAATGATAACTTCCTACATTTACTAAACCTAAGGAAAAATTTTATATTACAATTATAGATTTTATATTACAAGGAAACTGTATTTTTTAATTAATTTAAAATTTGCATTATTTGACATGAAAAAATGTAGACAAGTGATAATACATATATGCATAAGTTTTTACTTTTAGCCCCTGTTTAAGTTGCAAAATCATTTGAAAAATTAACAAATTTTAGAATTAATTAAGATTTGAAAAATCACCAATTAGAATTTTTGCAATTAAAAAAAAAGATTAATAGCTGAAAAGAAAAAAAAAATTCTATGTTTTTAGTGGAAGTTTAAAGTCAAATTAACTGAATGTTTAATATGATTAAACTTGAAGAGATCTTCAGCATGCAAGTAGATCAATAATGATTAAAAATGATGATGATGATGAACTAGATAATAGAAAATTTTCAATATTACATACAGTAATCAATCTATTCGATTTTAGTTTTTTGACTGTGTTCTGAAAAATAGAATAATGACGATTTGATCACAGTTAAAATAAGAGAAAGCAATATTCTAAAAAGATAGAATCTGTTTTAAAAATTGTCAAAATAACAAAACTCTAAAAAGTTTCAAAAAAATGATTTGAAAGTTTGTTAATTTTAAGAATTATTTAACATACACTAATATCTATTTTTTTTTTTTTTTTGTTAATATTATCTAAAGCCCTAATGAGAAAGAGAAAAAAAATGCTATTGATATTTTGTATATTCAAAATGGCAAAATGCTATATAATTTTCTTTTGGTTATCAATATTATTCTATTAAGATGCCAATGAATTGTGAGTATATTTGAAAAAATTTCATTGCTACTCAAATATTAGTCACTGTACTCACTCATATATATATAAATAAAATAGTTTTGGGGTAATCCATGTGTTAGTTTTGATTAATTCCATGTTGACAATGCTTGAAAAGCTATGTAGGTCAGTTTAATAGACAAATTGATGTCAGAATTAATGAACATAAAAATGCCTTAAGTTAAATACATCAGCTGTAACAAACCTGATTTTGATAACGCAAAAATACGTATTAATTTGAAAAAGTATGAACTGAGAACCATGAGGGAGTCAATTGAAATATTAACAAGACCATCTGGTTTAAATAAAACTGATGAAGAACAATGTATTCTAGCCTTATGGAGATTACTCATTTTATCTCATTCTTCTAATATAAACTTGAAAACAATTAATGGTGAAACTGAAGAAAATAAACATTTTGTTAATTCACATATTCTGAATGCTCAACTACTTCGTACTCAATCTCATTCTTTACCTCACACTCAATCTCGTTACTATTTGAGACCTAACGTTTTTTCTTTGAAAAGTTAATCTTGACAATGGCAGATGCTATTTTGTCGAAACGTTGGGAATTAATCAAAACTAACACATAGTTTAACTCAAAAACTATTTTATTTACATCATATAACTGCGAAAATATTAAATATAATATATATTTTTACTAACTTCTTTTTTTTTGTTGTTGTTTTTTTTAAGTACAAATTAAAATGCCCGAGGAAAAAAAAAGAAATCATTACTAATAACTTTTGGATGTTAGCAATAGATAAATAGCCATGTATTTTTGATCATCAACTTGTTAAAATACCATATGTGAAGATTAAATTAATTAAACATTTGATTTTTCAGTTAAAAAATATATATATAATAAAAAAAATAGTCCTCTGAAGTGTATGAATACATATACAATCTCAGTGTGCAATTACTATTATCAGTGAGAATAAGTGTCAAATTTAAGTAGGAATAAAAATTGAATCTTTACAGATATGAATGCATTTGATAAAATGTGGATTATTAAAATTAATTTGCATTCATTGATATTTATCATATAGTTCTGTCTCTGCTTGCCTTTTAATAAAACTACAAATATGATATACTCCTTTATAGAAATAGTTCTTATCATTTAAATGTTCACATATGTAAGATATAGATGTTTGCTTTATCGCTCTTGGAGATAAATGCTTCTCCTTAGATATTGCAGACGCTTATTATTACACAGAACATCGGAGCTTGTTACGCTGCTATCCATTTTTGTTAATATTTTGACTTTAAATTAAAGTTATAATTTCTTAACCACATCTAGAATGATGCATATTTTCTGCCCTTCCTTGATATTTGAAGTACAGTAAGTTTAAATTACTCAGAATGAGTTTTCATGTATTGGATTTATCATTTATTATGCTTATGGATGTGATATCCTGTAATTGTATAAAATCCAGGCATTATTTGATAAAGTTGTTTGATTGTTATGATTAATCAGACACAATATCCAAAATTCTTGATATGCAATCTTATTTAAATGTTTTCTGTCTTTACTCTATTTTTACTTACAACTACTGCATCCAATTATACACATTTTATCCATATATCCATACATGCGCACATATATGTTCTCTCATATTGAAATGCATATGAAAGTTATTAAAAAAATTTATCGATCTTGAATTTGAAAAATATGAAGGAAATGTATAGTAAGACTTATTGTTTCACAATGATAGTTGATATATTTCATATTTTAAGATTTCGTCAAAGGATATTCAAACTCAGTACTATCTAATCAATTATACTTCTGAAATCAAATGCCTCGTTAATTAAAACTATTTTAAAAAACTGAATTAAATATACATATATTTTTACTTGACACTTTTTTTAATGTATAAATTTTATTTTTGAAAGTAATTAATTCTGAATGTATCATTAAATTGCTTGCTATTTTGTTAAATACTTGTGTAAGTCTTATTCATATATCACTACCTCGTTAGTCTCTATTGCTTAGATATGTTGTACTATTAATTTATATGACTGGATGGTTAAAATTTGTTTTTGGCACCTCTCATTTTAATTCCTAGATGAGTGGTATTTAAACCACACTAAATTGTTATATATTTAGAATTAATAAAGTTATTAGACAAATACTAAGTGCATTTTATACAATATGCTATTAAATCACTCCTAAAAAAACTCCTCTTCCTATCAATAGTTATTTTAAATATCTTAAAAGTTTATTTTATTAATTTCATTAGTTAATAACATCATATAAATGGTTTTATGCAGAGTAACTTGAGGTTGAGAAACAGTAGCACTTCTTGGATCTCAATTTGAAATTGCAACTGCACTTTTTCTTGCATGCTTGACAAATTTATGATTCTTCTCCTATTGTACATATACAGTGAATTATCTCACAATTAGTGTATGTAAATGTTCTTTTGGATTTCCCAGCTCATGTAAAAGGAAAAAAAGATTAGTAAGTGGATCCCTAACTCATACAAACTGGCACAAATTGTGATTCTATTTACTTGATTTCAAAGATTTTGTAAACACATTGTCAGCTGGTTATAATCTAATTAATCAAGAAGCACACCTATAAGTCCTTCATATAGAAATTATTTTAAAATTAATTTTAAGAAAAATAACATTAACAATATATATAATAAAATATTTATTTACATATAAAAATATATATTCTAAATATATAATATTTTGGAGACAATTATTAAAAGTTTCTGATAGATGTCACTTAATGGCAGGAAGTTTTATTTCAAATTTTATTTAAATGTTGCACTGCAAATTCAACAATATGCTATTAATAAAATAATTCTTTAACTCCAACATTTAGGGTAAAAAAAATTATAAATATATATAATGATACAAACATATTATTCAAATTAGGAATTTCAATCTATTGTTTAAGTGCATTAAAAAAAAAAAGCTTTCTCAATTGAATATAGCGTAGAATCATTTTATTATCATTTTCTTTTTATAGAAATTTTAGACTTCGTTTGTAATTTTAATAGTTAATAAAATTAAGTAAATATCCTTATTTTTAATACTAAAAAGTAACTAGCTAATTAAAATAGCTTGTGAATAAACAAAAACTTCCTTTTCAGTTACTAAATGACAGAAATGGTGATAGAACTGTATAATCAATAGTCTATCTGCTACTAAACACAATTAAAAAGTATTTAGTATGTGAATCTCATATGAATGAAAACCATAGTCATCAATGGGCTAAAGCTATGAATGAATAAATGACTTTATCAATGTTCTAAATGTATGAGCAAGAATAGGGCAATTTAAGTAAAGATATTACATACGGGACAAAGAAAGGTGAATAACTCCGTGTGTGTAAAATTAAAAAAAAATCAGATATATTAACCTTTAACTGAGGTTTAAAGTTTATATGTGTGCTAGAGATAATCTCTAGTTATCGAAAATGATTAGTAATAATCATTATTGTATTTATCTGAAATGGATGGTGTCAAAGTTGTGAGTGGAGGAAGTTTGACAATAGTAAATGAAAATGTAACAATTTACTCTAGATAAATACTTTGCATATAATAAAGATATATATGAGAGATTGTGACCCGGGCTAATTGATGAGTGCTGGTTCAGCACGAAATGCATCTTAAGGATCATTTATCTTTTATTATATTATTATTTATATGAATTTAAAAAGAATGGGGAAGTATGGAGGTGTTTATTATATCTATAGAAAACTATTGCACTTATTATTTAATGAAAATCTTTAATGATTGCTTAATAATCATGATAACTACAGAATCCATATTCTAATAAAAAAAATAAAGGACTCAACAGAAAAATCATAATAGGAGTTCCTATATCACATACAAAAAGGGGGGGGGGATTTTGATTTTAAAGTGTCAAATTAATCTTTGGCATGAATCAACTCAGATACTTCAATGATTATCCCTAATCATTTATTAAGCTAGAGATCATCACTAGCCCAGATATAAAATTTAAACTAATTAACAATTAACTTTTTTTTAAAAAAATTAAATATAAAATTCAACTTCATTTCTCTATTTCTTTATGTAACATCCACTCAATACACATTTTTTAAAACTTATGATATTCAATCTAAAATATAAGCCCTTTAACTTCACAGTTAAAAAAGGAAATGCTAAAAACAGATGTGAAAATTAAAATATACATAAATAATTGGAAAATCAGAGTCAAATTACAAAAAAAAAAAAAAGAGAATTCTTAGCAATGATGACAAAATTATAATTTCTGCAACCAATAGAAAACTTGATCACTAATAAATATAAAATTTTAATTTCATTTTAAATAAGCATTTATTTTATATAGCATATGTTTACAATTGTATACATTCAAATATCAGCCTTTCAAGCTAATTGTGCATACGCTTTGTGAGTGTTAATAATAAATGTATACTTTCTCACCAATACAAGATATAGTATTTATGCAGGAATAAAAGGAATCCTCTTATTCCTACGACTCAAATGCTTATATATGAGCAAATCTGAAGTATTGGCAAGTAAAGCGTGAGGATGGAACCGTCACTTTAAATTACTATATATGATGTCTGAATGAATGACGTGGGTGAAATTGTCTAGAATTTAATATTAGTTTAAAAGGCTTTGAATGTATACAATTGCAAACATATGCTATATAAAATAAATGCTTATTTCATATGATTAAGTTTCAGTTGAAATGACATTTAGTAAATTCTAGACAATTTCACCCAATCATTCATTCAGACATTGTATATAGTAATTTAAAGTAACGGTTCCGTCCTCACGCTTTACTTGCCAGTACTTCAGATTTGCTCATATATAAGCATTTGAGTCATAGGAATAAGAGGATTCCTTTTATTCCTGCATAAATACTATATCTTGTATTGGTGAGAAAGTATTCATTTATTATTAACACTCGCAAAGCGTATGCACAATTAGCTTAAAAGGCTGATATTTGAATGTATATAATTTCATTTTATTTATTTTTTAGATGATGAAATAATAACTTGTGATGTTAAAATGTAAAGATCACATGATCACCATTTCTATTTTATACTACTGAAAGGAGAGTTTTGCCTATTTTAATGTTAAAATATATCTGTCACTTTTAAATAATGGTAATAAAATACAATGTGTCTATAATTAGTTAGAATAATCAATTATAAAAATAAAATGGAAAGAAAAAGAAGACAATAAAAAACTTGATATGTAAAATGACAAAAATTCAAAAGGCAAACTAAATTCTGAAAAAAAAAAAAAAAAAGATGAGTATTGAATGTCTTTAGGAAGCCAGCAACATCTGAAAAAGAAGGGAGAATACTTCTCGAAACATTGTGCATATACTAACCTGTGTGCTATCACTAACAGTTGAATGCATTTGGAATATTTAAATAAAGTTAAATTTTTCTAAGGACATTCAATACTCATATTAGACGATGGAAATAGTCCAACATTTAAATACAACGAAAATACCATGATCACAAACCTTCAGGAAAACAAAACAAATAAGAGTTTGATATAAAGACTCTTTGATAGAAAATAAAGTTATTAAAATTAAATGTTAAAAGTTTACTTTGTAAAAACACTATGATGCTTTCTTCACTGAAACATAATAAATTATGTAATCCCATATAACTGCCTTTGTCATTGGTACTTAGCATCAAAATGTATTTAATGTTTCAATAACAAGATATAAAAAAATTAGGAAATTTCATATAGAAAATTATTTTAGGCATTGAGACAAAAACGTCAATTTAAAAAAAAAAGAAAAAAATTATAATTGAGAATAAGTTTTTTTTAAAAAAAAAAAATATGAAAAATGTACCAAAAATATAAGTAAAAATTTTCTAAAAGATATAAATCAAAGCATACATGCCATATTAAAATAATTAATTATCACAGAAAAAAAATAAACAAAACTTTCTTTTAACCAAAACTAAAAAAAAGCAAACAAAATTGACAGAAAAATATAAAAAAAATTATACTTATAGCCATTTGACAAGACATCTTTGTGCAGGGTAATATATATGCAAAAAAAAAATTATAGAATAAGATCCATATTTCATATCTCAACGATTCCATTGGAAATGGACAATTTGGATCAAATATTAATGCAAGATATTATCGCAATAATAAGAATAAAAAATATTAACTTAAAAATGAAGTTAAAAAAAAGAGAAGTTATAAATAAATATAATAAAAATATGCTAAACGTTTTCGAGGATCCATGCCTCATAATCATAGCTTTCATAAAAATACATAATAAAATATATACAAAGATATATAAAATTAGCACAAAAAAAAAAATGGATATATAATAAATCTAAATATGTTTTAAAAAAACCTTTACTAAAATAATGTATATTTTTCTTAAATAGATTTGGTACCCATTACAGATTATTAAAATTATTTTCAAACTTGATATTGCCTAAAAATTTGTAATGTACATCTAATATCTTCGAAGTTATACATCCTTGCAAAACAATTCTAAAAATGCATTAGAACAAAATGATACATGTACTAAAAATAATATCAGTAGTTAAGATTATGATTTCTGACAGCAAAATTATAATAGTAAAAATCCAAAAATACTATCCGCAATGATTAAAAAGTACATTAAGTTATCACAATATAATGAAATTAAAATATCAACAACAACAAAACTATAATAATAAAAAAACAGAAGAAAAAAAAAGTAACTTCAGATCAAGTATGCCAAACTGCTTACTCCATTTAAGTGACAATTGAGATATAAAAAAAGAAATTTATATAATAGTATATATGTAGTAATATCATGGAAATCTCTCCTGATTCTCCATATTTGACATTTTCCTAACTATGAAGTGATCATATGGACGTCACTACCATCCATTCTTCCTTCAATAAGTTTTTTAATTTTGGATTTTCTTGCTATTTGTTTAAAAATACATCATTATCCATCTCCTCTAGATTGACAGTCCTCATTGACAATAAGTTCTAAAATAAAAACATTAATTCTGCAGATAATCAATAGAATGCATCTTTTTTCAAATGCTTTTTGTGAATGTTGGCAATCTAAGTGGGAATTGGAAAAATAAGACAACTGATTGTGCTAAAGGTTTACAAACGATACCAAAACTTGGTTCATCATTCTAAACTATAGCAAAAAAGTGATGATGTTCTAAACATGATGTTTTGTAGCTGGACTATTAAAAAGGTCATACAAATATTCTATAAGTAACTAAAAAATAAATTGTCATATAGAAATCACTATGAAAAGATATAAATGACTTTTTTACATAGTGCTAACTATAGATTACTGAGAATAACAGAAATATGGAAGCATTATTAATGAAAGATAAATATTAAAACTAAATAGCACAGACAAATAAAGTAAAGACAGTAGAAACCAAGAATTAACAAAGATACTAAAGAATCTCTATATATAAAATCCACGTGTAAGTATGTCCGTAAGGCTGTCACGAGTCAAATTCAAAACCAACTAAAAAAACTATTATGTTTGTCGGGCATACGTTGTTGAAGTCACAATTGAAAAATCAAAAAAAAACTTTAAATTTGTTTTTATACATAAATAACTATACCTAACTAAGCTGTAATTTATATTATGAGCATTTTATGCAAAAGAAGTAATTTCACCCTTTATATTTAATAATCCATAATTTTTATTACTAAACATTTTATGCATGAAGGAAATAATTACACCATTAATAAACCATAGTTGCCCATAACACTGTAAAATTCATATATCAAATATAACAGGTAAATTTAAAATTTTTAATTTTAATTTAGCTTTATTAATGCCTTGCCAGGTACATTTCTGAAGTGTATCAAACAGACTAGGTTGCTCCAAACATTTTTTTTTTCTAATTTTTCAATTATGAATTTCTCACATTTATTTATATAATATTAAAATCTTTTATCTAATTTACATTACATCCTTAAAATTTTTTGTTAAAAGCAATCAACTTTAAAAAATGATGACCTTTGCCTTTTAAAGGCCTGGCACATGTGGTAAAATATATAAAAAAGAAAAACAAAATCCTTATAAATTGCAAGTAAATAAAAAAATGGGAAATGATTTTTGGATCACTCTATAATCTAGGTACCTGTGAAAGAAAAAATAATATTTCCCACTCATTTGCATTCCCTTTGTCAGTATAATAATTAAAACAATAAATGATATATATAAATTTTAAAAATATATACTGTACTTCAGTCCTTATTTTTAAATAATTGGTTATTATTACTGTTTAACTCCAAATTGTGTTTTCATAGCAGTTTTCCTTTAAAATGAATAACATTTCAATTAATGTCTTAAAAGGAAAAAACAACAACTGATGCCTACAAAAATAAAAAAGACCTTTAGATTTTCACTTTTGACTGTTTAATAATTGTATTCTTTTCTAGACTGCTTACAGCAGCTTGAGTAATTTATTTATAGAAAAATTTCTACCATTTCTATCTAATAATGTAATTTTCAAAGATTAACAGCTACTTATTGTAAACAGTTAATTACCTAAATAGTAAAGTGCAAATCAAATTATTATATTAGCTAAATTGAATAATAGCTTTGACAATAATAACTCAGGAGGACTGTCAAATTGTATTATACTAAAACTTATTTTGAACTAACAGAAAATAATTTTAATCATATACTGTCATATATTGGATGTTATTGTTAATCTAGTTTAACAAATTGAATTTGTTAGAAAGTCAATAGAAAAAAAAAAAACAATAATAATAAAAGATAAAATAGAAAATAAAATATGTTAATTCTATAAGAAAAAAGTAAATGAAATAAAAGAAAATCTCATTACAGCAATTGATGGATAAAACTATCAATGCTGGTTTTGAGTTTGAATGTACTATGCAAGTAAATACATATATAGATGAAATTAAAAACGTTCATATATTTAATGTTTATTAAGAGTATAGATTAAGTGTCTGGTATTGACTATGTGAAAAGTATTTTCTAAATAGCACAAACTTTTGCCTTAAAAGACAATCTAGTCAAGCGTTGGTGGTCGAGAGGTCAGCACAGCTGCCTTACAAGAAGTTGTCCTGGGTTCGCTTCCTGACCGGTGCTATAACACGTGAAAAAAAAAAGACAATCTAATATAGTTTAAATATTTAAGAATATATGTGAATACAGAAATTCGACATAAATCACACTTTTATTTCTCATGATGATCAATAAATAACTTTAAAGGATGATAAAGATTTTTCAAGCTTCAGGAAAAACATAAGCTTCATAACTAAACTTATCAATAAATAATAATAATGTATGATTAATTTTAAAATGATATTCATTTTCAGTATGGTTACATTCTGTATTATTGCATATGTATCACACTGCATTTTTATAGTTATAGTTTGCTATTAATACTTCCTAAACATAAAAAAAATTGTGAAATTAAAAATTATCAAATTTTGTCTGCCATTTCAAAATAGCTGTATAGTAGAAACTTTGATTTTTTTTAATTGATAAGTTGTTTTTATTATTATTTTCATGTAAAATTTTAAACTTTGTGCTTATTTTTATGCTTTAAATAGTATAGTACAATTTTAATATTCATGCACTGCTTAATTGTATTATATGGTCAAAATATATGAAAGTAGACATCAGAGCTTTATTGTGGCATAATTTCAGTTAAATGTTACTAGCATTATTTCTATGAGAATTTGGATTCTGTTCATCACATATGCATTCATCATCCTTTTCCAGAATCAGTCAATAGAATGAGAACCCTTGTACAAATTTCCTGAACAATAATTGATACAGACACTATTATTAATTTCTTTTAATAATTACCACAATGGCATATTATGGCAACGCCTGCTACATTCATTTACATACCTTAATTTCTGAACTATGTTTTCTTGAATAAGCATCGTTTTGGTGACTTCGACACCAGTTTTTATTTATAGAAATATCAATTTTATAAGCAAAAAGTTTGTGTTAAATTCTATGGTAAAACTACTAAATATTCTTAGTGAGACTTTTGTAAGAGATTGTGACAAAAAATCAATGAGGAACACACAAACATGACATAGAAATAATAATAGTAATAATAATAAGTAGAAGAAGAATAGGCAAATAATATGAATCAATTGAAATGTTAAATATTGCCAAAAGAAATCATTCACAATTACAAAAATAGAATAGCTTTGAAAGCTGGTAGAGTGTCGAAAGAGATATAAAAAGATTTAATAAAAGTGTCAAGCATTAGTGGTTGAGAGGTCAGCTACATACAACAATTGTTCCAGGTTAGCGGGTTCGCTTCCTGGCTGATGCTATGACCCATGAGAAAAAAAAGTAAAGAAACAAAATGGAATAAAGTTTTATTTATAACTTTTACATATTTTTAACACTCTCTCCCCTTATTTCAATTTCCTTTCCATCCATCCATCTATCCATTCATATGCATGCCTGATAATAAACTTTGGTACCTATCTACCTCTGACAGTCTAACTATTTATCTGTTAAACACTTTTCTAAGCAATTATTATGTTTTCAAATAAGTTGTTGGACAAAAGATGATATACTGAAATTTACAACAAAATGTTAATTATCAATACAGATCTATTATTATAAAGCACTGAAAATTTTGAAATTATTAAATTATTAATTTGTACAATTTAATATTTGATTATAACATCAAGATCACAATAGATTCAAGCCCAGACTTAAATAGTGTCAGTGAGAGTTGGTGTATATACAAATACGCTCTAAACTTAAGTGATTCACTTAAGTGTTTTAAAACTTGGTGAGCGAGTGCATGGAAATTTATAATATTCAAAAAATAGCGCATTATTAGAGGTTGACTTCCACTTTAATAATTTCAAAATTTTCAAGCCCTTTATAATAATAGACTTACATTTATAAGTTGTATAAATCTCATCGTAGGTAGTTAAAAATGAGACATTGTCTTTCTCCTGCGATAGGTTAACTAAATTTGTACAATTTAATATTTGATTATCAGGCACACAATAGACTCGAGCCTGATTTGAGCATAGTCAGTGAAAGTTGATGTGACTTCTGCTTTACAATATAGAATACAATAATTCTGTAGACCTTTTTCACAATTCTTTAATCACATGTTTATGATTACATTCCTCCACAAGGTGTTAAAAGTAAATAAAAACCAGTCTCTATCTCGCATGATGTAGTGACAATTATACTACAGAAATATTCATTATGAGATAATCTCTAGTCTAATGAATGATTAATAAAAATTCTTAATATAGAATACAGTTTATTAATATTCAAATAACAGTTTTAAAATCTTACAATTTTGAATTGAAATGTTAACACTATTTGGAATATAGATTAAAATACTATATATTTTAATAATAAAATGAACAACTAATTGTAAGAAAACTAGGAAAAATTTAAGATTAAATGAAATCAGGATTGATGCTTCTATCTGGATTCAATAATTCAAGTATGAGGTGCTAGCAATAATAAAATGGTCTCCCACTTATTCATAAAATGTTCTATATTGTAAATTTTATGGTTGCTTTCTCTTGCACAATTTGAAATGATACTTGCTATCAAAATGCTTATCAGCAACTGTTGTCAATATTACCCCATATTGTGGCTTTCAATAAACATTAAAAATTAAAACATTAAAAAATAAGACACATAAAAATTTAAAAATAAAGAAAGTAAGACAAAATCATGTATTCATATTTAAATATTCAATTATTTAAAATTATCATCAATTTAAAAATAATTTATCTTTCTTTATGCATTAATAAAATTACAAAAAAATTGAACCAAACCACTTTTCCTGTTACTTTTATAATGCTTAATTTATTAAAATTAATCTGAAAGTTTTGATTGACCAGCAATCTTCTTTAGAGGTATAACATATATATATATATCAGTATATGAATATACAGATAGTTAATAATATAAACAAAACATTATTCTTTCTTGTAAATGCCTCATTTTCTATACATCTTATTATATATGTGTCTATATATATAATAAAATATATAGAAAATAAGTCAT
The DNA here is from genome assembly GCA_028023455.1 of Epiperipatus broadwayi. Lineage (NCBI taxonomy): Eukaryota > Metazoa > Onychophora > Udeonychophora > Euonychophora > Peripatidae > Epiperipatus > Epiperipatus broadwayi. The sequence goes on from JAQFVV010000063.1 coordinate 872,144, forward strand.
TTACGAGGAACTATGATGTTCTTTTGATTATACTATTAACTATTTGTGTATTCATGTGTTTATATAAATATGTTATTGCTCTGAGAACATTGCTGGATAGTCAAAACTATCAGATTGATTAATTTGAATAATATAAGCATAAATCAAGTGCATGGATTTTGAGTTCATGTATCTCAAAAAAAATGCAATCATAGATGTGGACAATTTGCTAATGAAAGTTGCACAGATTTAACCATATAATGTATACAAAGCAACAATCTATATAGATAAGAAACAATAATTGTCTATAATAATTTCTTTTTTTTAAATCCAGTTCTAATTTGTAACATGATTTTGTTTATCTCTCCATTATCAATAAACAATTAACTATAATTTGAAATTCAGCCAGGATATAATGGGCAAGTTGTTTACATTTAATTACAAATTATAACAATATAAAATTAAAACATTAGACTAATCCCATACATAAAAACTCTAATCACTTTAATCCAAAGAAGTTTAATATTTCTAGCAGATATTTTTTAACCTTTTTCAAATCCTTTTATGAATTGTTACAGCATTTCTTGACATGGCTTACAACATTACTGACCTTTTTTCTACTTTCTTCCAATCTTCAAAATGTAATTTATTCTTAAGGAAATCTTTTTGAAAATAAAAGTCAATCATGTTTTGTTTTCTCATTTCTAAGTACATCTTGTTTTCTGGTATTAAGACATCAATGGTGAAAAGAAGCAAACAGGATTTTTAAAATGTTTTCAGAAAGATTAACACTAAATAACCAAATATGAATTTTCTGTTTTGTTTTTTCTTTTAAAAAAATACAAATTATTTAATAATTTATCTTGCACAAATAATTTTTAAATTATTCCCTATAATAAAAGTAATAAATGGATAAGCAAAAAAACAAATAAAAGTACCTACAAGTAATGATATGTTAAATAAATAAAGTTTGGTGATTTCTATCATTGTAACAAAATTATAGTGAGACCTTCAAATATTTATGACGACTTAAACTATTATTGGGGTATGGGATACTCTTTATGTTAAAACTTTTTTTTTTTCATATGTCATAGCATCGACCGGGACGCGAACCCACAACCGTCTGCAACCAACTACTTGCTTGCAACATCTCGGCTAACAACGCTTGACAAAACTTTTTTCATTTAATCATTAATACACATTATAAAAAAGTAAATGCAAATATCAATATATCATATTAATAAACCTAATTGATATAATCATATTATTTCTATTTTGTCTTCTGAACAACTTTAATTTTTCCTACAAAAAAAAACAAAGAAATAAGCAGTGTAACAAACATAACTTTTTTAATAATAGAATTGAGGTCAAAAGTTATCTTGAAATCAGCTGTTATGAAATTTGCAACTATTTTTTAAAATAGACTTTGATGAAAAAATACATTGGGAAACTTATTTATAAATGTTTACTTATTTACTTTATTTTCGCTTGTATAAAAATAAATGACAGAATCTATGATTAGTATATATTAAAATTAAGTTATTATTTTTAATATTTATTTAAAATTCTAAAAAACATGGATGCTTTAAAGACAGATTTATAATGAAGATGGAAATTAGAAGTAGTATTATTGAGTTACATTTAATCGAATAAAATAAATCACTACTCTAGAAAGGCATGAGAAACAATATTCTTAGATTAAGGATACTACAACTGCATAATATTTTAAAAATTTATACGAATCGAAAGCCACCGGAGTATTTATCATACAATTATCAGTAACTCAAATGGAATAACATCAAATCAAAGATAATTTCTTTAAATGACAGATTATCCTTTTTTTTAGGTGAGTATAAAAGTTAGAAACATTATGTGTTGATTGAAAGGATTCATTTACATGAAAAGATGGCTAAATATGCATTATTATAATTTAATACAAATAATTTGCAAAATTAGTTGGTAGCATTTCAATTGCCCCCTATAGCATAACTTATACTTTGTTTCCTTTCTGAAAGATTACTAAATAGTAACTCAGAAATATGTTTTTACTGCTAATAACAACACAGAAAATAGCTATAAATATATTTTATCTAATTATAGTGCTTTTCAGAATTGCAATTTTTTCTCTTACAACTCCAATTTTTTTATTTGGGTTCTGGATATAATTTCTTAAATTTGGAGGTGAATTGTTTTTGATTTTGTTTTGTTATGAGTAGAATTAATGGATCATTCTTTCTGTCTCATGTAAATTGTGGTCTATAAAAATTTATGTAAACCATAATATTATTACACAAGATTTATAGAACACCCTGTACAAATAAAAAAAAGCATTTCAAATAATATACATTTTATAAAACATTTCCAATACGGTAATCTTGTATTGCAAATATGATCATTGAAAAAGTCATAAACTAGAAACTAATCTGTGAATATTTAGATATGACAAACTGAATAAGAATTTAATAAATACTACTAAATGACATCTATCGATTACTAAAGCTTACATAAGATGACAAAAGAGTAGAGAGAATAAAAGAATTATATCCTACAACATTCCACTGAACTACATCTTAAAAACATTCTTTTATAAAAATATATCAAACACACACATATATATATATAGCATTATCAAGCTGGAAGATGTTTAAAAACAATTTATGTAGAAAGATCTAAATCTCAAAAAATTCTATTACAGTAAAAAAAAAAAAACAATTCAACAAATATTGAACTCATTAGAAATTTCCATATCTTGTCCAAACTACCAATTATAGAAAAAATATATAAATCTTTTGAAAGACAATTACTGTACATCAAAAATATGCAAACTTTTATCAGGGCTAAAAGATATTCCACAAATTAGGATGAATCATGCTAAAAATTTTATATCATTTCTAAGAAATTTTCCAATCATAAGAAAATAGATCCATTTACTAATAAAACATCTTACAAATAGTGCTAAGCCAGTTGGAGTAGCAATTCAAACCAATTGCAAATGGGTTTTAATAATGATCCCATATATTTTTATCTATGTTACAGAGAAATTAATCACTTTTAAAAAGTATTATTTGTAAATTACAAAAAAAAAAATTATTTCTACATTTTAATTATTTCTTCAACATTAGAGAATTTTAATATCTTATAAAATAGGTCTAAATGTCATAAATACAATGTAATTCTAAATATGGGTAATGGAATTAATCATGTTAAGGAGAGAGAAAATAATGATAGGATATTATTGATGATCAGGAAATAAAGATATTGTGTAATAACAAATCAGAATATTAAATGATTAATACAAGATTAAAATATATTACTGTCCACATATTTCAACTAAATTCATGAAAGAGGACTTAACACGCAACACACAATTATAGAGATATTATATAATTACATTATCATCCAGCTAATCATCTACTGGTCAGTAAATGGGTATGAATTAATATTAGTTAGAGGGTCAAGAGGTTGATAAATATCATAACTGACTATAAGAAATGTTATGACTGTAATGTGAGCAGCCTTAACTTGTTAATGGCAGAAGATTATTTTTATCTATTATATCATATAGTTCAATATGTTGTCAAACAGCTAATCTTTTATTTCACGTACAATCCTGCTTAATTTAGAGCTACGGTAAAGTGGCTGATTCTAAGGCATTAATGACAGTTCGGTTCTGACATTTCAGGTAATCAAATTTCTTATGAATTTTCAGATGAACTCTTGTAAAGCAAACCTATCAATTATCTATTTACTTATGTACTTCATGGTAAAATTGCTTGGATCATCATCTCTAATTGTTTATCAATAAAATGTGTATCTACATGTTCTTAAGATTATAATAATAGAAGATGCAAACTGAAACCAAAGATAAATTATGCTGCAATATAAAATCATGAAAACTATAAAGATGAGAAAAAAAATTCTTAGATGTCTGTTATAATTCATTCATAGGACATCAATACTGTGGTATAAATCCCACCTCGGCCATTTTTTGTTGATGAGCTAAAATATGTACTAACATTGAAGCAATGTTGTCAATGAAGGATCAGATTATTATCAGACATACAAATATTTTAATTAATCTATTCACATCCATTAGCATCGTTTGCACACACATTATAAAAGATAATTGTGAAAATGTCTATATACTTTTATAATAGCTCTGCATGAATAGAATATTTTATATATAGATAATGAATGTTTTATGCATATATAAAAGTAACAATAGAATCTAGTTTTTATATTGTTTTCCTGAAGGTGTGGAAATAGTCCATATATAAATACAACTAGCTTTTCTATCTTTAATTTACTTACTGAAATAATTTGTTTTAATATCACACCCCACTCCGTTTTACTAATCAACTCTTCAGCGAGTAAAAATCCTTTTATGTAATATATTCTTTGAATACTTTATTACGTTTAGGCTTCAAAATATTACTACTAATTATTTACGATATTAATAAAAATATATTTTTAGAATAATTTTACGTAAGTTGAGAATTTTATTCTAATTATTTTAATATTGTAGTTATTTATTTTTTAATAACTACTAAATTGATTTAATATATAATTCCAATAGAGAGCACCACTAGTTTAGCTTCCGTCCGTTATTTCTCCCCCCCCCCTTATCAACAAAGTAAAAAGAATAAAATTTTAATATTAATATATATAAATTTAAAAAATTATACAGTAGCTAATGCAAATGATAAAATAATTGATCGGAAGAATAACAGAGAAGTTAAAATTAGACACGTAAATTAATAAAAGATAGTCAATATAAAAATAAAAAATATAGTAATTAAATGACAATTTGCTCTAGTCTTAAATAAATAAACAAATATATATAGACTATTTGTGACTTGATATCATATTTACATTAATTTACAAAATTTATAATACAGTATATGTAAAATTAAAGCAGTCAAATTAATGTCCATCTGTTATTATTACAATAATAATTTATAAAACAAAATTTGAGAAAGTATATTTGTTTATAAAATGAATTAGTTTTTTTAAGCTTTCATTTGACATATATTTTCTAATTCTATAATGCCAGATACTTTAAAACTTGCCTCGATTTAATCTTAATCTTCTTGCATAAACATAAAAGTGATCAAAGCAGCTTAAAACAAATCTAAAAGAAAGATGTGAAAAAAAACCTCACAGCTTTAAACAATTCTAGGTCTCATTAAAAATATTAATATTCAACTTTATAGCTAAATATTATAGCTTCTAGTTAAAAGCATACTTTATAAATCTATAATAATAATAATATGTTTATTCAATCTATCCAGATATAAAAGATTTCACAGATATTCAAGTATTATTATATACATAAACATTGTAACAAGGTTTGAAAAATACATTGAGATATAAAATTAAATATACAAACTTTTCTTACCATTAATATTTAAATTCACTTTTAAATATTAAAAAAAAAAAAAAGAATAATTAGATAAATAAGGATTGAGTATTCAATTGGTAGGTAACTTTGTAAACCAGATATTAAATGACAATAGAGGAAAGAAAATAATAATAATAAAATATAAAATGTATTTAAATTCTAACTTTTTTTCTTTTGGATTATACAATTTAATTTTTATCCAAAAACTTTTACAATGATTACATTAATATACACTGACACACAGTTAAAGGTGAAGCAAAATGAGAACTATAAAATATATTAAGGTGGTTTAGCACTTTCGAAGAATTTCTATATCTCTCTAATCATAGAGCTAAGCCGCCTTAATATTATAGTTCTCATTTTAGCTTCATTTCTTAACTGCCTATAAGCACATATAGATATATTACTGTTCATTTAAGGGAAGTTTGCTATCTGTTATTATTAAATGATTATATTAATATAGGTTTTTCTGACAAATTGTAAAGAATATTTTATTTAATAAAATTTATAATAAAGATAAAAATATTTTAAAAGAGATTAATAAAAAAAGAATATAATTTTATTTCTTTATCTTTTATAATTGCCTTTTTATAAAACTTTAAGTAGGAAATATAATGTATTTGGTAATGAAAAAATAGCATGGAAGAAAGATATTTTAAATACAAGATGTGATATGTTGGACTATTTTCCATCATTTATTAGTGAATGTTGAATGTATAGAAAATTTTAAACTTTATTTAAACTTTCCAAATACAAACAACTTGTTAGTAATAACACACAAATAGACAATACAGGTTAGTAATTACACAACGTTTCGAGTAGTATTATTCTCCACTCTTCTTCAGGTGTTGCTGGCCTATATGCACAGTGACAATATTCGCTTAGAAGTTGAACTCGCACCTTTAGATTCTCGAATATTGAATTTAAGGCAAATGCTCTACCAACTGAGCTATTCTGTCAAAGGCCTGAAAATCTAAAGGTGCAAGTTCAACTTCTAAGCGAATATTGTCACTGTGCATATAGGCCAGCAACACCTGAAGAAGAGTGGAGAATAATACTACTCGAAACGTTGTGTAATTACTAACCTGTATTGTCTATTTGGGTGTTATTACTAACAAGTTGTTTGTATTTGGAAAGTTTAAATAAAGTTTAAAATTTTCTATACATTCAACATTCATTCATAAATGATGGAAATAGTCCAACATATCACATCTTATAATATACCATCATTACAAACCTTCAGACAAATATTTTAAATACTTTTTAAAAATAATATTCAAGAAAAACATGGCAAGAATACCCATCCTGGAGTTGTTTATAGTAGTCTTTATTTTTTTATAAGAAGTTATATACAGGTTAAAATATAATATTTAAATGAAAAAGTTGAAGTTTATAAACAGAGTACATTAAAAAATATCTTAATTCTGCACTGTATAATCATAGAAATGCAATCGACAAGATTATATTTCAGCTTCTTTGAGAAGAATAAAAAGGATTAACAAAATTCTTTTAATTAAATATTACAACCTGAAACTATTAATTTATTAAAAATTTCTTTTAATATTAAACATAATTAGAATGATAGTATGAATAGTAGTAAGTTATTACAACATAAATATATGAGTTGTTTTGTTTACATGTGAAAAGCTTGTCTTAGTAGGAAAATTATTGGTATGAATTTTCAATTTAATATTGATTAATATTTAAATTTTGACTTGTTTTTTTTGTTTGGTTTAAGCTTTGGCTCTTTAAGCGGGTGAGCCGCGTGTCTTTTTTGAGCGGTCGACATGTTGTTTTCTTTCATTGCTGACGTAAAAACTATAAGCATGACATCAACCAAAATACAGGCATTTGATAGCTCAGTGACGTGTGATTCCAAAAATGTCTACCACAAAAAAAGTTTTTACAGCATTTTTAATGAAGGAGAAAATTTAATTTTTTTTATTATTTTTGATCAATTTTGTAATTTTCATGAAGTGATAAAGACAGAAAATTCGTAGACATCTTTCAAATGGAATTTATCACAGTAAAGGGAATATTATTCATAAACAAGGCCTATAATGGAGCCTAAACGTAAAACACTCGTAAGTATAAAAATTTAATTTTTATTAATTTTAGTTTATAGTTGGTGTGTGTTGATAAATTATATATTTATATATTTATTTATGCTCATATAGAATTCATATCTACCGTAATTTTTTAAGTTCTAATCCACTTATTTTATAAAAATAAACTTATTTTATAAAAATAATGATTCTCAAAAAGTTTAATAATTTATTATTTATTATTATGTTTATATGATGTATTTGTGTTTACAAGTAATGAGTTATAAAACTAATAATCAAATGTGTAGAAAGATTGCACATGCAGGCAAATAACCAAATTCTGATTCTTGTTTTATGCCTTGATAATCATGCTTTGAAGTCACTCTGGTTTTGCTATATGTTTTATCATATTATTTTCAAAGTCTATAGCTAACAAATGGACTATATGCAAATAAATTATACCTATGTAATACAATAAATATAACAAGATAGCATCACTGTTGTACATAAAGAATATAAACATCACTGATGAGCACAAAAAAAAAAAAAAATGAAGAGATGAAAGTCATTTTATCAGTGATACAGACAGTTGCCTACAATTTCTAGTTTTAGATAGACAAGAAGCCAATTGCTATGATGACAAATGCATATCTATCTTCTGGAAATGATTTGTTTTGTATCTTTTATTAGGATGAATCTTTTTCTTATAGATGCCTTTGACACTTGAAACTTTTGGGGTACAAGATAAAAATGAAGAATTCTTATGCGAATACTTTTGGAGATTCAGAAGCCCAGGATTATCTCAGGTAAGACATATTATACATGAATTTTGTGAGGAATACAAAAAAATTATAACTGAAGATGTAATTAATACTTAGTTCATGATGAATTAGAAATTATGAACAAATAATAAAGTAATAATTATTTTGGATGTTGAAATTTCTTTTTTTTCCTTATTTTTTAAATGGTTATCACTATTTGTCTTAGACTTATTGTTTTCCTTAGTTTTTCTAGTTTCTATTAATGTAATTTTTTTTTGCTCTAACATAATTAAAACTGAAGTTATTGTGAAAATTGTGTCTCAGGCCAATTTTTTAAAAAATTCAATATGGCGTTCTAGACCCAAGTAGTTAAAATTCTTCGAAAAGCTAAATGATGAGGGATTAAAGAAATGAATTGCTGCTGTGTTATCTTATGCACCATCTCAAATGCCACACCTAAAATGATATTACTGATGACAGATTTTAAATAACCACTTTTTAATTACTGAATGAAAAACATTTAATGAAATATTTTATTAAAGAGAGGAAGGGGGAAATAATTTTTAATATGGGGAGGGGAGGGGATAGAGTACAGTAAATTAGTCTAACCACAAAATGTTTGTTTTGCAAGTTTATACAAATCATTTTATATTTCATATATATTATTTCTCTTAATTGTTCATACATTTTCATTTTAATAGAATAACAAGAATAATGCTCTATCAATCTCAAAATAAATAAATACAAAGTTTATGTCTGGGATTATGACAACAATGCATTAAAGAAAACTGAATTTGAAATCATCTGAAATAATTTTGGGGGGTACAAATAGATTAATAATAATAAAACTATTTTTAAAAAATATAATCCATATTGAACTAAAATTAAAAAAGAAGCTTGTAAATAGAAGAAAATTCTGAGCAGAGAAAAAAAGATTGATACTGGAAATTAATGTGAATTTATATCTGGTTCTAAAATGCTTTTGATTTCTTTTTGACAATCAGAAAATTTTCTAATGTATTATTTCCAAATGTGGAAAGAGTTATACTGAAAGGTCTCCTCTGAAATTGTAAAGATCAATTCTTATAGAATTTCTTGAATAATCATCAAATAAGTTTAAAAAAATAGTTATCATGGATGATGACTAATATATTCAAGATGCTACAGAAAATATTCAGACATTTATAATATCATATAGGCAAAACTCTCCATACAGTAGCGCCATTCAGTGCAAGCCAGCATAATCAATGGATGAAGGAAGGTTTGTGCATAAAATCCGTATCTAGTGCCTACTCATCCAATAGGTCTGTTTTTATATTTACATACTACTTAATTCTGCACTTTGATTTTCAAATTAGTTCTTAACTACAGATTGATTCCAAGAGATGGATTGATTAAATATTACATTACTAATGTATCTATTAAGATGTGTAACATCTAATTGTTTTAAATATAGGCCAAGAGACTGAAACAATATAGGAATATAGAGCATGTTATGTTTTGAATATTTTATACATCAATCAAGGTTTATGGAAAATTGGCCTGTAAACAAAAAATATTAGTTATAATTTACAGTTAATTAAATAAAAGTGATTTATTTATTTCTTTTTGTATTAACATAATAAACAGCCCAGAATCTAACAATGTCTTGTAAAATTGTTGGTTGGAAAAAATGTGTCGAGAATTGAAGATATGAATTAAGGATGTTTTAGTTAATTCTACAGCTGCAAAGTTTTATTGATTCATGATTCATTTAAGAGAAGAACTGGATCTTGTCTGACATATGAAATATATTTTGATCTTTATTTAGATACCACTTTTGATTTTATAGTTTCTTTTTTCTCAGGCTGAATCTTCTCAAGTATATAATCTTTGACTCTTTACAGTGAAAGTAGATTCCCATAAATTCTTGTACTCAAGGAGGCAAATGAAATAAAATACTCGTCCAATCACATACTTGGAATTTCCTGAGATTGTGAAAAATTAGCTGTATGTAGTAAAACAATTTGCAAAACTAGTATTTGACATTTTATCAAACACTGTTTACAAAATTATAATAACTAATGGAAAAATCAAGAATTATATTACTTATTTATATCTATTAATTTGAAGATAAAAAAGACTGGAAAATGAATGCAAATACTGAGATGTGTAGAAATAAACATACAAAAATAAAAAGATCAAAAAATATTTTTCTAATAGTTAAACTTGTCATATTTAAGATTTTAATAAAAAAATATTAATATTTTTGATTCAATGCATTTTTTAACAACAAAACAAAGACATTAAACTTTAGTATTTATTTTAAATTGGTACCAATTTTTAATAATATATATATATGGTACAAAATTGAACAAACTAAGAAATACAAACAAAACATATTACATCTAATAGTGATGTGCTGTAAATTGTAAAAATTTTGTAGATATCAATAATTAAAAAAACAGCAAACATTTGGTTAGAAAGGTAGAGTGGATTCATTCTATCTTTTCAAACTACTTTATCTTGTGTTTGGAAAGAAGAGTATTCCTTAAAAATGTTTATTAGTTTACAGTGCATGTGTAGTGGGTGATCCCTAAAGATTGTTAAATATAATTAATAAAATGATTCTTGCTGCAATATTTATCAAATGTGTAAAAAATAAAAATATAACATTGTTGAATGCAATATCTTTTATTTTGAATCATAGGTTTATTTTGTAAGAAGTGGAATACAATGCATTGAATTCAAAATCTTCACAACAGAAAAAAGATGGTTATTGAAATTTACTGCAATAGCTGATTATAATACTAAATTATTATATTTACCTGTTTTTATTTAAACTTCTTAGTAATTTCAGTCTCTCTGGTCAAGTTGCAATCTTTAGTGTCTATATAAATATATTGGACTATAAGTAAAGATGGAATTCCACCTTTATTGTTAAAAGGACGTTTGTGCCATGACAATAGATTGAGTTTGTTGATTGCTATTGATATTGTCTAATGAATTTAAAATATCATCTACACAGTTTTTCTTTTCAAAAATAGTTCGCAATTTTCCATATACACAAACTTCTTTTTAAAACTTGTTTTTTATATGACTATTATAAAAAATAAAACTACATAACCAATGTTTCATCTATTTTATAATATAGTCTTTTTCAAGGAACACTCAACACCCCCTTTTTTTTTTTTTTTGGAGATTGTTTGTAATAAAAAAAGTGTTAAGTGTTCCTTGGAAAAGGCTATTATAAAATAGATGAAAGGATGGTTGTGTAGTTTTATTTTTATAATAGTCACAAGTTTTAAAAAGAAGTTTGGTGCATTCATTTATATATATTGCCTAATGTGCTGACTGATTTTAATGATTACTTATAAACCTGTTTAGCCTTGAGCATTATTACACTTATATATTTAAGTAGTGGTTGCAATCAGAAAATTATAACTGCAGTTTGAATATTATAATCGACTATTTATTTTACCTGTTTAGGGAGGTTTATTTAAAATTTCTTGTATCAATAATTTCAGTCTCTGTGATCAAGTTGTAATCTTTAGAGTCTATATAAATATATTGGCCCAAAAGTAAAGATGGGATTCCACCTTTATTGATAAAAGGAAGTTGCCATGACAATAGATTGAGATTGTTGATTGTTATTGATGTTGGGATTGTCCAAGTGTTGATTGATCTTAATGATTAAATTTAAAAAAAAACTACACCCATAACAACCAAATAGCTTAAATGCTACTGAATGAACACTCTCAATGTAAACTGTATATGCATTTAATATTATGATGTTAACTACATTACTTTTCTGATCACTGAAGTTAAGCAACATAAAAAACTTGGTGCTTGGTATTTCTAGAGTTTTAATAAGCCTATCAAGTTGTTTTAAGCAATTCATCTTATGATACTAATGTCAGATTCAAAAGTTAGATACCCTTGGATCATTTCTGATATAAAAAAAAAATCATTTTGGTCAAATGAATAGAATGACTTTGACATTTGGTTTCCCAAACAATCGAACATACAATTTATTTATGAGAATTACATAAAAGCAAAAAATATGCTCAATTTTAGTGAGAATTTGAAAAGTTTAGTTTTCAAATAGAGAATTTTAATTTTGTTTTAAAAAATGAATCTAAGTTCAAAAACAAAAAGAAATATCTCCTTGTAAAATTAAGTGCTTTCAAGATGCTTAATCACCAGAATTATACCAATATCTAGAATAAATTTTTTTAAAAAAACTTGGAATTCTTGAGTAAATAAAGAAGAATTTCTTGATATTAATCATCAACAGAATGCAGGATGATATTTTATCTTAATACATATTAGCAAATTCTTCCACATAGTAATAAAGATGCTAGAAGCTGGCATTATTGAGTGAAAAAATTTGCTTTTTTAACAGCTTGTGTAAACATAAGAAAAGGGTGAACATGTGATATTTCAATGGTTTCCAACCAATATTGTAGGCGCATAGAAATGCTGTTAGGAAATGATGAATACATTGTCATTAAAAAAAGTTATCTTCCGATGTATGGAAAGAAATATCATACATAAACTAGAAGAACTGAAAGAAAACTAATAAAAAAAAATAGACCTTGAAAAGCACAATTTATCTAAAAAAAGGATACTCCCAAATCAAACCCTGGTCATTTCTGTCAATGTTTAGAGAAATAACCTAACAACCATTCTTTAAAAACAAAAAGTATCTTATCTTACCTTAGTAAAGCAAATAAATCATGATTTTAAGCACAAATCATTAAAGAAAAGGACAAATTTTGGGAATTAGATATATCGAGAGCCTAGAGATAAAATATGAGAAAGTGTGTATTAAAACTGAGAAAAACAGTTTGGGAATAAATAGTGTTAATAGAAACTAAGAGGTAAAAAAAAAAAAGTATATTTCTTCATTTCAAACACCTTTATTCAGCGAACAAGATACAATATCAAGAATACAATAAAGGCAATTACAGTCAGGAACTTACATGACGTGTTCCACAGTTTGAATTAATACATTAAAAGAAATTTAGAAATAGGTACATGGGGTTGTATTATAAAAATTTAAGACAACACCACCATTGTTAAAAAATAAATAGAAAATAAACATAGATAATCCTATTAGGTAATAATCATTCCAGAAATTGAGTAAATATGACATACAGTTCGGAACCTATATATAGTGTGGGTCAATAGCAGGATACATTAAATGAAATTGAAGGTAATCACTAATTGAGTTTAGCATCAAAAATTACTGAATTAGGTGTAAATCACAGCTATAATTAAATGATAATATAACCAATTACATAATTTATCTGAATGGGTTACAACACTTACAGCAATTGAGTGCACATAAAACTTGATAGGTTAAATGAGAGTTAAAGCCATCAATGCAGGAGAACAGAGATTAAGAAGTCCATAATTAGTCCTACCGCTCTAAACACTTGTAATATATAGGTTCGGGGTATATGCAATGCAATCACATTTGAACCTGTAGTGTGATGGGTAATTGTTCATTATGTTCTGATCAATCCCAAGTTTCAGGTAGTCCCAAGTTTCGGGGGGGGGGGTATGCTGGATCAGGTACAAATGCAGGAATTAAAGCAGACAATGTAGACAAATCAATTAGCTTGTGATTGCCCACTAAACTCTTAGGCCCCCAGGTTTGATCTGCTAGTGTGTCCGGACAAGTCCTTTTGTCGGATTCCCTAGCCTTGTGGAGGAATTTTACAAGGAACTCTTCAAGGAGATCTGATCCCTTCTCAAAGGCTGGCCTAATACAATAACAATAAGTAGAAAATGGATTGAGTGGCATGATTTTAATGAAAAGCTAATACAGGGAGCCATTAAGATGCCTGACGTTGCCAATTACTACATTGTTCAGAGATACACTCACTGATGACAGTAAACATGAGAAAAAGACATTTTTTAATTATTTGTAAGATATGGTTAAAAAATAGTGACTGCTCAACAGGAATTGATAAGAGAACATAGGAAAGAGAAGATTATGCCACTGCCAATGTGATTGCCAAAATTATGTATAAAACTTCTAAGCATAAGATTGACAAAACTAGAAAGAGTATCATTAAACTACTAATATATTTAGTAAAATACTCTCAAATAATAATCATATTTCAGTTCTATCAACTACTTTAATTAATATGCTAACCAATGATTTTCCACAAACAGAATATAGGAAATTCATTTACACTGATGACAATGCTCTGGTCGCTGCCCTCCAAAAAGGGGGAGGGGATCTTCAGAAAAAGAAAATTCATTTAATTTAAGTAAATAAAAAGTTTGAAAATCATTTTCAAAAAATGAAGCTTTATCCCTAATTTTGTAAATACAGTACTTTCAACTTGCCTCTTAAACAATAGAAACACATTTTGTAAAGTGAATGTAATTTTCTGCAATCAAAAACTGAAATACAACTTTAAACTACTTAGAAATGACCTTGAATTATAGCCTATCTTATTTTTTTCATTTATCAAAAACTTAGGCTAAAATAATCTTTATGGACAATTTTTTTTTTGGAAAGATGACTTGTATTATTAAGAATATGATGCAAATACTCTCCAAGCAGGCTTCTTACAATTGGAATTTAGTGCTGACTAAAGTATCCCTATTTGAACAAAATGTGCTTACATTAAACTTCTTACTCCCATAAATATTATTTTGAAATTAAAATAGCTCTTTGTAAATCCTGATGAAATAGTTGAAGTTTTAAAATATGGTTATGATAGTTTAGTTTTGAAAATATTGAAACTTTTTAGCAATATATGGACCCATAAAGCTATGTCATCTGTTCTTTAAAATAGTTCATGAAATATCAAAGAAACTACAAGGAATTTATTGAATAAGTTGTTGCCAGTCAAAGGTGAATGATTACCAAAGACTCAAATATGATTTTAGAGAATCAAAAAAACACTATAGACATGTTTTTTTGTTGCCAAGCAAATGTAAGTCAAGAACAGAGAAGTGATTTATGTTGGATTTAATGATTTTGCCAAATTAATCAAACAGGTAAAATATATTATCTGAAATTAATTGATGATCAGTGAAGATTGTTCATAGTATATAGCTTCTAAATTATGGAGTAAAAAAAAAATGTTTATTACTAACTAGAAAATCTGAAACATTCAAAATAAAGACTAGTGTTTAAAGAAATTGCATACTAATTTCCAACCCGGTTTTCAATTTTTGTAAAAATTGTCTGCTTCATAAAGCAGATACCAAGATGTGATAAAAGTTTGATAGTGAAATTTTTAGTTTGAATAGTTTAAACTTAAAAAGAATAATTTCATTTTTTTCACTTATGGATTTAGAGTAGAAATGATTGTGTTATTTTTTGCCAATTTAAACAACAATATAGACATTTGATTCAATTAATCAAACAGGTAAAATATATCTGAAATTAATTGATGTTCAGTAAAGATTGTTCATAGTATATAGCTTCTAAATTATGGAGTAAAAAAAAAATGTTATTACTAAATAGAAAATCTGAAACATTCAAAATAAAGACTAGTGTTTAAAGAAATTGCATACTAATTTCCAACCCGGTTTTCAATTTTTGTAAAAATTGTCTGCTTCATAAAGCAGATACCAAGATGTGATAAAAGTTTGATAGTGAAATTTTTAGTTTGAATGGATTAAACTTAAAGACAATAATTTCACTCTTTTCACTTATGGATTTAGAGTAGAAATGACTGTGTTATTTTTTGCCAATTTAAACAATATAGAGAATGTATTTAATGCTTCAAATGTAACATAAGAAATTGCCTCAGCAATTATTATTCAGAAAATCCAAATCCTTTATCAGCCAGTAATGAGAAAAACATATTCAGCAAATTTTACCTTGGATGGTTGTCAACCTGAGCATGTTGAGCCAATTTAAAGACCTTGGTAGCTTTTTAAAGTTAAAAACCAGATGTAAATGCTGATATCCAACATAGACTCCAATATGCTGCTTTTGCATTTAACAAGTTAAAAGGTAGAGCATTTTATCGCAATGATTTAACTATATAAGCTGTTATTTTATTCAATTTACGTGGAAAGAGCTTGATTTCTTCAAACAACATAATATAAAAGTATTAGAAAAGTTTAATTTAAAGGATCTCTGTAAAATCCTAAAAATCTAATGACAGCAGCGTAAGAACGAGTCAAAGAGCTCTCCTGTTGGATATTACACTATAAAGTCATGTGAAATAAATGAAACAGTAATCAACTTCCTAAATAAATATTTTACTGTGAAGTTGAGCATGATTTTTATGGGAGAGGTAGACCCTATTTACATACAGATTCTCTCAAGAATATTTTTAAGATATTAATTGCTTTCATTGGAAAAATATATCTAAGGATGAAATATGAGCTATAATTAAACAAGGTGTTGAAGCTTATCAAAAAGTAAGTCTGATGCAGAACTTAAAAGAACTTTGTAAAATATCAAACAAACAGATTAATGAATACATCAGCAGGTTTTTATGTGGAGATATTTGTTACCATGAATTAGTTTGTATAGATATCACAAAATTCATCTCTAATGCATTATTATTTTGTCTATTTTCTTTTTTAACATACTTGTTTGCAAATGATGAAAATATTACTGATCCATACTTATATCCATGTATCTTAGTGATGTAAAGAGTTTATTAAAGTTCATGCTAGAATACGTGTTAAGAAAGTGACAAGTAAAGGCAAATTATCACTAACAATAATCAGCTATTACTTTGTGAAAGAGAACTAAGTCACCCTTTAGCAGATGTTAGCAGTGTATCACAAATTTCTCCAACAGCTATTAAAAGACAAATTCCCTCACATGAAGATTTTTATAATAAAAAGCTCAGAAAAGAAATTAAAGATTTCAAATTAACAGTAATATATCCATACATACCATTAATATATTGATGCTTGAGAGTTCATAACAATGTTGAGCACCATGGATATTAAGCTCCGGAATCTGCCTCTCTGCCACTACACTACATACGAAAGGCACTTGCATTGATTTATTTTATGACTTATAAATTGATCAAATATCCAAGCATTTTTATATTAATAAAAAAATAAATATCCAGCTTACTGGTTCCTCAATTTTGATTACTTTCATCAATAAAGCAAAGTAATTTTTGCCATTTAAGCAGGTAATTCAAATATAACAGAAAAGTAAATGTCCATTAGGAAAAGAACTATAGTCTACTATAGTCTACTATAGGCTACTATAGGCTAACTTAATAATCAACTGGAGTAAACTGAATTATATTTCTTTTATATCCTTAAACTACACAACCATGCATTAGTAGACGTATCTCCAAATTAACATTCATATATTGTAAATAATATTTGAACACTGGTCATGTATATCGGTTATGTTAGATAGAGTGGAAGACTGTAGGGAGCTTGACAGTCTGCATTCAAATTCCCTTTACATTGTACTATATATATTTTATGCATGTGTGTGAAGTTTATGTTTGAAAGTAAAAGTAATATTGTACAATGATTACACTATAATCCTTACCCTCAATAGAAATTTGGCATTTTTTGCCCCTCTACTAAAACGATTTAACAACTCACTAAATCCTTTACATTATTAACTTGCAAAATTATTTAATATGGCTAGTGACTGAAATCATAAAATGGAATACAATAGTTTTACAATACAATAGTTTAATTGAAAAAAAATAAGAGAATACTATTGGAGACTTCTATCTTGCAATAATCAATATTAATCAAAAATGATTTATAGTTGTTAGTCTATATATATATATATTGGTAAATTACTGATATCTACAGTTTAAATTCATTAACCTAATGTATGATGCTGCTTCTCTCATTAAATCCTTCAACATATGAGCAACACAACATATAATAATGATGGAAGTAGAAATACAGTGTGATATTCCCTACTAGAAGATAGCTTGACGCAATTTTGAAAACAAGATATGACCAAACGATAGCAGTGAAATCATTGTAGATGGTTGTTAATCATTTGATATTCTCTATCTCAACGTTTAATGAGCCATTTATATCCAACTACATAAAACAGTATTTAATTCTCAAATATAAAATGTTTTGTTACGGAAGATTAAAATATTTAGAATGTAACTTTTAAGATAGCAAAACCAACACAATATAGGTTAAATGTAACAGGAAGCTATTGCAGAGGTAATGTTTATAACTGTTTACTTCCGGTGAAGTCATGGCGACAGTAGTACAGTTTTTTTAAGAAATTAAAAATATATTTTAATTAAATACAAATAATTTAACAATAGTATTTATAACTATAATATTAACTCATGTATAAAATTATAAGAAAGAAAAAAAATCATATAAAACATTTTTACTTTTTTAAATTAATAAAATCAGCTCACGGATATAGATAAAATACAAACAGAATTCTACAAAAAACTAAAATAATTTAATATTGCATTAAAATCTTACCAAATGCGCAGTTTTAAGAAGATCATTGCTTAATAAAATGGGATCTTGATTATCAAATAGTAAGTCCAAAATATCAATATCTAAAAAGTTTTTTTCAATCTGTATATCCATTTTCTTACAAGTAAACACACATTCACTTTAATCAAAGTTTTTTTCCCCCAGTGTCGCGTAATAAACTTTTAAAAACTGAAATCTCTATTAATAAATTTCTTATGCTAATAAAGTTTTACATTACACAATTAAAAAAAAAATTATTATTATTTATTTTTGCAAAGAGAGCACTCAAAATACAAAAGTCTACCACACCGCTAAGATGAATCATCAATCAATTAATTTCCTAACTTCCAGCGCGGCATTTCTGACGTAACCTTCTTTACGCTCAAATAATTATTAATATTTTTATATCATTAGTTATATATTTTAAGAATTATCTTAAATAATTATGTGTAAATACTTTTTTGTTTTAAAAATTTTAATTTAATTATCATTTAGTCTCAAAACAACGTGATTATCTAACATGGCGGCGCCCTATATTGTTTGTAAAAAAAAATGTTAAGTAGATTTAGAGATTTCCTTAAGCACAGCTGTCGCTATGGATATTACGCTTCATATATTTATATTTTGTAAACAAAAACTTCTAATTAAAAATTATGTAAGTATACTCGGAAACTTATTTAAATTTTGAATTCAATTTATTTTCAAAGTTAAAAAGTAATCGTCTGCAAAACTTAAATTTTGAAATACAGTATATGTTTTCAGCATTAAAATCTGGAATTTGCAACAATATTATAATTAATAGGTCAATAGCCCTTTTGTATGTAATGAAAACAATTCATATCTCTACTTTTATTAAGGGATTGCCACCTGATTTAGTTGAATAAAAAAGTTGGCTTTATTTACGGATTGAATAAAAATATTAATACAACCAATGAGATATCACTACTATGCTTCAATAACCGTAAGAAATATAAAAACATATGTACCTGGAAGTATTCTCAAGCTACACAAATCTCACCATTCATAAGTAAAATACTTTAACTTTGTCCCAACATTATTGTTAGAGAATTAGGGCTATCAGTGTATGATATTGCTGTGGCTCAGAAATAAATAAATGAGTAGGGGCAAGATTTAAAGCGAGGAAACTTCGTGAATCTACTTTTGAAATTTCAGAAGTGAAGAAACAATTTTGTGAAAATGACTTACCAAAAAAAAAAAATAATTTAAAAATATATAAATTATTTGGGGAGAGGGGGGCTTTGGCATACTTTTCAAACAAAACAGATTTTAAGACATTAAATATTAAAAATAAGGCCTGCCATGGGGGGGGGGGGGGGGGGGCGCCCTGTTGGGGGGGGGGGGGGGGTTGGGGGGCCGGGGGGGTACTCATAAAAAAAAAAAAAAAAAAATATTAAAATTAACCTTTTTTGTTGCAAATCTGACTGAACTTTTAAATAGTTCTTAAAAAAGATTTTTCAGAAAAATTTCAGTAAAAGAAATGTAAATTATAACTATCATATGCAAAATGCCAAATACATCTTTAAACCAAAGTATTCCTTAAATTGGAACAGTTTTCCAGTCTTGTATGGAACATGAAAAATATATACATATCAACATCTTGGCTTAAACCAATACTATCACAGATTTCAGCTTACATAGCAGCATATTTTTTCACTTTCTCTGTCACTCACCGTAACTTTAGTAAGTAATGATAGATGCCAGATGACCACACAGGATAGGGATTTATCAAGCACTAGCATCTGTTATTACTTTGCTTTAACTTAACAGTAAATGGCATAGAGAAGGTAAAAAAGTATATTGCTATAACATCCGGGTTTATAATTTCAAAGTATGTTGATAATTGTTCAAAGGATGATATACACTATTTGTAATGTTTTGCCTACAATAAAATTCTTACTTGAATAATTAATATTCAGCAACTTGAAGTACTTTGTCAACCAGCAGTATGAGAAAAGTATTACAGAAGTATTTATCCTGGTTGGGAATCAGCATAAAATGTGAATCGATTTAAATATTATATTTTTTTTTTAATTAGAAAGACATATAAATATTAAGATATATAACAACATAATGATATTTTTACTTCAGCTAAATTAGTTGTATATGAGGTTGTTATTCTGCAAAATTTGTTTTATGGAAGTGAGATATTGACTTCCTATTGTCCAACATAAAAGCATTTGATAAGTTTCATTTAATAATGATTCATTGTATTCTGGAAAAAAAAAAACATTGGTGAAATCTAATTGGTATTATTTCTGTAGTGAAATTTTCATTAGACCACTCACACAATGCACAGATTAATTTCTATCCGCTTTTAACATTTTGTGTGAAAGGGTGTAATCATAAACATATGACCAAAGACGTGAAAAAGATTCCCAAGGTTCATATTTTATGCTGAACCAGCACTCATCAGTTGTCTTAGAATCTCTTACACATATCTTTATCATTGTTCAGTATATGTGGATAATCAATTACTACAGTTTAACTGAACAATGATAAAAATATGTGTAAGAGATTGTGACCTGGGCCACTGATGAGTGCTGGTTCAACACAAAATGTGCATTTTGGAGATCATACATCTTTTTCACATGCATTTGGTCCTTTGTTTAAGATTATACACTTCTGCAAGGTATTAAAAGCAGATAGAAACACGTTTCTACCTTGTGTGAGAATGGTATAGTGAAAACTACAGAAATATTATTCATTAAGTGGATAATCTCTAGTCTAATAAAATGACTAATAAAAATTATTCTTCAATGTCTAGTTATATTTGAATTTACTATTCTAAGAATATTTCTTTTATTGATTGAGAATGTGAAGTAAATAAATAATTGTGAACTTGAACCTGATCTTCACAGGAGAAGCACATTCTATTTATGTTATAAAGATTATCTCAAAAACATTCTAAAGGGGATAATTTTAACTATTTTCATTTGGAAAGAGGCAGAATAGAATGCAGTGGAGAGCAAGATACTGAAGTTTTTCAGAAAGAAAAATTTGTTACAGCAAAAAGATAGCACCACAATATGTCCAATAAACTAACTTTGGGGCCATTGTGATAGGATTAGTTTATATAGTTATAATTCACCTTTAATTTTTTTCTGCATGTCCTTTTTTTTTTAAGAATAAACATTTTCGTTTTTGCTGCTAATGAAAAAAAAAACTGCAACAATATTTTTTTTATAAAGGATTTTGATAAATAAAATATTCCAATTTTATTATTGACATTAATTTTTATCTATTGATAAGGAAAATAAAATTATGTAATTAGAATAGATTTGCAAATAAAATAATAATTCCATATCCAGGTCATTTTCCACATACACCTGGGTCTCTTTTTACGTGGACTTATTTAACACGATTTTGAAGTTACGCGATTCGTCTTTCACCGGAAGTCGAAGTCCGATAATGCGTTATTACTTTAAATAATAAATTTTGCGCACTTATGTTATATTGAAAGTAATAGCACATTATTGGAATTCGACTTTCATCTTAGTAATTTCAATATTTTCAGTGCTTTATAATAGTAAGATTTTATGCAATAATGAAATTAAAATCATGATTTCCACATTTTATGTATACACACATTAAATTTTACAAGATTATAATGTAAATTTGTTCAAACATTGTGCGTGTTAATTTTGCGTTTTAAATCACATTCTGTTTTTGCTTTTTAAAAAAGAATGTAATCAATTATTAATCATTTAGTGTCCACAAATTTAGTTTTAAAAGGTCAGTAATAGCAGTGGGCACAATTAAATTTGACAATTAAAAATTAAAATCTGATTTTTAATTGTAATTAACAATTTAAAAATTACTTATGGGCGACTTGAAATTAATGAGATGTAAAACGAAATTTGATTTTTAAACGGAATTGAAAATTAAAGACAAAAATAAGAATTTAATTTTTAATTGTTTTAATTAAATTTTTCCCAGCAGTGGTGAATAAATGTCTTTTTATTATCATAAGTCTAAGTTCATAAACAATTAATAAAATCATCGTCGTCGTCAACAGAAAACCAATAACACAACATGAGAGTAAACTTGGCGCTAGTTGTATTTCCTCTTGTGAGAATAATTGCTGAGATATTCTTGACTTCGTTTAAGGAGAAGCCAAATACATCACATCACATCACATGAGAATCTGATTTTTTACTAGTTTGCAAATGAATGTCTTTTTGGGCAAATAGCGATAATAATTAAAACGTGTATAAAAAAATTTAAATTACTGTACTGTAAATTATGCATAAAAATATATTATTTTGAATAAAATTAAATATTATAGTTAAAAAAAGTTTGTCTTGTATCATTTTTTTTCAAATTTGAAATTTTTTATTAGTCATATTTTATTTCCCTATATTTTTTTTTGCACGAATTTTAAAGTAATTTTACGTTGGTGCTTTGCTTTTACGTGAATTTTGAAAAATCACAGACCGCATCCCCCCTTTTTCAATGTCAGTTACGTCTATTTTTGCGTGTGTTTTCTGAGGAACCTATCTGTCGCATAAAACGAGACCCAGGTGTACTTTAGATTTATGTATTGTAACGATATATAAATATGCCGTTACATTAATTTAAAATAAAAATTTTAAATTCACAAATGAAAATAAGTTCGAAAATAAAAGCTAAAAAAATTATAGTTGTTAAACGTGTATACGTATATATATATTTTCGCACAGATGCAAAACTTTAAGATTATTTTTTTTTTAAATAAAAAAAGGTATTTGAACGTACTTTTTTAGAAAAAAGTACAAGAAAAAGATAAAATATTTTTGTAAATGGAAATGATTGTTTTATAAATTAATTGAAAAGCAAACTAGCCCTTGGGGCTCTTATAGGAAAAGTCAGTTAAAAAATATAGATAAGGGAATGAAAAGAATTAGCTTGTCCAATTAGAAGCAGCATTAAAGGCCCGGACCATAACGAAAAAATGGAACAGTGACGTCTTTTATTCATTGAATCCAGAGGATCATTATAAAAGGAAAACAATTAAAATTAAAACAGTTTTCCTGACAGTTCCAATTTGATTTTGTGGGGAGAGCGATAAGACGCACTTGTCGCTCTCTCTCTCACTTATTTTAAAAATGAAATGACTGTGATACCGGAATGGAACCAGTTAAGGCTACCTCCAGAATATCAGACCGGTCTTCCATGAAAGCCTTCATGGGAATTGACAACAGGAACCAGGAGCTCTTCTACTGTAAGGTGTAAACGGAAAAATTTTAATACAAATAATTGAGAACTTTAAAGATTTAACAAGCTAAACATAATTGTTTTTTGTTTAAATGAACTTTTATCTGACTTTCGAATTTCAAATTGATAATTAATGTTTAGATTTTATACATTTAAGTTTGCTAAAAAAAAATCATTTCCATTTTTTATTTTCTTTATATTTCTATAAATTATTTAAATGCATTAAATTTAAGTTAGGCATAGACGCTTGCATGGATTCGTTCACGTTTAATTATGTTTTTGTTTTCATATTTGATCAAAATATATAGACATTCAGTAAATAATGATATCTTACGTTGAATATCTAAAATGTATTTATTCGGATGTCTTTTTAGTTATTGGTGTTA
Organism: Epiperipatus broadwayi; assembly: GCA_028023455.1. Lineage (NCBI taxonomy): Eukaryota > Metazoa > Onychophora > Udeonychophora > Euonychophora > Peripatidae > Epiperipatus > Epiperipatus broadwayi. The sequence goes on from JAQFVV010000063.1 coordinate 896,340, forward strand.
ATGCGGCATCTTATGATGAATGCCATTGGGTTTCTTGTGAATTCTCTCATGCAATTACATCAATGACTTTATATTTTGATCATTTATGTTTATTTTGAAATGTTTTTGAGCATGTAATCTGTGTAGTCGATCTATGCTCAACATTAAAAAACAAACTTTTATAGATCCATCTGTGCGAATTTATATAAATGTTAAATTTAAGTTGGGCATGAATGGCTATATAGATTTGTAAAGTATTAATTAGGGGAGGGTAATCTTAGGTTATTTGTTTCGTAGTTAAATTTGGTCAATGGATTGGATATATTGGTGTAATTAGTAGATGTAGTATGAGGTTTGCTCCATGCAGGATCTCCATTATACGCTGCACACCTCTGTTTGCCTATGGAAGGGAATAGTAAGACGGAGAAACGCTGTCCCTTTCTATGGAGTTTTTTTTTTATTGTTCTTCTTGCCATACAGAGGTAACATTCCTGTATTGGACAAGAGTCAATGTCTTCTCTAACCATGCTGTTCAGATGTACATTCCTGGACAGTATGGTATATATTTGTGCTGTCGTATTTTCATACTACATTGAATACTTCAATGCATCAGATGGATTGACGCCGGTTTGACTGTGAACTTTTGGCCTAAGGTTAAATAAGGGATAGAATATTTTCTTTTCAAGTGCAGATCTATGTAGTTTATTCATACTCGACAATCTTAAAATAAATTTCATCTGTGTAGATAATTTAAAATTTTAAAATAATAAGTTAAATTAAAAGAATATTAAAATCTAAAATAATAAATTTATTCCTCAAAATTTAAAATGATTCAAGATTTATATGTGCGTAAATAAATGTTTGTGTGTTAATTACTGGCAGTGGCTTTTATTTTTTTATATACATTTAAGATACAAATTAAACAAGTTATTTATTATTATCTCTGCGTCTCCATGAGCTAGTGACAATGGGCTAACGGTCTAAATATAAAATAAAGTGGGATCTTAACATCACGTATCTGCCTACTTTATAAATTTTCTAGGTTCAAATGTCTAGATGGCGCCCTTGTAGTGAAGATGCGGTAAGAGTCAATCTTCACTTTCTTTTATAATCGAGTTATTCAAAAAATGCAGAAATAATATTTCAAAAATGTAACTTTCTTAATAAATCCAATTAAATATCTTTATGAAATTGGTGATTCATTGATTTCTTAACATTATTAACAAAATATGAAGGTGATTGATATATATCAATGTAAAATTAGATAAAGACAATTAGAAATTCAAGCTAATACTTTTATCATATTAATTATTTAATAAAAATGAGAAAATAAATTAAGATAAGTCACAAAAATGAAAATAAAGAAGCTAATGGGTATCATATTGTTCAGTTATGTTAGATTTTACTTTTATTGCCATAGAAAATGTTTATGCTATTCCTAACTGTGCAGATTCAATTCTCATTGAAATCTACTAGTTAGGGTAAGAATTCTTATCACTATATAATTCTATCGAATTTTGCTTCCTTTCTTTGGCTATGTAATTCTATAAATAACATTAATAAGCTACCCAAGAAAAGATTAAATTTTATTTGACAATTTAACAAGTAATTCATTGAGCAGCTTATCCGATAAGTTGGAATGCTATGATTATGCCCCCCCCCCCACTTGAAAGCACTGCTCATTGAATTATTTGTAAATTGTCAAATAAAATTTAATCTTTTCTTGGGAAGCCTATTAATGGTACTTATAGAATTATCACTATATAATTTAAATGTATTTGAATATGATAACAACAATTTTATAATTTTGTATCAGTGATAGTTAGATATGGTACTCATAATAATGCTGGATTGTTTGAAATATTGATGCAGAGACTCATGTTGATATTAAGGCTAATGATCAGAGAGTTGATACATTAATATTCATTGTCAAAGTTATCAATAAATTACGAGGCAGATTCTCTGGTTTTCTGTTAAGCCACATTCATGAGACTAAAGCACACATAAAATCAAGACTTTTTCCATAATTTTTTATTAGTTATCATAAATTACCACTGGAATTACTTACATCAGGGTAAATATTAAAGCGGTGATGCAAGATTTGCCACCTATGACACTTTAGTTAGACATTGAATGTATGAGTGGAAAATATTTTTATCTTAACTGATATAGAGTTTACAGACCCCGATCGATTATATTTCTGCAAAACGTCTATTAATAATACAAAGTGTACATTTTCATATTAAAAAAGTTGATTATTACATTGTTCACCAAGAAACGTGAAGTGAAAGTAGCTACGTGAAAAATCAAGATGGCCAGGTTTTTGACAGTTGATATTAGCCAAGACCTAATTATGTTGATATTTTAAATCCTCAAACTCAGAACTGGTAGAATTTTCACTTAAAGAATACCAAGATTCAACACCTGATCTTTTTACTTAAATAACGTTAATTAATTTTTAATTTTCATTGTTTCAGTTTTACTATGTTCAAAGTTGGTGATAGCATCAACAGATTCATAGCATTTATAGTTTACTGCTTCATATATTTACTAACTGATCAGTTGAGAAAATCTGATAACTGGAGAATGAATAATAATACAGCTAGATGAGAACATTTAAAATTTGCTTCCAAACGACTTCTTCCTTAAATGCACCTGGATTAAACTGCATTATATCCCTAGAATAGATGTTCATTAATAAACCAACATCCTAATACTTTAATTATAACAATTGGTAAAATTAACTTTTGCTGATGGGTTTGCATATATGAATGCAGACATTCATTAAAGTATCAGAATAGTACATTTGTAGGCAACTTTTTGAAAATAAATTAAATGTTAACAATATAATTGCATCAAAACATCACATGATCACCATTTTCTATGCTTACACAGGCAGTAATGTGATGTACTGTGGCTTCTCCTTAAACGGAGTCAGGAATCTCTCAGCAATTATACTCAGAGAAACCTGTTAGCCATTTTATTTTCCATTCCCCACTTCTGCACCATCCCATTTCCACAACATAATTTTTGTCAACTCTATGGCCTTTATATCTAAATCCCCCTTACCTATTTCCAAACCCAGCATAAAAAACAATAATCCACTTTCTGTATAATCATTTTTTTCATATTTATTCTTTCATAATTTCATTATTTGTACCCTTTCTGTTTTCAAGCATTTACATTCAATTAACAGATGTCTAGTATTTTCTATTCCTTCCTTACACAATTTACAGACTAAATCATCCATATTTTTCCATTTACATGTATATTCTCTTGTTGCTAAAGATCCCGTTCGAGCTTTAAACAATAAACTACTTACCTTACTATTATCATATATTAACTCGCACCTAATATTCTGTTTACTTCTATATTTATTTAAACTCTTTATACTCTCCATATTAGTTCTCCATCTCTCTAACTCCCTATTCTTTATTAATAAATCTATTCTTTTATCCCATTCCTAATAGCAGCTAGTATGATATGTGTTGTTTTGGTGGTTTTATATCTTTCCTTACTATAGGATGATGGCAACTGTAGTTTTTGATAAACTAAGAACACCAAAATGTATAGATGCTCAACTGGGTTCAGATCTATATGACTTATACAGGCAAATGAATTTGGATTGAAAATATTAATGTGTTTTCATTTTGAGCTCTTAGCTTTATAGTTAACTAAATAACTAGAACATGGCTGCCAGAGAGTTGCATTAGATCCTTAGGTCTACATGCAGAGCTCTCAGATCCAGAGCTCCTCACTGATGAAATCCACAAACTAGAAACCACTCTGGGGATATTGGATGAATAGGTACTAGATGAGGATTTTTATCACACCTTCATGCATTCATTGATTACTAAGGCTTGCACTGGGGGACACTACTGTATGGAAAGATTGCTACTGCTAACAATATAATTGCTGACATACATTATCAGACTTATTACAGTAAGCAGTAATCCTGAAATTACATCAAATACCATAGAATGATACTTGATTACTCTTTAATAAAATCAATAGTGAATTCACAGACAATTAAAATAGTAAAGTAATGCAATATTTCAGTCTTTAATAAGGAAACATACCATTCAAATAGTTAAGTAATGTAATATTTTAGTCTTTAATAAGGAAGAAGACAATTATTGAGCTATTATAAATTTTAAGAAAATTTACCTAGAATATTCCCTAATTGTATTACATTTTATTATTATTATTACCCTTAAGTAAATATTAAAATCATCTTAATGGACAGATGACTTACAGAAACAATATTGTGTGATCATCTAGGTATTTATTGATTTATTGAGCACTCAAAACTTTCATTATAGTTTTTTATTTTATTTTCTACCAGAGTATGTCAAATTAGTTTTTATATAATGTTTAGCTGAAACAGAATCACATATTTTATTACAAAAGCTTAGTCTTTAAAGATTTTTTTTTTCTTGTGTCATAGCATCAGCCGGGAAGTGAACCCGCTATCCCGAAACAACTGCTTGTAAAGCAGCTGTCGCGGACCTCTTGATCACCATGAGAAATGATAACCTTAATATGATCTGAATGAAAATATAACTTAATCGTTGGTCACCATTTGTAACTGAATAAAATATGCCCTGAAGTCAGATGCTATTATGGGTCGTACTGTATTCTTAGTCATAGCCTAATTATTGATCACCATTTGTAACAGAATAAAAATATGAACCAAGGAAGAACATCAATACCTGTGAATTGTAGCATCATTTATAATAGATTGAAAATAATAAACTAAAGTGAATATCAATCAATGAATAACAATGTACTAAAACTGATAATAATCTGTTGTAACTTCATAAATCCCAAACAACATTTAGAATGGATAGAAAACAAGAAAATCATTATTTTAAGCTATCCTAAAATACAAGCATTATTTGCAATAGATTAAAGATACAACTATAAAACCAAATATCTTGTAAGCAATGAATTATGCCTGTTATATAAACTACCTATAATAGAATAAAGTCAAGACAAAGAATTAGATAATAAACCTTAATATTCCTTATGAATCAAATCACTGTTTATAATAACAAACTTATACTAAAAGATAAATGTTATTTATATTTATACTTAAATGAAATTATTCATGGATAGATAAGATAATAATTTAATATGCCCTACAAATCACAAATAGTGATATCTAGATAAATATATGACTCACTAATTGATTTCTAAGTATAAAATAAATAATACTATCTCAGTCATGCTATTCCACTAATACCAATATGTGCTTAAGTCAATTATGATAAGATTAAATATTTATTAATAATACTAAATCCATTAACCTAACATGTCTCTCCACTGTCAACAACTTATAATTCTATAAAATAAAATCATCCTGTTAGATAAACATTAAAATTTATAATATCCAATATCATCAATATGTAAAATAAATTATAGATTCCTATTTCATACTTATTCAAATGCTATGGACAAATCTTATCCAATTACTCTTCATTTTAATAAATCTAGATTGTTAAAATTTTATAATAATCAAGACATATGAAAGATTATTAATGTTTATTCTAATCAAGTATTAATATTAAAATATATCTAAATTGATTTACAATTTGCATTAATGAAATTTAAATATAATTAAAGCAAATCACTAATTTATAACAATAAAATGTATTATTATTACCAACTCTAATCAAATAAGAGTACGATCTTTATGGTCATATACTGAATATAATATTCAATTTAATCAATAATGGTTTAAAATAAAATACATGAACATCTAATTACAATTACCTTAACACATCTTCAATAATTTCTAGCTTAATATAACTTACTTGTTACTAACAAAATAATTACAATAAGCTTCTAATTACTTATTAAATATTTAAGAATGTCAAATCAATTTATTGCTATATAGAAATCTGTACCTGGTCAGATAATGAACATTAAATTCAATACAAAAAAAATAATACATAATTATAACCTCTTACCCATCCTGTGGTTAGACTTTCAAACTTTGTAATTGCTTCTAATTAATTATGTGGTGTAATCCATTTGTGAATAGTAGCCTATCCAAGTAACATTAACCAATAAATTTGCATCGTAGAATAGAATGACAACTTGTTTCAAATTAATTCAACATTTATTAACAAATGGATAAAAATTAAATAAGTATATATATATATGGCAAACACTATACATATCTGATTATGCCTTATCCAATAGGTTCTCAAATGATATTGTAAATTAAATAGATGATTGTACATTGAATGTTACCTATCAAATGCTAAGATTAAAATGTATATTTATATAACACCAAAGTATTATAATACATATGCACTTTTCAAAATATAAGATTCAAGAACATTCTTAATCTTTATATTAAAAAAAATTAGTTAATTGAAATAAAAATAAACTAAAGATGAATCTACCCATTCGTTCACATTATTTCAAGGAAATACAATAAAAATAAATGCTTGAAATTAATTTATAATTAATGAATAAGGGGATAAGTATTTTTAAATTAACATCATAATTACTAAGCTATAAAATATAAATTTGAATTTAAACATATAACGAGTTATTTATATAGTGCTATATTTTTAAACTAATAATAATTAAGAGATCACTCCACTATTCACCTATAAAGGGCAATGTAGAGGAATGATTCTAAATTTGAGTTTAGAAAAACAACATATTTTAAACATGTAAAACAAATCTCAACTTAAATTGTACTATAATTTATATCAATAAACTATAGTTAGATATACCAAATATATACATATATTAGCTAATGATCTGATTCATTGTCCTCAAACGTGACATTTTCAAAATAATATAGTTCTAATTTCTATTTTTTGAACCATGATCCAACATTATTTTGTTATTCCAGAAAAATAGAAAGATTACAAAAAGATATTAGATTTGAAGCACATTTAGTTAGTTATGATATTTTTTTAAGATATCTCCTTTTCATGTAGCAGATATTTGATTTATGTAACATTATAAGTGAACAAACCCTGATTTATATCCATGATGATGCAATGTCAATATTCTTTCCTTTAATAGGTATCTGGTTCATAAAATATAAGTGAATAGATACTAATTTCATCAATGATGATGCGATAGAAATTGAACCCATTTATATTCTCTATATAAATAATTTATTAATCTCATACAGTTATATCAGCAGGTATACATAATCTTTGTGTACATTTTTATGTTGTTAGCATTTATATCTCATTCTTGAAAAGTTAGTAATATCCATTTTTAAAGCTAAGAAATATTCTGATGGTTTTTTGAAAGGCCATGAATTATTTTCATTTTTCAACAAATTGTCACCTCTCACAAATTTCCAATAAATATGTCCAGTTAATGGATAGGTACTATTGCTTTCACTCCATCATTCTATCCATTTAATGATCATATACTTTTAAAAATAAAAATCATGTGAAGCCAAGCCACAAGAGAGAAAGATTAAACTGTTTTGTACTATTTATATATTTTTTAAATTGGTGTTAGAGAAACTGTAGCAATGTTCCACATTAACTCTTTGGCTAATTTCATTCAGTGTCATACAATAACAAAAATAAATATTTTATAATTATTACATATAATAGATAACATTTACATTTTTAAAAAAATACAAATAATCTTAATTCAACACAAACTACAACAATTTATACTTTATTCTTACAAGACTACACTGGAAATATATTTTTACACATATCTTTTCAATATATTATACAAATAAAATAATGTGCTGGAGAAATTAAATGTTTAAGTGTATTATTTGTGAATGCAGTAAAGAAAATACACATAAAGAAAAATAACTATTATTTACACATTCATTTTTAAAATGAATAAAGTCAATTCACGAATTTTTATACTAGAATTAATAATAAATGTTTTTTCTCCAATATTATTGTTGTCATAGCAAAATATTCCAATGCTCCCCAGGTTAATATATTCACTATTAAAATCAAACCAAAAAAAATTTTTTTTTACCATTGGCATTAGACCACATATTGAAATTTATTTCAAATTTCAGTAGGAGTACAACATCTCTACTGACAATTTTTTTTTTTTAAAAAAAACTAACAACAGTAACTATTATTACTTTTAAAGTACACAATGAACCATTTTCACTCAAATATATACAAACATCTATTCTTTCCTCTTTTTTTTTCATTTCTTAGTTAGGGTTTAACAATTTAATAATCATGAATCCTGAATACTTCAACAGTATTCCCACTAAAATGAAACAAAATGTATTTATTCTTTTATTCCCATTTTCTTTGCATACTTCTATTATTTTATTGTATCTTTCTAATAAATAATGTCAAACAAAGAATTGATTCACCTAGCGTTCTATTAACAATGTTACCATAAAGTACAATTATACATCTGTATTCTTTTTTATCTTTTATAAAACTTCTACAGCTTTACTATAAATTTGAAAATAATCCTTTATATCTTTATTTCTTTCAGAAATCTCTCATGAGTAATATAACCTGAAATTTATTATGATCAAACAATATAACATACTATATTCAAAAGTTTCTTATATCGAAACCATCTAACTCATCTTTACCATCAGACCATTACAACATTAATAAAATTTCCTTCATATAATGCATGTCCAACTTGTTTTTCCAATATAGTATTCCTTATAAGATTACCTTCACTATTCATCTTTTGAGATAGACTTATGTTCCATAGGTTTTATTCGTAAAGTAAATTATTCAGTACTCCTACTAAAAATTATTTAAGTCCAACTATTAATAACTAACACTTAACAGTTATAAAACTTCATTTATCGTATTTACACTATTAAGCAAACATTCATATATCACTTCTTTAAGTGATTTCAAAATATTCCTATCATTAGGATTACATAACACTTCAAAATAATACATAAGGAGCTATGAACATAAATATTTAAGGAATCATTGCCTCTTTTTACCATATCCCATGCTATTTATATCCTATAATACTATATTTTTTATCATTAATTATTTAGTTCTGGTATCAAGTATTTTCATATCAGTCAAAAAAAAAAAAATACTAACTTACTGCCAATTTATAATTACCTTTTGTTTAGCAGGTTATGCTGTAGTTTTATCAAAATATTAAATATATGTCCCACATCTTATTTTAAACAAGTACAGTCATATTATCATTAACTAATATAGAGTTCAAATTCAAACACTAAAACAACATTTCTTAATTTTATAATACTATATAGTGTATTTTGATTTAATTCTTAAATAAGATGCTTGTTCAGATTTTAATTCAAGACACCAACAGTAATACCCATTAATTTGTTAATCAGATCATGGGTCTTTGATGATTTAAAGCCATCCAAACTTAAAACAATATTAAACTAAGATTAGGCTCTCCTTCTCTTCATGTAATTTTCAACTATTCTCAACATTTCTGAATAAAATAAAGAAATTCCAATATCCATATTACCATCTACTACACAGTCCCCCTTATCATAAGTTTTGTCATGAAATGAAGGCTTAATTCATTTCTTAGAGGGTTTCTTTTTCTTTTTTCTTGCTATTACATTACTATAAATTTTTCCTTGGAGTACTTGCTTAATTCATTTCTTATAGAATAAATTCCCATTTTTCATTATTACAGCCATGACTCATGCAATAATTATTTTCCACCTTTCCTTTACTCTATATATTTTTAGAAACTTGTGTTACATGTCTATCTTCTATATTATAATACAAATTATTCTCAATTTCTTTGGAAATAATTCTATTTTATTTCTTTGACTACCTTTAGAATTTACTTCTTCATTTTGTTGTAATGATTCAATATTTGAAAGCTTATCTAAGCTTTTCTGCTCTCCTATACACCTTATTTTTACTATATCATCAGAACAATATATCTACTTTTTCAAACTTTATAACTATAGTTATTGTTTTTAAAGGCACTTGTTCTGACACCCTATAATCTTTTATTTTTACTTCATTAGATTCCTTTTTCATATGACTTTGAATATCTTTTAATTCCCTTATAATATCATTTATCTCTATGCTTTCTGAACATTCTTATGAGTTTGCTCAATTTGTATATACTTCTCCAATTCTTGATACCCAATTTTACATGTCTTAATTTCATCATTAAATCTAACTTCTAATCTCTCCTGGGATGTTTCTAACTGGTTTTTTAACTCATTAAATCTGTAATCACATTTATTATCAATTTTCTTTAACATCCAGTTGGTATTTGAATTTTTCAAATTGCACTTTCATAGTATTAATTCACTTTTAAACAAGTCTAGCTTATTGAATTACTCTGACTGCCTTTAATTCTCTGATATCGTCTCTTACTTTTTTCTCTACTTACATCTTCTAATTCTTTATTTTCTCTACTTATATCTTCTCTTAATTCTTTATTTTCTCAACTTATATCTTCTCTTAATTCTTTACTTTGAGTATCAGTTATATTATTTACTTCTTCAAACTTATTATTCATTTCTTCAAATTTATCCATCATCTTTCTAAGCATGTCTTGAATAAAACCTTCAGGTTCTGATAACCTTTCATTTTCCATATTCACTTATTTTTTATAATTATAAATTTATTTAAATGCACATTGATTATGTAAGTAATATTCGTTAAGGCTGTAGCCACAAGCACATGCATATAAAAATGTGATAGTAGGGACCTCTACAGGTCTTAAACCACAAGCTTACTAAGCTTGTGGTTTAAGACCTGTAGAGGTCCCTACTATCGCATTTTTATACGCATGTGCTTGAGGCTACAGCCTTAATGAATATTATTTTTATAGCAAAATTAATATCCTCCCTTTAATTAAAATAAATGATGACAATACTTTAAATTATTTTACTATTTGATATAACATTCGTCCAATCAACTTTTCAGTTAGCGATAAAAACCTGCAAGAGAATGACAATATTAATGAAATTCATTTTTTTAGCATACAAAATATTTCCTCACAATTGAAACAAATTCTTGTCAAAATTTTAGAATAAATTATAACTACCTATAATATATTATTACTATATACAAGATATAATTTCATATTTTTCTTCAGATATATAAGAAACTCTGACCTCCCTGATTTTGGTATTTGATTAAACCTAAGTTGGTTGTGCCAATTGTAACATTGAAAATATAATGCCTATGCTCTTATTTAATAGCACCACGGATTTAGGTAGCATTTGTAACAATAAAAATGTGGGCCATAAAATAATGGTCCTGGTTTAAGAATGCCTTGTATATTGCCATACTATTTGAAACAGTAAAAATAATGACAATGGAAGATGATAACTTTTAATATAATCTGAATGAAAATATAGCCCAATTGTTGGTCGCCATTTGTAACTGAATAAAATGTGCCCTGAAGTCATCATTTGTAGCAGAATAAAAATATGGGGCATACTGTATCCTTAGTTATAGCCTAATTATTGATCACCATTTGCAACAATAAAAATGTGAACCAAGGAAAAACAATCCTAATTTAATAATGCCCATGAATTGTAGCATCATATATAACAGAATGAAAATAAACTAGTGAATATCAATCAATGAATAACAATCTAACACTTAATTCACTAAAACAATAATAATCTTTGTTGTAACCTCATAAATCCCAAACAGTATTTAGAATGGATAGGAAATGAGAAAATCATTATTTCAAGCTATCTTAAAATGCAAGCATTATTTGCAATAGATTAAAGATAAAACAAAACTAAATATCTTATAAGCAATGATCTATGCCTACTATAAAAACCATTTACAATGGAATAAAATAATGACAATAAATTGCATAAATAAACCTTAATATTCCTTATGAATTAAAACACTTTATAATAACAAACATATTAAAAGTTAAATGTTGTTTACATTTATACTTAAACAAAATAATTCATGGATGGATGAGATAATTTAATATTCCCTACAAATCTAAAATATTAATGATATCTAAATAAATTGATTTCTAAGTATAACTAAATAAAATAAATAATACTAGCACAGTCTTATTATTCCATTAACACTAATATGCTCATTAATTAAGTCAGTTATAGTAAGATTAAATACTTAATAATCTGAAATCCACTAACCTAATATGTCTCTCCACTTTCACTAACTTGTAATACTATAAAATCAAATCATTCTATTAGATAATATTAAAATTTACAATATCCAATTACATCAATATATAAATAAGTGATACATTCCTATTTGATGCTTATTCAAATGCTATGGACAAATCGTATCCAATTACTCTTCAGTTTAATAAAACTAAGTTGTTAAAACTTTAGACTATAATTATCAAGACATAAAAGATTGTTAGTGTTTACTATAATCAAATATTAAAATTTAATATCTAAACTGAATTTATGATTTGCATCAATGAATTTTAAATATAATTAAAGCAAATCGCTCTAATTTCTACCAGAATAAAATTTATTATATTATCAACTCTATAATTGAATAAGATTAGAATCTTTATGGCCGTATATAATATTCACTTTAATCAATAATGGTTTAAAATAAAATAAACGAACATTTAATTGCAATGACCTTTATTCATCTTCAATAATTATTATATTTATACCTTTATCAATCATTGGATCAATTCATATATAATTTCTATCTTAATATAACTTAATTTTTATTAGCAAAATAATTACAATAAGCTTCTTCTTACTTATTAATTATTTAAGAATGTGAAATCAAGTAATTTATTGTTATATAAAAATCTATACCTCATCAGATAATAAACATTAAATTCAATTCAAAGAAAATAATATGTAATTATAACTGTTTACCCATCCTGTCGTTGGGCTTTTGAATTTTTGTAACTGCTTTTAATGAAATATGTGGTATAAACAATTTGTTAATATTATCCTATCCAAGTATCATTAACCAATAAATTTGCATTGTAGAATTGAATGATAACCAAATGAGTTTACTTGTTTTAAATTATTTCAACATTTATTTAACAAATGGATAAAGATTAAATAATATATATATATAACTAATACCATAAACATTTAAAATATATACATATCCGATTATGCCTTATCCAATAGGTTCTCATTTAACATTAATTCTTTTAAATTAAATAAGTGATTGTCGTTGAAATGTGTATTTATATAACACAAACATAATACATATGCACTTTTCAAAATATGAGAGTCAAGAACATTTTTAATATATATAAAAGAAAAATTAGTTAAGTGAAATAAAAATATGCTAGAGATAAATTTACCCATTTGTTCATGTTATTTCAAGAAAGGATAATAAAAATAAATACTTGAAATTAATTTATAATTAATGAATAAAGAGAAGTATTTTTAAATTAAAATCATAATTACTAAGCTATGAAATAAATTTGAATTTAGAAAAACTTAAGTCATATTTTTAGCGTGTAAAATAAATCTACTCAACTTAAATTGGACTAAGGTTTATATCAATAAACTAAAAAGTTATATATACCAAATATATATATAATAGCAAATGACCTGATTCATTGTCATCAAATATAACATTTCCAAAATAGTATAATTTTAATGACTGTTTCTTGAACTATGATCTGATGTTATTTTATTATTCCAGAAAAAAGATCGCAAAAAGCTTCATTCGAAGCACATTTTGTTCATTAAGATATTCAAAATACACTTTTGTGTAGCAGGTATCTGTTTTATGTGACAAGTAAACAAACACCATTTTATATCCATGATGCAATGTAAATATCCTTTCCTTTAACAGGTATCTGATTTATAAAATATAAGTGAATAGATACTAATTTCATCCATAATGATGTGGTGGAAATTGGGCCCATTTGTATCTTGCTTATAAATAATTCATTGATCTCATAGAATTAAATCAACAGATGAACATAATTCTTGTTTACATTTTTATGTTGTTAACATTTATATCTCATCCTTGAAAAGTAAGTAATATCCATTTTTAGAGCAAAGAAATATTCTGGTGTTTGTTTTTGAAACACTATGAATTATTTTTATTCTTTAACAAGTTGTCACCTCTCACAAATTCCCAATAAATCTTTCTAGTTAATGGACAAATATTATTGCTTTCACCCCATCATTCTATCCATTTAATAATCATGTACTTTTAAAAATAAATTTAAAAAATCATATGATAGAACTTAGTTTCGCTTCTATTGATGCCAAGACGAGAGTTTAAATGGTATTTACATATTAATCCTGCAACATAGAAGAAATGGTACGCCTTTTCACATTTGTGATAAATGTCTAATCTTGCAATCCTGTCAAATAAACCCTGTGATCTCATCCGATATTTTCCAATAGTGTGATAAATTTACACTTTCATTTATTGTCCAGATTTTATTCAGACAAGTTTTTCTCAAAGTATTTTTTTATTTCAGTGCTGATTTATTTTTTTCCAATTTCTGATTAATAGTATAATTTCTTTTTTTTAAAAAAAAAAAACAGTACAAAATGTTGAACATTTGGAGTTTACTCACTACTGAGATCAATGCAATCAATTATATTCACACTTCGGATAAGCAATGGCATTGCAACATTCGAGGATGTAATAATAAAACAGGCCTTCATAAGGGAATGTGGTTGGAAGGTTCCAGAATTCCATTTTTTATGGCGATCTGATTTATTTACAGCTGGGCTCACAAATTAACATCCACAGAATGGGGGAAAACACAGCTTGATTTAACAGAGAAAAATGCAAAATTGAAGGCCCTAACAAAATCATTGAAATTGACAAGAGCCTTTTGCAAAAAAGAAAAAAACCAAGCCATACAAATTCTTCTGGAACAATTGATGTTTGATGGCTTGTGAAAGAAACCAATGAGCATTTCATCATGAGAATTCATGATAGAACAGTGGCAACCTTGATGGAAGCCATCAAACAAAATGTGGAAGAGGAATCAACAATTTATTTGGACTATTGGAAAGCCTATAAAACTACTGAATTATGAGCTGCTGGTTACTGACCATTTTCATGTGAATCATACTGGACGACATCAAAAAAATTAGTCCACCACATTGAAGAAATAATAAAAGTGTAGTAATGTAATGTTTTTTGTTTTGTTTTTTTTGGTTTTGAAAAAAATTCATTTTTTATTAACATTTCTGGCAAAGATACCATGCAGATGTTATATCGCACAATCATGTGTTAAGTCTCCATTTTGGGAAAAATAAAAAATTTTACTTTTAGTCTCCATTTTGAAATGAAATTGTATTCACTTAAAATAAAGTAGAACAGATGAATTGATTGTTTCATTGTAACAATTCCTGTTATATATTACACAGTAAGTACCACGTGTATATTTTAAGCATTTTGTAATTTAGTGATTGTTTAATTTGTATTTAAAGTAACATTTGGGAATTGCATATAAAACTTCAGATTTATATTTGTGTGAAATTCATATTTTTAGTATTGTTAGAAATTAATATTTTTAGTATTATTAGATTTAACCTGGTGCAATTACTGTCACATATTAGAACTGCTGCACCTTTTCATATACGTATTCAAACTGCCAATAACTTTGTAAATCTTGTGAAAATATCATGTACAGGTAGTCCATTTTGATGAATTTATCATTTTAAATTTGTACAAGATTCAAGTGTACATGTTATTTGGTCAGATCACAAGATTAGAAAGTTATCAGTGGATTGATACAAATGTGAAAAGGCATAGCAGGTCAAATATGTAAGTACCATTTAAACTTTTATCCTATTTATAAATTTTTTTAATTGTCTTCAGAGAAACTAGCAATGCTCTGCATTAACTTTTTGGTCAATTTCATCCATTGTCCCATAAGTAAAAGTCTGATTATCCAATAACAAATAAAACATATTTTATAATTATTACATATAATAGTTATTTACATTTAAAAAAATACAAATAATATTGTTTTAATTCAACATAAACTACAATAATTTATACTATATTCTTACCATTCTACACTAGAAATATATTTTTACACATCTTTTCAATATAATATACAAGTAAAATAAAAAACAATGCAAACATTAAATATTGAAGTGTTATTTGTAATCTACTATTGTAAATGCAGTAAAGAAAATACACATAATAAAGAAAAATAACTTTATGAAGACTATAAACAATTATTTACACATTCATTTTTAAAATGAATGAAGTCAATTCAAAATTTTTATACTAGAATTAATAATAGACATTTCTTTCTCCAATATTATTGTTGTCATAGCAACATTCCAATGCTCCCCAGGTTAATATATTCATTATTAAAATCAAACCAAAAAAAAAAAAAATTACTATTGACATTACACCACATTGAAATGTATTTCAAATTTCAGTATGTACAATATATTTTAATTAATTTATAGCTAATTTACCCCCCCCCCTTAATTAGATTTTTTTTAAAAATAGAACTTGTGTAGATTTATTACTTTTTCTATTTTTGTTATAATTTAAATAAGATCTGTTTGTTAAATGTCTTATTTTTTTCATATTCTAGGTTTTTTTAGTGCAAAACTTTTTAAAATCTGTTTTAAATATTTTCCTTTTATTAAATATAATTTGTCCAAACATAAAGAAAAGTGGAATTTTAGTTCCTTTCATTATTATATCAACTACTTTTGTATTATTAAGTTTTTTCTTTAAGTGTAACTTTTAATTAAGATTCTGATAAGATAAAAATTTACACCATTCTTGATACTATTCTCAATTTTGTCTTTTCAAACCATTATAATTACAATTAAAACTTAACATATAGTATACATGCCATCTCAGCTAGTTCAAATAAAGATTTAGAATGTTCATTATTAATTGATTTGATTTGAAAAAAAGGGATAATTAAATATATAATTATAGCTCTCCACATCTAAAATAAATGACATGGATTTGGAATCATGTTCAGTATGAATGTTCTACTTTATTTATATTAAATACTGAGTCTCTTACTTTTTTATTTCTCACATTGTATTTAAAATTCACTAATATTTTCCTTCTTGTCACATTATTTTATTATTGTTAAATTTATTTTATATAATTATTTATTTTTCAATAAATTCTTTTGTTTGTAGGCTGGCTTATATTCTTGAATAGTTGTAAATCTTGATTAATCTGACAGAATATAATAAACTATAACAAATTTCATTATTTTGCTTTTTAACATATCTGATATTGTAGTGCATATTTCTTACATTTTCATTATTTATTCCTCCATATTTATCTTTTCATTATATATTTTTTTCTATTATTTATTTGATTATATTTCTTGATCATATTTGCATTTGCCTCTAAACTGAAACAGTGACTTGAAAGAGATATTTATCTTTCTATCTAACTTTTTATATATTTTAATTTGTTAGAATGTTTTTTTAAACTTGTGTATAAAGATTATAAACATTAATAGTCTAATTTTTATTTTTAGTTTAAAAAAATGATTCAGTTTTGAATGATAAACAATTTTAATTTTACATAAATATATATAATCTTTATGTTTTTATGTTTGTTTTTTTTTCAGGATTCATTATAGCTTTTTGCTTTTATATTTACAATTTTATTATGTGTTATTATATATGAATTTTTTTTATTTTTAAGACATGTCCAAAATCTATCATTTGGTCCTTAAGAAGTTACAACGTAGAGATTTAACACAGACTAAACCTCTAGCATCTGAAGTCTTAACTTGCCATTTGTTGCACAGAAAGAAACCACCATGGACGTCCTACTTTGTCAAATATAAAAATGTTGACAATGACCAGTTTGGCTTATCTCATTTCAATTGGAAAGTTGATGATGTAAATTATCATATCTTGAGAACTGGTTGCTATCCTTTTATTAAGTACCATTGTACTAGAAGACCATATGAAAACCTCACTTTTGAGAATAAACTTTACACAGTTATTAAAGTTATCAATTTAGGTAAGTTTAAAAAAAAAATTGGTCATATAGATTGATGACATAAATTGATATTTTATTTGACAATATCTTAAAAGAAAATTATTACAAATATTCTTTAATTATCTGACTGCAAGCATGTTCCATACTTAAGACAATAAAATAATTCAACAAAGCCAAGTATACTTTTTATAATCTTTGGTGGTAGCTTGCTATGCTTCAAGACAACTTAATACAGCATCATATATTTAAAACTGTGTCATAAATTTTAGTGAGCTCTTGTCTTTAAACTTTATCATAAAATAAAAAATCCTCTTGCGTTATTGAAATTCATAACATATATGTAATTGCTACATTGAGTGATTAACTCTTACACTCCAGAATGTAACATTCCATCATACACAATGATAACTATTTCTTTAATAAGGTAAAATGTAAAATTGTGGCTGCAGAGGTACACAACTCCATGTTCACAGTTAGTGCATGGAAATGATATAAAAAGCTCATAGATAACTGAGCCCTATACTACTTTAAATGAATTATAACAAATTATTTATTTATCTAACGGCATGTTTTATTTATAATAGTTATAAAGGAATCACCTGACACATGCACTGTGTGAATTTATAAAGCTGAGGAATAGTTTCACTTTCTAAACACAAGATAGAGTCTTTGAAAAGATAAGGATGAATGCACCTTATCCTTTTTTACCTAAATTGATATATATATAAGATTGGCCTATGTATATGAATTTAGATAAAAAAGATGATGGATTCATTCTTTTCAAAGATTCTAATATCTTAAACAAGCAAAACTCTCCATACAGTAGTGCCACTCAGTGCAGTCCAGAGTAATCAATGGATGCCAGAAGGCTTAAGCATAAACTCCCTATCTAGTGCCTATTCATCCAGTATCCCCAGACTAGTTTCTGGCTTTTGACCTTCATCAGTGAGGAGCCTTGGATATAAGAGCACTGCACCTAGATCTTAGGATCTAATGCAACCCTCCAGCAGCCATATTTTATTTCTATTTAACTACAAAATTTATGAGAATCAAATAGAAAACAATATTTTCACTCTAAGCTCATTAGCTTATAGTCATATGGGTCTGAACGCAGTTCAGTACCCATACATTTTAGTGTCTTTGGCTCTTCAACAACCCTACTGTATAGAGAGTTTTGCCTATTTAATAATAGTTATGAGCAAGCATAAGAAATATTGATTATGTGATGTTCAGTGGTTTAATACTAATAGGATAGTGGTGGCTATGGTTGTTAAAGAGCCAAAGACCACCAAAATGTATGGGTACTGAACTGAGTTCAGAACCATATGACTATATAAGCTAATGAGCTTAGATTGAAACTATTATTGTATTTTCAATTTGATTCTCATAGTTTTGTAGTTAAGTAGAGATAAAAGGTGGCTGCTGCAGGATTGCATTAGATCCAAAGATCTAGGTGCAGTGCTCTCAGACCCAGGGCTTCTCACTGATGAAGGCCAAAAGCCAGAAACTAGTCTGGGGAGATATTGGATAAATAGGCACTAGATAGGGATTTTATGCACAAGCCTTCTGGCATCCATTGATTATTCTGGCTTGCACTGATTGGCACTACTGTATGGAGAGTTTTGCCTGTTTAACAACAGTTATGAACAAGCATAAGAAATGGTGATCATGTGACGTTCAGTGGTTTAATTCTAATATCTTGTGCTTAGAAAGTGGTTAAAAAACAACAAAGAGGATATAGGAAAGATTGCTTGTTTGGAAATGGATATTTAATCTTTGACAAACCATTTTAACTTACAACATAGCAGGAGATATTCGTTTGGGCAGTTTATTGGTTATTCCTACTACCTGCCAACCTCGGTCATAATCTTAATTCAGTGTGAGTTTTACAAAATTTGATTACATCTATAATAACTTATTGTCTATTAATCAAAGTTTTTTCTAGAAAATTTCATTTATACATACATTTAAGATATTTATCATTATACTACTTAGATAAGCATAATAAAAAATTTAACTATTTTATGAAATCCCTTTCATAATTTGTCACGATAACATCTTATGTCGATGTTAAGTCCTTTTTTAAAAATCATTTTAATTATAACAATAGCATACATTGCTATAAAGCTTAATCAAATATGGTTCTACATATATTTTGTTACATTTTTCAAGATCATCATCATCAACCATTATCATTCCACTGCAGGATGAAGGTCTCTCCAAGTTCATTCTATCTACTCCGATCTTCAGCTTCTCTTCTCCACATCATCCCTGCACACTATCTCATCCATCCATCTCATATGTGTTCTCTTTCTGGGTCTTTTACAATCTCTTAGTACCTGGTTTAAGACTTCAATTGTCCATCTATTAACACTATCTCATCCATCCATCTCATATGTGTTCTCTTTCTGGGTCTTTTACAATATCTTAGTACCTGGTTTAAGACTTCAATTGTCCATCTATTAACACTATCTCATCCATCCATCTCATATGTGTTCTCTTTCTGGGTCTTTTACAATATCTTAGTACCTGGTTTAAGACTTCAATTGTCCATCTATTATCATCTTTTCTATCAATATGTCCAGCCCAACTTTACTTCAATCTTTTTTTCAATGAGGTCAGTAACACCTGTTTGTTCTCTTACCCATACATTGCGTTTTCGATCTCTTCTTGTTACTCCCAGCATGCATCTCTCCATACTTTTTTGAGTGGTCTGAAGTCTCTGTATTGCTCTTCTATTAAGTGTCCAAGTTTCAGATCCATAAATAAGAACTGGCAAAACACATTTGTTAAAAACCTTCCTTTTCAAACACATAGGCATATACCTTTTACTACCAAGTTGTTTCTACCAAAAGCACTCCAATCAAGTTTAATTCTATGTTTAATTTCATCTATTATGTTTCCATCTGTATTAATAATCTGTCTAAGGTATTTGTTACTGCTAATTTCTTCTAATTCATCATAATCAGCCTTTATTTTCATATTTTGAGCAAATCGACTAAACATTACTTTAGTCTTTTTAACGTTTATGTTTAGTCCTACTTTCATCTGATAACTCCTGCAACATTTCCTGCAGCTCTTATTTGCAAAAACAACTTCATCATCTGCAAAATCTAAATGACTTAAATAATCTCCATTGACTTTCACACCTTTAGTTTCCAATTTTAATCCACAAAATGCTTCTTGCAGCACTGCTGTAAAAAGTTTTGGAGATATGGAGTCACCTTGTCTTATGCCCATCTCAATGTTGACTTTCCCAGTATCATTATGTAATCTAATTGTTGCTGTTGCATTTTTATAAATATTCTTTAAAATATGACTATCCTGGATCTATACCTTGATGATCCAATGCTTTAATCATTGAAGAAATGTTTATAGAATCAAATGCCTTTTCATAGTCTACAAATCCAAAACATAATGGCAACTTATATTCATTTGTCCTTTCTATAACTTCTCTCAATACCTGGATATGATCTACTGCACTAAAACCACTTTTAATTCCAGCTTGTTCTCTTGATTGGTGGAAATCCAATGTTCTCTTAGACGAGTTGTAATTATCTTGGTAAAAATTTTGTATAAAACTGATAAAAGACTGATAGGTCTGTAATTTCTAATATCTTCTTTATCACTTTTAAACATTAATATTATTATTGCATTCTTCCAATCATCTGGTACATCTTTATCATTTAGACATATGGTATATAACTTTGCTAAAAAAAATTATATTTCTTCACCTGCTTCTTTTGTATATCAATTATAATTCCATCATTACCTGGAGCCTTTCCTTTCTTCATACATTTAATTGCATATCTGACTTCTTCATTTAAAATGCTGGGCAATTTGGAAGATGTAATAGATATAGGAGGTACTTGTTTTTTATTACTATATATAATTCTTGATAAAAATCTTCTACCCATTTCATGATGTCATCTTTCTTTTTAGTAATAATTCCATCTTTTTTTCTTATTGCTGATATAAATTTCCTACCAATACCAATATGTTGTTTTACATTCTTGAGACTTTTATTTTCTTCTACAGTTTTCCTTGCTAGTTCACAGTTATACTTTCTTATATCATTTTCAATTCTTTTCCGCACAATTTTACAAAATTCGAGATATTCAATCCTTTTTAATGCATCATTGTTGTATATCTTCATATTCCTTCTTTTCTTCATAAATTCTCTAGTCTCAGTAGAAATTTTATTGGTCAATTGCTGCTTTTGTCTACCAGCTATCTTTGTTGCAGTTTTTAAAAGTGTATCAGTTATTTTCATATTAATTTCATTCAAATCTGAATCATTACTAAATCCTTGAAGTAACTATTATCTCGCTAAATACAAACATAATTAAACAAGATGTAAGTTATTTTTTCATATTGAGTGAGTATGTATTACTAGAATTGAGTTTTATGTTTTTAAATATAAAAGAAATTACATGATCACCATTTCTTATGCTTACACAAGCTGTCTGTTTACATGAGGCTAAGCTCTCCATATAGTAGCACCAGCAGTGCAAGCCAAAGTTATCAATGGTTAGCAAGAAGGTTTGTGCATAAAATCTTTATCTAGTGCCTACTCATCTAATATCCCCAGACTAGTTTCTAGCTTGTGGCTTTCATCAGTGAGGAGCTTTGGCTCTGGGAGCACTGCTGGCTGGTTGCATTAGATCCTAAGATCTAGGTGCAGTGCTCTCAGATCGAAAGCTCCTCAGTGATGAAAGCCACAAGCTAGAAACTAATCTGGAGATATTGGATGAGCAGGCACTAGATAAGGATTTCGTGCACAAACCTTGCATCCATTGATTACTCAGGCTTGCACTGGTGGTACTACTGTATGGAGAGTTTGGTCTCTGTATAAAAGAAATTAGTTCTAATCCTCTGCATATATTTTTTTCAAATGTTTTGTCTAGTGAATAATGTGATTAAATAAATATTATTAATAGTTTCATCTAAGCAAAATATGCTGCTAAATGTAATATTATAATTGGAAATAACTATGCTATAATAAACTATCTATCACTGTATTCTAAAGCCATCTTATAATCAAAAATAATAAATAGATACCAGATAATAATGCTAAATTTTCTCTGGAGTGTTTTTTTTTTCTATTGGTTTTTGGCTGTGAGCATTGGATTGTATGAATAACCATCCTGCCCTTCTAATAGACTATCAGTAACCAATTCGGTATATTATAAAATGATATTGAAGAGATAAATGAGACAAAAAAAAAGTATTAATAAATTTCAATTTTGAAGCATTATATTAAATAAGTTTACACCTCATATATTGTATGAATGTACTTTCAGAACTAGTGACTACCTTATGGAGTTAGTTTTACAAAATGTTATTCTGCTTATTCATATTAAAATGGTTTACTCTTTTTTTTTTTTTAATTTCTTCAGAACTGTAGTCCTATCAAGCACAGTGTATCCCAGTGAAAAGAATACTTGTTACAGGTTCTCTTTCCAGGCTGCCTGAAGTGCCATCTCTAAATCAATACACATGTTATGTAGTAATGTAATTTAGCTATTGACAAAATTTTAAGATGCTAATGTCACAGTGTATACTTTGTTTTAAATTGGGCTAGACTACTGAAACATTTGAAATTATTTAAACTGCATATCACCGTGAAATCATGAATCACAAGAATGTTTTCAAGTAATTTGCAAGTTTTCATGGGGAGAGGGTATTGAAAATGTTCCACGAAGATATGAAACATATTGTCACAATTCATGTTTGAAATCTTAATCCAGATATGTTTTTAAAATTTTTGTGGTGAATGGGTAAACTATGTAGCTTTCTAAAACATGCCTTAATTAATAGATGACTCTGCAAGCAGCTTGGCGATAGAGTTAATTACCTTTCCATTGAAGGACCAGTATATTTGCCATACATATATATTTATGTTTTACACCCACTCATATAGAATGCAGAAAATGTATCAGTTGTATATATATATATGTGTGTGTGTGTGTGTATAGAATTCATGTGCATGCGATTGAAAATAAGTATTCATATGGTTACATGTGCAAGATATGTGTAATAAGTCTGTATTTAAATAGTTGATGAAAAATATAATTTTTGTATATGGATAAATAATTGTATATATTTTTACTGATTTACTACATATGTTTATTGATGTAAGTCATCATCATCAACCATTATCAATCCACTGCAGGATGAAGGTCTCTCCAAGTTTAATCCATCTTCTCCGATCTTTAGCTTCTCTTTTCCACAACACCCCTGCACATTTTCTTATTTCATCCATCCATCTCACATGTGGTCTCTTTCTGGGTCTTTTACAATCTCTTGGAATCCAATTTAAAATTTCAACTGTCCATCTATTATCATTTCTTCTAGCAATATGTCCAGCCCAACTCCATTTCAATCTTTTAATTTTTTCAATAAGGTTAGTAACACCTGTTTGTTGTCTTACCCATACATTGCGTTTTCGATCTCTTCTTGTTACTCCCAACATACATCTCTCCATACTCCTTTGAGTGGTCTGAAGTCTCTGTATTGCTCTTCTATTAAGTGTCCAAGTCTCAGATCCATAAGTAAGAACTGGTAAAACACATTTGTTAAAAACCATTCTTTTCAAACACATAGGCATATTTCCTTTTAGTATCAAGTTATTTCTACCAAAAGCACTCCAACCAAGTTTAATTCTATGATTAATTTCCTCCATTATGTTTCCATCTGTATTAATAATCTGACCTAGGTATTTGTAACTGTTAACTTCTTCTAATTCTTCATAATCAATCTTTATTTTCATATTTTGAGCAAATCGATTAAACATTATTTTAGTCTTTTTAACATTTATCTTTAGTCCTACTTTTCTACTTTCATCTGCTAACTCCTGCAACATTTCCTGCAGCTCTGAAGCATTTGCAAAAACAACTACATCATTTGAAAAATCTAAATGACTTAAATACTCTTCATTTACTTTCATTCCTTTAGTTTCCCATTTTAATCCACAAAATACTTCTTGCAGCACTGCTGTAAAATGTTTTGGAGATATGGAATCACCTTGCCTTACACCTTTCTCAATGTTGATTTTTCCAGTATCATTATGTAATCTAATTGTTGCTGTTGCATTTTTATAAATATTCTTTAAAATATGACAATATCCTGGATCTATACCTTGATGATCCAATGCTTTAATCACTGAAGAAATGTGTATAGAATCGAATGCCTTTTCATAATCTACAAATCCAAAACATAATGACACCTCATATTCATTTGTCCTTTCTATGACTTCTCTCAATACCTGGATATGATTTATTGTACTAAAACCACTTTTAAATACAGCTTGTTCTCTTGGTTGGTGGAAATCCAAAGTTCTCTGTAGACGAGTTGTAATTATCTTGGTAAAAATTTTATATAAAACTGATAAAAGGCTGATAGGTCTGTAATTTCTAATATCTTCTTTATCACCTTTTTTAAATATTAATATTATTACTGCATTCTTCCAATCTTCTGGTACATCTTTATCATTTAGACATTTGGTATATAACTTTGCTAAAATTGTTTCTATTTCTTCACCTCCTTCTTTTAATATATCAATTATAATTCCATCATTTCCTGGAGCCTTTCCTTTCTTCATACATTTAATTGCATGTCTCACTTCTTCATTTAAAATTCTGGGCAATTCGGAAGATGTAATAGATATAGGAGGTACTTGTTCTTTATTACTATATAATTTTTGATAAAAATCTTCTACCAATTTCATGATGTCATTTCTCTTTTTAGTAATAATTCTATCTTTTTTTCTTATTGCAGATATAAATTTCCTACCAATACCAAAATGTTGTTTAACATTCTTGAGACTTTTATTTTCTTCTACAGCTTTCCTTGCTATTTCACAGTTATACTTTCTTATATCATTTTCAACTCTTTTCCGTACCATTTTACAAAATTCGAGATATTCAATTCTTTTTAATACATCATTTTTGTATATCTTCATATTCCTTCTTTTCTTCATAAATTCTCTAGTCTCGGTAGAAATTTTATTAGTCAATTGCTGCTTTTTTCTACCAGCTATCTTTGTTGCAGTTTTTAAAAGTGTATCAGTTATTTTCATATTAATTTCATTCAAATCTGAATCATGTTCAAAATCTCCTAACACTTGAAACCTATTTGTAAGTTCTAATTTAAATTCATTAGAATGTTTCTGAAGATTAGGAATATCAACTGTAAATATTGTTTTTCTCAATAATTTTTGTCTCTCTAGTTTTACATTAACACGTAACTTACACCTTACTAATCGATGATCACTTCCTGTGTTAAATTATTGATGTAAGTACATGTGTATAAATATTAATATGACTGATGTGATACATTTGCTAATTAGTTTTGAAAAAAAAGATTGCTACACAGTAGAAACTGTATGGAAAAACAGTAGCAATAAAATGCATTATTAATTTAAAATTTCAAAAAAAAGTATATTATTTTATTATACATAAAAACAAAGTGAAAAGAGTGAATATTTAATGTGTAATTTGATAACAATAGAGAAAATCATGATTAGTTGTATCAATTTATTATGTGTAGATTTCCAAATAGGCACCAATTTCAGCCAGAAAACAGTGAATTAGTATCTGTATCATAAATAAAAAGCCATTTAAAATAATCTATTTGTACATTTATTGTATATATTTACTTCAATTTCTGGAATCTTTTTTTAATTTCATAAAATATTTTAAATATATCTATTTATCTATATGCCTATATATAATAATAATTGACAATTCTAAATTGGTAATTGCTTTTAGATCTTTCATAATGTCTTCAAACATTAATATATTGTATCGGGTCGAACCGCTGAAACCACCTACTTATACGTATATATAAGTTTTGGCCGGTTTCAAACTCCTTCATAATACATTTATAATCTTATAAAGGTTACGTGAATGAACTGGCACGTTCGAGCAAAATGGGAGATCTTATTGGTAGCTTTAACTATCAACAATGGCCCATCTCGGCTGCTAGATTCAAACCCCTACTATCCAAACACTTTATTTGTTTCGGAGTAAACTCCAGGTGCCAGCTATCTATTCAAAAGAATAAACAACGTCTTTGGTCAGTAGGCTCATAATCCAGCGCTCGAAACCATCCCATAAACTAGCCCAGTCTAATTTTAATCAGTAATAAATTATACAAAATTGGTGGTGGAAAGAATTAATAAAAGGTTGGTAAAAGGAATTGACCGACAAATAAAGTTTAAGTTTTAAAGACAATTTATTAACTAACATTAAATCATTTTAAACATTCTATAAATTTAATATAATACACACACATTTTAAATTAACATTTCTAGACTAGTTTAAATATTCTTGTAGATTTTAATAATAGAACACTAGTATTTATCTGATTTAACTAATAACACTGATATAATGATCACGCACATATTAACTCATATAGCATTCACAAATATAATAATAAAGCATTAATAGCATTTGAAACTTAAACACACATATCAATAGTTCATTTTATGTTGATAAGAGTTCATATAATTTGAATCTTGAATATTTACGAATTACAGCGGTGGCTACTACGTATAAATGATAATAAATAAAGGTTTACCTAGGATTTTGAATGTAGACATAGAATTTTGTTCTCTTTGGTTGCTGCCTTCAGTGAGGATATTTCCATTACAAATACTTCCAGCCGGCTGGGACGTTTCCTTGACGAGTTTCATTATTCTTCATGATTATTATTATTGGGGACAATTAGATACTGGCGGAGATTTTCTAAGATGTTATACTGACATTATTTCATGGGTAGATCTTGCTGTTTTCATCGGACCTCAGGGTGTGGAGAAAAACGTGCGTTCCCAAAATCTCAGCACTGCATCTTGTTTCTGAATACCATTAACTTAACTGATTGAAATTAACTGACTCAATTGATTTTTGAACTCAACTGAACTGTCTCAACTGATTGTCCGATAAAATATTCAGTATTTATACCAACAAAGTGTTTTCTTTTCGATATCCTCCGGCAAATATCTGTTGTCGAAATTCTTTAGCAATTAATCCTTTGACAACGTGTTAAAAATTTTTGGTTGATTATTTAATTACTAGTAGCTATTTCAAAATGTGTTGTTTTCATATCTTTAAGTAGTAGCGCACCGCTGTGTGTTTTTTTTTTAAATACATTTTTCATTTATTTATAATATTTAATACTGATACATTTTTTTTACATTCACACGCACATATATAATTTTACTCTACACATCAAAACTAGTTTTAAGATTATTTTTCTTCTTTAATTTAAATGAAGAGATTTATATATTTTTTTAAAGCTTTTAAATTGTTTTTCACCAATAATAATAAACTCTTTACTTCCTTTTTATAAAACCTCCAGTTTAACTTTAAGAAAACCCCCTTCCCACTTTAAATCAATGATTTTTCAACTTTTATTTCAAACTCTTTTGCGAAAGATTTTTTTGTTTTAATAATTTTTTTTACGACAAAATTATTTTAGATACATGTGCCAATTTGGCCTTGGCACATTATATATATATGGAAGAGGATAGATTTATAGATTTTTAGTAAAAGTTTGAAGATTTTTGTTAATTAATAATCTATATAAATTTTTAATTTGTTGATTATTGTTAAATAAGATTTTTTTTTCAGTCTTTCATTTTTTTTTACATTAATAAGTAATGCAGACAGATTGCCAAGATAAATATTTATTTTTAAATTTTTTTATTCATTTGTAATAGTTTTCACATTTTTTTGACTATTTAAATTAATTTTAGTAAAATGATATGGTAATACATCGTCTATTCATCCACACTGCTCGATGGCGCTGTTTCTATGCATAAAGCACAGAAATATGCTGTTTACAAGTCCGTTCATAGATCTTACGGCCTGTAAACTGTTCAAACACTAAAATGTTGAAGTTCAACCTTCATCCAACATCGCTAGCATGTGAACATTATTAGCGACGAGTTGCGACACTCTATAGACATTACTCTTGACTATTGTAGAGCATGATATGAAGGTTTCTGTAGTTGTAATGATGAAAAGTATATTAGAACGGATTTTTTTTTTTTTTGATTAAATGTATTGTAATTTATGTGAGTTAGTAAAAATTGTAACGAATTCTCAAATGCCCCTACTTTTATTCTCAGGGGTCACAATTCACTAAATGAGGAGTGTAAATCACGATTCGGCAAAGTTCACGATCAAGTCACGCACTTTCCGATACTTTTTCGAGATTAAAACAGTTAAATGGCAGACGACCATTCGGCGTTGAAGTTTTTAGATTTACCTGCTACAGAATCAGATGCAGTGGCCTTCCTTCAACCAAAAAAATATTTTGCCCACCCAGAAAAACCGTCTCACTCGCATCAATGTCACTGAAGGTATTCCATTCGGTCATGGAATGTGATTTGAGGGCTGCCAAATATTTATTATTGGAACCAGGATGAGCTTACAGTGAAGCATATTGGAGCTGAGTTGGAAATGTGTCTATGATAATAGCTCTTAGAGAGCTCTGTTGAGAAAACCTTGTTTAAAAGTAAAAAAGCAATTTCTATGTATTTGTTTATGAATAAAAACATGGTAAATGACAACAACAAAAAAAATGTTTCTTAAAAAAAAAAAAGACCGGAAAAAAGAAATGTTTGTTTTAAAAAAAAAAAACACAGAATGTTTTAAAAAGCCAAAAAAAAAAAAATTATTTATTTTTAATAAATATACATAAAACAAAAAAAAAAAAATCAAACAAATCCAAAAATTAAAAACATAAATCAACAAAATAAAAACAGCCCGGAAACGTTATATCTATTTGTTTTTCACTAGCAACAGCGCCATTGGGCGGTGTAGATGATTAGACATTGTATTACCAATGAGGTAATACATTACCAATGATATATTCAGAATTGATTCTAAAAACTGTCCTAGCAAGTTGTATGTTTAGGAAGTAGTTTTTAGTATTCTTATAAATGGTGATATATCATTTTATATATGAGATGTACTCTTTAATTTTTTCTAGAAAATTAAATATAAACTAGCTTTTTTCTTAATATCTAAACAATTGAGTTGTAAAATGTTATGACGTTTGTTATTATTTGACTGCAATACTCAATACCAAGTAATTGTTTTCCAACTTATCATTTAACTTGATAAAACATAAATTTAGAATTTAGAAAAATATTTTTATTTTAAATATATGAAAAATTAAAAAGAAAGAGGAAGTATGGAGATTATTAAACTAATGATACTTCAGTAGAAGTTAAATCAATATAAAACTATGAATATTTTAAATACAAATTATAATTTATTTTAGATATATTTATTGATATTTGATAGTTTGTGAAAAAAAATTGGTTTTCATTTTAATTATTATTTTTATTGCAATGTGTAGGAAATTTATATATATATATGACTGTATGTTACTTATTTATTTAGGTATTCCAACTTTTGCGTATGGCATAGGAGCATATTTTTTAATTCGCTATCATGAGGACATACAAACATCACAAGGAGTTGTTCGTATATATTTTTTAATGAAAGAAGATGGAGCTCCATACTGAGACTAATTTCATAAACAACTGAATATTTTGTAAGCAAATAATAAAAATAATTATGACTTCAAGTGAATATCATCTTAGTTGGATATCCTACATTATTATATTAGTTCTAGTGATATTTTTTTTGTGGATTTTTATTAAGATATTGCGATGTTTGTTGTACTGCCTTTTTAGATGTTTGTTGATTCCTGTTTCTTTTGTTCATAATCTTTGCAAGTCAGTTACTCATGACTAAAACTTTGTGTTCAGTTCATTTCATTTGCATCGGATGAGTGGGAGTTAATTCTACCTCTTGTTTTATTTAATTTTATTTATATATACATAGTAGAATTGATATTATTTTTGTTAATTTTATATCAAATTATTAGAGATTTATATTTGCATTTATGTTAACAAATATTTATATCTTCCTTATTGTGTTGGAAAGTAGATGCAGTGCATCAAAAATAGTATATATTTTTTTCTCACAGTTGGACAGTTTTAAATTGGCAACTGCTTTTATCATCAAACCATTTTAGAATTTAAATTTGTCATGTTTTTTTTTTTAATATTAATATATATATATATGTTGAGAGATTAAGTTTCGTAGATTTTTAGTAAGAAATATTATTTTATGAATTTTGTTAAATTATATATAATTTTAAAATTGTTGATTATTTAAGGGTTGTTTTGTTTGTTTTTTTATTTGTAAATCCTACTTATTTATATTGATTTTTTTAAAATTTTAACTAAAATGATGCATGTAGAATTGATTCTAAAAACTTTCTGAGAGATGTGTGTGTTAAAGAGTCAAAAATATTGGTTAGCAATTGATTTTTTTAGTATTGTAAATAATGATACACATTTTTGATGCGATTGGATACTTTCTTTACAATGCTACCGTCCAGTCTATCTCTATACATATTAAGGAGGAGTATCCATTGTAGTCTAAGGTCTTTTATTTATGAAAATATGTTTGCATGCTTATTTTCTGGTCCAGATTTATATCACATATGTATTAGCATTATCAGTAATTATGTTAAATGTTTAGAAATTTCACAAATTCATATGACTTTTAATTAAAGCATGGCTTAAATGTGTGCACTGAATTTGACATTTATTAAAATTTAACTTTTAATAGGAATTAAAAAAGCATACTATTTAGAAATATTTGCAATATTCTTAAAAGTATTTAAATACTATGTAATCTACTTTTTTATAGTACATTGTTAATATTGACAACTTACTTGATTATGTAAGTTATAAAGGAACAATGTTTTATAAAATTTTTATATAAATGTATAAATCAAAAAATGAAAATATGGCCAGACTTTTTTCCCTCAAACAATTAAATTTGTAAATCAATAAACGTCACATGATCATAAATATAGAGTTGTTTTTTTTTTTATTTCAAGTGTCGTAGCATCGGCCGGGACGCGAACCCGCAACCCGGGTAACTGCCTGCAAGTGCAAGGCAATCGCGCTGACCTAAATATAGAATTTTGTCTGTTTTAATTAAATTTATAGTATTATATTAATAATAAGATGGAAAATTAGCAATATTATCATTTTTGTTTGCCTACAATGCCGAATGAGAATAAGTTCTTTAAAAGTAGCAAAATTACTTTCCAACTTATCATTTAACATGATAAAAATGTAGAGAAATACTTTTGTTTTAAATATTTAAATCTTAGTTGTAACAATATAAAATCACGACTATTTTGAACCTAGGTAAATTTATAATTTATTTTAGATATGTTCAGTATGTATTGATATTTTAATAATATGTAGGGGGGGGGGATACCCTATTATTACAGATGTTGGTGAGATGAAATGCCATTATTAAATCTTATTAAATGATCCTTTTAATGAGTGAAGCTTATATACTTATAAGTATGGAATTATTTTTCTAATAATTGTATATAAAATTTAAGATCTGATTGTATATTTTTCGATATGGAGGAAAGTAATCTTTAAATATATTTGACTATGCTCATATACATATATTTATATGTTGTGCTGTAGAAATCTTTCGGATCGGCTCGCACTAAATCTGACACATTGAAACTATCCACCAATATTAAATATTGTCAAGTGAGCTAGAAGTTTAAAACACTTAAATCTTCTCAAGTGTTTTTATCCTTTAGCTCATTTGACAATTTTTTGCTCAAAATATTTATATATAATGAGAAAGATGGTGAGCTGATGGTTTTTACACTGATAATTAGTTATAATATGATACATTTTTAACTACAAAGACTGCTACCAGATCTGAGATTTTATTCCTTCCTTATGATTTTTTTTTCTAATTTTTTTATATGAAGCTTCCCCTCCCCAGTCATGATTAATAATTTGCTTTATAAGTAATTCTATATTTTTATTTCCAAAATATACCTTTATCATTGGATTATTTTAGAAATGTTGGAATATATTACATTTGTGTATTTTATATAACAAAACTAACATTATTTTAATTAGACATTAAAATTTTTCATTATTTTTTTTAAATATTCTAAGTATTGAGCTTCTTGTGACCTCCAAAATGAAGCATCATTCAGTTTTTTATACATTATGATAAAATCCAATAAATAGTATTTACTATAATGATATTATGAGGTGGCTATATTTCAAATTATTTAATAATAAATGCTATGATTTTTCTCAGTTAATTTATTTTTTTCCCTTTAATAATAGAATATTTTTCAATCCAGAGAGTGCAAATATTTTCAAAAAGTAATCATGTTTTATAAACAAAAACAAATCATATAAAAATTCTTCAGACATAGAATTCATCCATTACTACAGGAATCCGACTTGTCGGCTTTAATATTCTATTACCTTTCAGGTTGATTTTTTTTCTTTTTTTTTTGTTTATTTGTATGATTATTTCTCATTTTCCCATTATAATGTTTCTTATAATATATCAAATTTTTCAGTTTATATTATTTGAATTTGTTTTTATTATGTTACTGATCATTAGAAGTAAGTCAATAACTTAAAATAAACTTTCTGTATTAAGCCAGAAATCGGCAATATAAGTTGGTTGTTGTTCATTTTTTATCATATGTTTAATAGACTTTATTCTAAAGTAGAAGAGAAATTAATAAACTATATATGTTAAAGTTATTTATGTGAAGGAAAATTAAGTAACTATATGGTGGATTATTATAGCCAGATAATAATATTTGATAATTG
This sequence comes from Epiperipatus broadwayi, assembly GCA_028023455.1. NCBI lineage: Eukaryota > Metazoa > Onychophora > Udeonychophora > Euonychophora > Peripatidae > Epiperipatus > Epiperipatus broadwayi. Next base: position 929,898 of record JAQFVV010000063.1, read on the forward strand.
CCATTGATGGTTTGCTATTCCTGCCTATTATAGTGATCAGTTTAAGAAGCTGTATTTATATTATCACAAATTCTTAACTAAATAATTTTCTATGTTAGCTTAACTTGCTACTACATTTTCATTAACAAATGAATTTGAAGATGCAGATTCGCAATGTTTTTAGCCATAATTCATTTAAAAACAAAAATAAATAAATAAATAAAATCACAATCAAAAATATGTATTCCCATACTCCTTTTTATTGTGATTGAAAATTATAAATCTCTTGCTGAAGTGTAAAAAAAGACAACTTTTCTAGCAATATCTAGATTCATATTTTATTTTTACAATATTAATATTAATGGAAATATTAATGCTATAAATAGAAAAGACGCTTTGATATATCGAAGAAATGGTCCACGTAACACGTGCTAATTTAAATATCTTTGTATATATTTTATTATGTATTTTTAAGAAAGCTATGATTATGAGGCATGGATCCTCAAAAACGTTTAGCTTATTTTTATTATATTTATTTATAACTTCTCTTTTTTAACTTCACTTTTAAGTTTTTGTGTTTATTTATATATAACGGGAAGTAATCTATTTTATACAATTGAAGAAAAAAATAATTTAAGATTTTACAATTGCTATTTAACTCTTATAAATCCAAGAACCCAATTAGTCGAAACTAAATTTGTTTCATTGATCATCATTAAAATAAATTAAGCAGGTGTGTTTGCGATGGCAGAATGCTGTACCTTTCTCAAGGGTGTGTGTGTGGAGGGGGGATGCAACAGTAGAGTGACATATTCAAAAGTCAAATTTTTAACAATGCAAAAATTAAAAATTTGTGCACAAAAATAATAAACACATTACGATACTAAATAAAAACAGGCAGTTGTGACTTTTTAATACAGCATTCTGCCATCACAAACATGGCAGCAGGTCTAATACGTAAGTATCATCAAGAAAATTGACCTGTTATTACAGTTTAACTAATGTGAAAATTTTATTGAAGTCAGTTAAAGCAAAGAGTGGTACGTTCGGATCAGTAGCAGCAGATAAAGCCCTTACAATTGAAATATGATTATTTTTAGATAGTGAATATTTTTCTTGTAAAATTTTATATAAATGCACCAAATTTTTTGTATAATATCTCATTTAATATTTTAAAATGTGCATTTGATATTAGAGATCACTGGTTTGTAAACAATAAATGAAGATCATTCTGACAATGAAATTGATAAACATTATTCTAATATCTTAGTCTCTTGTTTTTTTCTATAATATAGGGTAAAGATTTTAGATATTAAAAAAATGTAAAATAAGTATTACCATATTTATATATGTTTCTTGCTGACATTAGATGTAATTTGCCATTGTTGACCTTTTTTTTAACAATTTAATTAATATTTCATATTTAAAACTATATTATCAACTTTAATGAACTCCTCTGATTACAGATGCATCTTTTAATTTAAAAAAAAACAACAGAAATTTTTTATATTGAGATTGTTTCTTAGATTAAGAATATTGCTAACTTTTGACTTGTTCTATAAATTAAACTTACTTATATATATATTGTTTAAATATTAAATATGTGGAAATTTTTGTTATTTTTATTTTCAGAGATCATTGTCCATACTAAAATAAAAATAATAGAAATTTCCACATATTTAAAAATATTTAAACAATTACATCTATTAAAAAATTATTAAAATTATAACATTCCATTGTGATGGAAGAGTTTATTGTACAATAGGGAAACTAGGAAAAATAATGAGCTTTGTTTCCTTAAACATGTATATATTTACTATAACAGCTTTGTCTCTATATAAGAACTACAGTTTTATTTAGATGAGGAATCCCCTTTTGAATGCAAAAAGTATATTTACAGTATACAATTTTCATTGCTCACTGTCTATTATCATCAGAATGCAATTTTTCTAAAATAAAAATTTCACATATCTAAAAATATTTAAACATATCTGTTAAAAAATTATTAAAATGTTTGTATATAAGTAGATAGAACAGCATTTTCAGGTTTATCTAACCATATTTTAGAGAAGACCAGTGCAAAAAGCTAATTGCCAGGTGATGAGAATAGAGTCAAATTTCCATCTTTGTTTTTAGCTTCTAGTTAAAAATAGCTGCATGTCCATTAACTTACTAATATTGGATAGTTATATGGTTTATTATGAAACAGCTTCATAAAAGAAAAATCCTAATCCTGAATGGAATCTGAAGTAATCTGTGTAAGACAAAGGCAGGTTGCAACTTTACACTTCAAGAGTTTTAATTCATATTTCAATTATAAAGCATTTAAAAATTATGTGCCTTAAGAAATATTTTTTAATTATTAATATATTTTGATTCTTTATAGTACAAGATAATTTACAAATTAAATTATATATGGATATTTTGACAATCTACAATATATTTAGCAGCTTTAAAAATTCTTGAAACTAGCAAATACATCTGTCCAGTTTTATTAGGATATAAATTTTTGTGTTTATTCCATACATTTTACAAAAATCTTTGTTAACTCAATTCATAAATAGATTAGTATTAAATCAACATTGATATTGATTATAATCTATCAAGTTAAGTAACATTTTTTTTCTTTTATCAGTGCATGAGCACTAACATAAATTACTAATACATATATTTAGTTGAAGTTATTTTTTCTGAGATTCACTTGTTTAAAAAACATAGTAATAAGTTGACACTAGTATCGTTTTTAGTAAGTATTGGAAAATTGCACAAAACGAAAAAAGAATTTGATCATTTATTTAATTAAATTGCTCTTAAAGAAAAAGATCTTTCTGTAAATTTGAATTCTCTTTGTGAATTTTTTTTTTTTTGATTTTGAAAACTAATTTCATATTATTCTTTAGTAATATGCATTTTAAAAAATAATTATAGATATAATATAGTATGTTAAGTTACTAAGGTGAGTTTATAAATAATTAGCAACATTCAGCAAAATATAAACTATCCTGCTGATTAATAATAGAAATATTCATACATTATAATTCTAATACTTGAATAAAACAAATATTATTTTTTGTAATGCAAACTTTTTAATTCTGATAGCATAAATGAATATGAATATTTAAAAAAATGGAAATATTTTGTTTGTAATAATATTTAAGTAAATTTGTTAATGCAATGAGATTGTATATCCATAGTATTTCATTCAAAGGCTTTGCCAAGAAATGCAAATCTGTAATAGAATGAGATGTTATATATATTAAAAACATACATATACACCTATACCCTGCTTAACACATGTTCTTTATGTGAACATTCACAATAGCGATCATTATCAATTGGTACCACTATTTTGATTAACAATTATGCACTATAATGACAAAAAAATTTTTGGTGGCCATTTTGTAATTCTGATGATGTCATAGAATAGTTATTAATGCTACGCCATCCAAAAGCAAAATAACCACTTTTATACTAAAACTGTATAGTACAGAGTTTATTCATAATACACAATTAATGCTATATACAATATTTTGATTATAAACTTAAAATACAATTAATGAATGTACATCACATAATTTTCTTTAATTTTCATCCAGTGTCTTTGGAAGACAATTTGTTCGTCATTAATAATATATCCAAAATAAAGATTTTCTTTGTTAATGATTATAAAATTCCCCCCAAAAGTGTTTCATTCACTATAATAAATCATCTAAATCATATTTTAATGGCACACAACAGCCAAACACATTTAACACCATACTAAATTTAAAAATGTGTACATTAGTTTAAAAAATTGTATATTGTATTTATTCAATTTTGTAAATTAAATTTTTTATTAATAGTAATTTGCTTGCAGCAAAACTAACGATACATTGTAATTTAGTTATCGTAATTATTATTTTGGGAAAAAAATAATTTCATAATATTTATGATCAAAAATTACTAAATCTAAATTAAAAATACCATCTATTTGCTAGATTTTAAAGCATGTATAAAAATGTAGAACTGAAAAAAAAAAAAAAATTTTTATTCAGCATAAAACTTAAATGTATTTTTGGTTTTAATAAATGTATGCAAAATTGCATACAAATAAATAGAAACAGATGCATACCTTTAATATTTATATAGTTTGACTGCACTAATTAAAAAAATTTTAAGTTATTTTAAAGAGGGTGTGTACAACATTTAATAAAATATGACTTCTCATAGCAAAACAAAATGCAATAGCTAGCATATTTGTATATAAAATGATCTTTATTTAGATCTGCATAGTCCGTAGAGTAAAAAAACGCTTAAATATTGATTACAATATATGTGTTAGGTACTTTTTTTTCTTTTTTGTATCAGAATATTTTTTTTAAAATAACTGATTAAGTTTTAATAATTTACAGTATGCTAATTTTATTACTCTTAATCTAATGATAAATAATGAATCTTTATGGTCAATTAAATAAGTTGTTATTAAACTTTTTTTTAAATTCCAAATGATTTCATATAAGTAATATAATATAGTAGTACAAATTTGAGAAAAATAAAACCTCAGTATGTATTTTTTTTCAACATATTGAGAAACAGTTGCACAGACGAACACAAAAAGTTATTAACAGCTAATTTACTTTCACTTTCTCATCCATTTTACTGTACTTTTGGAAAGTTAAAAGACACTTTTTTTAGTGATTCTGTTTAAAAGTTACATTTTCAAATAGAATCACGATTGCAACTAATATGACTATGAAAAAATTAAGAAAATATCCAAGATTAGAAAAGAGGAAACAGAAATTGTGATATATGTTCTTCTATGGGTTATCCACATTTATCATTACCACTATTTTTAAAAATTAAGACAAATTAGAACAAAATGTTCAAAGCTTTCAAACTTTCCAAAATCATTAAATCATAGCATCCCATATTAAAAAAAAATCCAAGAAACATATCAATCATCCATTCTAAATTTTTTCTCTACAGATCCTCAGCTATTATCTGATGCAATTGTTCAAAAAAATTAAAATCAAAAGATTTAGAAGGTAACAATGGATTTTAGAATTAATATAATTCAGAAAATTAGATAATTATGATTGATGAATGGATCACCGGAAAAAATAACTTTAACATGCCTTTTTTTACATAAATTTAAGTGCATACTTGCATAATACATATAGCACAGTTTATACAAGCATATAATGTATATTAAAGGAGTCTTTTAATTTATATATATATATATTAGATTAAATTGTATTTTCATAGCTTATAATGTAATTTTTAGTTGGAATAACCACCAGCCAAATTTTTTCCCATGGAAAAAGTTCTTTATGTGATATTCTTGCTTAGTGATGAGTTTTGGGGATCAGTTACCTTCGCTAAATGGGGTAAAGGTGTATATACAATAGAAACAATGCTCAACACTGAAATCTATATAAAACGTTTGAAATGCCCCATAACTATTTTTTCAGCCACACTCCTCTTAAATAAAGAAAAGCTTGGAATTTTGCAGCCCATTGAAAAGAAAGGGAATCCTTTTCAATGGACTGAAATCCTTTTCGATAGGCTGCAAAACATATGCTTTTCTTTATATGAATGAGTATAGCTGAAAGAATATAGTTGTGGGGTGTTTCAAATATATATATACAAATATTGTAATCTGATTGTCAGATGACTATTGCCTCTATATGAAATCATGTGCTGATATGCCATTTTTATATAGTGATGAATTAAACATAAATGGAATAAAGATCTGATAACTTTTGAAGCTAACATGTATAAATAGCTACATATTGGTGTATTATTTTTTATGTAATGTTTAAATATCCACGATATTAATATTTCTCCAATTAGAATCACTAATTATTTTTACTAGTCTGTTGTTTAATCATAGTTTAATTTACCAATTTTATGTAATAATGATTATGGTAAGATATTTTCTATGGACCAATATAAGTCATTATTGTTAATACTAATCACTGCAGCCCTGGCTACCAAATCTATGCATGAATGATTCATTCATGTAATCGTGAGGTAATATATATATATTGTAACCTTTTGATTGGTTATCCATGGGAAGAATAGCATATAAATATGTAAATTATGGTTCAAAAATTTTAAATTTAGATAATAGTAATGCCCTAAAGTTGGCTGTAACATTAATAAATGACTTATTACATAAACATTAAAGAGAGACATTGGGAGAGATTTAATAATCATTGTTAATTATAAATAATTTATATTATAATCTATATAATTTTTAATACAATATTTGTCCATTTAAATAAATGTCATTACTTATCAGTTTGACTTAAATTTATTTTTAATGCAATGTTCCTTTAAAAGCTAAAGATAATAAAATTGTAGTCAATGAAAGAAGGAACAATTATCTACCACAAAATAATTTATTTGAAAATTATCATAAATCATTTATTAAAAAGATAGTTAGAATCTAAAACTTTGGTTTTCAAGTAATGATTTAAATTAATTTCATTTGTAAAATATTTATTTTAATATTTTAAAAGAGAAACAGAAAAATCTTTAAGTTAAAAAGTTATAAAAGTTGGTTTGGGAAATTGACCAATGAGAAGTCAAGTAAATAGGTTGCTGACATCAATTATCCCAGGGATTTTTAAGAAGACTAAAAAGACAGCAATCTGGAAGAAAGATTCAAGAAACTTAAAAAGCAGATAGCTGTTTTAATATTTTTCTCATAAAATATAAAAGTTTAAATATTCCAAGTTTAACAAGTCAAAAAAATCTTATTTAAAAGCAGTCTAAATGTATAAGATTTTAAAAGTAATTATTAATACCATGGAGTGAGTAAATTAATCTTCATTATGACCTGGTTGCCAATTCTGATCGTCTATTTCTAGCCAAGAAAATATACAAGAAGTTTGAAAAATCCAAGCTGTTGATTTTAATTTAGCCTATGATAACCATGAAAAAGGTTCACAGAGAAACTTGACTGCACCCATGTGAGAAAACATTCATTTATCTTTGTTAAATTAAGTGTTTTTATTAATCATAGATTGAATGTGAAAAACCGATTAAAAATTCCTGGAAATAAATATTTAAAGCTGATAGAAATATTTTATAGAACATTAAAAATAATTAATTAGTCATGAGTGATGAATGCAAGAAAAGCTAATCTTTGTTTGAATTAAACAGTGGAGACATAAGAAGTAACTTATAAAATTTTAAAGAAAATGTTTAGTCTATACTTAAGAGGAAAAAAGATAAAAATTGAATCAATATTTCTTATGTTTGAATATGAAGTGAACTTCACATAAGAAAAGAACAGTAAAATTGGAATGATAATCTAAAAAGTATACTTTTAAATAGTAAATGATAATCACAGAGATAACACACCACAATGCATAAAGTTAAATGAGTTTATTAAGATGTATTTAATATTAGAAGAGTAATAAATCACAGGAAAGGGGATGAAATATGTGAAGAAACCTATTGATGAATTAGTTAAAATGTATTTAAAAGTTTTGCAACATAGAAAAAGAAAAAAAAATGCGCATATAACTTTAAACTAGAAAGGAAGGATGCATCCAATTTAAAATTTTGTCCAGTTAGTGTGCTTGTTTATTTAATATGTTGCATAAACATACATGTATTCTAGTAGATAGGAGAAGCACCTAAAGTCGTGAAGGGAGAATATCTACAGAGTGACCATGGTAAAAATGGAAATTGATGTTTGAAATGGGTTTTTAAAAAATAATAATGATTTTAATTTTAAATTTATTACTAATATTTTTCTTGTTTAAAATGAAATACAAACACAAGGTATTTGTCATAGTGACAATTTATAGAATTTATATGTTTGCAATTTGGTATATAATGTTAAAGGTATGCTTAAATATAGGAAGAGAGTAATCATGGGTTAAAATGTGAATGTGGGGAACATAATGTTAACTGTATATTTTGACCCGTATATACTTTAAGAAATTAAGTGTAATAGGATTGTCTAAAAAGAATCATAAACTTATTATAAAATGTAATGTATTTAAGAGCAAGAAAGAGTGAATATTAATACAAGACAGTATCATGATCTCATTTGCTATAAAGAAATATATATATCCTATTGATAATAATAATTGAAATAGATTATTTGTTGTGTAACATGATCATAAATATGGATAGAAAATTATCGCATGGAGAAGATTATATTAAGCTGTTAGTCTAGAATTAGTAGAGTAATAGATGCCAAATACACAATCAAGGAAAATGAGTTAAAATTCCAGGATAGGATAAAATATCCTTAAGAACTGAGGAATAGTTAAGTGGGAGTAATCTGTGTGATATCCATATATTTATTGGAAAGAGATGGGAAGGCTTCATACAAAGAAATGAGGATAGTATAAACTGTAAGTGCTCAGAGAAGAAGCCAGGGTAAAATGGGGGTAGAATCATTAAGAAAATGACTGCCTGCCAAAATATGACACCTCATATTTAAAAGAAAACTCCATCCTTTTTATTAGGATATATTATTGAATATAGTATTTAATAAAATCAGTTTCTCATCAATAAAGTTGTAGGTAAATAATAATATGGGAGGCATCAAAGGTAGATGAAATATATAAAGGATTTTATAATTTCTTCCTAAATCTTAATAGATTTACTTGAAGATAAAACCATGTAAGAACAAATATTTTGTTTGAATAGTAATTTGAATAAATTACTAAATGAGTAAAAATAACTGAGATCAAAGAACACTATAGAATATAAGTGATAGAGAGAATGGAGGCATAATGAATGGTATGATATGGAAAGATTTCTTAGCTTAGTATTCATTTTAATTACATCATAATTTTATATATATATATATGTACGACATCAATAATAACTTTGTTAATAAGATGAAAGTGTAATATTTTAGACCAAATTTTAAATATAAAATATAATTTAACTATTACATGATTATCAATATATTGGGAGTTACAAAGTATCAGGTAATATGGGAAAACGATTGTGAAAATCCCAGATAACTCATGAATGATGCAAATATATCAGATTATGAAAGCATACATCATAAAATGATAAATTTATAATTTCAAAAGAACTAAGACAAACTAAGGGAAGGGTTAATTGTATATAATAATCATGAAGTTTATTTGTAAAGAATGTAAATAATTTGTTATCAACATATAAACATGCTTTTTTTTTTTTTTATTGTTAATGAAGTATTTAACCTAATGTTCATATGTATTTGTTGTTTATTGGTATTATTGTAAATAAACCATTTTGATTTAATCTTTGTAGTATTCATTTCATTGGGTCTGAGAGTCATTTCCATCACAAAGTCATATCAATAAAGCATATTATCTACATAAAATTATACTTACCAAATTATGATTACATGCATCATTTGAGAAGCTATGATTGAGAGTTTATAATTAATACATTAACTCTCAATTGCTTTTAAATGACAGCTATATTAAAAAGAAAGCTTACGGTACTTCACATTTAATGGGATTTGAAAGAATCTTGAAGAGCCATATGTCAAATATTATTAAGTATTACAAAATGAAGAGCATATAATAGACATCGGTAGTATATTTGAGAGTCACATTCTAATTTCGTAAGTTAAGTGGAAATATATGTTATATCACAAATTTTAAAATATTTTATTATTTCAGAGTACAAGTTACTAACCAAATATATTTTAAGGTTTGTAATTCTGAAGGAGTTAATTACAGTGGGTGAATGCTAACTAATTAAGATATGTATTTCATTGAATTAGACTTGGTAAATAATAATGGTGAGATGAAGTTTTGATTATAAGAAAATAAGTATTCTAGAGTAATTGTTGTTAACATAAGAATGAGAATAAATCTTAGGAAATGTAGATTAAATTCTTTAAGGGAAGGTAATGAGTGCTAATTTCCATGTATTATGATTAGATTGTTTCCAATAGGAGGTTAGTGAAGGTTTGTAATAGTGATTTTATTAAATTGTTGGATCACAGTAAAATCCCTCTTGTGATTCAATTATTTAATTATCAATTTGTTATATTGGATTTTAGAATAGAATACTTATGATACCTGAGATAGCCATAGGATAGCATCAATTATTTTAAGTAATGGAATTTTATTAATGGTCTTATTTTGAAATTCTTAAATCATAGAAGAGTAGTTTAAATCATTATTTAAATATTATGTTAGTGATTGTTTGTTGTGGACATTTTCCTAATGATTATAACAGGATGGTAGTATGAGAATTTTCACAATAGCAATGCCATTGTGGAGTGCAATTTATACACTTCTCAATGTTAAAACTGCTGTCTTGTAATCGTCCCTAAAGTCTATCTTATGTTTTAATATTTATCAAGTTTCAAGCCCCATAAAGAATCTTATACTTTATTATTGTTATACTCGATGGTTTACTGTTGAGCTAGTATAGTAGAGGGTAAATAGAGAAGGTAGAGAGGCGTGTTGGAAGAACAACTGGAAGAGAAGATTACAATATATAATTCAACCATTATTGATCCACTGCACAATCATCTAAGTTCACTTTACTCACCAGCAACTTCCTTATTTTATCCATCCATCTCACGTCTCTAGATCTTTTACAATCTCTTGGAATCCAGTTTAAAATTTCAACTGTCCATCTATTATCATCTCTTCTAGCAATATGTCCAGACCAATTCCACTTCTTTCATAATTCTTTCAATGATGTCAGTAATAGCATTTGTTTTCTCACCCATATCTTTCGCATCTCTCCATACTTCTTTGATTGGTTTGAAATCTCTATATAGCTCTTTTGTTATGTCCAAATCTCACATCCATAAACACATTTATTAAAAAACTTTTCAAATACATTAAATTCTATATTCACACATAAAGGTTATTTCATAAAACCAGCTTGCTTTATATTTATGAAAAAAAATTGATTATTTTCCAATTGGCATCACTAGAAGTCCAATCACTAATCCTTATATAATTATGTACTTTTTATTATTTTATCACTTTTTATAGACAATATTCAGAGCTAAAAAAATATTTATGTACATATCTTTGGAAAATCCTGAAAAAAAAAAAAAATTTAAAATATATAAAAATGTTTAAATGAAGAAGAAAATATAACATGATCTTGAGTTATTTAACTTTTTCTTTTAAAATTTTCTATAAATTTATATCCAAATTATATGTTGTGATTTTCTAAAAAAAAAAATAATGTGAGTGTAGAAAAAGAATTATACATTAGCAAATTTATTGACAAAGTTAAAATATATTGCTTTTTAATAACTTACCAAGATAGCAACTTGCTTTTTTTTGGAGAAGTCCATTATTGTATACCTATTACGTGTATAGAATTATATATGTATGTCTCTCCTTTACGATACGTCATCTATTTACTTGAACACAAAGGGCTTATTATATACACGTTAAATTGGCCCACATTATTTGTATATAACAAAATGTCAGTACTCTAATATATCCTCCGACTTCTAATTTGAAATTAAAATGTGAGAGGCAATCGAGCATTTTATATAAAAATCTATATATGCACACCTTTTTTTTTTTTAAATCAGCATCTTAATGAGTTATTTTTATACTAATAATTTATTTTATATTTCTTCATTTTAATATTACCAATATTTATAATACTAACTTGTCCCAAAACTTTTTAGTATAATCACAGGAAAAAATTTAAAAACAACTACACTAATATCTCATATAAGGACACTCGTTATGAAGTCCAAAACTGAAACCCCTTACAAGTTTATGCATTTTAATATAAACAATAATGTCTTAAAAAAAGATAAAGCTTAATAAAAATTATTTTACAAAACAATTAAGCTGGTTCATTATGAAACGCACTTGCGTGTATATTGCGCTTCTTTCTAAAAATCCAGAAAATCCTTTTGTCTGCGCCGCTACTCTCTAGTATTCTTATGCGTGTTACTTGGAATTTAGATTGGTAGCTTCCCATCCCGATTCTCCGTTGTAATATTGTAATTGAAAAAATAAGTTACGTCAATGGAATTAGCTTTGCAATTGTTTGTGGTTTCTTGTATTTATGAAGGTAACTTCTACTACGAGTTTAATTTATATTTAGGTATATCATACATAGAGCAACTTCACTATTTTCTCATTTTGAAGGTGAAAACCCAAAATATGTAATACATATTTAAACGATTTAAATATAATAAAAGTAGGAAAACAGTTCATAAAATTAGCAATAAAGTTCTCAAACAAATGATTAACAATAAAATAATATGCATCTGTAAAAAATATAAAAATAGCTGAATCATAATTTTATTAGATAGAGACTAATAAAATTATTTTAACCCAGGGCTCACAAATTTCCAAAAATTTAACCTCTTATTCTATATCTAATAAATCATAGTAGGTAATAACATTTTTTTATTAAAAGTAAATAAACATCACATGACCACCTCCTCTTATGCTTGTGTATAACTGTTGTTAAAACAGGCAAAACTCACTATACATATTGTCACACACAGCAAGCTAGAGTAAGGCCATAAGCCAGAAACTAGTCTGGGGATATTGGATGAGTAGGCACTAGATGGGGATTTAATGCACAAGCCTTCTGGCATCCATTGCTTACTCTAGCTTGCTGTGTGTGGCAATATATATAGTGAGTTTTGCCTGTTTTATTAAAAGTACTTTGAGAAATTTAATAAGCAACTAAAAAATACCCATGGCAGATTCTACATGGACATATTTCACAAAAGAAAAGGATGAAAAAAAATGTGTAAATAAGTTATAAGAAAAGATCACCAACTAGCGCCCTAATAATGCATTTGCAACTTATTCACAAAATTAATTTAGTGAAACAAAATGTAAATGATCAAGTCACTGGTCCAAGCAATGTAGAAAATATTTAAACAAAATTGATGAATCAACTTTCAATTCTAATATTATGTTTTACTAAGCAACAATTTATGTCAGAAATAGTAGCAAGACTTGTAAATCCAAATTCTAAAAGTGAATTTATTCATCAAGCATTCAAAAATAGGCAATATAATTTACTAACGGCTAAAATAATGTAATGAAATTAATTCACAAGTATTATAAGAAGGTAAAATGTGTAGTAGCAAAAATTAAATCTCATAAAGATATTTTTGTAAAATTCAGCCTTACGTTCGATGAATGGATGACTTCACTGAACCAGTGGTACTTAAATATCCATTCTAATAAACAATGCATTAACTTAGGATTAATAAGAATTGCAGGAAGTTGTAAAACTGATACAATAATTGAACTAGTCAATTGAAAACTGATTCGGTATAAATTTATTAAAAGTAGTTGCATCAACCACCAATGGCACTACTATTATGGTAAAATATGCAAAATTGTGTGTGTAATAACCATGGCATACATTTAGCTATAATAGATGTAATTTATCAAAAAATTGAAAACTGATAGCACTAAAAATGAATGTACCTAAATTAATGATGACTTTTCTGAATCCAATATTAATGATGAATCAAATGATGCTTTAACCCAAAGATGTGAGGTAGAAGAAATTAAATTTCCATTGCAAGTGTTATGAAAAATTGTATTTTTTTTAGAACTTCACTGATAAGAAACTCAATATTATAAGAACATGTCAAGGTAAAGAATTAAATTTGATTCTAGATTGCAAGACCAGATGGACATTGTGGCCATAGTTGAAAGATTCCTAAAAATAGTTGAATCAGTTTGAGACATTAAAAGATTTGGATGATGATAATATTCCACTATTAAGAAATATTTGCAATGCACTTAAGCCAATTAAAATAGTTGTTGAAGCATTGGAAAGATGTAATACAAATCTGCTTATAGTCAATGCAATTTTGAAGTTTTTTGATTCTTTATGTAAAAATGAGGATATTTCAAAACAGTTGTTGGAGGTTTTGAAATTTCACATTATCGAATGAAGAAACCAACATCTTGTGTCTTTTAACAAAATTTCTCCAAAAACTAGATTTACAATATGCTGCTACAGATTTGCCATCATCATCAAAGTTTGCAATTACTTGTTATGCTAGCAAGATTTATAATAAGTTATTTGACAAAGACAAGTGCAATAGAGTTGAAAAGGATGCAACATGAAGATTCATGTGAAAAAGATATAGTAAGTTCATGATATAAATGAGATTGTCTGATATGCTATCAATGCAGCACTTAAAAATAAAAAAAAAACATCTGATAATTCGATAAAAAATCTACAAAACGAATTACAAATATATGAAAGTAGAGGAAACATAACAAAAAATCTCCAAATGTTGTTGAATGCTTTGATGACTGTACAGCCCATCTCAATTAAAAAGGTATTCTCAGTGGTGTCAAATTTTTGTTCAAAAAAACAAGTCTTTGAGCGACTTATGCCTGGACTATCTGTCCTTTTTAAAATGTTATTTTTTGAACAAATAATAAATGAAATACATGTTCATTGTATGTTTTTGCATTTTCTGTATCTTTTTTTTTTAAAATTTGGAATTAAATTTGATTTTCTGAAAACATTATTTTACTTTTTCTCAAAATTTTTCAATTTTCCCTTATAATTTAACTTTTTAAAATTTACAAGAAAGCATTATCCACTAATCTGGTCTCTGAAACATCAGAAAAACTAAACCACAAAATACTGTAATTCTCTCCTGGGCAAGGATTCTCTTTGAAATGAAAATATCTGAGTAATCCTGTAATTAATCTTTAACTTGTAGTCTAGTTTTTATTTACTTTTTCTAAACAAGATTTTAACTCACTTCCTAGTTTATAAATAAAGATCATTGCTTGTTTACTTTAAAACATAATTTGATCTCTATTAATCTTTTTTGCTAGTTTATATACAAGCTTTATGATCAAATTATCAGAAAAAGTTATTTCTAGATCCTTGTTTCACTAAATCTCTTGTAGTTATAGTCATGCAGCCTGTTTAATTTGTTATAAAAATATATCTTCTTATCTGATTGGAGGCTATTATTAAAAATGATCTTCCCCGATTCAATTTTCTCAACAAACTTTTTTTTTCATTGATGCCCTAAATGCCAAATATGCTTGACATTTAAAGTAATGTCCTCATAAATATGCATATTTTCATTCTTTGATATTTGCAGATTTGTGAATATCATCATCTCGGTTATAAATAATCAAAACATAATTTCTTTAAATAAATTCATATATTAAATTGAAATTCTGTAATTTTTTCAGTTACTGTTTTTGTGAACTTAAAAATACTTATTTTTGCAAAATAAAATTCAACAAATACACTTGTATAGGTTTAACAGTATTTCCATGATTTTTTTTTCTTCAAATAATAATTTAGGTAATTAAATATTAAATCTCATGTAGGTCAATAAAATTATAAATCACTTTATTAACAAATCACAGAAAATATATTTATTCTTGTCAAATATCGCTGAATCTTAAGTAAAAACGGCATGCTTTGCAGATATTCTTGTTTTTGTTGTGTTTTTGTTTAAAAGTTCTTTATTTTCTATTTCTTTATTTACAAATATGAAAAATGTCATTGTGTTGTCTGTTCAATCTTAAATTTCTAATGTTCCATGAAAATGCCAGATTGAGTTTCAATCCAGTAGATGTAGTTCTAAACTACTACCATAGTACTGCTGTTACATATGTTTAATACCATTTAAAAGCCTAAAGCTAAACTAGTCAATAAAATAATCAAAATTACCCCAAATTCACTACTCAATCAGACTGGTCAAAAAATATAAACTCGAAAACAACCAATGGTTTCACTGCCAAAAGCAAACCGTCGGTTGTGTTTTAGAGTTTAGATTTTTTGACTAGTCTGATAGAGTGATGAATTTGAGGTAATTTTAATTATTTAATAACATGTATGTTGCTCATTTCAATTTTAAAGCTGCCTTTTATTAGGTTGCATTGCTTATGCTTTTCTTCTTACATCGTAATATTTCTTCTTACATCGTAATATTTCCATAGTATAATATGTACTATTATTTCCCATTTCACAATAATACTTCCATAGTATAATATATACTATTATTCTCATTTCACAATATGGTAATCAGTACTGATGTTACAATTCAACTGAATTCTTTATAACTTGAAGGTGGGAAGACTCATCATAAATGTACACAATAACTTATTTATCTTTTATGATTTTTTCCTTTCTATTAAAATATCATTTAAAAAAAAAATCATTCAAATAAAATTAAGTCTTAGTTTTTCTGTCAAAAATAAGTTTTACATTTACATATATATGTGCAAATACACAAAGAATATACTCTCTTTAAAATATTTATGGATGCCTGTGTTCTCAGATTATATGAAAAACTGCTACGTATACATGTAGCTGATATGTATATTTAAATATATACATAAAAATATATGCAACATATACAAACATCTGCAAAATATTGAATAAGCCTCTTATATATAATTTGAAATTGATACTATTTATTATTATTTTGGTATGTTTATATTAACTAAAGTAAACAGAGCAAAACTCTCCATACAGTATTGCCACCTGTGCTAAACAGAGTAATCAGTGGACGCCAGAAGGCTTGTGCATAAAATCCCCATCTAATGCCTACTCATCCAATATCCCCAGACTAGTTTCTGGCTTGTGGCCTTCGTCAGTGAGGAGCTTAGGATCTGAGAGCATTGCATCTAGATCTTAGGATCTAATGCAACCCTCTAGCAACCACCTTTCATCTCTACTTAACTACTAAACTATGAGAATGAAATTGAAAACACAAAAAATATTTTCAATCTAAGCTCAATAGCTTATATAAACATATGGGTCTGAACTCAGTTCAGCACCCATACATTTTGGTGTCTTTGGCTCTTTTACAACCATAGCCACCACTATCCTATTAGGCAGGATTGGTGTTAAACCATTAAGCATCTCATGATCACATTTCCTATACTAGCACATTAATTGTTGATAAACAGAGCAAAACTCTCCATACAGTATTGCCATCTGTGCTAAACAGAGAAATCAGTGGACGCCAGAAGGCTTGTGCATAAAATCCCCATCTAATGCCTACTCATCCAATATCCCCAGACTAGTTTCTGGCTTGTGGACTTCGTTAGTGAGGAGCTTTGGATCTGAGAGCACTGCATCTAGATCTTAGGATCTAATGCAACCCTCTAGCAACCACCTTTTATCTCTACTTAACTACTAAACTATGAGAATGAAATTGAAAACACAAAAAATATTTTCAATCTAAGCTCAATAGCTTATATAGGATAGTGGTGGCTATGGTTGTAAAAGAGCCAAAGACACCAAAATGTATGAGTGCAGAACTGAGTTCAGACCCATATGTCTATATAAGCTATTGAGCTTAGATTGAAAATATTTTTTGTGTTTTCAATTTCATTCTCATAGTTTAGTAATTAAGTAGAGATAAAAGGTGGTTGCTAGAGGGTTGCATTAGATCCTAAGATCTAGATGCAGTGCTCTCAGATCCAAAGCTCCTCACTGACGAAGGCCACAAGCCAGAAACTAGTCTGGGGATATTGGATGAGTAGGCATTAGATGGGGATTTTATGCACAAGCCATCTGGCGTCCACTGATTACTCTGTCTGTATGGAGAGTTTTGCTCTGTTTATCAACAATTAATGTGCTAGTATAGGAAATGTGATCATGTGATGCTTAATGGTTTAACACCAATCCTGCCTAATAGGATAGTGGTGGCTATGGTTGTAAAAGAGCCAAAGACACCAAAATGTATGGGTGCTGAACTGAGTTCAGACCCATATGTCTATATAAGCTATTGAGCTTAGATTGAAAATATTTTTTTGTGTTTTCAATTTCATTCTCATTGTTTAGTAGTTAAGTAGAGATAAAAGGTGGTTGCTAGAGGGTTGCATTAGATCCTAAGATCTAGATGCAGTGCTCTCAGATCCAAAGCTGCTCACTGACGAAGGCCACAAGCCAGAAACTAGTCTGGTGATATTGGATGAGTAGGCATTAGATGGGGATTTTATGCACAAGCCTTCTGGCATCCACTGATTACTCTGTTTAGCACAGGTGGCAATACTGTATGGAGAGTTTTGCTCTGTTTATCAACAATTAATGTGCTAGTATAGGAAATGTGATCATGTGATGCTTAATGGATTAACTAAAGTACTTTTTTTTTAAAAAAAAAAATATTACTTGCAAAAATTTTATTGTAAGACATTAAAATCTATTTTTTTTTCTAAGATATTTATAGTTGTTTTTTTTGTGTGTGTGTAAGTCAAAAAATGTTGGGTGAATTCATGATTTTTTTTTTTTTTTTTAGCATTCTAATTCTATATGACTTCTTATGCATTTGGTTGAAGGTTTGAAAATCAAATAATTCTTAGAAGAAAACATTTGAAAAAAAATATATCATCAGTTAATTCTGGTACTATAAAAGTATATGAGACTAATATGGTGTATAAACATTGAGGATTGCCAATTCCTCTATAAGCTTTATGATAAATGCTTATCCAGAGCCAGCACGTAAAATATCTCTGTCAGGAACCCCTCCCCAAACCCCTGACCATGGTTTCGTGCTTTGGCACTCTTCAAAGAGGTGTGAGGTAGCACAAAATCATGGTCAGGGGTTTGGGGAGAGGTTCCTGACAGAAGATATTTTACGTGCTGGCTCTGGCTAAGCATTTATCATAAAGCTTGTAGAGGAATTGGCAATCCTCAATGTTTATAACTTAAAAGCTTAAGAGATAGGGTCATGTGATATATGACTCTTATTTTGATTAATATGGTGTATCATTAAGATAACTATCTCAAAATGTAATAAATAATATATGTATAAAATAGAACAAAGACAATTCTGACAAAATATAATACTTTTTTTATTTAAATAATCATTATTTACAGCAAGTATTTAACATGGAATAGCTTGTGGCCTAATAAGATATTTGATTTTTTTTTTTAATATAATAGATGTTACCAGGAAATGATGTAGAGTGAATAAGATATTGTAGAGCAGAAGATCAGGATATGAAAAGCAAACATTTCCTGATGACATCTAATCTCAACAGTTAAAGGCAGCAATTTGGATGGTTGTTTGCAGACAAAAAAGAAATCTAAACATGAAGTATTTTTCTCTTTTCAATACAAATTCAGCAAGAGTAAATTTTAGAATTAAAAACTTAAACTAGGGGATACATCTTACATCTACAAAAAAAAAAATGGATATACATAACTAAAACCAAAAAATTATAAAATCTATTATAAGATAACGAATTAGAAATGTGTTGGTTAATTTCAGAATATTTTTTTTTTAAAAGAAAAGATTTAACAGTATCTGTTACATAGGAAGATTACATTGTATTTATTTTTCAAGGTATGTGTACACCATATATTATAAAAGAAATTTCAAAAAATAAGGTACAAGAGTAACATTTTTTTCCAGAATATAATTGAATATCAACAGCTTTGTAACCATTTAGATGGAAGGACACTCAAAATATGGACAAATAGAGGTATGCCTGACTATATCAAAATCATAACCGAATCAATGCCAATTTACATATTGTAAAAATTTATTTGTGATGGCAGTTTATAAGAGAAACACCAAACCACTTACTACATACCCTTAACAGTGCACTGATTTATATATTTTTCTTCTCCGAAGATAAAAAAAGCACTTGGGTATCGGTTTCAAACTGATAATTCTTATGCAGAATGTTGTAATTCTGGCCATAATGTCTTAATTATAATTGGGTTGGTTAATAACTTAATAGATGTCTGGATATATTAAAAGATTATTTAAAATATATATATTAGACTGTCTTTCTTAAACAAATGTACAAGATTGTTTACCTTATTTTTTGTAATAAATATTTAAACAATCGGTAATAAGAGATAAGATACAAATATTTATAAACATTCAAGTCTTCAATTCCAATTTGCTATAATTATCTTTGAAAAAGATAGATAATGTATGTAAAAAAAAAGGATTATTTGAAACCAAAAAGATTTCTTTCACAGTTCTATTTTTTTTTTTCATATGTCATAGCATCGGCCGGGACGCGAAGCCACAACCGTCTGCAACCAACTACTTGCTTGCAAGGCGGTTGCGATGACCTCTCGGCTAACAACGCTTGACTTTCACAGTTCTATTTAATGGACTGTACTGTAAAATGGAACTGAAGCTCAGCTATTGATTAAGTTAACATTTTATAAATATTCAGAATGAGGTGATTAAAATGGAAAAGTGCATAAATTGTAGTAGTATTTATAAGATTCTAAAAATTGTTATGGATAAACTTCAAAATATTTTATTTTTTCAAATACAATGAACTCCCGATCCATTATTTATACATTAGTCATTTTTTTGCATCTATTATCTGCTTTCCTTGATCCCATAATTGGCAACATAGAATTACACGGATTTTTATTTTTTCCCATGATTTTTATACAGTATTTTTCATCAGGATTTTTAAATTTTCAAATAACATATAAACACTATTCAAATATTTAAATTTTCATAAATTCTAATTATAATAATATATGTATAGAATAATCTTATAAAGACAATTTTAGAATTTTGTTGTAAAGAAATTACTTTCAATTTTTTTTTAAGTCTAGAATTTTATTTAGAACATTAAAAAAAATTTATTATCAAAAAATAGCCAATTGATCTACTTAGAATCAAAATAAAAATTACTCCATGTACAACTATTTTTTTTTTTTTTCAGATAATATTTTGGCTTAAACTAGAATGCAACTGCTTTTCTCTAACAGAAGCTGTTATAATAACAGCAAATGCCATACTTAAAATATTTTTAAAAAAATATATAATCCCTGTAATTAACATTAATTTCAATTGTTTTTTTTTAAAATATATGTAATTAGTATGATTTTAAAATATATATATCGTATATATATACTTTATTGCAAATAATAGATGTGGAATGTTTTTTTTTTTAGTTATAAAATCAGAGTTGTATTTAACATATATTTTAATGAACAATCATAAATTGCTCTTAATCTAATGGGTTTCCGGTTCTACCATTTTTCCATATCTATGCTTATTTTCTTCAGTCCTTTGAAAAATGATGGACTGAGAATTCACTATAATTTATGTATCAAATTTATTTGTAAATAGTTGTGTAATTGTTGCATAGGTAAAATATCCTAAGAAAATTTTAACGAAATAAGATAGTGAGCAAAAAAGATTGCTTCAAATATATGCTACTACAATTCTACTTTTAAACGTTCAAAAGCAATTGAAGAAATTTCACTTTTAATTCTAAAATGAATGTTTACCATGCCATTTTATCCATTTTTGATAATGGGAACCCAAAAATAAAAATTCACATTTCATTAATGTTATCAGAAGTCATTAAACGACTTTTAAAATGAAGATAATATATATCTAAAAACACTATGCATAAACTGTAAAGTTTTTGCTATTGTTTGAAGTAAAAATAAATAGGATTGGAAGAGACAGTAATGCTCATAGATCCATGTGAATGAAGTAAACTTGAAAATTTATTTTCATACAGTATTTTTTTCAGTGATGTATTTTCTAACTCTTAATTTGATATGTTAAAATCATAATTATTGTTTAAAGTAAATATATATATAGTCTTGTGATCATATTTAAAAGACTTAAGTTTCACGCATGTGCGATACTAATGCAAGCAGGATTTTCATAGAGGGATTATTTTTCAGTACTTGGCAATTAATTTCAAGATTTCTTATAGTATATGCTTCCAATTCTAATGTGTTAAAATTCAGAATTCCGTATTTTCTCACTTTTAAAAATATCATTATTATCATATTACAATCAATATAATTAATCAAATCATATTTGAATCTTTTTTCAGAAAAATTTGATGAATATTTAATTCAAGTAATTTCATTATTGAAAGATCTTGCCTCAAAAAATGCCAATTAAGCAATTTTCAGAGTTATTAATTACAAAGTAAATAGTAAATTTAATGAAATGTATCTATTTTCATGTTCTTTTTCACACTTTAAGTAACTATGGTTAGTTTTGAAAGATCTTTTAATAGAGTAAAACTAACCAAGATTATAAAAGAAATTCAATTGGTCAAACTAGAACTTAAAGAATGAGTATAAGTGGACATCCAAAGTGAATATGAAAGAAATAACTGCTTATTTTGCAAAGATGAAAAAGAATTTTTGAAATTGGTGTATGTATTATTGTTCTATATGATAAATAATTAAAAATTTAATGTGAATAAATGAGAACAAAAATTCAGAATTTGAAATATATTGGGAGAAAGCGGGCTTTGTCTGAGAATCCAAGTTTTGTGGCTATATCACTAGATTTGTAGAACTATATATAAAAAATTCTTTTTTTCTGATTTTATTGAAGCACTTGAAAAATCTAATTATATCAGGACAATGCCTGCATTTATTTTGCTATAAACATTGGCTAGCCAGATAACAAAATTTGCAAACGGATTCCCAAGTATGTACATATTACAACTAATTACTGATAATGTACAAACACTTGGTTTAATGGCTACAAAAACTTTTTAAAATATAACTTATGAAAATTCTTGTTTTTTTTTTTTCTTGTCATATATTTTGATTATTGATTTTTAATTGAATATCTCACATCACCATCTAAATAATTCTTGAGATCTTATTAGATTATTATTCTGAACTTGTCTAACAAGCATTAAAGTACCAAAATTTTAATAAATAATAATATGAAAGAGATTCATTTTATGATAAGAATTTTCTCACATTTCAATGAAAATTTTATCAATGTTTCTTCATTCAAACCGTTTCATCTTCCTTAATCATATTTATAATGTAACAGATGATTGAAAACATAGCATATCCCCTTAGATTATTTCTATGTCATATTTACTAATTAATATACAATTTTATTTTAAAAATTTACTTTCTATATGCTTCTTTAATATTCTGAAATTTGACAAATAAAAATTAAAACCATCCTTATGCATTTTAAAATTTACAAAAGTAATGTAAATTTTATTTACTGATAATAAAGATTTTACGTTTTTTTTTGTTTGTTTGTTTGTTTGTTTGAAATACACTTTCTTTACCTCCATTTTTATTTAAAAATACAAAGATTATTTACATACAGATAATAATTAGCAGGATCACAGATCATGGCAAGGCACCTAGAAACAAACACAAGTAAAATAATATACAGTATATATATATATATATGTAGTGCAGAGCAACTTGAAGAAAGATTGCACGGTCATTTCTGTGAACCCAGTAAAAGTGGAATTATAATGTTGCACATTAAAGTTATATATAAATGCCTAAAAAAGGAGGTACATCAACTCAAAATTCTGAATTCTAGAAAGGAAAATAAAAGTGGAATGTACTGAAACTGGTGCAACCAAAAATTAAAATTCATAATTGCAACAAGTATATTGCTGAAACATAATAAATAAATAATACAAGATAATTTATGCCACACTCGAAATAAATATTTGTACAAGTGTGAGGTGATCGTTCTCCTTGTGATTCACATAGTCAATGCATAGTTTTGTCCTTTGTAAGGCAGTTAAGTTAGTTGTTCATATACCACATTATGGAACTGATAATACTTACGATGTCTCTGAATTCTTAGGCTTTCTTTTTACAAAAAAAAATTACATACGTTGGCCTTTTCTCATTATCACAGCTTTTTTCTTCCAAACATATATATGGTTTTTATTTTTTGCATCTACATAGGCAAATATGTTCATCAAATAATGTTTGTCATATTGCTCAATGCTTTGCTTCAGAATTCTTGCTTCGAATAATCATCAGGGGCTTGATAGTTTGTGTAAGAAATCAGTAGGTTTTTAAGAGTCACTTTTACCTAAAAAAAAATTTGTATTTACAATTCAATATTTAAAATTGAAATAAATTGAGATTCTGCCAAATCTCTAGCGCTCGTTATAATACTTATCTGACAGCCAATCAGATGTCATGGATAGCTGTCCAAATGACATCCAAACCTAAACACACAACAAAGATTTTACAAGAAAAGGGCGGCCACTCTTTTCTCTACTTTTCTTTCTATATATCTAAGCCAGTCGTAAGTATTTAGGTTTGAAAGCTTGAAGCTTTAAATATCTTCACAATTAACTCACTGAGTCTAAATCATTGGACAGCTATCCATGACATCTGATTGGCTGTTAGATAAGTATTACGAGCGCTAGAGATTTGGCGGTATCTCACTTTATTTCAATTTTCAACTATCTGCACTTCGCAAATTAAAATATTAATTCAATATTTAGTAATATACTATCAAAGAGCTAATATATATATATATATATAAATAAATAATAATAAAGAAAAACATTTTACAAAATGTGCATTTACAGGATAAGATTTCTCCAAGATTTATTTAACTATAAAATGTTGAAAACATCAGTCATTATGTGCTAAGTCAACATACTTTCTCTTTTTCACACTGGGTATATTATGATGGAAACAGTTCAAAATTCGACCCAGTTAATTCACCATGCTCATTTTACTGAAAATCTCTTCCATTTTATTTGCTGATTTTTTTTTTTTACAACATTTTTTACAAAACTATAATCAAATCTTTACAGATCATAGGTTTTCAAAATAATCAAATATAAAATTATATTATTAAAAATATTTACACATGTGAGATTGATATTTTATATAATTATTTATCTCCATTTACATTCAATTTTTAAATATATACCTATATACAGTGAAACCTATCTAACAGTAGTTAAATGCATCACTTTATGCTAAGAATGGCACTGGAAGCTTCCTCTGTGAAGAGTGGTGAATCGCCAGTGTGTGAGGTGAGATCGTGAGCTTTTCGTCATGTTTTTATTCCAAAGTTTGAACTGTTTGTGCCTAAATCTAATGCAATGAAACAATGATGGAATTGAGAAATAAAAAATACAATTGACTGCGAAGTTCAACATTTTTTTTTTGTATTCTAATATCACGTAACTTCCCAAGCAAGTAGTCATTCATAAGTTGGCCAAACATAGTCATGTGGTTGTGAAACTCACATTCAGTGCAACATCTTAAGAACTCATTGTGTCAAACTTGTCCCTGCCATTACTTTCTTACGGATGTCATCAGAATTGCTAAATCTAAGTGACTGAAGAAAATCCAGACTGATGCATAGAGAAGAGAAAGAAAAAAAAATTGTATTTAGCTTCCAATGAATAAATATCTTATTCTACAAAGCAATAAAAGATAGAATGGGTTCCATAGCAGCAGTAAACCCTAATACTGAAAGTCATTCTACTGTTTATCATCTAAGGACTCATTAGTATCATCATTGCTTTTACAGAAAATTTATAATAAACAGTCGATATGTACAAAAATGTGATACAGCAATGCCAGTTCATGACTGGCTATTGAAGTATTTAATGTGATTGCTTTTATTTATTTATTTTCTTGTAAGAAGTGCACTTATTAATTATCAGTCATTGATCTTAAATGTTAAACATATGGCTCAGTTGGTTAGATCGTTACCTTAAAATTCAAGAATCTAAGGACCCAGGTTCGAATCCCATGCTAGTACTGTCACTGGTCAGGCCAGCAACACCTGAAGAAGAGGGGAGAAAAATACCTCTCAAAACGTTGTGCATATACTAACCTTTATGCTGTGATATTACTAACAGTTGAATGCATTTGGAATATTTAAATAAAAATTAAAATTTTCAAAATATATATATATATATCTGTTTTGTTATCAAATTCTAGATGCGTCATCTCCCACAATCATAATGTGGCTTGCAACATGAGACTATCTAAAAAATAATGTAAACTTTCAATTTTTTTCAGTAAAATTTGTGTTTTCTAGTTGAAATAATTTAAATGGTACAACTTTTGCATTTAACATAGACATTATTTTCATGTCTTGATTTTATTTTTATTCATCTCTTTTTGCTTTCAGAGTTTTAATATTATGAACAAAAGTCAAAACAATCAAAGTAGATAGAGAATATCATGTTTTTAAAGATTATTGGAAAGTGTAGTACTTTATAATTAAACATCGAAATATACCATTATGTGTAATGTGCCAAGAAACTTGCAGTATTGGAAAAATATAATATTCAGGGGATTATCAACCTTTGCATAACAATTTTAAATTGGCTGAAAACTTATGCTCAAATAAAGTGGAGGGTTTTATACACGGTTTATCATTTTTAAAAAAATTAACAATGAGAATAATGTTATTAAAACAAATTTTGAAATCTTCCACAATGTTGCTAAAAGAAGTATTTATAAACAAGCAGTAGAAGAAATCTGCCAGAAAAAGTTGAGTTGTTATAAATTTAAACTTATCAATGAATATAACAGCATGAGTAATGAATGATTCAATTCCCAATTAAAAAATGTAACTGAGGAGCTGTTGACAATACAATGGATGTTATCATAAAGATGACTAAAGAACTAACCTTTATTCACAATATGAAACTACTAGCAGGGAAGAAATTTTCAGATTATTAAAAATCTGTTATTAAATATAAAACAGTGAATTTAATGAGATGTAAAAAAAAAGGCAACTTATAATAATAAAAGCTTAGTTGAACAAATAATTAAAACATATGCCTAAGAAAGTGAAATCAAATGATCTGAATGCATCGCCACATTTACAAACCCTGGAAGAGTCACAAATCTGGAAAGTGAAGGAATTAGTAATGTCTAAAGTAAGTTTCATCCAGTCACGAATTTAATCATCACCAATTCTATGCAAGGAATAGATTCAGAATTTCAGGATGCTTTATGATGTTAGTTTTCCAGATAAGTTAGGTAAAGTTTCATTGTATTTTTTGAACTTGGAAGGAAAATGCAGATGACAGTGAATAGACCTGGAAAACTGACTTTCTTTGTGGATGTGATCAATCATTTAAACAACTTAATATCAGAATTGAATTCTCATAAAAATATTCAAGTGAAAATTATTTTTACTTTTTCACTTAACCAAAAATTGTCTGAACCATATTGAATATTGTAAAAATATTCAATGAAGAAACTCAACTATCTTTCTTTTGCTAAACCATTTAAATCGGGGATTATGAATAAATTTTCAAGATCATTTCACTCATCTTGATGTCAATACAGAAAATACAAGAAATTTTCAAAATTATTTGATTGTGGCAGTCCAACAAAGTATTGATTGGCAAATACAGATATGAAAATTTGCTAGATTTTTACAAGAAAATCTGTACATTAATTTCAAGAAATTCACTAGACAAGTGATTTCTGTGTTTGGAATGACATAAATTGGAAAAAACTTTATGAAAAATGAAATCAGCTTACAAATTCAATTTGTCGGACAAGCATTTTCATTCAAGGGGAAATATTAAATCAAATCTACACTACAATATTCTATACAAAAAGAAAAAAAATCTCAATATCATTCATCTCACTAAATGTATTTGCCTTTCCTAAAGCTTCCTAAAAGTTTACAATTCATTTCCTTTGTATATATTTGATCTTAAAAAAGTTATAATTTATAAGATTATAATATACACTGATTAAATTTATCTTTTATATGTCGTGCATTTTCCATTCTAATCTCTAAGGCTTGACTGGATTGCACTTGCAAAAGTATAGAGATACCTTTCTTATAGAACATAATTCGTGTATTAAAAACATAAAATGAATACAACAGTTATCTTTCTAGATGTGACATTACGATTGGTTATATTTAACGAATTGTTAAAGAAATATTTCACTGCTAAAATTTTAGACTTATCAATAACAATGCCTATTATAGCAATAAAATAAAAAAAAATAAGTAGTTGGCTAAAGGAATTATTATTGAATACTCAAGCTATTCTTTTAGTCAAAAATGTAAGAGACAGTTATTTAAACCTAGTAAGAAGATATATAACATGCATATACCTCCCCCCCCCTTCTAATATTTCAATTTATCAATATTTTTTTCAATGACATACTTTTTTCTTTCACACAGCTATATCATGTACTGCAAACTTTAGTAATTAATACATGCAGATGATGGTAGTACTCAATAAATCCCTGCCCATGCGATCCTATCCAATAGGATAGGGATTATGAAGCACCATCACTGCATTTATTATTTACTAAAACTTATGGTAAGTGGCATAACTGTAATGAAAGAAAAAAGCTATGCTGTTTAAAAAACAATGAGAAAGCTGAAATCTTGATATTTTATTGGTTTTACAATATTTTTTTGTCATACTACTTCTAATTCTTTTGAAGATAATTTCTACCGCCGTTAGTTTGTGATATAAATCTATAACGGCATCACAATATGTACTCTTAAGATTGTCTGTATTAAATGTAATTTCACTGAAATCTATTCATATTGATACTGCATACATAAATCTTTTTATTATTCATGAATGATGTTCATTATTATGATGTTATTTTTTTAACAAAGGCTTAAGATACTTACTTTACTTCAATCACTTCTTCACACACAATCTCTAATGGTTTTATCATTGTTCCCTAACCCGTCAAAGCATTTCTATCTCTTTAATCATTATTCTCATTAGTCTGTAAGTATAAGTTTTTGAAACTGCTTAAATCTGTTATCAAGTCTTATCATTTACAGGAATAGTTTTTATAAATCTCTTTTTGTTTTTGGAATGTAAACAATACCTACACTGTTGTCTTTAATGCTAACTCCAGAATAAAATACTTTTATTCGTCATTTTTCTACAAGTTATCCACTTTATATTTACAGTACCTATTATTTTCACTGCTGACTATAAATAACCATCCAAACATTTTTCGGCAAGAATATCACCTTCCTTCACTCTGCTGTCCGCAAGAGCTTTTTTAAATTCTTTCTCATGCAATTCTCAATACTTTTAAATGATATCATCAACATTTATAAATTCTATCTTCTTGGATAGCATGAATATATTTTTATATTTAGTCATAAACTTATTGTCACTATTGACTTTAGTAAAAGAATGTGGAACACTTTTTTTCCATATATGTCTAGTTGTCATTGTGGACCTATGGCCAAAGGCTTGTTCATAAAAACAACATGTTTTAAAGTTATGTGTTGATTTGTCCAATTCATATTCAAATTGTCAAAGATATGCTGCGTTAGTATCTGAAGATAGTACATAATGTTTCTATGACTTTTATCCTTAGATTGAAAACTCACATGGCATTCAATGATAAAAAAAAATCACTTCAATCTAAATTTCCGAGCTGTCTTAAATGACCAGTTATAATAACTACTAACAGTAAAACTTTGTCTGCAGGGTTGTTGCATCTACAACATTTAATCATAAAAGGACAAATGTTTTTAGATATTTATCTAAAGATTTGAGTGATATTTTATTTACACTTATATGTTAATATTTTTTAGCATCTAGTTCAAGAGTGTGTGTGATCTGAGATGACAATTTGTATAGTCTGTGCATGAGATTATTTTTTTTTTTTAAAATTTACCACAAAAATATTAAATTATATAAACTAGCATATATATTTGGCACTATGTGACAAGTCTGTAAATCTATGCAGGTAACATACAATACCAGACACATCATTCTAAAATTGCCCAAAATAGATTTTAAAAGCTTTATATTTTGTGAAAATTCATTGAAATTAGAAAGTTGTTTTCCAGCATGATCATAATATTTTCCTCTAACATGACTACTTTATGTAGAGGAAAGTAATTGAACTTTTAAATATTTTTAAAAAAATTCAAACTTTATTTATAGTTTTCCAGATTTAAAGATGAAAAAATAAGAAAATAATTTAATAAGCTGCTCACATGGTAATGGTAAATCTATACATCTGAAAACTATTCATTAATTAAAATGTAAAAAAATAAAGAATCAGAACCTTCATAGGTAAATATATTAAACTTCTACCAACCATTGTTTTTGGCATAACACTATTTGATTAGAATGTCATCCATGAATCTAAAGATTACTGGTTCAATTTACATAGTACCATTATCACTGGTTAGGCCAACAACAACTAAAGAAGAGAGGAGAAAAATACCACTTAAAACTCCTCTATCCTAATCAGTGTTTTATTATTAATATTTAAACATATTTGGAAAGATTTTGACGGTTTGATTTTTTTCTAAAAACATTTAATAACTCAACTATATGATAGAAATTGTCCAACATATGTAATTGCAAATATTTTTATATAATCTTTAAAAATTTCTTTTTCCATGCTTTTCTATTTTTAAAGATGTTTTTAAAATTTCCTTGAGTGGTCACAGATTCTCAAGAGTCTAGAGACAAAAAAGAGGCTTTAGTTTTCTGTCTCCTTCCATGTTTCACCCAAACAATAAATCAAGATGATCTTTGAAATCTTTTCACCTAGAACTTTCGCTTTTCTAAAATAATAGCAAGCCTTTCAAATCATCATGTCTCGGTCACACTAGTAATAATAATGTACAACAACATATATGAAAAACTCATGTCTGTATCCCACTTCCTGGTGAAACTGCTTTCCTAGAAAGTTTCAAGTTGGGAAGAAATCCACATTTGCTGAACCCATCAAATAATTCAATGCTTATAAACAAGGCAAAACTCTCCATGTGCCAACCAAAGTAATCAACAGATGCCAGAAGGCTTGTGCATAAAATTCCTATCCGATGCCTACTCATCCAATACCCCCCGACTAGTTTCTGGCTTCTGGCCTTCGTCAGTGAGGAGCTTTGGATCTGAAAGCACTGCACCTAGATCTTAGGATCTAATACAACCCTCCAGCAACCACCGAGAGTTTTGCCTTGTTTATAAACAATTATGTGCTAGATAAGAGATGGTGATCATGTGATGCTTAATGGTTTAATTCAATGCTTACTTTGAATTCCAGTTTTTTGATGCTTTTATCTCTCAGAATGAATATTTTTTTTATCTTTGATCAATCAAATATCTTGCATTAAATAATGAGTACAATTTATCAACTCCGTGAATGTATTACATATATATATATATTGAAACAGGGCTGAGTTCGATCCCTGTTTCAAAAAGTAAACTTTCCTATATATGCGTCAATATAGCCCAATTAATTGAATTTATTTCTTTTTTATATTTATATTTATTACTAGATAGGGATTAAAAAAAGGTTAAGATATACAGAAGAGGTGGAGGTATGTGTGCTCTTTGTTTTATGGAAACGCGTGTATATATTTTTGCTGGATATAATAATATGAAAGAAAAATAAGTAAAAAGTATAAATGCAGATATAGAAATATGTTTATTTTTCAAGATGGAAACTCTTCAATTTCATTTTGGAGAAGTTAAATGAAAAAAAAAGATATCAAAAAGAACTTGATCGATATCTGAAGAATTTAATTGTGGAGATTTAAGTTTTGGATTCAAAAGAATTTCGATCAAGACAAAAGGAGAGTAAAAATAATTTTGAGATGTTAAAAGCTTTTGCTTTGTTTCAAAAAGAATCCAGATTTGGGTGGCAGAAGTTTCTAGAAAAAGGGAAGGGGGTTACGAAAAGAAAATTAAAAAGATCATGATTATTCTAGTGCTGGCTGTTTGGAAATCAAGTGGACGTGTTAAAAAATTAAAGAAAATTTTATTATTCGCATCGTCCATAGATCTTCGTCAATTATGAGCAGGTTGGGGTAGAGTCGTAAGCATGTTAGGCTTTTTAGTCCTGCCCCCGAAGACACTGAAGTTGCTGCCGGATATGCGAATATTGTTAATGGAAACCAGTCACTCTGACGCCAAGATCAAGCTCCAACAATAATAGCAGTTCGAAAATCAATAAAGCAGATCGGACCGCCAAAATCACCTACTCCTATAGCCATTACGTCGAATGCAATACACATTGAAAAGAAGTATTTCATCTTTAGTTTTCCCACGAGGAAGAAAGAAATTCAGGTAATGTGCACATTTACCACCTATATTCATCTAATAGTTCAAATGTTAGTGTGTTTTTAACTACACAGAATAAACTGTCCGCATAAATATTATTTATTTCTTCTGAACTTAAAAGTGATTTTTTTGATTGTGTATCCACATAAATCAGATATTGTTTTACCTTTTATTTGTATTTTCTATTGCATTTTATATATTTCTATGCAGTATATGTGTATGTATGCGTTTCTCATCATTTTGAACACCAAACAATCGGGTCATATAAATAAAGATTAAAGTTAAATAAAACTTATGTATATTTGTGTTATTTCTTTGATTTTGAGTTTGTTAGATTACTAGAATTTAAAAGTAATGTAATAACTATTTGATTGAAGAGTGTCTCGTGTAGTATAACCCCCTGTATATTTCCCACGATTAAATAAATAATCACTCGCCATGAGTGAGCTAGTCAAGGGCATTTCCATATTGGTATTCCAGCTCTCGCAGCATAATTCTTATATAATATAAGGTATATGAGCACAGACTTTCACACCACCCACCACTCTATCTAATAACACTGATACACCTAAACACATATGTGCTGAAAAGATAAATAATAACCAATAGACGTATTTCATGCTAAACCAGCAATCATCAGTTGGTCCAGACTATCATCTTTACACACATATATAGTATAAGTGCTCAGATATATATTAAGATAGACAATCCTCATAGTTTAATGGACAGGCTTCAATCTACTCCACACTCCAACTCTTATATAGACAGAGGTATATAACAAGCCTGTGCTTCAGTTATTACATAATTCTTATAGTAATATAAGATTGGCGCTTGAGGTCATAATTAATGCTCATAAATATGCTGGGCGAGAAATAGGAGTATAATTGTTGAAATACTTTAAGAATAAATATATATATTTTTTTAACAATTACGCATATACGTGTAGCGTTATATACATACACGTATATGGAAACCAGCAAATCCCACTACAATATATATACAAATATAAAAACTGTAGTATTAAGAGCAAAGCTTTACTGTAATGCTTAGCACGCTTTCGACAGATAATTGTCATAGACACTAACAATGCCAGTAACAAGCATGTTAAGCATTACAGTATTTTTATTGTTTTTAAAGCTTTGCTCTTAATACAGTTTTTGTATATTTGCATTAAATACATAAAAATGACATTAGTATCCCTTGCATGAGCGGCATCTTTCATTTCTTATATAAAGAATGTTTTTATTTAATGACTTTTTTTTTTTTGATTATAAATGGAATAAGCATTCGATTGTTTTTTATTTTTCAAAATTAAATTCTTAAAAATGAATAGACATCTAGATTTTTTTCACCTCTTTCAAAATGAAAGAATTTTCATTTTAGTTGCCAAATTAAGAATTTTCTTGATTTTTACTTGGTAGAAGAACTACTTTTAATAAGTGCCACAATTTCAGCATATATATAATATTAAAACAGGCGAAACTCTCTATACATATTGCCATTCAGTGAAAGCCAGAGTAATCAATGGATGCCAGAAGGCTTGTGCATAAAATCCCTATCTAGTGCCTACTCATCCAATATCCCCAAACTAGTTTCTGGATTGTGGCCTTTGTCAATGAGGAGCTTGATTCTGAGAGCACTGTACTTAGATCTTAGGATCTAATGCAACCCTCCAGCAGCCACTTTTTATTTCTACTTAACTACAGAACTATGAAACTTAAATTGAAAGCCCTATAATATTTTCAATCCAAGCTGATCAGTTTATATAGTCATATAGGTCTGAACTCAATTCAGTACCTATACATTTTGGTGTCTTTGGTTCTTTAATAACCATAGCTACCACTATCCTATTAGGAAGGAAGGTGGCTGCTGAAGGGTTGCATTAGATCCTAAGATATAGGTGCAGTGCTCTCAGATTCAAAGCTCCTCACTGTCAAAGGCCACAAGCCAGAAACTAGTCTGGGGATATTGGATGAGTAGGCACTAGATAGGGATTTTATGCACAAGCCCCTGGAATCCAATGATTACTCTGGCGTGCACTGAGTGGCAATACGGATAGAGAGTTTTGCCTGTTTTAATACCAGTTAAGAGCAAGCATAAGAAATGGTGATCATGTGATGTTTATTGGCATATATATAATACTACAGTATTATGAAGATCATTTGAAAATCACAAATGTTTATGCAAAAAATGCTATACAAAAGTAAAAAGAAAGCACAAAAAAATAGCATTTTATTGCTGCAATTATAAAAAAAATACCCCAAGAGAAATGATGCAGAGTTGCGGTCCCAACTTTTAGTGTTCTTTTGCAAAACTTTTCTCATTACATAATATTAAAATCTAACATAAGTTTCCTTTATATATATATATTTTTAAGCTTATAGTCTTATTTTAAATGAAGGCAAAATTTGGTATCATCTCATTCTACAGTAATTTTCTGATCCGTAAAATTCATGATTTAAAGATTATCCAAAAAAAAATTATCAGTATAAAGCTGATCCTATAAACTTCGCAAAACAGAAAAAATGTTGTTCTTAAAAATGTGTAACTCAAAAAGGATGGGTAATATGAAAAATAGTGTAGGGTTAGGTCAGACAGGAAAGACTGCTATGGAAGAAGGTAAGAAAAGGAGCATGGTAGGGCAATTAAGAAAAAGAATAAAAGATCAGGGCGATATATACATTTTTTGGATACTGAACATAAAATGTTATGAGATTTAGTACATTCAAGAAAATTTAAACAAATGTGTAAGCACGATTAAAGGTCCAGCATAATTAAGGGGGAAATGGGCATTGTTAGACTGTTGGAAACATTAGATTATAATTTTAAAAAATTGAAGGGATTTATTATTATATTGTTTTTTGTTTTGTTTTTACAGATTATTTGTAAATACATATATATATATGTATTTTATTAATTATATTTAATGTATGCATTTTAATAATTATATTTATTGTAATGTAATGTAAATAATGTCCATTGGGGGGATTGGTCATGTGATTGTGTAAAAAGAAACATCTTGAAAAAGTCCCATTAAGGATTGATGTATTAAATAATATTTTTATTTATAATGAGTTATCTATTTCAAGTTTGTTTTAAATTGATTATTTTTAATTTTACATAATTGCATTCAATGCATACAGCTAAATTTAAGACTTTTTGATAAATAAATTCTATTTTTGCTGATGTAATATGCAGAATATGCAATTTATTTTTGTGTGGTTTATTATGGGATCAATTTTTTTTCATTTTGTAATACATAAGTCACTTTTTTCCCCATTGTGTGAATTTTGCCAACAATTTTATATTATAATAAAATCAATGCTTTTAGTGATATCAGCATCACACAGTCGAAAGAAGTTAATGATCCTAACTATTATGAATCCTCAAACATCACATGATCACCATTCTATATAGACTTACACAATCTGTTTTTCACAGAGGCAAAACTCTCCATACAGTACTCTCAGATCCAAGAATCCTCACAGATGAAAGCCACAAGTTATAAATTAGTCTGGGGATACTGTACCCATTGATTATTCTAGTTTGCACTGAATGGCATTACTGTATGGAGAGTTTTGCCTCTGTATGATGAATCCTCATATAAAAGAGTAAAAATATAACACTTGTGCTCTTAATTGGAATTTCCATAGTAGACAGCATTTAACAGAGTAATTCACAAACTTATTAATTACAAATAATAACAGATTCAACTAGTGGAATGATTATGATATATTGTTAAAACAACATATATATATATAAGCAAAAAACTTGTGTATTTTTTAGATAATCTAGGTACTACATTAAGTTTAAGAAATCCAAAGCATAGTACTTATTTTTTTAACCAATGGCAGCAAAAATTGAAAAATATCTAGTGATTGCTAAGATAAAAAAAATTGGTTGTTTTACAATAGCGTGTTGAAATTGTTGGAGGGCGGGCTTTGTTTGTAAACAAAGATAAATATAATGTTTACGGGGCCGCCGCCAGGTTTGTTTATTATCACATTTCAAAGTAAAGTAATATCAAATAAATTTTGGAATACGCAACAACAACAACAAATAAAAAAAAAAATATGCAGAAATCAAAAAAGTGAATTTAAAAAAGTACTTCAATTTTTTTTTTTGTTATTCTTTTCATTACTTATATTCGGGGGGGGGGGGGCAGGAATTATTTTTTTTTTTTATATGTATGTTTTTGATTTTGTTGATCACATTTAACCAAAACTACTATCTATCAAATAACAATTTTTGGAACGAAAACAAACAAACAAAAAAAAAAGGGTACATCGATCGAAATGAATTTTAAAAAGTAGTTACTTTTTATTCTTTCTCATTACTTACATTTTTTTTAATGGCGGCGGTTGGGTATTCTACGACAAAATCAGCTTCTTTTCTTTTTTATATTTTTGTTGTTTTATAATAAATTACAAATACCAAATCGATTTCCATTTAACGGTACCAAACATTTACAACCAAAGGGTCCAACTTTGGGAAAGGTTGTGGGGGTGAGTGGTTACAATTCCTAAGCGAACGTAATGCTCCGACTCAAAGGTTGACCAACTTTTTACCGTAATTACCAAAACCCCACATAAATATATTTATGGCAATTAAAAGCAACTTTTAGGGCTGTTCAGGCACAGCACACATGCAGCTTCAAAGCTCTTTTGTTTGATAACCCATTTCCAGTAGCAGCAGTCAGAGAATCTTTGACATTCGCAGCAAGTTTTCCGATTTCAGCCATTCGATGAAGCTCGCAGTTGTTCTCGCAGAAGCGGGACTTAGAGCGTGATTTCATCTGAATCGTGCTGGAACCTACACTTGCCGAATTTTTTGAGCAGGAAATGGGGGCTAGGGAAACATGAGACTCTGCTGATAATTGTTAGTAGACATTCCTAAAAGATGGCAGTTAGAGGGGAGGTGGTCTTAATGAATATTAAAATAGTTTTGACAATCGAAATTCCAGACACCCTCACCCGATACTGTAGCCAAAAGTGAAATGTGATCGCACATCGAAAATGCTTAGCACAAATCTGAGCTGTAAGCTGACACGTGTTTCTGTGCATTAGCGTAGAAATAGACACAAGCAGCCACCCGTACCGAACGAACTATTTCTAGACTTACGCATTAGAAATAGAACGCTCGCTAGCAGTGGTAGGCCACCTAAACGGCATATTTCTATGCACTATCACAGAAATAACGCCCTCCAGTGGTTTCAACACACTATTGTAAAACAACCAAAAAATTTTTTTTTGATAAATTGGTAATTAGTTGATTTAATTAAAAAATAAAACTTCCAAAAATTTGATCATTTTAAAAGTATGGCAGGAATTATCAAAAGAGAAGCAAATTTTTGATTATATATATATGTGCGAATTGTAAATGTGTGTGTAGTATTCCTCTAAAATATATACATATGCTTTACATTAATAATGACAATAAAATTATATTTTAAAAAATGTTTTAAATGTGAAAGATTGAGATTATCTAAGCAATTTTACTCTTACCTGA
Organism: Epiperipatus broadwayi; assembly: GCA_028023455.1. NCBI lineage: Eukaryota > Metazoa > Onychophora > Udeonychophora > Euonychophora > Peripatidae > Epiperipatus > Epiperipatus broadwayi. The sequence goes on from JAQFVV010000063.1 coordinate 967,121, forward strand.
GAAAGTAGCTGCAAGTTGGCTTGCAATTCAGAATGGATTCGCGTGATGGCTGCTCTATGAACCTTATGGTTCAGATTGTGAAGATCATTATACATCTGAGATCTAAAAAATATAATTACACATGCAAGCTCATTTATGTAGGTGTTTATACTTAGCATTGCTCTCTCAAATTCAGACGTACAGGATCCATTCATAACTATCATTCAAGCATCATATAAATTTCTAAGACTTTTACAGAGATTCTAATATGGTTAAATATGTTTTTAATCATTATCTACATGTTTGTAAATTAAACAAACTTATATATGTTTGAATTGACTAACTCCGTCATATATGTGATATACATGATCAGATTAATGTAAATGGGCCACAACTATGATTTTTCTTGAATGGGAAGTTATACCATGTCAATTTCTGGTGATAACTAATGTCTTGATGTAATTGTTATGAAATTAATTGTTTATTCTATGTATACAAGTGTAACCTCTGATTTCATTAACTGGTCTCCATTGAGATTGATATGTAATGGTTCTTCTTTTTTTTTTTTTGTAAATGATTCTTATGGGTTGTGAATAAATTTTCCATTTGAAAAATATGAATTCTTTTTAAAATAAAGCCAAATTAATTGATACTAATCTATACGAACAATTTGAAATCTAATCTTTCATTTATATAATGTGAGATACTTTTCTACAATTATGATTCTGTTCAAAATAAATTCATGTCATTTAAAATAAGCAGTGACAAAGCATTTTTTTAAAAAAAACATGAAATCAATTAGACGTAAAATTTTTACTATTTTAGAACAGAAGATGATCTTAAACCAAAAAATTATTCTCTCTTTTTAAGGTTACTTCAATAGCAAAAAAAAAAATGGCATGTTACTAACATTTTAGTTGTGCACATAAAAATATATTAATAATCATAATACCAAACCTCGACCAAAATATAAAATTACTTCTAAAAATATGTAATATAAACTTGTGAATGTAAGAATACAAAAATTACTTCAATTCCAAAAAACTTTAAACTACTTTCTACTCTTAAAAAAAACAACAACAAATATTCCCAAGATAGACATCTTATAATGTATGTCATACATATTAATGCACACATATTTAAAATGAAAAACTTTTCAACACAGAATAATGTATCCATGTTGGGAAATCCTTTAATATAAACAAGTTATGGAATTTAATCTCATGATCATTATGTTCTATTTTAACGTAATGAAATTCAACTAAGTTTTGTCTCCTTATCATAAATAAATAGAAAATTTTTATTGCTAAAACAGTAGATAATAGACTTTTAAACCTAAAATGCCTGTTGCCAATTATTTATGCCATGTCATGATATATATTTGAACAGTTTTAATCTCCAGGAGACAATCAACTATGCAAGATAATAACTAAATGGATCTAATAGCTATTAAAATGGATTTACGGTAGTGATCAATAGTGTCAATCTGAACTCACTCCTTATCCTGTTACATTGCCACCAAATCTTTGCTTATTACATAATTAGATATATGAAAAATACCAAACTTTTTGATTTCATGATCTTCAAAATTAAGAGGAAATATTGTTCGGGTATCCTCAGTTTCCTGAATTATTTATAATTACTGACTTCCTAGAGCAAAGATAATTGGCTTTCTCTCATCTAAAGGCAAAAATATCTCTATTTTGCAATGATTCGTTAGTAAATTGCATCCATCACTATTTTCAGCTGTCAGAACCAAATTTCAGGAGCCTTTCATCACATGATCACCATCTCTTATGCTAGCACATAACTGTTATTAAACAGGCAAAACTCTTCATATAATAATCTGGGGATATTGGATGAGTAGGCACTAGTTAGGGAAGCTTTCTGGCATCCATTGATTAACTCTGTTTTGGCACAGGGTGGCACTACTGTATGGAGAGTTTTGCCTGTTTAAAAATCAACATGTTGTAAATAAAATAATAAATGGCAAGATAATAATTTTATTAAATCACTTTAATTCCCTGGTGCTCAAATTAAACTAAATGGAATATAAAAAAGCTACTTCATTATACTTTTTCCATAGAGAATATTGAAAACTCTTATTATCTTAAGGACTTTGGTCTAAGCCAAAGCATTAAGAATTTGTTGAGATCCAAAAAACCTATATATGCTTGGCTACATGATAAAATATTTTTATCTCATTAAATGAAGATAGAGATACACCAATGTTATAAAAACAATCAATATAACCATATAAAAGTCCAGGATTTAAATTTGGAATTCCATTCAGATAAAGAAAACCATTCCCATTATAAGACAATCAATATTACAAATATCTGATACCCCACTCTAAATATATTAGTAAATATTAAATCCCAATTGACCACAATGAATTTTTGATTACAACCTGTCAACTATGTAATAAATAAATTTCCCATTTAATAGATTCCTATCCTTTTTAAATGTTTTTATAATATTTAGAAATTGCTTATCCAGTTCAAATCTTTTAAACGAATTTTAACATATTTCTATACAATGGATATCCTTCAAGCTTTGTATACGTTAGAAATTGGTGATAATATAATACGACATTGAAATATTTTAGCATTATTTAGTCTAAGTGTTAGCAGGCCAAATTTCAAACGAAATATCAGTTCAGTAAGTTTTCAGTGGTGTGCAGTAGATAGTGGTACCTTTTTTTTTTTTTAAATAAGGTAAAACTGAATATTCACAATTAATTCAAATAGAAAGAAAAAAAAAAGATGAAATCTTAATTTTTATTGGTTGTTTAACTAAATGTTGCATTTTTGAAAATGTTGTCTTCAAAAATAAAAATCTTGAAAACGATTTCTAATGTGTATGAATTTCATTTCAAAAACTAAAAATGTAGCAACCTTACTTACATTTTTAGAAATTGACTATGAATAGTTATAAAGAATCTGTTGCAAAATATACCATAATTAAAAGGAAAAAATAATATATATAAGAAATTTTTTTTTTTTTAAAATGCTTTCATTTAAGTTAATATGCCTCTACCTGTTGATAGTTGCTGGCTTGACATCTTGCTTCATGACATTCACAAATTTAACAATATCTCAGAAAATACCTTTCATGCTAAAGTTACACTTTGGCAAGCATATCAACTAATCAACCCTCAGGTTACCATTATTAGACCGAAACTTGGCTTATCCAATCACAAACTTGTAGTCCTTTTTAAATTTTGAACATTGGAGCCAAAGTTTTTGGACTATCTAGTTAAAGTCAATCTTCATGCTATGTCTAAAACTGGTTCCTGAGCTGTAGGAGACAAATCAGTGAGATTGATCCATTATGCTCTAACTGCTGCAGACAAGATGAAACGCTTGACCACATCATCTACTCCTGCGCCGGACTTGAGAATATTAAAATGTTTATCTATCAGAACTCAAAAGTGGACTTCTACAAGATTATCTCAATTAAGGACTGCCTGCATTCTGGAGACATCCCAATCATCAGACTGTCGATTTTCTTGACATTCTCTGTATGGTTGGCCAGATGTAAGAAACAATTTCCTCGGCCTTTTCCAGATATTGATTCTTATTTTCTACAAACTCTTTAAAAAACCTAAAGACAGAGACAGAATATTATCTACAAAATTTTTATATGAGGAAACTTGGAAACTTTTTCAGCTTTCTAGATAAAGTCCTTGATGACCAAAATATCATGTATTAATTTATTAAGTTTTGTCCTTTTTTACCATGATGTTATCAGGTAATTATTAATTATGCCTATGGTACCATTTGTAAACATATATTATTTGTTTTAATAAAGTTATTTTAGAAAAAAAAATTTTTTTCTTTGATTGCAAAATAGATTGGTATATTGGAATAAAAATGGCGGATATCCATAAATAAATTGATTCAATCGCAAACTAAAAAAAACTATTTTGTTTGATCAGAATTTGGGTTGATATATTTAACTTGAAATAAAAGCAGGGGATGTTCAAAATAAATAAAAGAAGATGTCCATAAATTAATTCAATTACTAGTGATTGAATTAATTAATTTATGGATGTCCCATGCTTTTATTTCAAGTTAAATATTCTTGCCCAAATCGTGGTACACACACAAAAAAATACTTTTTAATGCATTAGTCTTCAAATTAAATAAAAACATTTTTTTCATAAAATATTATATATATATTACTTGTTCATTTAAAATGCATGATAAGACTTTCCGCCTGAAATATCAGCCAAGACAATAATATCCTCATTCATTACATATAATAAATCAAAGATAAAAGCTACCTTTTTTGCTAGGCTAGAAAGAAAAACGTATACGTATTACAAGCAGCTTGCATATCACAATAACCTTAAATACATACTTAAAATAATGCAAGTAGAATTATAGTTTAATAAGATTCATTATTGAACATTTTTTCATGGTGATCTTTAGCTATTGTTTAAGAACAAATTTGCCAAGAGAAGGTGAACAAAATCCCAGGAGCTATCTATATATAGGTAAGGTATGTTGTTTATAAGGAAATTAAATCCAGTTTTACCAAGAGCATTAGCTGACTTAGGTTAAAACTACTTTATATCACACTGTATTATTCAAATAAAACAAAAAATATATATAAAATTGTGTTTAGATGTCATTTCATATCTGCATAAAGTTCTTTCATGAGAAGCCTCACGGACTGTAAGTTCTCTCCACGAAAAGTGATTTATTAGTATTGCACAATTATCCAAAAAGAGTAATGTAAAAAATAAATAAAATAGTATATGTATGCTATTGATGATTGAGTATATGGTTTTATTGTACATAACAAAAAGAAACAACTGTTTGTTTTTTACCTTAATTCATCTTTTTTCTCTTCATTCCATATTTCTACATTTGCTAACTTTTTATGAACACCTACAAGCCTGTAGGTCAGAATAATTGCAGACAGCAACAAAAACATGAGCCTAAAAATAAAATAAATTCTAAAATTATTTTTAGAATTTTCTTATGATAATGAATAATAATGATTTTAATAAGCATGTAAATGATTTTCCAGTTTATCCAATATGTAATGTTAAAAATATAAATCTTAAAAAAATAATTTACAAGCCAGAATCTCTTAAAAATCACTTTTTAAAAAAAAAAAATATCTACTGTTTATTTTTCTAACCTAATAAAAAAGACTGGCAATGATATATTAAAAGGTAGGCATTATTTACAAGTTTATTTAAGAAATGAGTCATTGATTAGCCCCCGCACACTGCCTAGATGTCGCGGTTTCCATGCAAAAGCACAGAAATATACTGCTCACATGGCCTGTAGAACAGTTCTGTTCATATTAACCGCTAAGCAGCTTTTGTGCTTCACAGTACTAGCGCACATTTCAAAGATCGCAGTTCTGTTCATATTAACCGCTAAGCAGCTTTTGTGCTTCGCAGTACTAGCGCACATTTCAAAGATCGCTACAGTATGATGTGAGGGTGTGTAGTATCAAGTTGTCCTAAGTCTTTTGTCCTAAGTCTTTGCATGTGCATTAGAAGTATTTATTTTTCAAACAACCTGACAGTTTTAGATAGTATTAATTGTAAGACAAAAGATGCACTTCCATACACATTTTTAAAGTTAAACGAATTTCAAAAGTGTACGTTCCAGCATTATACAGAAATCACGTGTAAAACATATTTTGCGCAGAAACATCTACAAGACTTTCAAAGCATAAGCTTGGCTTGATCAGAGGGGAATTTTAAAATCGAATTGTGTTTCGTAAATTGTTTTAAAATAGTGTTGAAAACTTTTTTTTTTTTGATCAGACCTTAATTGAAAAAAAGAAATATTATATTTTATTAAATAATTTTGTTTTTTAAAATGTTGTGTATGTTGTGATGGACAAACCATCGGATCCCCCCCCCCCTGCGAATTTCAGTGCATAGGATAATGTTTTCAAAATTGTCAGATCTTGCGCTGACATGTATAGTGTTGTATCAGAGTAATGAGAAAAAAAGTAAACTATAAATCAGTCCATTAACATTACATCTACTGGTTTTTAACTAAGCAACAGAGCCATCAAGCGGTGTGCAAGGGCTAATCGACGATAACCAATGATTATTTAGGAATTTGGCTTGAAAATTTTATCTTAGTAAGATATTTGGATTTATTTATTCCAGTAAAATAGATTTATAAAAAATAAGAATATAATGACCTCATTACTGGATCTAAAACATAGCAATGAACAAAATATATTTTCTATCACTGAAGTTTTTTAAATAAATATTTTCAATATTGCTTTATATTATTATTATTTACTAGTATTATATATAGGTGATATTAATCATATAATATGTTATCTCTATCTTTTAATTGAAAACAGAGTTTAAATCTGCAAAAATTCAAAATAATAGATAGATAACAGAACCAAGTAGTATGTATCTCAATGAATAAAAGCAAAAATGCTAGTGTCTATCTTACAGGAATGAATGCTAAATTGATAATGTAAATCCTTTTTTGATTTTAAATACACAATAAGCCATATCAAAAAATAAGCCATTTTAAAACTAATTAAATTTTAGTTATAAAATAAACTCAGAAGTTTTTTTAAATATGATACAAATAATACTACCAGTTGAAATCAATATCTCTCGATACCTCCCCATAAAATAATAAAAATGCAAACTGCTTCCTTAGAAACATAAGCATACACTATTAATAGATTGTAAACAAACAAGTCCAGGTAGGAATTGCGGACAGTTTGCATTTTGTAAATTCAAAAACTTGCTAACAGCATATGAACTAATTTCACTTTTAAAATACATATATCACTCTGTTTGTCTTATTGTGATTTAGTGCATAAAAGTTATTTAAATTTTATAATTTTCCGTCTTTCAATGATCATTATTTATATTTTTAAAATCCATTCCTGCAACATGTTTTTGTTGGTATTATCAATTTAGTAATGCTTATAAAAAATTAGTGTTTCTTATATATATTTTAGAGGATAAAATATGTAGTGACATATGATCAATCTATTCAGACATCATATTGGGATGTCAAATATGTAACTGTATATAAGATTGTCTTACACTAGATTATAAAGATAAATGATGATCATGTATGATCAAATTGGCATGAAGTATGTGAAAGCTAAAATATGTTGAGCATTAAGTTAAAATACTAATCTTAATTATAAACATGCCCAGAGTGATGATTTAAGATAGTTTCTTAGTAAATAAATAATAAGATTGGTAATGGACATATCTGTTTCAATGAAATTTAATATTTAACTTTCACTCATTCTATATCCTCTAATTCTGTATTTCTCAAACTCATTCATATAAAGCTTCACCTGGAATATCGAAAAACATTCATATCTCTGAAAGAAAAACTCTCAACAGGGGTATACGCTATGTTACACAATCTTATTATATTTATATTTACTTTAGGTAAATAATTTGATTTATATTTTCATTATTACACAAAACTCATTAATAATAATTAGAACAAAACCTTGAATAATACAACAAAAGAGATTTCAATAACAATTTAATGTGAAGAATATGTTTTAATATTGCTACACAAAAAGTCAATATAAGGTAAAATATATGACACAGCAATTCTTAGATTTTTTTCCCAATGTTTCTATTGATAAACACAATGCATGTTTATTTTTAATTAATAATAATGATGAAATGCAATTTCACAAAGATATATGGATTGTGAATGAAACCAAAATATTTAAAGCTGTGTTTACCAAATGAAAGATATTCTTTTTATCACTGGATCCAAAACTCTGATAAATCCTTATTGTAAAATTCCAATTTAAGGATTGGATATATGCTAAAGGAGATCGCTAAATTGTAGAGGAGCAAATGATGTTCTTATCCAACCATAATCTTTATTTTCATTTAAGTTGGACAATTTTTTTTTTAAAAAAATCATCTAATGTGTAATGTGATTAATTCCTTTATTTTCTGCTGATAATAAAATATTTTCTTCAAGAAATTCTTGGAGAGAAGCAAATGTTTCTAAAACTTCTTGAGCATACAAAAAAAATTATTTTGAAATGCTTGCAATTGCATGTTTAGGGTTAATATATTAGATACTTTTTTCTTCTAAAGAAAAGTTAAATTTGATCAGAAAAATGAGATGCTAATGTGGAATATTTACTAAGTAGAAAAATTTGTAATTTATCTTTTAATATTAAAACCACTTTTAGAACTTTATCATGGGATAGCTATCTTATGTCTGTGTGATATAAAAACAAATTCATTAATTGAGACTATCTCTTGGCATAAAATTTACAAGTTTTGCACTACTGGCATTACATTTTATGTAATTAATTATTGTGGAAATTTTTGCTAACACATTACTAAGTGATTCTTCCATATAACGAAAAACTAAATTTTCTCTGTGGATAATGCAATGAATATTTCTTGCATTTCAAAAATCTTTTTTTTTATCCTGTAAATCCTGCCAGTCATGGCTGCAGCTCTATCCGGTGCAAATCCCAATGTATTTTGCCATTGAAGCTTATTTTCTACTAAAAAAATATTCAACTTTTCAAATATATTTCTTTCTTTAGTTGCACCAGAATCATTTCTAAAAAACAGTAGATTATCATGAATTTTCTAATTATATAGACATCTTACAAAAATCATTAAATTGACATCATTCATATTATAATTGACTCATCAAGTTGTAAGGCAAATATAATATTGTTCGATTTGTGATAATAAGGCAGACATATTGTCAGTAATACTATATATTCTTTTAATTATTCCATTGGTCACAGAAATTTTTTATAGTTTGGCATTTAGAAACCATGAATAGTTTCACAATTTTTTAATGCTACAGATGAGATCTTCACCAATTGTATAAGGTTTTTTTTTGTTTTAACAATTAATAAAGCAATTTCAAAAAAAAACCCTTTTAGTAATCTTTCATTTAATTTCGTATGTTTTGCAAATAATTAAATATGCAATTTTCATTCTCAGACCATTCTTTAAAAAATTCAATTGTCTTAACTCTTAAATTCACTATGCACAGTATATAAATGGCAACTAAGTTTTCCAGGTCTCATGCAATCATTTGGCAATTGTTTCTGGCAGATTACACACATGGGCTTGTGTGGATCATTGTACAAAGGCACAAATCCACATTTCAAATAAGAAGAATCACGTTTTCATATATTATCCGTCTCTTGTCATTTAGTGTGTTTTAAAACAATGTAAATGATTTTTCCGGTTCTGATAAAATACAAGACAGCGGCCCTTGCGACTCACAATCTTTGGTCACTTCATTGCTTTGGACTGATTGACCTATACAAATGCAATACTAATTTATTCGCCACTTATCCACACAGAGTGAAATTTTTAATGAACAATTATCAAACACCATATCAGTGACACTTGTTACAAAGATGAAACTACCAAATTGTGCAAGTAAAGATATTCTCCAGTGCTTATAACGATGGCATAAATAAATTGTAAAATAAACAATGATTATTAATTTTTTTCTATATAGCAACTTGTAAATTTTCATATTAAAATGTAAATCTCAACTTATTACCTCTTCTCAACAAATTACGTAATTCTTAAACTCTTGTTGACTTTAAGTTTGGTTGAAAAGATAACCAATAAATAACTATAAACTAATTAATAACACTAAACTAGCTTTCAGCACCACACTGCCAGAATCATAAATTAGGCAGTGCAGGTATGCTTATATAATATTTAAATGAGACACAATAAACAAATAAGGAAATTAAATACTCCATTTTCCAGATAAAAGAACACACAAATCCTTTTTGTTGACGAAATACGGGTCCTTTGCAATTTCCCAAGCCTCTTTGTACTTTCCTTTCCTATCACCTCTTTCGGAGAAAACAGTTCTAACATCGGTTGGAGAAAGTGTATGACCTGTGGCATGTTCATGGTCAAGAAAGATAGATCTGTATTCATTCTCTTTTTAGCTCTGTTGTAAAGATGTGCATGTTGGGGAATTCTTGTGGATCTATTTACATGAGATTCCCCATAATACACAGAGATGCAGGATGGTTTAGGACATGCAATTTACAGACCACCCGAGAAGCATGCTCCACAGGTATTTTGTCTTTGGTATTATTCAACAAATTGTTAAAAGACGGTGGCAATCTAAAATTAGCCCTGTATGTGTTAGTGCAAATCTTTCTAAGGTTATTTGCAATATTTGCAATATGTGAGATGTATGGAAAGCTTATCCACACTTAAGCCATATTATTAATGGCTTTTACTTCTTTTAAATTGGTGTAAAATTTACTGACTGTTTTAATAAGCATATTGCATGTATAACTAAGCCCTATTCGATCATTAATGTATGCATCTATGGTGTTTTTTTCTATCTGCCCCATATTTACATAGACTTTTGTTTCTATATAAAAAACATTTAAAACCAAACAGTTTTTGTTCCATTGGGACTTCTGACATTAGATGAATTGCTCCCCTTATTTGCAAAGGTTTAAGCTTCATTTTAAAATCAAGCACATTTTTAAGTTTTTGTGTATACATGTCAAAAAAATTTATCCCATGATTGGTCTTTTGCTTTGATAGTGCACCCCAGCTGTGATGTATTTTCGAGCTCAATGATATATTGTTGATTTGATCTTCTGCTGTACATATAAACATGTCATCTAATATCACATGTAGACATTGTTAGTTGAAGGGTTAAATATTTAAGCAAGATCTTATTTTCAAACTCAAACAGAATGATGCTATAAATAATACCACTTAGTGGTAACCTCACTGGCCAACCGCTTTACATTTTATAGAATTCATCTTTGACTACAGCTACAATTTCCTTACCAATCCACTTTAAGACTTCTAATGTAAACACTTTTTTATATGAATTGTAGTTGATTTGCTGCAAGGTGTCTTGAATAATGCTAATGGATAGATCATGAGGTGTCGAAAGCTAGCTCAGTATTGTTAATTGGTTATCTTTTCAACCAACTCTAGAAGTCAACGAGTATTTAAGAATTATATTAAAATTTTAAAAATATATAAATATCTATTTCTAATTAAAAAGTCTGAAATTTATTTTTGCAGCTGTTCTTGACAAGATCCACTTAACCCTAAATCTATTTGCATATTTTAAAGGTTTTTCCACAATCTATTTCTATCCATCCTACTGTCATTTCTATATTTAATGATGCTATAAATGTTTGTTTTCCTCATAAAATACTTCAATCATCTGAGATACAATAAATAAATTATCTCCTACCCTTTGTTTTATGTGAAATCCATTCTGAATCTACCTCAAATTTTTTTTTCTTCTATCCACATGCTAACTCTATCCATTAAAATATACATAATTTATAAATTAGAGAAGTTATTGCTATTAATCTGTAGTTAGTTAACAACCTAAAATCTTTTGCCTTTATATAATCTAATTTTCATAACCTTTCCAATCAATTATAATTTTATGAAAATTTTATTAAAACTAAAATTTGCATATATTCCCGTCCATACAAGCTAATCCCTTCCCTTTCTTTTTCTCAATCAATCTATTTTGAGGCTCCATCTACTGTCTGGATACAAAAACTAATCAGTAAGTCAACTCATTCTTAAATAACTACTATAATACTGGCTATAGAATTCAGACAGTGGAAATACAGATTATCAGCTTAGTGAAACATGAGATTGTAATATTGATTAGTATCATTAATTGCATATATATATAAAAAAAAAATGAGAACAAAAAAGCTACGAGTATATTTGAATAAGAAAATAGGAGGCAGAAAATTAAAAATGATAATGATTAATGCATATAATAGTAATATTACACGTTAATTTTCATATATATTTGCTTGAATATGAATTGTTAGCTACATATGCAAAAAAGTTAACCAAGGTCGGGGGGGGGGGGGCGGGGGGGGGGGGGGGGGGGGGGGGGGGGGGGCGAAAAAAAAAGATGTAATTCTGAGTACACATTGTTTTCAATTACTAGTTCAAATAATTCCAATTGGTATAAAATAATTACAAAAAAAAAAAAAAAAAAAAATTTTTTTTTTTTATCAGTCAGCATATATTTATGCTATTTAAAGCTTAAAGAAAGATTTTTCTTGTAAAAGGAATTCTCTTGTGAATTATAGATTGTGGCTTTGATTAATAAAACCCTTGATGATTTAACTTTATAACTTTTTCACCTTTTGAATGAAAATATTTCTTTGTAATTTTGGTAGACATTAACTCTATATATGTAATCTCTCAAACTCAATTTTCTTTATGATGAAAATATAATTCTCAATTAGCTTTCCTGGCTAATAGTTTGTGTTTTGGACATACTGCTATGCAGCTTACAATTTCATAAAATGACATTTTAACACATGGCCTCTCTTTTGATCACTGAATGTAAGAGGGTGATCAAAGGTAATGGTTTGGCTTACCTACTCATTTGCACCTTCTTGAGTAAAAAACTTGCAAGGAACTTTGATAGCTTAACTTTCACTTTCAACAATAAAAAAACAAGATAATTGGCATATCATCAAAAATTACAAGTGATCTCTTTAATTAACTTGGAAGATTTGGCAAACAATATTAATTAATTTTACATTAACAAATGAGTAAAAATTTTTGCCTTTTCAAAACAAATTTTGAATATTTTCTAATTAACTTTAGGAATTAATTATTTTTCTACCTATAAAAATTAGGAATTAATTATTGTTTTGAAATAATAATAAAAATACAATTAAAAGAAATGTCTCAAAATTAAAGAATTTGAATGAGCTAATTGTTTTTTGTAAGATTAGTATTTTAAATCTATTAGCAATTTTTTTAAAAAAATAACAGAAAGAAAATGTTTTATTTCTTTTTACATGAAAAACATTAAATTTGTAAAATCTAATAAAATATTTCAAAAGATTTTCCAATCATTTTATGCATTATATATATATGTATGTAATTATATAATTGAATATTTGTCAATACGGTAACTAAATAATTAAAAATTTTGTCCACTTAGGAGCGCTTTCGATTATCCCAGTAATCTTTGTCAACTAAAGCTTTGAAAGACTAACTGTGGGAAAGTTAGCCTTTCAAAGCTTTAGTTGACAAAGATTACTGCGATAATTGAAAGCGTTCCTAGTGGACAAAATTTTTAATTATTTAGTTACTGCATTGACAAATATTCAATTATATAATTACGTATATTGCTTTAAAAATACAGACATCCAATAATAATAACATTATTATTATATATATATGGGTTAAATCAATTTAAACTATAAAGCAGATAATGAGACCAAAGCATTTAAATATATATATAAATAAAAGAATTACAAATGTTGGTTGATATTTAGAAGTCATATTTGATCAAGGGGTGTAATTTCCATTTATACAAATAAAACTGTTCATTATACTCTCTTTGAACTTTTTAATATTATTTCTGAGTAAATAAACTTTCTTGATTTTTTTAAACATTTATCACTTTATGAATTTTATTCATTTAAACAACCAGATAACATACAACATATATAAACTTAAAATTAATGTACTTACATAATACTTGCAAAAATAAATAGAATCGTAGCTCTTGGTAACCTAAAAAATATTCATAAAAATCTATATATACAAAAGGTATATAATGCACATGGTTAATTAAAACAAAAAAAAAGATTGTATATTTCTAACGAATAAAAATTCACACTCAAACTTTCTTTTTGTAAATATATATATATTTTAAATGAAATTAAAATAAAAAATGTGAAGAATTTTCAACTTTTTGTAATTTTTGACCCAATTATTTTGGTTTCTTTAAATCACTATGATCACATTATATACAAAGTTTTAATTTTGATATTATTTGGATTATGTTTATGATTTGCTAAAAACTTGATTACGGAAATTAAATTTTTTATTTCGATATCCTGCATTCGTTAATTTTGTTTAGTTAAATTGTATTCAACTGTATGCTATAATAAGAGTACCAAACTTTCCATACAGTAGTGCCACCAAGTGCAAGCCTTTGTAATCAATGGATGCAGGAAGGGTTGTGCATCCAACATCTCCATTATAAAGGTTTGAATTTGGTGGCACTACTGTATAGAGAGTTTGCTCTTATTAACAGCACTGTGTAAGGATATGAAAGGGTGATCATGTGATATTTTGTAAGTATTAGACTTTTTTCCCCATATTTTTTATCAAACATGGACTTAGTTTTATCTATGCCTTTTATCTTCATGACTTTTTTTTATTTTTATTTTCACAAGGTGAGCTAAAAAGAAGTGTCTTATTGTATTACACTGAAACTAAACATTCACGGGAATAAACAAATATGGATATTGGAACAAAATACAAGAATGTTCTAATACCAATAAGACAAGCAACTGTTTTTGGAAATGTACAAAATGATGAGAAAATGTAAATAATGAGTTCCCACAGAATAAATATTGGTAATAAGAAAAATTATAACTTTAAAATTAGTGACTAATGAACTAAATTTAGATGATTTTCTCTAATCTCTTGATAACATTAAATTAGATGTTTATATTGTTAAAAAAACAGAAGCTTACTGTGATTTATGCAGAGATTTCATGAAAACTTACAGAATGGGAGGAAGAGGGGTAAATAAAACAGGAAAACAAATCACATAAAAATTAGAATTTTTTTGTTATATTCGTCAAACTTTGGCAGTTTTAATAATTTGAACTACTATTTAATTTAAACCATTAAGCATCACATGATCACATTTCCTATACTAGCACATTAATTGTTGATAAACAGAGCAAAACTCTCCATACAGTATTGCCACCTGTGCTAAACAGAGTAATCAATGGATGCCGGAAGGCTTGTACATAAAATCCCTATCTAATGCCTACTCATCCAATATCCCCAGACTAGTTTCTGGCTTTTGGCCTTCGTCAGTGAGGGGCTTTGGATCTGAGAGCACTGCATCTAGATCTTAGGATCTAATGCAACTCTCTAGCAACCACCTTTTATCTCTACTCAACTACAAAACTATGAGAATGAAATTGAAAACACAAAAAATATTTTCAATCTAAGCTCAATAGCTTATATAGTCATATGGGTCTGAACTCAGTTCAGCACCCATACATTTTGGTGTCTTTGGCTCTTTTACAACCATAGCCACCACTATCCTATTAGGCAGGATTGGTGTTAAACCATTAAGTATCACATGATCACATTTCCTATACTAGCACATTAATTGTTGATAAACAGAGCAAAACTCTCCATACAGTATTGCCATCTGTGCTAAACAGAGTAATCAATGGATGCCAGAAGGCTTGTGCATAAAATCCCTATCTAATGCCTACTCATCCAATATCCCCAGACTAGTTTCTGGCTTTTGGCCTTCGTCAGTGAGGAGCTTTGGATCTGAGAGCACTGCATCTAGATCTTAGGATCTAATGCAACCCTCTAGCAACCACTTTTTATCTCTACTTAACTACAAAACTATGAGAATGAAATTGAAAACACAAAAAATATTTTCAATCTAAGCTCAATAGCTTATATAGTCATATGGGTCTGAACTCAGTTCAGCACCCATACCTTTTGGTGTCTTTGGCTCTTTTACAACCATAGCCACCACTATCCTATTAGGCAGGATTGGTGTTCAGACCCATATGACTATATAAGCTATTGAGCTTTAGATTGAAAATATTTTTTGTGTTTTCAATTTCATTCTCATAGTGTGTAGTTAAGTAGAGATAAAAGGTGGTTGCTAGAGAGTTGCATTAGATCCTAAGATCTAGATGCAGCACCCTCAGATTCAAAGCTTCTCACTGACGAAGGCCAAAAGCCAGAAACTAGTCTGGGGATATTGGATGAATAGGCATTAGATAGGGATTTTATGCACAAGCCTTCTGGCATCCATTGATTACTCTGTTTAGCACAGGTGGCAATACTGTATGGAGAGTTTTGCTCTGTTTATCAACAATTAATGTGCTAGTATAGAAAATGTGATCATGTGATGCTTAATGATTTAACACCAATCCTGCCTAATAGGATAGTGGTGGCTATGATTGTAAAAGAGCCAAAGACACCAAAATGTATGGGTGCTGAACTGAGTTCAGACCCATATGACTACATAAGCTATTGAGCTTAGATTGAAAATATTTTTTGTGTTTTAAATTTCATTCTCATAGTTTTGTAGTTAAGTAGAGATAAAAGGTGGTTGCTAGAGGGTTACATTAGATCATAAGATCTAGATGCAGTGCTCTCAGATCCAAAGCTCCTCACTGACGAAGGCCAAAAGCCAGAAACTAGTCTGGGGATATTGGATGAGTAGGCATTAGATAGGGATTTTATGCACAAGCCTTCTGGCATCCATTGATTACTCTGTTTAACACAGGTGGCAATACTGTATGGAGAGTTTTGCTCTGTTTATTTACTATTTAATTTATTTGTTCTTTACTATAATAAATAGTCTGTTTACGTAGCACAAACTACGTAAGCAATATAAATAAAGTGACTACGCTACGGTCATGTGCTTTTATGAATTTATGTGTACTAATCGCAGGAGGTTAAATATGAGATTCTATTCCTTTCCTGCTACAGAATGAATCAATTTACACAATTCATTTATTAAATTATAATTCAAGCACACAATAGCTTAATGCCTTGATTGCAGCACGGTGAGCAAAGGGTCACTTATATAACAATAAGCTCTAAATATAAGTGATCTATTTATGCTTTTTAAATTAATGCTCATGGGTGAGTGCACATAAATTTGTAAAAGTGCGCAACTAGAAGTTAATCACCTTATTTATTTATTTTTGTATCTTTTGATTTGGTGTGATCATTCTTTCATGAATACAATGAAATTTTTATTATGGTGAAATGACTGAAATCGATATTAATTGGAATACATTTGTATTAAAAAAATCACTACAGTGCACTATGATTTTGGTGATCGTAATTTGCCTAAAAAAGTTATGTAGTTCATTAGAGAATTGTTTATTTATGAAGTATCCAGAATAAAAATAATTTATCAATAATAATTAATGCAAAGCCATTTAAAATAGTAATTATTGCATAATTATAGTCATCTCTTTTAATCATGAATCCATTTTACTATTTTCATCAAGTATTTAGTTCAGATCTATTATAAGTAATATATAAATTACACTGCCAGGACATCAGAAACTTTACAAACTATTCTCAACTTATCCTTCTTCATGAATTGATAAAATTATAAAAAATTAAACAAATTCACCTTTCTCATTATAGTTAGAATGTTTATTAAAATTAATCAATCTTACAGTTTCAATAGATCAGCAATCGTCTTCAGAACTATAAGATAGGTGTATACACAAATAGTTTATCATTTAAATAAACTACTTGCTGAAGTCTGTATTTCTTCCAGATAATCTTTTATTGCTGCGAAAGATTTCTTAATCACTATAAGTGCTGTCTTTTAGTTCAGTTTGTACTAATTTTAATATTATTTTATGGATATGATTTTAATTTCTAATATTTATTAATAAAATATAATAACTGTAAACACAGAAGAAGAAAAAGTCAAACAATAATATGCTTTAATATGTTAATAACTGAAACACAGGCTTGTTATATACCTGTGTCTATATATGTAATATATAGGGTATATGAGCACAGACTTTCAGACGACCCATCACTCTCCACTCTATCTAATAACACCGATACACTCAAGCACATATAAACTGAAAAAATAAATAATCACCAATATACGTATTTCATGCTAAGCCAGCAATCATCAGTTGGTCCAGATTATCATCTACCACACATATATACTATAAGTGCTCAGATATATATTAAGATAGACAATCTTCATACTTTAATGGACAGGCTCCAATCTACTACACACTCCAACTCTTCAACTGTCCATCCAATTGAAAATCTGATGATGAAATGCTCAAAGGCCACCCTGGCGCCGAGATTCTTGTCACACCCATGTTGACCTAAGGTCAATCTAAACCCCACATGTACAGGACGTAATCCATTTAATACATATGCAAGGATGGGCAGACATCTCTACAATGTAATAACTGAAACACAGGCTTGTTATATACCTGTATCTAATATGTTAAATAATATAGAAATATATGTGTGTGTATATAAATTTGTGATATATATAAAAAAAGATAAATCTGATACCTAAAAATTCCCAAGAGAATCCAACAAGCTATTTCATACGTCCTTTGATAGTCAAACACTAAAAAAAATAAAATAAAGAAGGAATGTAATAATTTAAAGTGGTTATGGTAAAAAAAATCATCAAGTTAAAGCTAAACAAGTGAAATTATAAAAATCAAAATTAAATAGAAAATATAAATATATTCAAAAAATAATAATTGTATAAGGGATTCAAATTTTTCATGTACAATATTACAAAAAAATTCTTAATTTTTTTATATGATCTTAATGACATCTTATAGTTATTCTTTCCAAATATTAATTCAAATTTTTACGAATAATATAAGACTGTACCAATAGCTTTATTTACAAAATATTTTAGGATTCAAAAATTATTATTCTCTTTCACTTTCTTTGCATATCTTCATATAATCATATATATATATTGCTTATAACACTTCTTTCATATACACTTCAATGCAAACCATTTTCTTAAACTTCTTTATTTTCCTTACAGTTTCTTCATCAGAGCTCTAATCTTCTTCTCTGCTTTAATTAAAATGTCATTTTAATTAAAGCAGAGAAGAAGATTGGAGCTCTGATGAAGACTGCAGGACAGTCAAAACTGTAAGGAAAATAAAGAAGTTTAAGAAAATGGTTTGCATTGAAGTGTATATGAAAGAAGTGTTATAAGCAATATATATATTCAAAAATTAATAATACTTACATGTAAAATAATCACACTAGTACACAGAAATTATTTTACAGCAAAAGAGATATCTGCTTGACTTATAAAGCAACTAGTTTGAGTTAAAATGTTCGATCATAATTACAACTTTTAGACTCGACATATAAAATAGAAAAACAGACTTGGAAATGTAAATCTGATTTATCTATTATAAACTGTAATGCAGTTTATTTACCTTGTAATGTAATATTTAAAGCGTACAACATTTCAATTTTTCATAAAAAAATTTCATGTAAAATATCAAAAAGTATTTGAAAACAATACATGTCTTTAAAATTTAACAAAATATGAACTAACAAACTTACAACAATCACTTACTAAAAAATAAACATAGTTAAAAAATTTCAAAACATAAATTGAATAAAAGAAGTTATCAATGAACGATAAAATATATATATACTGTGGGTTGCAGTGCACCCTTCTAAGATATTTTGTAGAGTCCTACATCTTTACCTATAAATTATGTATATATTTATTAGAGAATAAGCATTATATCTTGTTTACAAGTTCAAATGTATAATTTTGCATTTTTACTAATGTTTGTTACATCTGAAATTAAGAAGATGAAAATCATTAATGATATTCAATTAAAAATCCTTAAGAAAAAAAAAATTTTTTTAAAGTAAATTTTCCACATCAACTTATAGCTACAGACTATTTATCACTTATTTTATGTATTCATAGAAGCAATATGAATATAAAAAGTATCTGATGAATAATTATCATAGTTTGATTGTCTGTGAATATGAATCACTCCAATAAATCTTTTTTTACACATATTAAAGCAATAAAAAATACAATAAATAATCGAATGGCCTATGGCTTAGGAATTCATAAGAATGATACCAACTGCCAAACACCCAGCTTAAACAATATAAGACAAAAAGCACCTCTCCACTTTATTGCTATCTATTATAAACTTAAGTAATCAATGATGTACAAAATGCATACAGTAACCCTCTCCTTAGTATATGAACCTCTATTCTCAAACCAATCTCTGGCCCTCACCTTTATCAATGAGGCTCAGGACACAAAAGTCAGCAGCCGCTTTAAACTCCACCTATCATGTTAAAAAACTTGAAATTAAAATCAGCTTAAGATTTTAAATTTAAGCCAACTTATTTTAATATTTTCAGTTCATTATCTCTATGCTCCTAAAATATATAGTAAACAAAATGGTTTCAGAAACCACAAAAGTCATAAGGATGCATATATGCTTCCAGCAGCCGCTTTAAACTCCACCTATCATGTTAAAAAACTTGAAATTAAAATCAGCTTAAGATTTTAAATTTAAGCCAACTTATTTTAATATTTTCAGTTCATTATCTCTATGCTCCTAAAATATATAGTAAACAAAATGGTTTCAGGTTTCTGTAACTGTTCAAACAGTTTGGCTTCACTTTAAAATCTTAAGTTGATTTGAATTTTTTTTTACTTGATAAATAAAATAGAGTTAAAGTTCTCGAGTCCTGAGCATAAAAGCAGGGATCAAGGTGTATCTGGTGATGGCATTCAAATACAAAGGATATGGATTTTATATGCATCTGGAATATTCTCAAGCTTACATTAGAAGGCACTATAATGGAGAGCTGGTTCATAGGAAGTTTGAACAATATACTAACAGAGATGGAGCTGCAAACCGTGAACTTTGAGCACCATAATCCACAATACCCCCATGCAATAAACCGCACAGGGCAAAGCAATGATAAAATTACATTGATTATTTAGCCATAAATATAATTAATGGTTGGGAGGACATATTTCTTTTATTATGTCTCCATCATAGAATAAAATTACCTATGTCAGCAATTCCTTCTAATTATTGTTAACTTTTATACAAAAGAACTCAAAAATTTTTCTCATAAAGTTAATAGCTCATGTCAACACTAATGCCATCAGAGGCTATTTACAGTTCAATAATTTTCATTTTATTCTTTTTATCCACTCAAAATTCACAATACAAAAACACAATAAACTTGAAATGTATTGAAAGTTCAAATAGTATTATAAATCTTACTTTTTCTTGGGGGGGGGGGGGTCATCCCAACAAATTAGCACGTAATCTCTGAACCAAGAGGCACAGATTAATTTTTCATTTATAAAGATATATATAATATTCATTACCAAATGTAGTTATATCTGTGTTGCAAAATACATAATGAAATATTTCTTGTAATTCATAAATAAATACTTTACACAGTTGATATAATGTATATAATTCCAATTTCATATAATAGAATAGGGTATGTTTATATAACTAGACAAATATACGAATTGGATTTAAAATATTCGAATCTGAAAACTTTGAGTCATTGATTTGGAGCATAAAAGCATTGCAGATTAACTACAATTCTTTGGCTACCAGTTCTTCTCACCATAACAAAGATATTTAGAAATGAATTTGGAGAATTAGAAAAACATTTATTATATTACCATATGTCATCCATTGATTGCTCGGAACTTGCGTAACAATTTATTAAAGCAAATGTTCTTTCTTTGAAATGATCCCAATCCAAAAGCATAATTTGTAACACATACACATTCTATTACCTATCCTTATCTATAAATAAACGTTATATATAAATAACATTCACAAACAGTATATTCAGAATCAAAGAATACAACCTCTGCATAATTTAATGTAATGGTCAAATTCAGAACCATGGACTCCTTGAGTTGATTCCAATTCTGGCACTATCAAGAGCTCAAACTTCTTGGGGACTCCCGAGCAAGAAAGATATATTTTTCATTAATATTATTCATGTCGTATTTGTTCTTCTAAAACATGCACTGACATTATTGATTACATAGCAGAATTGTAACGATTTTTCAATCTGCATAGTACGAAAGGGTGAAGTCATACAGGAAGTCAGTCTGCATCTTAAGAATCAAATGGCTTACTAATGATGCAACAACTTACATATACATATATTGTTTATGATATTATAAGCATACACACACAGACATAAATCAATATTGATGTAGTAAAATACAAGTTCAATAACGGTAAATGAATATATAACATAATAATCATTCATTATTAAGCAAATACTTTTTTCTCCTATGCAAACTAGAATAAAAAATGGTAGAACATTTAGATTGTGAACATCTTGTAAGTTATGTAACTGATACATGATCTTGCATCTGTATAAAAGTAAATTATTAGCATAATTGTCATTACTGTATTGAACAACAGACAAAGAGTTGCAGACCCAAAATCTTAACGTTTCCTGGATCAATTCCTAGCTTAAGGTGTCACTTTGATACTTCAATGTTGCATTATAATTTGACATACAATTATCTTAAAGACATTATGTTTTCCTTCTTTAAAATAGTCTCAAAAATGTACTCGGAAGATTTTTCACAGACTTAACATTTTTCAAGAACTTAAACCTAAGACGGGCAAGTCGTTTGATCCCTGATAATAATCCAAGTTACTGTTTACGAACTCCTAAAAAATTTGAACATTATGATTTTTTATAATAAATATTAACAAATAAACATAGAAATTATATACATTTGGAAAGCACAGATATCTTTAAAGTAACAACAAACATGGTAATATCAAAAAATTATAGTACGCTTTGGACTCGGCATTCCATCAGCAGAAAGAAAATATTTTAACATTTGTGTATTATTAAAAGTGCATCTCATTGCATTAAAAATATTAGTTAAAAATTAAAACTGGCATAGAATCACATAATCATATTTATACTCTCTTTAAATCAATAAATGATCTTCATTTTATGGGAACATTTATCGGTGCATAAAAAAAGGGTAAAATAGTATAGACCAGAGATGTTCAATCAATTGATCACAATCTACTTAAAAGACTTTCTTTTTTCCCATTTATTCTATGACAGAAACACTGCATATAAATATGATCTTGATTTTACTGAGAGAATCGGTATGTTAGAAGCAAATATTATTAAATTAAAAATTCTTGAATCAAATAAGACCTTGATTGATTATTTATTTTTTCTTATAACCCTTTTTAAAAAAAAAAAAAAAACAGAAAGCAAAGTCAACGGAATATCAAAATTTTCATTAATAATTATATTTTTTTAATTTCATTTCTACTTCATTATAAATGTTCACATCTGATATGTTTAATGAAAATTGTAATCAGATTTTTCAAAAGATCACAAGATCATTCCAGCAAAAAAAAAAAAAAAGCTTGTCTTTTAAAGTCGTTAATCTTGTGTTAAGATTTATAGAGGTCCCTACAATCATATTTAGGCGCATAGTCTTAAGGTTATAGCCTAAATATATATTATTTGCTTTATAAAAAAAATGTTAAATAGTTCTGGTAAAAACTGTAGTGATTTTGGTTAATATTTATGAAATCTTAGTAGAGAAACTATCATTTCAATAATTACTAAACAATGGCGTATAATGTCAATTAATAAATGACTGCCAAGGAAGCATGTTTCAAGCAATGGAATAACAAAAGATAGAGTTTTCCTATTAATTTGGATTTTCAAAATACCATTACCAATCAGTTAACAAATGAAACTAACATTCCCAAAACCTACAAACAGAAATTCAGTGAATCACAACAATAATAGTATTAAAAGATAACTGAAATTAAAAAAAAAAAAACATTTTCCAGGCTGGAAAAAAATTCTTGTTGAATCTAATCATAGCATTTTAGAGATAAATCAGGATAGCTAATAACAAGTATATCATAATGTTCAATTCAAAATCTAATCAATTAGATAATATAGTCTTAAAACCACCTAACTTTATTAATTTAGGAATAGAGTTGACCAAAAGCTCAATGTGCTATCCAATCTGAGATTACAGATGAAAAAATAATGTAGTCAATAACTATAAGAAATAATAGACAGGAAATCAAATTGCCATCATATCAGAAAAGTCACTCTCCACAAATCTTCCCAAACTTAATAAATATAAGACATGGATAGTATTAAAGATGCATTTATTTTCAAGAGATTCCTATATGATAATTAAATAAACATTCTGGATATTAACTTGCTTGAAAATACTGACTTTGTATACTTATTACTATTAATGGGATTTCTGATAATCATCTGCGTCAATCAATAATGAATGAACATATGTAGAATCTAAAATAATCCCCCTCAAAGACAAGCAAGTATATCAAATCTCCCGAAATCCCTGGAAATATAACCCACACTTCTATAAAATTTAATGAATGTATTTTCAAAACGTGGCTAACCATAATTGAAATGAAAAAATCTTTTATTAAACATGTTAAGAAATTTATTTATGCATTACAAATAGCTTTAACTACAGCCTAAAACTGTCAAATATATATATATATATCTTTGGATGACATAACTTTTATTATAATTGCTGGGAAGATTTTCCATCACTGATCACATGGAAGAATATCATTTAGGATGTTTCCACTGCTAACTATGTGGATATATGGCACCAAAATATAAAATCAATATAAGTAAAATGTATGATAGGTTTGGCTATATATGTGCAATAAAAAATATATGTTTATAATGGTAACAGTAAAAAATTGCTAATGAAAATAAATTTACCGACATCCTTAAAAATTGAAGATATTGACTAAGAAGTGAATTTGAAGATTCATATTAATAATAAAAGAATTGCTATACGCTATATCAATCACTATGATGGTCAAATATCCAATATGATTTATTATAATGTTGTCATAAACAGAAATAAATAAATAATCAATCAAACAAGATTGAAATAAACAACTATTAATAATTATATTTAAATATTTATCAAACCGGCTTTCATCTCCATTGAGACCTTCTTCATTGAGAAGGTCTCAATGGAGATGAAAGCTGGTTTGATAAATATTTAAATATAATTATTAATAGTTGTTTATGGAGATGAAAGCCGGTTTGATAAATATTTAAATATAATTATTAATAGTTGTTTATTTCAAGGTCTCAATGGAGATGAAAGCCGGTTTGATAAATATTTAAATATAATTATTAATAGTTGTTTATTTCAATCTTGTTTGATTGATTATTTATTTATTGCTATATCAATGACAAAGTACAAGCTTTATCACTAAAGAAATCTATGCTTTAAATTCACAGTGAATATGATATCATCAATTATTTAGTCAAATAATTAAGAAAAAGCAATATCTACAATATGACATGAGTAAAGCATCAAGGATTTGCAAACAACTAATAAATGCACGATTTAATAATATAACAGAAGAAACTGTAAAAATGAAATCACAAAAAGATTTTTGTTAATACCTTCTAACATACTCCAATTATATGAAACCTTAAAAGTGGCACCTAAATACTTCAATTGCGCTTTTTAATTTTCCTAGCTCCTTAACAATATGCAACTAAACATGTTTTTGTTCTTTTTTTTTCATTTAATTTAATTATTTACATTGTGATTAATGTTTTTAATTGTTTTATATTTTAATTGTCATTATTTGTACTTATATCACAATGAAACATTTGGATAATACTCAAGTGTTTTGATATGAATAAATATCTGCATACTTCTTGCTTATTGGTAGTAACTTCATTTTCTATTTAAAAAATTATTATTTAAATATTTATTTGTATCATTATTTGAAATACAATTCATTGTTCAACAGTTAGAAACTCTTTTTAATTGCTCTTATTATATGCTCCAAAAACTTGAGCTAAGTCAAGCCTCTATGAAAAGATATTTTTAAGCCAAATATATATATTCTAACTTAATAGCACTGAATTAACTTTCAACAACTTCTTACCAGAATCATAGTGCAAAATTAATATTGATATTTACTTAATGCATACAAAGATCTATTTATAACAATGAGTGTTTACATTTAAGTAAAAAGAAAAATTTTTTACATAGGAAATTCTATAATAATAATAATAAAATCTTACATTTATGGGAATCCAAATTTGCAGCATTTATTAACGGTGTGGTACCATAACTCCGGCAGGAAAAGGGCAAAACTGAGCTTGGCTGTTTAGACACAGTGGGATCACTACTGCTACTGTGGCTGCTGAGATTGTCTGTTGACTCTCGATTTACAATTTGAGCAGAGTCTGCACTAGAGGCTAGAGCCTCACTTTCAGACATGGTCTACAACAAATACATTTTTATAGAAAATTATTTACACTGAAATAAATCCAAATTTGTATATTAATATAAACTAATGAAAATATAAATAATGGACATAAACAAGTGTTACTTTTTTAAAAAATAATAATGTCTAAATAATTAGTTAAGCAAATTTCTCCTCTCCCAAACTCTTTATCAGATATCAAAAGTCATATCTTCTAAAGTTTCTGATATTTAATTTTTTTCTAACCGCTAGTTCATTCTTAAGATGTTGATTGTAATTTAACAAAGTCAGTTAAGAGTTATAAAACCATCAAAACATCATGTGATCACCATTTCTTATGCTTACACATGCTGTTAATAAGAGTACCAAACTCTCCATACACTAGTGCCATCAAGAACAAGTTTTCTTAATCAATGGATGCAAGAAGGTTTGTGCATAAAATCTTTATCTAATGCTTACTCGTCCATCATTCCCAGACTAGTTTCTAGCTTGTGACTTTAATCAGTGAGGAGCCTTGAATCTGAGAACACTGCACCTAGATCTTTGGTGCAGTGCTATCAGATTAAGGGCTCCTAGATAGGGATTTTATGCACAAACCTTTTTGCAACCACTGATTACTCTGGCTTGCACTGGGTGGCACTACTGTATGGAGAGTTTGGTACTGAGTTAAGAATTCTTCTAAAGAAAGCACGCAGGACATCTATTTCCTAATAATTTGTTTTAATGTATAATTTATAACAAGCGATTTGGAATATATATTCATACCAGTTTACAAACTGAAAAATAACGCTATTACTAATGTAATTTGACTGCTTTTATTATACAAAACTCCAGCTAAAAAACTAATTTTAATACTATTAAGACATGCCACCTGACCCAAGTCTCATTTTAAAATTATGAATCATAAGGTGATAGATTGATAAGTGACTTCTATGACATTTTTAAAAATAAAGCGTCACAAATAAATGCGAATTTGAGCATAGGCATATCAATTTATAAAACATAACTAAATCTCATTCCATTCAGAAGAATATCTTTATGACTAACATTTCTCTCACTCAACAACACTCATGTTAAGGAGACTAAAGTAAGACAAAAGTGGGATTCAAATCTAACATATCAACATAAGTATTTAGATATTCTAATATAGACAGAAACTGTAATATGTAATAAATTCTGATAAGAAAAACTTATGGATACATCAGGTATCTATTGCATAATCAATTTATATGCTTCTGACTGCTTTCTATTTCATCATGATGTGGCTGTATTCACCATATCTCCCATAATATAAATGCATATCTTTGCATATATGGAAGATTATCTAATTCTGCAGCTGATAATGAGTAATTATGAAATAACCAATTTTACTTACTGTGTTTTCTGAGCTTCTCAATGACACTAAATTTACAAAACAATGCTACAAGAGACACCATCTCTCTATTTTTTTTGTATAAATAATATTTAGCTCAAACAAAAAAAAGCATGATTATTTTATAATATATTGCTTTTCTGAACTCTTTATATTCTTGAATCCCAATTAGAGTTTTTATTAAATAATGTATCCATTTTTAATTAGATCCTTACAATATGTCACTGATGTAAGCATTCTCAATCGAAAAATAAGTTATACAATGATAAGGATAGGATTATCTTGTGCCTGAAGCAAATAAATGACTAATAAAAAATGGACGGTATCTGCACCCAAGAACATCTCTTTCATATACCAAGTATAATATATCATAAAAGACTATTACAAAAAAAAAACTTTTTATAAAATAATATTTAGCTTTCAAGGGGTGCAATCAAAGCTGATTGCACACACTAGCGGTTAAAAGGCAAACTCTGGATCTCTAGGTCCATGAATCGTGACTCATTCCAATATTTCCAGCAATTGAATTTCCCCTAAACTCCCAAATAATAAACCAATTATTTTTTAGTCAATTTATTACATAAATTTTTTTTATAATATATTTTACTTGATTGAATGTTTTAATTTGGAATATTGAGACTTTGATGATTAATCCCCATAAAAGATATCCATACAACAGATGGCTAAAACGTTCAAACACGTAAATTAAATGTCAATATCAAGACATAATATAGTCTATCATTTCAGTGAGGTTATTTAGGTGTTCAAATATTTAGCTCATTTGATGAAAGGAAGTTGTTCATGAAATGCATGTATAGTTAGAGAGATTAGTGTAGTAAATTTGACACTAGATGATTATTCTGATTTAATGATTATCTTTGGAGGAAGCCAATAAACATCACATGATCACCATTTCTTATGCTTGCTCTTAAATGTTAAAACAGGCAAAACTCTCTATATATGTATTGCCACAAGCCAGAAACTAGTCTGGAGATGTTGGATGAGTAGGCACTAGATGGGGCTTTTATGCACAAGTCTTCTATCATCCACTGATTACTTTGGCTTGCACTGAGTGGCAATATGTATATAGAGTTTGTCTGTTTTAATATCCTTGAAGGAGTAAGCTGCAGAGAGAAAGATTTGATTGGCTACAAAAATAATAGCAAGATAAATTTTAAACATTAGATTATTAATTTAAGCTCTTAAAATAAATAATTATGCTATCCCATTAACATATTTTAAATCAGCTGCCTTTTGGAAAATTTAACTAATACAAATGATGTAGTAATTACAAGGCATATAAAAATGCCTTTAAATAGTAATAATAAATTTTATTAAAAAACATTTTTTGAAAATGAGTCCACTAAATAATTTGTCAATTAAACGGGATACCATCATAAATTTAGCATAGGGAAATACAGATTATAATCAGACACTTTCCAAGTAATTATAACATACCCCATGAAATAACACATTATTTAACATTACCCAAGAGCATTAAGAAATATTATAATGGTTTACAATCTCTTTATATAATCTATTTCCTTAAAAAATAAAATGACAAAATTTCAAATTAATAAATTACATTAAACTAAATATCACATGTCAATCTTTTAGTCCATTTCTCCCATATCTAAACACAATAATGATATCTAACTTCTCTCTGGTCTGTTGTTAAAGTCAGGCAGCGAGTCATTTAATACCCTGATTTACTGTATATCTTTAAAAACGTCCAGCAATAGAGAGAGAATATGTCATTACTGTGTAATAGTATCATCATCATCATCATTAGTTACCCAGTTGTCAATGAGTACAGCAAAACTATTTCAATTCCAAAGTAAAAAAAAAAAAAAGATGATGAATAAATCCTTTAGCTGTTTATTTGATATCTTAGAGTAGCGGTCTTCAACCCTTGGTCCGCGAACCGGCACCAGTCCACAGAAGTTTTCTGCTGGTCCGCACTAGACTGGCAGGAAAGTTTGTAATAACAAAATAATAAGATTTTAAACTTTTAATTAGTATAAACAATTTTTATTTATTTTTACATCACAAATGCTTAAATAAAATTAATTATAAATCAAAATTTTATTTAAATTATTAGATAATACTATAATTATTAAATAATAATCAAAGGAATTTATCTGAAAATGCAATCTTTAAAAGACAAAGGGTCAATCTCAATTGCACCACTTCTTACACATCAATGTCTATACCTAGTAAGCATTTCTGTATTGCATCAGCTCATTTATTGGTCACATGTAGCAAAATTTTTTATTGCATTTGTATTATCTTTTTATTTTGTGTGTGACATCTATAATTTATTTAAACCAATTCCGCTTTGATTGATTAAGCAATAACCTTAGATATATATTACACACACATACCGTTATAGGGTGATAACATTAAAATGGATTTGGGTAAATACATCTCCTTGCTATGACTTATATAGAGGTACAATAGCTGTCAATCTGTGTAAGTGCATCCCTGTTAAGAGAGTCAAAGGCAAATTCTCCCTGGTTTTGAACTCTGGGGCATAACAGAACTAAGAAGACAGGTGAGGTGTTGATGAACTGACCCAAATTCCATCTAGACTTAATAAACAAACATTGAACTAGTCTATTAGAAGTGGGTGCAATCATAGGTCAAGTACTTCATTGCTTTAGTTCCAGCATCCTACCCAAAGACCCAAAGTCCGATCCTAATCAGATGCATTCTCCCATCACTTATCTTGTCTTCACTTTCTCCAGACCATTATAACACTTATATATATATATATATATCCATGCAGAATCATCATTGCTTATAGAAAATATGAGAGATAAAAATGATTCTAAATATATACTCCTTAAAAAGTAGAAAGCTTCAAATGCGAATATAAATTAATAAATATCTTCTTAATTCTAAATTTGGAGAACTTCAATGCCAGTCTGTATACATATTGGAATACATCAGTTATTTTATGCTCAGTATTATCTGTATAAACCATTAAACATCACATTGTCATCATTGTTTATGCTTATACAAGCTGTTAACACAAAGTCAAAATTCTCCATACAGCAGCGTCTCTCATTGCAAATGAGTAATCAGGATAGTGCTCTCAGATCCAAGACTCCTCAATGATGAAAGTCACAAAGCTGGAAACTAGTCTGGGGATATTGGAAGAGTAGGCAGTAGATAGAGATTTTATAGCCAAACCTTCTTCCATCCATTGATTACTCTGGCTTGCACCCAGTGTCACCACTGTATAGAGATTTTTGCTTTATGTCAGTATACTTATACAAAAGATAGGATGATTGTGTTAGAATTGTTGAATGTTATAGTGGCAAGGAATGAGATAGAAGAATAAATGCATTAATAAAGAATAGGGAGTTGGAGAGATGGAAAACTGGTATGGAGAGTAAAAAGAGTTTAAATTTATATATATATACATAGAAGTAAACATAATATTCAGTGCTAGTTAATTTATGATAATAGCAGGAAAAGTAGTTTACTGTTTAAAGCTCAAACAGAATCTTTACCAACAAGGGAATATACACATAAATGGAAAAATGTGGATGCTTTAGTAAGCAAGTGAAAGCATAGAAAATGTTAGGCATCTGTTATAATGGGACGGCCTATTTGATAGCCTTAGTTGAGGCACCAAATATAATGGAACAGCATTTAATCATCCCAGTTGATATACCAAATATAACAGAATCGATTATATTTAATACTTGGAAATCATTAACTTAATGCTTCATAGTTAGGTTCACCAAATATAACAAAATGGATTATATTTATGCATTTCACTACAATCAGACTTTGGGTCTTCAGGTAGACTGCTAGAAATGAATCGATGAAATACTAAGTCCATGATTATATCTATCTTTATTATGCTAGCTCAATAATCTTTAAATAAGTTTTAATATAATTTAGACTAGTTCATCCATCTTTCATCCCTCTTTCAGTCACCATTATGCCACGATATTCAAACTCATTGAGAATTTGCAAATAGCTCTTTTCAGGGATAATTTCAAAATAAGTTATTATTTAACACGCCTTTATATAAGCATTAATTATAATTGATATTCATATGATATTTATAATACTAGCATATATATAATATAATTCAATAATGATTAGACAAAGAGATCAAGTTAATAAATCAATATTTAATAAACAATAAAAAATATAATATAATAGTTAAATAAAATATTAATAAATAAATATGGATGAATTTTACCATTTTAAAAATATTAATAAATAATATTTTATTTAATACCCTATGATAAAATTCAATACTATAATAAACTTTCAAAAATTAAAGAAAATAGTTTAAATTAACAGAAAAATAAAAAATATCTGGATTCAAAAATTAATAATTTATGTAACTTATTAATTTATTTACCATTCTTTTTTATATGTATTTTTGATAAATAAAATACATTAAACGTTTACAATATTATGTAGTAAATACAATATAATCCTGTTTAAAATATCTATTAAATAATAACTATTCTTTATATCCTTCATCTAATTTGATGAATTATGTCAAGCTTTCAATTAATTATATTTAATATTAAATATAATTTTCCTATTAAGATATAATGATGCGATGCCAAATTTGAAATAAAGATAATAATAATAATAAACATATTAAAATAATATAAGCATTATTATAATATATAAATAAATAATAAAGAAAACTTATTTTCCAGAGTTGATAGTAGATATTGAAATTTATAATTCATCATCCTAATGAAGATCTTTTACGAAGTATATTATTAATCCATTGGTATAATGATGATTATATTTATCCTTAATTGATAAATTGTTAATAATATCCAATGACTTGATTAATATAATATGTAGTAAATATTCTTCTAATGATGATGTTCTTAATCTCCATTTTTCTATTATCATTAGACGTTCTTTTCAATTAATATTTCAAATATTTCAAAATATTTTAAAATAGCATGCAAGGTTGGTTTCGAAACCTTTACGATATGTTCTACTCAAAGCACATTGTTTTATCCTATATATATAATTATCTTAAATTTATATATATCTGAAGAATAACAGAAGTGTTAAAACAACGTAGTTTTCAAAAAAAAACTTAAACAGACATTCTTTTTTTTTATATTGCTATTCCTTTAAGATTTAACAGAAAATTAAAATATTTTCCTTGCAGACTTTTAATCCACAGATTATCTTAATTTGGAAAAGTTAATATTTAAATTCCAATCGTTGAAGAGTAGTATTGATAAAAGAAAAAGTTATTTAAAGAGAAATGATTTTCTTTTCTTCAATACTACTGTTCAACGATTGGAATTTAAATATTAACTTTTCCAAATTAAGATAATCTGTGGATTAAAAGTCTGCAAGGGAAATATTTTAATTTTCTGTTAAATCTTAAAGGAATAGCAATATAAAAGAAAAGAACGTCTGTTTAAGTTTTTTTTGAAAACTACGTTGTTTTAACACTTCCGTTATTCTTCAGATATATATAAATTTAAGATAATTATATATATATATAGGATAAAACAATGTGCTTTGAGTAGAACATATCGTAAAGGTTTCGAAACCAACCTTGCATGCTATTTTAAAATATTTTGAAATATTTGAAATATTAATTGAAAAGAACGTCTAATGATAATAGAAAAATGGAGATTAAGAACATCATCATTAGAAGAATATTTACTACATATTATATCAATCAAGTCATTGGATATTATTAACAGTTTATCAATTAAGGATAAATATAATCATCATTATACCAATGGATTAATAATATACTTCGTAAAAGATCTTCATTAGGATGATGAATTATAAACTTCAATATCTACTCTCAACTCTGGAAAATAAGTTTTCTTTATTATTTATTTATATATATTATAATAATGCTTATATTATTTTAATATGTTTATTATTATTATTATCTTTATTTCAAATTTGGCATCGCATCATTATATCTTAATAGGAAAATTATATTTAATATTAAATATAATTAATTGAAAGCTTGACATAATTCATCAAATTAGATGAAGGATATAAAGAATAGTTATTATTTAATAGATATTTTAAACAGGATTATATTGTATTTACTACATAATATTGTAAACGTTTAATGTATTTTATTTATCAAAAATACATATAATATATGTTATACAATTGTAAATAGTACTTATATATTAGTAATTATGAAACATATAAATAAGAATGGTAAATAAATTAATAAGCTACATAAATTATTAATTTTTGAATCCAGATATTGTTTTTATATATCTGTTAATTTAAACTATTTTCTTTAATTTTTGAAAGTTTATTACAGTATTGAATTTTATCATAGGATATTAAATAAAATATTATTTATTAATATTTTTAAAATGGTAAAATTCATCCGTATTTATTTATTAATATTTTATTTAACTATTATATTATATTTTTTATTGTTTATTAAATATTGATTTATTAACTTGATCTCTTTGTCTAATCATTATTGAATTATATTATATATATGCTAGTATTAAAAATATCATATGAATATCAATTATAATTAATGCTTATATAAAGGCATATTAAATAATAACTTGTTTTGAAATTATCCCTGAAAAGAGCTAATTGCAAATTCTCAATGAGTTTAAATATCGTGGCATAATGGTGACTGAAAGAGGGATGAAAGATGGATGAACTAGTCTAAATTATATTAAAACTTATTTAAAGATTATTGAGCTAGCATAATAAAGATAGATATAATCATGGACTTAGTATTTCATCGATTCATTTCTAGCATTCTACCTGAAGACCCAAAGTCTGATTGTAGTGAAATGCATATCCTCTTTCTAGGGAATTTAATCATCTCCTTATATTTAACAAGACCAACTTAGATTTTAAATATAATCCATTTTGTTATATTTGGCGAACCTAACTATGAAGCATTAAGTTAATGATTTCCAAGTATTAAATATAATCGATTCTGTTATAATTGGTATATCAACTGGGATAATTAAATGCCATTCCATTATATTTGGTGTCTCAACTAAGGCTATCAAATAGGCCGTCCCGTTATATTTGGCGCCCCAAACATTTGGGGCTTCGATTAATTAAATCTCACACCCTGTAGACTGCTTATATATATTTGGCGCAACATTTTAGGCTTTGAACATTTAAGTTCATCACAGGTATAAATTATATACTATTACATATTTAGTATATTAACTGGGGCTTTGAATCAATGATTCTATATTATTACATATAGTGAAAAAGTCATGGATAGATTAAGTGATTATTCTTAGTAACAAGTAGGTTGTTATGAAGATTCACATGGTGTTTATAATTACAAAATTAATATAAAAAAAAAAAATGACAATATATATAATATGATTTAGAGAGATCAATATTTAAATAACTAATTATTAAATTATGTTTTAAACAAGAGTTGAGTAGGATAAAGTTTTTCTATAGACATAGATGTTTAAAAATATACACATATATCATTAGAACATCATAAGTATATATAAATAGCATGGGGTGGTAAAGAACTTTACGATATAATATTTTGGTTATAAAAATATATATACACTTGAGTAATATTTGAATTAAGTTAAAATTTGTTATGCTTTGAAGTGGGAAAATGTTTTCAAACAAAGATATTGAATGCTCTAGTCAAATGCAAGATGGTTTGCAAAGTGAACTAAATGATGATAGTAATATTATAGAACAATCATCATTAGTACAAGCATCAGGGGGTTCTACAACCATAGTTGAATACCCTCAACAAACACATAGTTTAGATCAAGTGTTATCTCAAACACAAAATATAGTTGATGAAGATTTAAATCAATCATCTAAAATTGAGATTAACCAATCACTTAATGTTGACACAACAAAGCTTATAGATAATAACATGACTATAATGGAAATGTTTAAAATGTTAATGGATAATAATAAAAAATTAGATGATAATATGAATAAAAAATTAGATGATTTAAAAAGTGATTTAAATCAAAAATTGGATGATAATAGTACTAATTTTAGAAGTGACATGTGTAACTTAAAAAGTGATTTGAATAAAAAATTAGATGATAATAATAATAAATTAGATAGTTTAAAAAAAGATTTGAAGGTTGAAATAACAGGAATTGAAAATAAACTATCTACAAAAATTCAACAATTAAATTTAAATGTGGATAATGTTAAAAAAGATAACAGAGAAATTAAACAAGCATTAAATGATCTAAAGAATGAAATTGATGAAAATAATTCAAAATGTCAACAGCGGTTTAGTGAGTTTCAAAATGATATCATAGATAGATTAAATGTTAAATGTGATGAAATGTATAAAAATCAAGAAATTTTTAAAGATGAAGTAAAGGAAGAACAAAATAAAATACGGAATGAAATTCAAGAAGATAGACAAAGGACACACACAAGAATAGATCAACTCTCTACTAAGCAAAATAATGAAATAGAGTCCCAAAATAATGTGTTAGAGACTATTGATCATCAACTTAGATCTTTGTAGAATAAAATAATTTCTTTAGAGATTATTTTGGAGGGAAAATTTGCTAATATGTATAATAGTTGTAACCATTATGAGAAGGATAGTTCGGAATTATGTTTAAAAGAATTACAGAATGCACATAATCAAGTTAAATCTGGTATGTTTAGCCAACCTATTTTATTTTCACTTGATTCAACATGTTTAGCTATTGGAAATTGGTCTTTTATGTATGAAACTGATGATAGAATTGTTATTTGTAATTCACAAAATCAAAAACAAGCTATTATCTTACAAAAAGATTTGCATGGTTTTATTTTTGAATCCAATAAAAGTAATGAACATTCTTTTAATGTTGAAACTTTACTTGACACTGAATTTTCTACTGGTTGGATATCTCAGATTCCCAATGATGGAATAGAAAAATATCCTATTAATTTTATTTTAGAGGAGACAATATTAGCTCCACAAACAAATTCTATTAAAACAATCATGAATGATACAATGCAGATTAAGGTTGATAATCAACAAGAACTTCAAACTTACTTTGAATGTAATGAATCATCATTAGTTCAGTTGATTACTACAGAAGAAAATTATGAAAACCACTTTGATATTACACAACTGAGTAAAGATATAAAGAGTCAGCATAATATTTTTGAAATGGTTAATTTAAATCCATTAAATTCAAAAGGAATTGTGGAAAAGAATGAAGCAAAGAGTTTCCAAAACACACAAGTCATGGAGATGCAGCAAACAGAGATAAGACATAAGACTCAAGATGATAAAAAAATAGAAAATGAAGTAGTGAATGATTTGGAAATTGTTGTTAAAGATCTTGATAAGATAAATGACCTTAACCCAAAATCTATTTTTTCACATCAGGTATTGTTTAAGATAAGGGATGATTCTCTTAAAACTAATATAAATATCTATGATAATAATAAAGAACAGAGTCTTAGTTGGAATCATTTAAAATTTATTAAAAAAGATCCACAACAAATAATTATCTTTAATAATAGATTAAATTTTCAGTATTATATAATGAATGAAACTGAAAATTATTTTATTAATATTGGTTTAGAAGAATTAAATTTAAATACTTGTAGAGTTAATAAAGAGAATGAATTATTAACTTCTCAAATGAATATTTCAGAAATTCAAAAAGGTCATACATTCCATAAGTTATGTAATACTTATGAAGATCCATTTACATTCATTAAACACATGAATTAGAGTGCTTAATGAAGATAAGCACTATTATGGAAGGACTTTTAAGGATTGTGACCATTTAAAAATGAAAACAGACAATGAGTAATGATTGAACCCATTATAGTTTGTTAAAAAAAATGTATATATAGAAATTTTGATGACATAAACATTGATTAAGGAACTAGATATAGAAAAATTAAATTAAACATGTATACATCTGTTTAATGAAATTTAATCTTTAGTTACTTGATCTAAAATAGAAAGTAGACCAAATGATTAGTATGGTAAGGTAATAAAATACCAACATAACTTATAAATCTATAAAGTATAAATTATACATATGTTGTATATGTATATAAGTTTGTATAAGAAGAATACTTACTAGTCTTGGAGAAATATTCTCACCCGTACGACTACATTTTCATCAAATTATACTTATATTATTTAAAAAAATATAAACCTATAGTTTATGAACCCAAAATAGGCGGAGAAAAATGACATTATACAAGCTCATAAACAATTTGTTAAAATGGCAAAGTCGGAATAAAAAAAATATATTTATGAATTTAAAGTTGGAGATAAAGTTTTGATAAAAACTTTTCATCCCAGTAAACCATTAGAGAATAAATATCACAAATTCTACAACATATATGAAGGACCTTATACCATCGTTAAAAAGGCAGGTCCAATGCATTTTGGATTAACCAAGAAGGAGAGATTCGTGGTACATATAATTCACGAATTTTAAAATCTTATTTTGGCTGTTTATAATGTTATATAAAGAAATAAGGTGAATATCAAGATAAGTATTGGGCAGTGTAAACCATACAGTTGTATAAAAAAAAATAATAGTGATCAATGTAAAGAGAAATATATTAAGAACATTAGCTTTGATGAGGTTATTCTTTAATGCCTTGAAATAAGTAAAAACAATAGAGTCAATTCATATTAATAAATGGATACTCTAGTATTTATTTAGTCCTTTTCAAATCCATAAGTCTTAAAGAAGCAGGAATAAGGCTAGTAAATATATTTGTGTTGTCCAAGAAGGAAACACATTATTTTTTTTATTTTATTTTTTTTTATATTAAAAAAAATATTAACCATCAAAGTCCTTAATTTTATTTTTGATCATTATCAAAAGAATAATATAGCCCAAGTATAAGGAAAGATATAACAATTAAAAAAAAAAAACTTCAACCCTTCATAAAATCCAAGTATAATGCAATTAAATTATAAGAACATACTAAAATAATTGTAAGTGTTTAAAATTTTAACTTAAATTAAAATTTTAAATTTCCAAAGGGAAGGGAAAATATAATAGTAACTTACAGTTATTATTATTGGTCTAACGTGTTTTATCTCTTATGAAATTATTTATAAATATAAAATTTATTTGACTATTTTATTATGTATACATATATAAACTATTTATATATACATGTGAGTTTTAAATAATACATACATTAAGCTTTTGAGTAAAATGTCAGATTTGAAGTTGAGTAATAAATAATTTTATATATATTTTATTATTAAATCTTAATGTCTACTGAACAGTTAATATTTGAATAAAGCATGAACTTGTAATAACACACGAGCAGATTTATTTGTTCTCTTGTTATTAAGGAGAAGAAAAGAAAATCATTTCTCTTTAAATAACTTTTTCTTTTATCAATACTACTGTTCAATGATTGGAATTTAAATATTAACTTTTCCAAATTAAGATAATCTGTGGATTAAAAGTCTGCAAGGAAAATATTTTAATTTTCTATTAAATCTTAAAGGAATAGCAATATAAAAGAAAAGAACGTCTGTTTAAGTTTTTTTGAAAACTACGTTGTTTTAACACTTCCGTTATTCTTCAGATATATATAAATTTAAGATAATTATATATATATAGGATAAAACAATGTGCTTTGAGTAGAACAGCTTTGTATAGTAAAGGTTTCGAAACCAACCTTGCATGCTATTTTGAAATATTTGAAATATTAATTGAAAAGAACATCTAATGATAATAGAAAAATGGAGATTAAGAACATCATCATTCGAAGAATATTTACTACATATTATATCAATCAAGTCATTGGATATTATTAACAGTTTATCAATTAAGGATAAATATAATCATCATTATACCAATGGATTAATAATATACTTCGTAAAAGATCTTCATTAGGATGATGAATTATAAACTTCAATATCTACTCTCAACTCTGGAAAATAAGTTTTTTATTATTTATTTATATACTGTTAATTGAATGTAAATGCCTGCAAGTAAAAAGGGTACAAATAATGAAGTTGTGGAAGAATAAATATAAACAAAGTGATTATACAGAAAGTGGGTTCTTGGGTTTTTATGCTGGGTTTGGGAAAAGATAAAGGGGATTTAGAAATAAAAACCATGGAGTTGACAAAGATTATGTTGTGGAAATGGGATGGAGCAGGATAGAGAAGAATATGGGGAAAATTTAGGGCAGGGAATGAAAAGGGAAACTAAAAGGGCTAACAGGTTTATTTGGGTATAGTGGCTGAGAGATTCCTAACTCCAAATAAGCAGAAGTCACAATGCACTGCATCACCTCTGTATTATCTGTACAAAGTGTTTTCCACAATATTCTGCAGGTGGGTGTATGTTTGTGAATAGACTTGTAATAACATTATAAATATGCTAAACAATGCACCTGTTTATTATTATAAAATGGATTTTCCTTGTTTTAATTATATTCCTTCAAAATAAAAGCTTGATTTCATTTTTTAAAAATTAAATGTTTTTGACTTTTTATTCACTTAGAATTTGAGAAAAATTTTCTATTTAAATTTCAAACACATTATGTATAGCTCTACGATTATTAAAATTTGTAATTGTATGGTTTTTACTATTGTTGACCAAAATAATGGGAACCTCTTTATACTATTAATATGTATTTTGCATACCAATGGTGATTCCTGATAATTTTTTTAATTGATTTTTTCAATTGCATTTTTGTTCAAACTTTATTATTAAGGCTCCCATTATTTGGGCCAACAATAGTAAAAACCATACTTTTATAAATTTTAATAACTGGGGAACTACACATAATGTGTTGAAATTCAAATAGAAAAATCAGATTCAAAACTTGGACAGTAATTGAAAATAAATTTATTCTGACTGCATATAAGTGAATTCAGTATCCAAAGATAGAAAAGAATCCTGATTTTTAGACAATAAATTCTATTACTATAATTAAATACTCAAAACAGTAGTAAAGGAAGATTACTTTTTATATTTTTAACATTCCTAAAGTATATATGCATACATATAAACATAAATTCTTTTGATTTTTCTAGTATGTAACTCCTAATACAAATCTTTATTGCCCAGTACCAAAACAATGGTTACATCTTTGAAAAAAAATTCTGTAAATG
This sequence comes from Epiperipatus broadwayi, assembly GCA_028023455.1. NCBI lineage: Eukaryota > Metazoa > Onychophora > Udeonychophora > Euonychophora > Peripatidae > Epiperipatus > Epiperipatus broadwayi. The sequence continues at coordinate 1,007,458 of JAQFVV010000063.1, forward strand.
TATGCATATATAAATAAAGGATGATTCTTTATTATTACACAATTATAAATAAATTATTTTTTTCTACATATAAATAAGAGAATTCATTATCAACTGCTAGCAAGCGAGGGTTCTCTATACATGCTTGCACATAGCAATCTAATTTAAACAAATAATTCAATTTTAAATGAAGCAAAAGAGAATATAGTTTTACATATTAGCCGAAAAATAAAAGAATTTAAGAATTTCCTGTTTATTAATAACTATTGTGTATATTTTCTTACATATGATTAATCAGAACTTTTGATTTGTGAGCATTTGCAATTCTAGTTCAATCTTAACAGGCAGATGATCAAAATGGCTTGAGATGAGAAAGAATTATTTTGAAAAATTTACTATTAATTAAAATATTATTATCTGATTTATAATAGCTTTTAGAAAATTGACAAATTCCATTAACTTTCAAAAAATTATAAGTAAAGATAATTTTTAACTAGAGATACATATGTAGTTATTCTCCTGATCAGACCTAACATTAAAAAAATTATATGAGGGCAGAAGAATGATTATGGTTAACATGCAAATATAGGATTATATAGAATTCAAGCTGGGTAGAAGTGGCACCATACAATTTACAATTAAGTTATTCATGAAGAAAGAAGTACCATCATGCAAAAAGTAGAAAAGTTCCTATATAAGCTGCCATGCAAATATAATAAAACAAGAACTTACGAGTTTAAACTGCAATATGTTATCCGCATCACTATCATCCTTGAAACTGGACTCCTACAGAAGAAGGTAAACAAAAATAAGAACATATTATGCACATACAACAACATTTTAAACATATACAACATTGACTATCTGTATGCTTGACTTCCAAAGGATTTTTATAATGGAACAGTTGTTAGTATTAAGGATAATTTTCTGATAAAGACGGTAAATGTAACTTATGAAATGAAGAGTGCTAAAAAAAATACGCCTTCTATGAAAAAAATCATAAACCATGGCCTCAGGGATCAAAAGAATTTGATATCTCCCTTATCAGCAATTAAATTAATGCTGCATTAAAATATTATCATTTTTGTCTTATATTCCATACACTAATAAGCATGCAACCAGTCTAATTAACATAGGTATTACCTTCTTAATAGGATAGCTAATTATTAGAAAAATCCCAAGAGTTCCAACACACATCACAAAAACAGAGAAGTCATATATATTATATGATTTTAAATTTAATAAATATCTAATAATGTAATATTATAATACATTTTGAAAAAACGATGTCTTCTCAGAGATAGATTTAAAAACAAGTTGTTTCTCCTCTTTAAAGTAGAAAGTAATTTAAGATATATTGTATTATTAATAGGGAAGATAATTTTTGGCAAAAAAATTATGACTGTGAGTTCTTTTACTAAATCATAAGAAAACTGAGGAAAAGTAAACATCTTACATATAATTAGACACACACACACAATTTGCTCAATATATGTTTAGTTCTTTGTCCTAAAGTAATTAGGCAGCAAGAGAGATAAAGGCAAATAGTAATGCTTGATCATTATTGGAGGTTTCCCATCTTAATAAAATATAACATCACTATTTTAGAATTACATCACAAACTTTCATAAGCTCTTTGTATCACATGCCTAAGATATTCTTTTTTAATTACTTATATTGTATATAATAATCAATCTAAATAAAATTGAAACAACTAATTATCAACCCGGCTTTCATCTTTTATTGAGACCTTTTCAAGATATAAAGTTCTATACATCACATGACATTAACTACATTTACTCCACCTATTAGACATTATTTTACCTTCAATACTATAATTAACATTACACATATAAATGCATAAACAAATGACATAAAATAAAAGTATATAAAAAAACAACAACAATAATAATAATAATAACAACTTAAAACTATATATATATATTTTAATATACCTATATAAATAAATAAATAAATATTCCTTCTCTTTTATAAACCCTCATTCACAATTCAACCCTGACTTTTTTTACCATAATTTTCAAATCTTTCAATTATCTAATAACATCCATTTTTCATCTAATCTTGCTGTACCTTTAACTATATATATATATTTTAATATACCTATATAAATAAATAAATAAATATTCCTTCTCTTTTATAAACCCTCATTCACAATTCAACCCTGACTTTTTTTACCATAATTTTCAAATCTTTCAATTATCTAATAACATCCATTTTTCATCTAATCTTGCTGTACCTTTAACTATATTTTTGTGAAGAGAGGAATGATGAGTGCAATAGTGGTAAAGCATTATATTAAAAATAGAAAAAATTGGTTTAATTCATCCAAAATCATATCAGCCATGGTATCAAAAAGTAGGGGTTTTAAAAGGATTTAAGTTAAAGAATAATAAACTTACATTAGATAAGAAAGAGGCATATGAGCAAAAATTAGAAGTAGAGAATGATTATGTTAATATAAGATATAAAAGAAAGGTAATTAAAACAATTTTTAGAAATCAAAATATAAATAATAGAAATAATTATAAGAATAAATATAAACATTGTAGGCGGATGTCTATTCTGTATTCTAGGGATGTGTATAAAAAAGAAATTGCAAGATGATATAAGAATATCTTGGAAAAATAGTAAGTCTTTGAGTAGATGGTTATGTAATACAAATAAGATAGGTAGTGTGAATATTAAAGAAGGAATGGTTTATAAAATTGAATGTGGAAGTTGTAATAAGGTATGTATAGGACAGATACGATAAATGATGTGATATAGGGAAGGAGCATGATAGAGCAATTAATAGAAAAGATATTAGGACAGGTCCATATATACATTATTTAGATATTGGTTATAAAATGGAGTGTGAGAAAAATATCAAGAGTTATAAAACATGTGAAAGATTATTGAAAAAGGATATATTATGAAATTTTATACATTCAGAAAATTTTCGATAGATGTGTAAATATAGTTAAAGGTCCAGCAAAATTAGGTGGAAAATGGGTGTTATTAGATAATTGGAAGATTTAAAAATTATGGTAAAAAAGTCAGGGTTGAATTGTAAATGAGGGTTTATAAAAGGTAAGGGGGAGTTGAATATTTATTTATTTATATAGGTATATTAAAATATATGTATTTATATACTTTTAAGTTGTTATTATTATTATTGTTATTTTTTATGTACTTTTATTTTTTATTTAATGTTATTTGTTTATGCATTTATATGTGTAATGTTAATTATATTGGTGAACATAAAATAATGTCTAATAGGTGGAGTAAATGTAGTTAATAAGTCATGTGATGTATAAAACTATATCTTGAAAAGATCTCAATAAGAGATGAAAGCCAGCTTGATAATTAAATAATTGTAAATATAATTAGTTGTTTGTTTCAATTTTATTTAGATTGATTATTACATTAAGTATATATCAATAACAACATTGTAGACAAACAATTATTTTTATATTGGATAGTTGACCATTATATATACTTATATTGTAGTCTGTAAAAATATATTCTGACCCTATAAAGTTGGACATTCTGAAATATGTAAATAAATTGTATATTGGATATCACTGCAAAAGAGTGAATATATGTATGTTTTAGCTAAATATATAAATTAAGTTTACTTAGAAAAAATACTAAAATACATTAATTTACTTGTAAACTGTTATATGAAAACATTTAAAACACAGATACCATATAAGGGTTATGTAAACATATAAGCAGGTGCTTATTTATCATGTACTGAATTATGGTTAAAAGTAAATACCGAGGAATACATTATCTCCACAAACATTGATAGAATCTTTAATATAAATCTTGAATTTCATTATATGTATTAATTCTAAAATATCATTGAAATTAAATGTAGTTTATATTGTAACATATCTAAGCCATAAAGCATTGAATTACAAAAGTTTATGTATTCAATTTATATTCTAACATTAATTAAGTAAATTTTTAAAATGACAATTATTTACTCTAGCTTAACTTTTGAGTTTTGATTCTGTAATAAATTTCTAAAACAATAACTCATTTATAGTCTATTATAGAATACAAATTTACCTCCATTCCCATCCCCTGCTAAAGATAATATTTGAATTTGATATTTATGCATAAATATAAAATAGTTTTTATTATTTGTTGCTAGAACTAACATAAGTAATATTGAACTTTCTCTTTAAGAAAGAAACCACTTTGTTGCACAACAAACACATGCAAATGTGAATGAACTCAAATATAATTATTGTTAAATAAAAATCTGTCATATGATATTTATATGGTATTTCTTTATATTGCATAATTGAGAATGTCTCTTACTCTCCAATGTCATCATTCTTTTAGAAGAAAGCTAAGTAAATATAAGCTAATATTATACCACTCTTTAATGTCAGTTTATACTTTGTGGGATTAGAATTTGTGATTATCTTATGTACATCAAAAATTAGAGTTCACAATTTTCATTATCAGCTTCTTTGATTTTCTTCAATAAATCTTTTTCTTCAAATCCTTTTTGCATCCTTCAATTTTGAATATTGTTCTATAATAATTTCATTCAAATGCCAAGACTCTTCTCATCAAATCTTATAGCATCATCAATTTTTCATATTGAGAAAAATATCTTACAAAAATATGTACACTGAATAATCTTGATTTCTTTGCCTACAAACTAGTTTTTGTTCTGATTATTCTGTTTTATTTTATTTTCTCATTGGCAGTCTAGACAACAAATGACTTTAAAATAAACTTTCTATGGTATCCAACAATTTCACCCCATTCACCCCATCCACCTTTTTCTATTTCCCAAAATCATTGTTTTATAAATCAAGACTCATTTCATCATTGGGCATTTCTAATGCTGAACTTCGTATTTCTCCAATCTTCTTCGATGATCACAATGTTACGTGTACCTTTTATATTGTCTCTCCTTTCAAAAACTAATATTTCATTAGTTTTTTAATTTGATCTTATCCGCTGCCTATCTAGGTGACCAATGAATATCCTTGGGAAGATAGGGTCTGATTTTTACAGATCGCTAACAATTTTAAATTGATCTTGAACTTTTATGCATAATCTTTAGAATGTAAGTTATTTTCTATTTCATATAATTTAACTGCTGCTCTATTATGTTTCAGACAGTGCTAGATTTCTGAAAATAAATAATGCACCAAGATATGCTACAACAATACGTTGTATAGTACTCCTATACTTAACTAAATCCTGTTTGGTTTGTCTGACAATTGCTTCTTAACTTCAACCTTATAACTTAAAAATATTTATTAGAATTTTGTCTAAAATGTTTAATAATGCAGATATTCATAATTATATTTGAATTTCCTATTTTTATAGAATGGCAATAAGATTGGTTTTATCTGTTCTTTGGGTATTATATGTTCTTGTTTACCGATTTCTAAAAAATATTAAATAACCAAGGTGCTCTCTAAAAAACTAATATTTTATATTTTTATCAATTACTTGCTACATCGTATTTTAGATAGTATTAATTGAAAAAACTAATATATAATAATAAACTACTTTTTATTGTTCTGCCATTTGTTAAGAATTCAAATAATATCTATACGTAAACACATACACACACAAAAAAAATCAATTTTCTTGATTATTATAAAATGTGCCATGAAGATAATGCTAATTCCTGGAAACGATGCAAATGATAAATTTCCAAAATGAATTATCATCTGTTCGTTTTTCAAGCTCCTCCATGACGCACTGTGATGAGAAACTCCAATAATATCTTTGCCGGTCACCACTTTTTTCTTTCATTATTATTTCTCTAAGCATTATAAACTTTTCTAATAAATTACCTTATCTTGCAAAATCACCAAAAACAACCCTGATTTCATTCAAAACTTTGACTACATACATTTGGCTTTCTGTCTTAAATCGTCTCAGTTTTTCATCAACAAGGTATGAAAGCATCAATAATTTTATCTTTTTCTCTTTAGTGTTCTATCTTCCGAATCCAAAGATCGTAGAAAATAAGATAGCCTGAATAATTCTGTTCTTCATTCACTGTATCTTCTATGTGTCTATAATAAATCCCTCAACTATTGGTTTCTTTATTGTTGTTGAATGATTCAAGATGTTGAAAACTATTGACAACGTCTATACCTTTATCATCAAATTTAAATTCAACAGCTGTTATCAAGATCTTTATTTTCTTCCTATTAATTCATTTATTTTTCTTAATAAGGGTTTTTAAGTAATCTCAGTTTTCATTTGCAAGTGTCCACTAATTCTGAATCCACAGTTGTAGCCTCCCTCATTACATAAATATTAAAAAAGGCTATACATTGTAATTTTTTTTTTTTTTCATGTGTCAAAGCATCAGCTGGGAAGCAAACCCGCAAACCTGGGACAACTGCTTGTAAGGTAGCTGTGCTGACCACTCAACCACCAATGCTTGACTGGCTATACATTGTAATTAAGCACGTGAATTAGCAAGTCTACAGTGTGCTTATCTTTTAAATTCCTATACCATTGTGAAACTCATTTATTTCATTATAGACTGTTTAACTGCAGCATCTTACCATATGCAGAGATTTCTCAGGAGAACAATGCAATATTCTGATCACATATTTTATAAAATTATTCCATAATTTAATAAAATCAAATTTAAAATGATATATATATATATAACAATTACATATCTTATGAGTAGAAGGAGTTATGGATTATAATGGGAGTGTAATAAAACTCCATTATGGCTGCTGCAGGCTATTTATCATCATAACTTCTAAATAAAAGAAAGATGTGAACTTTAAAAGTGATCTTTACCCTTACACTATCCAAATAATTCTACAGAGAATAATCTGAATACCCACTCAAACATATATCCACACATCACAAGGATCTTAGATATTGTGACTATGAACCAGAAAAAATACATATGTATAATATTTTATCTATTCTACTACTAAATAATTTCACTGGGACAACTCACTCACATACACTGCTACTTTACAGAACAGATAGCTAGAAGAATAAAGATATCAATGAAAAAATTAATAATAATTGCAGAAACTCTTATTTTCTTTTAAACAATTATATAATAAAGTTAAATAATAAACAAAAGAATGAAAAAATATAGAAATAAAAATGTGATAAAACCAAAATTTTACATATTAATCAACCTTCTAACTAATCTTCATATAACACAATTATTTTATGATTCTTTTAAATAACTCATTTAATCTAAATGAGTTATTACCTTAAAATAAGCACACACACACACACACACACAAATATGTTACAAGGAAAAAAATATAACTTTAATATAAATCCCCCCCCCTTTTTTTTAAAAATGGGAGTGTCCTATAATTTAATGAAAAAACATCTTTTCAACAAAACAACTAAAAAATGTTCACTATTGTCAATTCTTACTTTCATTATATCCCTTTTTCATTTATTTAATTGAAGGTTTCTTTTTATAACTTTTGCAGTTAATGGTTTAATAATTACTTTCATTTCACATTAACTTTCCTTCTGGTAGCTCCAAGTCTCAGTTAATAATTATTTCCATTAAAAACTTCAGTTTAATAATTATTTTCATTTCAGGTTAACTTTTTCTTCTCGTAACTCCAAATTTCAGTTTAACAATTACGTCCATTAAAAGTTAGCTTCTCTTCTTTTTGGTAATCCCAGATTTCAGTTTAATAATTATTTTCATTTCAGTTCTTCCGTTATCTTTTTCACAGCATAGTTCTAAATTTGCAATTTAATAATTCCTATGTCAAGTTAAAACAAGCTGAGAATCTTAAATTTTGGATAGATTAATACGCAAGACTTGTTGAAAGTTTCTTCTAGGAATATTTTATCTCTACATTCACTTTTGGTGAAATTGGTTACATAGTTTGGTTGGTAATGCTCAGCTTTTAACAAAAACTTAAAATGTTTTTTGTAAACTCTGTTGTATTATATTGCTTTTCAAAAATTTTTTAACTGGTAGTGAGATCTGAACGATATTAAAGTCTATTGAATTCTCTACTTAACAATATCTTATTTTTTTTGAAAAACAATGTTAATATCAAACTTCCAACCAATGATTATAACTACTTCAAAAATTACTGCACTAAACCTTGACCAATCGATTTGCTTTTTACAAAGATTTTTTTCTTAAAAAAAAAAAATCTATTTATATTCCAATTATTTAGAAAACAATTAATCATCTGGAAATAAAACATTATATTTATACTGTAATTATTTGAAAAACAAAATATTACATCTATACATTAATTTAGAAAACCATTTCTTCAAAGAAAAAGATCTTCATACCTTAGACTTTTTTTCATCAATTAATTGATAAACAACGTTTTAAAAAATTTAATCACTTCCCTTTTTTTTCCCAAGACAAATAAATAAATAAGTACAAATATACAAGGAAAAAAATATTATTCCCCATTTTTTTCTTTTTTAAAACCAAACTTAATAAAAATTATATATTTATATTATCATCAAAATGTTCTACACTTGTCACATAATTATGTTATGTGTATAAATCTTTTAATAATTGCATCCTGGCTAAATTCTTATTTAAAAATTACACTATTCTTAAACTAACATGAGAAGAAATAATTGTTCTCAAGACATATATTAAAACTAAACATAGAATTATTTCCATGTAAAAAAATAGATATCTTTACCCTTGATGTTGCTATGAAACCATCTCATACTTTGTTTTGCTTACAGCATAGTAAATTCATGAAAAATATTTAATTTGATGTATATATTCTTAATAACATTCAAATACTTATGCCAGCCAATTTGCATTCAATTTATACTTTCAAACTAAATTATCATGCTAATACAATTAGAAAATCAGGTCTTCCAATGTAATTGTTTTATAGATTTTCTTACATTTGTATCAAATTTATCATTTATTTCTTTATTTTGATTACTCATGCCATCTCTTAATTCTTTACTTTGATTATCTAACTTGCTACTTTGAACAACAAACTTATTATTTATTTGTTGCATCATTTTTCTTAAAAATGTCTGAATACCACCTTCAGGTAATGCTAATGTTTCATCACTCCTGGTCTCCATATTTGTTATTATTATAATTATTATATTAATATCCTCAAAATCCAATATCAAACCAAAGACCAATTAGACTTTAATGTGTGAAATAATCATTGAGCAGTCTATTTGATTATTAAAACAAGACTATTCAAAGAGATTCTGTCTCTATGTTTAGTTAATTATTTATTGGTTTAATAATTATTAATATAGTTTCATCTGGCTGATATATTAATATCACTCTGAATTTCCATCACTGTGGGCAAAAGTATGTTTATAAATATCAAAAGTTTAAAGAATCCGTTGATATATTTCATTCTTCATCCTTTCTTAACATATATTATTTATTCATAATCTGTGGGTGAATGGTTTGTTCATCTTAATTACAAATATATTAGGCTATACTAATTTCCTGTTTACATTTGCTAACTTATATCGAGAGTCAAAACAAAAATTCTCAGAAGTTTGTTATTTACAAAGTATATATGTATATGTAACGTGTAGAAAATGCATAAATTGTTTAGAAAAAAAAAAATACTTACTGCATCCTGAGCTTTTTTTAAGACTAGCTGCATCAAGCGGTATGTGTTATCACGAGACAACAATGATCCAAAAACAAACTAAAAAAAACCAAAAACATCAATAAATGTAATTTATTATAAAGTCATTCTCATTCTTCCATTAAAAAAAAAAAAAATCAGATTATTAATTAAGAACTTATAACAAAATAAATTCTTGAAAATAGTTCTGTAACTCTATCAGAATGTAAGTAGACAATCAGAAAAAGTACAAATAAAGCTATATGTAATAAATTAATTTTGATGTCTGTATTATTTCCAAAATATATGTAATATTCAAATCAATATATATATATTAAAATACAGTAAAATTCACATAAATTATAGTTATTTTATTAGAAGTACTTTCGATTATACAATCTTGTAGTCATTATCAACTATTTAACATTGAATAATCAAAGACATCTTTTCACAATATATATATATTATATTTAATGTTTTCATGGTTGTATGATGTAGATAAATTATTTTTTAGGTAAAACCATGTATTATATTCTATTATATACCGATATTTTGACGAACTAGCATCCGTCATTGTCAAGGTAAACTCTTGAAAGAAAAATTTGTTCGATCTCAAATCGAACAAATTCCATTATCAAGGTAAACTCTAGAAAGAAAATTTGTTCGATTTGAGATCGAACAAATTTTTATTTCAAAAGTTTACCTTGACAATGGCGGATGCTAGTTCGTCGAAATATTGGTATATAATAGAAAATAATACACGGTTTTACCCAAAAAATAATTTATATATATATATGATAAATAACATTGTAAAATCACTAATATATTTAAGAATATTTGTACAATATAAAAAAATTACATTTTTCGTCTCTATAGTATTAAACTTTTAAATAAGTATCTTAAATGTTACCATGTAGCCTGTGATTCACCAAGTCAAACCACCAACTCATTCTCTAAGGTACCTAATGGCTTTAAGTTCCTTTATAGTTAACTTAATACAATATTTTTTTTAAAAAAATGAAGATCATAGTTTTATATAATTTCTTTACATTACATCTAAACAAATATCATTAAAGACCTTGGGTAAAAAGGGACATTTATAAGATCCATTTTAACAATAAATTAATAAATGGTAAATATAAATGTTCCAATGTACTTAAAAAAAGTACTTGTAAAAATATAAACACACCATTCTTCAAACTGTTAAAATATAAATATGACTTGAATATTATCCAACAGATAAGAAAAAAAATTTTAAAAAAAAGTTATTATCACTATGTTACTAAATGGAATGAGAATTTCTGGCTGCAATATTGCCAAGATCAATTTTATTTAGTACTGTAGCTTAATACTCAAGACATTTAAAATAATCGCTGCAGAAGTCCATTAGTGATTATAAATATTCTTAGTGTTGTAAATTTTGAATATTTATCATCCCTATTAAACATTAATTTGTATACTGACAATCACATTGTATACCAGTTTACTTTTACATTACATTGCTTCAAAAATTGAAAACTTAAGCACTAACAACTTTCAATAAATAAACTTTTACATTACATTGCTTCAAAAATTGAAAACTTAAGCACTAACAACTTTCAATAAATAAATTTTTTTTACATTATATAAAAAAAAAATACTACCATTCTGATAGAAGGTGAAATGAATAATTCAAGTTCTATCATAATTAATGGAGCGGGTTTCAGTATCAGAATTTTTCTTTTATAGTATTATTGTAGTTATTAGTTAAGTTCAAGTTTAGAACAATTTCGAAATCTACATGTAAGTTTTGCCTTATTACTTATGGCATCCTCTAATGAATGGCTCTTGAAATAAAACTGAAATTTATTTATGTATAAAAAAAATCTTTATTTTATGTATTGATTAAATGTATTTGTCTATGGAACGCTGTCACTTGTCACATCCAATTAACAAAAAAAATATTATAAGCCAATAAATATCACATGATCACCATTTCTTACGCTTGCTCTTAACTATTATTAAAACAGGCAAAACTTTCTATACGTATTGGCACTCAAGACACAAGCCAGAAACTAGTCTGGGGATATTGGATGAGTAGGCACTAGATGGGGATTTTATGCACAAACCTTCTGGCATCCATTGATTACTCTGGCTTGCACTGAGTGCCAATACATATAAAAAAATATTATGTTGTGAATATTTTATGCAAAGGAAGTAATTCTTCCATTAGTATAATTTTTTTTTTAAAACAGGCAAAACTCACTATACGTATGCCACACACAGCAAGCTAGAGTAATCAATGGATGCCAGAAGGCCTGTGCATAAAATTCCCATCTAGTGCCTACTCATCCAATATCTCCAGACTAGTTTCTGGTTTGTGGCCTTTGTCAGTGAGGAGCCTTGGATCTGATAGCACTGCATCTAGATCTTAGGATCTAATGCAACCCTCCAGCAACCACCTTTTATCTCTACTTAACTACAAAACTATGAGTCTTAAACTGAAAACACTTTAATGTTTCCAATTCAAGCCCATCAGCTTATATAGTTATATGGGTCTGAACCCAGTTCAGTTCCCATACATTTTGGTGTCTTTGGTTCTTTAATAACCATAGCCACCAATATCCTATTAGGCAGGATTAGTTTTAAGCCAATAAACATCACATGACCACCATCTCTTATGCTTGTGTATAACTGTTGTTAAGCATTAAAGTGTTTTCAGTTTAGGACTCATAGTTTTGTAGTTAAATGGAGATAAAAGGTAGTTGCTGCAGGGTTGCATTAGATCCTAAGATCTAGATGCAGTGCTCTCAGATCCAAGGCTCCTCACTGATGAAGGCCATAAGCCAGAAACTAGTCTGGGGATATTGGATGAGTAGGCACTAGATGGGGATTTTATGCACAAGCCTTCTGGCATCCATTGATTACTCTAGCTTGCTGTGTGTGGCATACGTATAGTGAGTTTTGCCTGTTTTAGCAACAATTATACACAAGCATAAGAGATGGTGGTCATGTGATATAATTTTTTTTCTAAGCAAAAAAAAATTGTTAAAGTAACCAATTAAAAAAATGTATAAATAAAGTACTTTACAAATTACATATGGAATAAAACTTTTTGAAGGAAAAAACACTCAGAAAAATATCAGTACAAGTGCTTTTTAATTACAGTACAGAACTGAATAGATATATTATTTAAATCATGAAGAAAAGTAATTACAGTACATAAATTCATGTTTGAAATGTAACATCAAGGAAAAAATGGATGCTACAATACCGTATTTACATTTAGTTTTAGTTAGTGTATAATTGAAGTCATGTAGTTTGATATCATTCACAGTTCCACAACAATACCATGCATGATAGGCATCTGTTAAAGCAACCAATTAAAAAAACTATCACAAAAATGATAGCCTTTCCATACACCAAGTCCATTTGTCTGGTTCCATGCATAAAGACCAGTGACAGTATTATATTATCAAAATTTTACTCTTTGCTTTATTTTTGCTATAATATCTTATATAAATCCAATTTATCCAAACCACTTTGAACACTTTTTAGCAAAAACCTTTTATACATTTCGACTGTTCAGCAGTCTTCTTCAGAGCCAGAAATGTATAAAAGGTTTTTGCTAAAAAGTGTTCAAAGTGGTTTGGATAAATTGGAATTATTATTTACATAAAACATATTTCAATCATATTTTTTCAAGAACTGAAATAATTTGAAAGTAGAAAGATTAAGTTATTAATATACAAGTCATTCCATTGGGACAAAAATTTATTCAATATTGATAATGTTAAAGTATACTAACTGAACCATAAGTAACCTATAAATCAGTATTTTCTTTTAAAGATTCAGAGGAAATCAGATATTATTCTTATTTCCTTCCTAAAAAAAATTTTTATCATCACTTTAAATATTGGGCCAAAGTTAATACAATGTTATTTATCCAATTTCAAAAAATATTTCTTATTCAGTTCTAAAATTGAAAAGGAACTGCAAATTACTTAAGGTGAAAAGTTATTGCTACAACGTTCATTTACTTTATCTGTTTCCCAGAAGGGAACTTAATATATGTGGTAGACTTTTAACTGACTAATTCTAAAAAAATATTAAGTTCATTATAAGGAATCTGACTACAATTTAAATTTATAATTTTCCAATATTAATTCTTAACATTTATTATGAATTTAGTATTATCTCAGTAACTGTCTGCAATGAATGCACGGATATAGAGACCAGGATGGGGAAGAGGAGCTCAAATAGAGAATCAAAAAATGATCAGTACATTCAAATTTTAAATTTTGCTGCTATGAGAGCAATTTTTCTTTACATTATTGGTTAAAATTAAAAATTAACCTATCAACAAAAAATAATTATTAAAGAGAGATTGTAAAAACAATGACTTTTCTTATAGAGATGTCATTATATAACTTTTAATTTAAAACTTTCCAGAGCTTAAAGTTGTGAAATAATCATGACCCAAGATTTATAATCTGTATTTTTATATTGAAATTTCATTCTCTGTACAAGATTTTATGCACTACATGTTTTTGCGTTGTTACACATCAACAAATATTGGTTGCTTTGATCAGTTTTATATTACTTATTATAAAGCATACATTATCTGAATCAAAAAAAAACATTGCCCTTTTCTAACATTAATTATGAATATTAGGCAAATATATTCTTAACTCACATTTGTTTTTTCTTAAAAAAAGACAAGCTAAAAATTAAATCTTGTGAAGGGTACAAAAAAAAAAGTGAAGGTTGTATCATAGTACTATAAGCAATTATCAAAAGAAGATATATATATTGTACGGTAACCTTGATGGACTACCTTTAAGTACGACTAAACAATTGCAAATTTCATAGACACCTCTAAAGTATATAATAATGAAGATGGTTAAACCTAAAACAGATTATATTGCCCAATCATCACCCCAAAAAATGACCATTTGAAAATGAACGTTGCTAAATTAAAAAAATCACTGACGACTTGAATTAAAACTAACAATTTATTTTACAATTGAAACTAATTCACATATACTATATACGCGAACACGCACAAAATTAAAACTAATTATTTTAAAATGCATTCATATAACAAAGCATATAAAACATAAATGGATAACAATGGCTAAGCAATTAATACATACAAAATGAACATTAATAAAGAAATCAGATTGTACTGACTTGATTAAGGCCTTTTCAATATATATATTTTTACGTTTCAAAAAGTATAGTCTTACCATGGTATTTTTGAGTATTCTCGTTACTGATCAGAATGACATAAAATTGTAATGTTCTCACTGTCAATTGGTTTCCTTTTGAAATAGTACGTTTTTCAAGACAAAATAAAGTCAATCGAGGCACACATTTTCTATAGGCATTTTAATAGACAGGGTATGAGCACAGACTTTCACATGAACCACCACTCTCCACACTATCTCATAACACTGATACACCTAAACACACATATGTCGAAAAGATAAATAATCACCAATATACGTATTTCATGCTAAACCAGCAATCATCAGTTGGTCCAGATTACCATCTCTACACTATATGCTACAAGTGCTCAGATATATATTAAGATAGCAAATCCTCCTACTTTAATGGACAGGCTTCAATCTACTCCACACTCCAACTCTTCAACTGTCCATCCAATTGCAAATCTGATGATGGAACGCTCAAAGGCGACCCTGAGGCCGAGATTATTGTCACCCCCATGTTGACCTAAGGTCAATCTGACCCCTCATGTACAGGATATAATCCATTAAATACATATACAAGGGATAGGCAGACATCTCTAATATGTAATAGCTGAAATACACAGGTTTATATATACCTGTGTCTATATATGTAATAGACAGGGTATGAGCACAGACTTTCACATGACCCACCACTCTCCACACTATCTCATAACACTGATACACCTGAACACACATATGTCAAAAAGATAAAGATAAATAATCACAAACCAGCAATCATCAGTTGGTCCAGATTACCATTTCTACACATATATGCTACAAGTGCTCAGATATATATTAAGATAGCAAATCCTCCTACTTTAATGGTCATGCTTCAATCTACTCCACACTCCAATTCTTCAACTGTCCATCCAATTGCAAATCTGATGATGGAATGCTCAAAGGCCACCCTGAGGCTGAGATTATTGTCACCCTCATGTTGACCTAAGGTCAATCTGACCCCTCATGTACAGGATATAATCCATTAAATACATATATAAGGGATAGACAGATATCTCTAATATGTAATAGCTGAAATACACAGGCTTATATATACCTGTGTCTATATATGTAATAGACAGGGTATGAGCACAGACTTTCACATGACCCACCACTCTCCACACTATCTCATAACACTGATACACCTGAAGTGTTGGAGTGTGGAATAGATTGAAGCCTGTCCATTAAAGTAGGAGGATTTGCTATCTTAATATATATCTGGGCACTTGTAGCATATATGTGTAGAGATGGTAATCTGGACCAACTGATGATTGTTGGTTTAGCATGAAATAAATACGTATATTGGTGATTATTTGTCTTTTCGACATATGTGGGTTCAGGTGTATCAGTGTTATGAGATAGTGTGGAGAGTGGGGGGTCATGTGAAAGTCTGTGCTCATACCCTGTCTATTACATATGTAGACACAGGTACATATAAGCCTGTGTATTTCAGCAATAGGCATTTTAAATTAATCCTGGGTTAGGCATTGATAATCGAGTTCAGGAAGCTCCAGAAGAAATCTACATACTGCATAAGTGTTAGTACCCTTTAGTGTCTATAGCATTGCATATTCTCTTGCCGTTTGCAAATGATCCTTTGATCCCATATTTCTGACAAGGACAATATTTTCTTCAGAAAAAGTAAATCGTGAAAATATTGTTTTTTAGCCACGTTAAAAGTTCACAAAAGCTAAAAAGTTTATATTGCTAAACTCTACAATCCAGACCAAATTAAAACAACGAATGAATGAATAATAATAAATTCTCCCAAAAACGTGACCTCTTTCTATCCTCTCTCTTATCAAAATTCTTTACATTTTTCTTTTTTTATATAATTACAAATATACAATCAATCAGTAATTAAAGGACAGTAATAAATTGAGGACTTATCTTTTCATTATTGTATGTAGTTTTATTTGCTATCAATAAATCTGATCAAACTAATTTTCTTTTTGCAAACAAAAAATGAAATATAATTATTTCAATATCATTTTTATTTTAAGATATCTTACGTGGATTTAATTTATTTTTTAAAATTCATTTTAATAAATGTTACAAGTTTTATTTATCCACACAAGATGCTTATATATCTATCTCATTATGCCCACACATACATGCACATTAAAAATATTTTAATTGAGTACATGCTTGCTACGTGTGGTGATCATTATAATATATAGTTAGAAAATTTATGAAAAAAAAAAAAAATTCTACTACATTAATTTACTTTGGTTTTTGTCTAGATGATCATAACTGCAAACATGTATTTTTAATATAAAGTATTTGCTGCTGAACTATGAGGAGGGACCCAAAAATAACGAATTATTATTTGCTTCACCTGTTACACACTTCAAGGACCCTTCTGCTTCAATATGCCAAAGGACACCACCGTCTGAAATTGTGCGGCCACGCAACACATTATTTTGTAAAGTATAGTTTGCATTTTTGTCAAATTTTTATAATTACAGAAAACAACAAGGAAAAAAGTTGTAATGCTTGAAACAGATTACAAGAAATCTGATCTCATAAAAGCATAAGTTTGTGAATGGTTAATTGAAATATTAAATTTACCACATCCCTAAAAACTGTCACAAATGAAGTCCAAAGTCAAAACAATGCTGATTTTTTTTTTATGCAAACAGCATTTTTCTATCAAATTTAGTTTGTAACTATCAAACATTTTATCTGTGTTCTGAAACATTTACATGATGCAGTAAAATGTAAACATCCTGCTATGTGACAAAGAAAAGAGTGCAGACTTTACCCCCCACAAAGTGTGATCTTTCAAAATCTTGAGTGTAAAACACTTTTCATTCAATTAAATTCAGCATGATCTATCTATCAGCTGCACTCATTCAAACTTGCTTTTTAAATCTCTCAAATAAAAAAAATGACTTTTTTTTTTTTTTTTTGCGAACTTATAGTGGTGGATAAAATGACAAAAACATTAAAAGGCATCATTTTGCACTGTGAAAAATGAAAAACACCTTTAAACTGGTGTACTGCATCAAATGGATAGACATTTGAAATGGATTACATTTATATAACATTTAAAAATAAATAAACTATTCTTTATTATAAAATTCTAGTTATTTGTGGGTACCCATGCATATTTTCAAGTTTTGTTGAATTTTATTACAAAATAATAATAATAATAATAATAATAATAATAATAATAAGAAGAAGAAGAAGAAGAGGAAGAAGAAGAGGGGGGGGGAGGGGGGGGGGAGGGAGGAGGAGGGGGGGGGGGGGGGGGGGGGGGGGGGGGGGGGGGGGGGGGGGGGGGGGGGGGGGGGGGGAAAAAAAAAAAAAAAAAAAAAAAAAAAAAAAAAAAAAAAAAAAAAAAAAAAAAAAAAAAAAAAAAAAAAAAAAAAAAAAAAAAAAAAAATAGGGGGGGGGGGGGGGGAATAATAATAATAATAATAATAAGAATAATAATAATAATAATAATAAGTCGATTTTTTAAGCTTTCATTTAATAGTTTGCCAATTTTCAATACCTTTTATAACTATTAACCTATGCTTTTAAATAGAAGAAGAAATTTTATGCATCAAATGTTAATAATGATTAGACACATATTCTCAATAAAAAAAAGTATAATTAAATACATACAAAAAAAAGCCTAAAAAAACTTTTGAATCTCTTTTAGTCACTAAAAATATTAATTTTAATTATTAAAACAAATAATATTATTTTTACATTACTATAGTATTATTTTTCATTATCAAGGATTTGTTTATGAGAAAGTTTTATCTAACATATTTATTTATAGAAATATAGTAATATAATCTACTGAATTTGCATGGTACAAAAAAAAATTAAACAACTTCGATAATACCCTGATAAGTAAAATGCATGAAAATTATATAGCAGACCGATGATTAGTAGGAAGTTACATAATTTTATTACTGATGTAATTGCTTTTATACAATTTTTTTGTTTTTTTCAATTAAATATGGCAGAGTTGTAAATACATTCCAACAACTATATTTTTACTTATTAATAGTACTAAAAAATTATTTAAGTATTTATACACAAGCCAAACAGAAATTTAAACAATTTCTATTTTTATAAATCTTATGAACTGCATCAAGTAAATTGCTTAACATACTGAAATCACAATTACAGAGAAGCCATCATAGAATTAGTTCTAATGCACTTAACAAATAAATAGTAGTGAACCTATATTAAATATATATATATATTGCTGTGTCCTGAGTGTATCTAAAGATCAGTCAAGGAGCTAAATAAAAAAAACAATTTACTTTGAAATATATATAACAAGATTTATTTAATAAATAATAATGTGGAAAAAACAACATAAAAAGATAATAGTTCATTACCATGCATACGCTGTTTATTTTCCTCGGGTGAAAATAGTCATGTTCCATACCGGGAGTAATCCAGTTATTAATTATCTGTGCTTTCAAATCGAATGTCTCTTGAAACACAAATAAGAATACCTAATTTCATGTATAGAATAAATGTATTCAAGTTCGCAATATCGTGCTTACTTCGGCATACACAATTTATATGTTATATATTAACAATATCCGTTTTCAACTTGTCTCTTGCAGTTTGATTATGCTTCGGTTAATTACTCTTCACTGGTAATAACTTTTTCAAAGCACAAATAAGTTAAGTGCGTCTTGTTTGCAACTATTCCATTTTAAACATTAATCACCGCTAGTCAATCTATAGTCTACCATTGACCATTCTTCACTACTGATCTGATATCACTTCAAATCAACACTAACTTTAATCCAGTCTAACCATTTTAGCTGCTTCCTCTCTCTCATCTTCATTTACAGAGGAATAAATATATACAATCTAATTTGTATGCAACTAGCTTTATTTGGATACAAATTCTTTTCTAATTTAATCTATAATTTTGGGACGTTCTTCCCAGCGAATTTCTGAAGTAAATTTCTCCAGTAAAGAGAATTTTATTAAAGCCAAGAAATCTGTGCACCTTTACAAAAATAAATAATCTTTTATTTACATATAGTTTTATATGCACGAACATTTCAATTTATATAATAAAAATAGTCCGTTATCAAATTTATACATACAATAAAGCCTGATACAATGAAAGCTT
Organism: Epiperipatus broadwayi; assembly: GCA_028023455.1. NCBI lineage: Eukaryota > Metazoa > Onychophora > Udeonychophora > Euonychophora > Peripatidae > Epiperipatus > Epiperipatus broadwayi. Next base: position 1,027,353 of record JAQFVV010000063.1, read on the forward strand.
ATACAGGGTAAAAAACAGTAAAATGAACACTTTTTCTCACTAAACTAAGATTTATATGATAAATTCAAATATATACAATGAACACTAGAATGGGGACATCTTTGTCAAGTAAAGTTTAGTAATCAATTTAGTTTGTTTACTTTTAGCAATTCAGGCAGAAGTGAAAATATAAATATATTTTTTAAAAGTGTTCCCTTTGGTATATATACTATAATAATTTTAGTCATAAACACAAAATTTGAAAACATTAATTAATATTGAAATTTTTGAAAACTACAGAAATCTAAAACATGAACATAAAATCATTAAATTTCTAATAGTAAAAATACTGTACATATTTTTTTTTTTCAAAAAAAAAAAGATCTTCCTAAATGCATATATTGTAATAATTTTAGCTGTCAGCAAAAAATCAAATGTTAATGATTTAAAAACCAAAAATTTGAAAAAACTTAGAATTAAAAAAAAAAAGCCAAAAATCTAAATGCTAAAACTTTAGTAAATAGCTCAAATGACATGTGCCATTGACTAGAATAACCGATGTTAAGAAGAGTGCTACTCGTTTTTACAGCAATCACAATATTTCAATTTTGAGAAAAGAATAGGATATCTTTGTTATATTTGTGATTTTACTACTAGTCCCCCCCCCCTGTAATTAATTCATCTTTATTAGTTTTCCTTTAAATTCTTTTTATATTACAAAACAACAGAATCAAAAAATTGATCAGTATTGAAATGTATAAAAAAAAAGATCATTTTCAAAACAAAAAGTGGTATATGATTAGCTACTTAAATTCTAAATGTCATAGAATAAGCACAGATTTAAAAAATAATGGCAAATTAAAAAGACATAGATAGTGAAGGCAATTCATAGATAGAACAATTCATATTGTAATATCATTGGACAAATTGAAAGCATATTTGTTAATGTTGATCAATCAAAAGCAAACAGCAGCTGATAGCGTTAATAAGGTGATTATTTATATATAAAAAACCAAGCAATTGCTTGAAGAATTTTATTGCTAACATTATCTAGTATTAATCTATTAAGGAGTGTATTTCTAGCAAAGAACAGGAATGCATAGTTTAATAAGACAAGATAAGACTGCTAGCAAGAACGAAATGACTATTGATGTTATCTTGACACATTTATACAATAAAAAAAATTCGTGCAAAAAAATGGAAGTCCTGAAATCAACAAGTTGTAAATTTTTAACAGGAAAAGAATAAAAATCTATATGATGTTCTTCCAGAAAATAATAAATTCTTCACAACAGCTATACAAATATCAATAAATATTTTTTTATACATTAACAGTCTTTTTCAGCACCTAATTTAGTGCCCTTTTCAAATGTTAATAATCTATTTAATGTTCATGAACTATTTCAGACATAAAGCCATCTAGTGTTTTATAATGAAATTAAAACAAGCAATAACAATATAAAACATTAAAATAAATCAAAACCTTCATATATAAATCCAGTAATTAGAAAATAATTGACTATATCAGCGTTTCCCAACCTTTTTTGGCTCACGTACCACTTGGTAGTAAATCACGCTAAATTGTACCACTTCATAAAAAATGATTGTATTTTGTGAAATTTGTTATGGCGAGTGTGTTATTTTATTTACATTATAAATATTATAGGGTGACCATGTATGTATTCACATCTTATAATGAGACAAATTACATTGAAACATGCCTAAACGTCATGCCAGATTATAAACTCACTGAAATTATAAACTCACTGTAACATATTTATATGTATGTGTTTGTTCAAAGTTTCATATTTTTTCAAAAATAATTTATTAAAGATTACATTATTACATTAAAGGTTAGTTGGTACATATTTTGTTCAAAGTGTTTTCTCATTCCTTCATTTGAGTCTGTTTTCTCTTTTTTGGAGCATCTTGCTATTGGTTGGGCCATGGAGAAGATAAATCCAGCATGTCCCAAGTCATGGTAAAAATAACCTCAGGGGTTATCAGGCTATCTCTTGTTCTTGTTTTCTTTATATTGTTCAGCATGAAGTTAATAGGATTAAAATTTTGATGATTAAATACTAGCTTACATCTAGTAATCCACAATAGATGATCAAGAATTAATGAGAGTCTAGTTTCTGGGTATGATCCTTTTCTGATACATTCTTTCAAATTAAATAATTTAGATTGATTTGCCTTGATCCGACTCATTATTTATCTACTATTTTGTCATATTTCGTTTACTAATAAATGGTTTTAATAAAAACACAAAATTATAAAAAAACAATTAGTATATTTTCTTATCATAATCAAATATTTTTATAAAATAAATTTAATGAGATCTTTGTGCTTGTTTCAAACAACATAATTTTTTGAAATTTGGTTCAAAAAATGTGAGGTATACCCTTAAGTCTACAGCTGCTTTCAAGCTGTTTCCATACTTATTTTTTAAAAAAATATATGAAGAAAAAGCTCTTCTTACTAATTCCGTACTACTAAACGGTAATAATAATTTAAGAGCTTTCTCAGAAAGTTGTTCATATTCTTTAATGTTTAACCAAAAATTAATTAGATTGTGTCGTTTGATTTCTACTTGTAAAGTTCTGTCACATGATAATTCTATTAAATTTTCTTTATCCTTTATTGATAATGATGTAGCTTTTTCTAAATTTTCTGCATAGAAGGGGTTTGAAATCCAATTATCATTTGTGTTTTCGGGTTTTGAAAAATATTCCATGAAAGACAATTTTAATCCTGTTAAATGTGCTATTATATTTTCTCATATATCTTGAGACAGACTAACCTTATTTTCAAACAAAAAAATATGTAGAGTTTCGAATACTTCCGTTTGATTGTTTTCGATACTTATATATATTACTGTTTCCAAAAATCTAATTTCTTAATAATACTTTAAATTTTATCATTAACATTAAAGATCGTTATCGACTGTACATATTAACAACTTTACTGTATAATAGTATTAATTAAAATAATTTTTATGAATTATAGGAAAAAACATTTTTATATTTTTATGATTTATTATTTTTTTTATGTCCGCCATAATTGATTATTTTTCGTGTATGCCTACCACAGGTTGGGAAACACTGGACTATATCATAACAATACAATAAATAAATTACATGCATTTTGTTTTCTTTTTTTTTGTTTTTTTTTTTACAATTTTATATATATATATATATATGTCATTTTATATAATTTTCTATTCATTTTTAATTAATCAATTGCTAACCAAATTTATAGAATTCTTGTAAATATTCATACAATTATTTAAATTATTTTTAATATAGTATGTTTCATATATTTGTTTTCTTTTTGGATCTTTGATTTAATTTAAATATTTAAAACTTTTTGTAGCATCTATTCTATGCCCATATTTCAAGTAATGAATATATAATGCAGATTTATCATCTCTTCTATTAATTGCATTATATAGTTTTTTCGCTCTTACCTCTAATTGTTTGCCAGTATGCCCAATGTAATCATTTTACAATTTCACATGTAATTTTATATACAATTTCTTTTTTGTACCATTTATCATCTCTTAACCTATAATTACCTATTAATAGATCAAGATTTTTATTATTTGACCAGCCAATATTCGTTTTCATCTCAATATAATTTTTGTTATATCTTAATGTATTATATATGCTAGGATAATATGAAAGTCTAATCCATTTCTTATTTGATTCATTATTGGTGATAAAATTTCTGAGGAAAATAATGGTACTGATGATGGTAATAATGAATCAAATAAATGAATTAGACTTTGATATTATCCTAACATATATATAATTGGCTGATCAAATAGTAAAAATCTCTAATTGTATATAAAATTACATGTGAAGTTTGTAAAATGATTTACTTTGGTCATACTGGCAAACAGAGATAAGAGCCAAAGAATATAATAATGCAATTAATAGAAGAGATAATAAATCTGGATTATATATTCATTATTTGAAATATGGGCATAGAATTGTGTCACTACAAACACTCAGTCTGCAAAATTTATAAAGTTATAAAAATATGACTGGTATGAGGGTGCCGCTAGGCACATAACCCAGTACCACATTGTGAAATATATTTGATGATCGTAGTGAAATTTATTTCCATACAATGGTCACCTAAATAACTTTTCAGATGAAATCTTAAGTGGATGCTACTAATTATACTTTATGTTTAAGCCAAATGGACACTTAATGACCAAACTATAATGAAACTAAAGGCATAGACACTCAAATATGGTTATGAACTTTTATTATATTCATTTTCAAACCTAAATATTTTTTCAATACCACTTTTGAAAGCATTCAAGACTAACTTGATCTCAGTTTTAAGGCAAAATACAAGCTTAATTTTAACAGCATTCATCTTCATTTTAATACTATTCATTATTAACATTTTATATCTTTTCTGAGGGAACATGCTTTCAACAAATCCTATGAATGACAAGACCCAGGTTCATTCTGGAGACTTGTTCAAATAGGAGTGCCTTTAAGTTGACTTACAATTAAGAATGGGCAGCATCAAGCACCATCTAAAACAGGGGTGGGAAAATAGCAGCCTGAGGGCCATATGCAGCCAACCTTGAACTGCAATTTCCTTCCCATGCGTGACCAAAGATTCCCCTCATATTTTCCATTAGGATGGCCACGTCAATACACACGTGCAATGTAGATATGATTTGCAGTGCTTTTCCAGTTGATCTGGTTAATTTCAATTTTGTCTTTGGATTAGCAAATATATACATTTCTGACTTTAGTGAAACCATGAACACTCCCAAAAAATGTAAAATCAGTGATGAATATTGTGTGTTTAATGAAGTGTGTAAAAACAAATATTTCTTTGGTAATACAGGGAATAAAGCAGGGTGTTTATTGTGTTATGAAAAAAAGATGCGGCCCTTCACTAACCTTTACTTCCACAAAGTGGCCCCCAATGCAGTCCTCCACCAACTTATGCAGCCCCCGAGCCAAAACAATTGCCCACCCCTGATCTAAACCCTCAACCCAATATGTTACATAATTAAATCCTAACCTTAATGGATGGCATAAGTGTCCATTGTTTGCTAACAGCCATTGGGCATCCACTTTATGCACACCAGGTTCCGATATAAGATTCCGGTGTTTGATTATCATCAGAAAATTTAACTGAACTGAACCTCCCTAATCCCCCACTTGTCTTTCAAGAACATTTTGAGGAATCTAATCTCATTCTGACATTTGAATACAACAAAAAAATGCATAAAAAATAGACAAATATAAAAAAAAGCATTTCAGAAGTCTATCACCATACCATCTGTTTCAATTAAGTTAAAATAAAATAATAAAAATCCCCATTAATAGTCCCACACTCTATTGTTGAAACCTTTAACAGTTAAGTCTAGATCTATTATGCCAAAATTAAAGAAAAGTTCTTTAATAAAAGTGCATTACCAATAGGATACTGTCCAGGTTAGATTTTGGTCCAGAACTGCTGTTGTGAATCTAAAGTCTATTGTTTCTCAAATATGTCCACAGCTAGCTAGTGGCTTCATTTTTTATTTAGTTGGTCATCATTCCTGCAGGACCAGGTGTGGTTTGCAGATGGTTTCCCTAGGAGGGAAGTCCTTGATGTTGACTAGCCAGCAAACCTTCTCCTAGCAATCTATAATAGCACTTTTTAAAGAAAAACGTCTTGACTATTTGAACAAAAGAAAACTCCGCAATTTATACATTTTGTTGACAACAGGATTCACACTTTAATTTATTTTTAGCTACATTCCAGCACTTTTAATTTTTGTCATTTTTTTGGTCATTTCCATTTTTTTAATGAAAGTTCTGATTCAATTAGTGCAATAGATGACAAAATACTTTTAATATCTGAAGTTTCAACAATAGAGCTAATTACTAAAAATCTAAACTTTTTTCTCCCCCAACACCGGCCTTTCCAAGAATTACAATTTTTTTTAAAAAAAAAAACGTTTAATAAAAAAAAAAATCTCAAGATCTTATTTTTATTTTAGCTGAAGATTGAATTAATTTGTAAATAATAAAAAAATCTATTGAAGAAAGCATTTCTTCAATGGATTTTTTAAAGAAAAAAAACTTTAATACTGATTTAAAAGATTAAAGATAATAGGTTATATATTGAAACAGTAAGATTCATATTCGAATCTTAAGTTTCACCTTTTTCTGTCGTCTCTCACTGACCGGTCTATCCCGCCCAAATTTAAACTTTTTGCTAGCAAATTGTGTGTGTAGCAATATTAAAATGTATAAATATATGTAGAATTCAGCATAAACATGCACACATTTCGATCTCAAATTAAACGCAAAAAATAGGGATAAAATAATATAATTTAGATTTCTTTTAGTTATATAATTTTGTATAATTTTAATTATTTAGTTTGCATTATAAAGTTCGTATTTATTGCTTTGTTTAAATTTCGTTTAATAATAATTCTAAAAAAATCTGATGTAATATTTAATTAAAAGTTAAAATAATCTTATGTTCCCTTTTTGTCTTTGAAATTGAAAAGCATCGGTCAGTGATAGATAATAGATTAATTAAAGAAAAATTCCCCAAAGTATAATTAGTAAATGTAAAATGTAAACAATAGAATGGCAGCTTTCTTTAATTAAAAACCAACAAAATGCATTGATTATCCTCAGGGCAGATTAAGTAGAACCTAAAAATATCTTAACAAAAATGTGAAAGATCAAGATAAAAAAAAAGGGGGCCATCTTAGACTTGCTGGAGACATTCACTTAAACTTTAGCTTTGCTCTCGATCACTGAGAGTCTCCAAAAATATAAAAATAATTTGTTCCTGCCAAGGTATGACCGAGTAAAGCACCTAGATTATTCTCCATCAGGAGATGGCCTATCGGATGCCGAACTTTCCATTGCCCGTCATAAATTCACCATGAAGATCTGCTGCCTGAAATGAATGAGAAAGCTGCTGCTGCCGTGCAATTAAATGAAATATCTAAATACAAGAAAGACTTGCCACTCGTGAACTTTTGCTGCTAAACTAATGGAATCAAAAAACTTCTTATAAAACAGGTACCTGTCTGTGTTCAAACTCTAGAGTACTCTAATAATATGCTATAGCTCTTCTTCATAATACTTATATAAATTATAAAATGTAAAAACTATCATTTGTATAACTAAAATTGAATAATTAATTTAATGTGTAAATTTCTCTAATAATCTAGCTTACCTCACTCTATCCTTCTTGGGTGCGTATTTCTCAAATCTACATTTTATCTATAGTTATTATTTAATTATTGCCTGCTCATAATTGTCTCAATTTTCAAAGTTTAAATCTATGATCGCTTGAAACAATGAATGCATGTCAAATTTTCATTAATATTTGCTTTCATAACTAACTTAACTTTCATATAAATCGACACGCATTCAATGCTTCATTTATTGTAATGCAGGGGTCTACAACTTCGCAAATGGCTGGCATATTAGTTGTAATAACTCCCAGTTTAGATATGTTTTGTATATATTAAATCTTAATAAATAATTCCATCAAATTACATTTCTTTGACAGTCGCCAACGTTCTTTAGTAAATGTTGATAATGTAGGGCCTAGTTAGAAATCTATTTTAAATCTCATCATAATCGTTTATACAGTATACATGTGTTACATTTTAGAGACGCGATGACCCATTCTGCAGTAAAATTTCCGGATTCTTCAGGGTTGAAATTAACCCAGTTGTCCTACACAAGCGGGCATTATGGGTGCTCCTGTAGGATTTGACAATGTCATGCAGCCAGCCGGCAAAACTGCGACACGGACCGCTTGTCCTGGTTATGCTTATGTGACACCATACTTCGTCGAGCCGAGGCAGAGACCAGCCCGACACTCTTATAAACCCATTTGCGGCATTGCAGTTTCAATATACTGCCATTCCATATCGCCTTTCTAAAGTGTACCACGTGTTCCTTTACTTAGTTTTATTATTCTATATATCACTCCGCCTCTGCATTATCTTCATAATTCACTCTCAAATAAATGTTTGCCCTTAGTTATAAATAAATATTTTAATTAAATAAATATATGTCTGCCATTACTCTTATAAACCCTACTTTAGACTCTTGCATTGCAAAGGTATAAATCCCTCCAGGCATGCATTAGAAATACTTACTCGAGAATTTTAGGTAGCTAGATTACGCCTTCAAATAAGTGAATTCCTTTTGTAAACATTTCAGTATCGGAAATACCGCTACTGAAATCCTCAATATAAAATAATGTCTAAATAAATAAATGTATTCTTTAAAATATAATCATGTCGCAAATCCCACTATTGAAGCTTTAAATCCACAAAATATTATTAGTAATTCATTGTCTTCTTAAAATGTGTGAATAAATAATTTTAAACTATACGTCTGCAGTTATGTTTCATTTATTCGATACCCATTCTATATATTTCCTCGATTATGTAAATATGGATGTTTAATTAATATTAGTTTGATTATTGGCTAACTTGAGAATAAAATCATGAGTCTCTTGCATATCCCTGACCACCGTGCCTAAACAAATATTTACTAATGTCGCATCAGATGCGTTGTTTCGTGGATTTATTGTGGAACCGATAAACTATGTTCGAACTCAGTACCACGGGTGGCTTTGCTACTCGATGGTGCTGCTGTTCTGTAAGGTGGTCGAATTCTGCACTATGTTTACGAGTCACACGTTTTCTGACCGTTACATAGTTAATTTTTTTTTTTAGTGTTTGGCGCTTTCCAACGTGGAGCTTTTGATACAAAAAACCCATATATACCTTGAGCAAAATATAATGCATATAAATTTCTTTTAGCGTTCGTTACTCGAGTTGGCTAATTATATTATATATATACGATTTTGTTTTGATAAAAATAATGAAAAAAAGTAAATCGAGTGAAATAATGTGGGTCCAGTGAATGAAAGGACAGCAGGCGTAATAACAAATTTAAGGAAAGCAGGGATGTGTGTGTAATTTAAGAAGGAATGAAAATACTTGGATCTAATGAAATATTTATTTTATATATATATGTCAAGAAAAAAAAAGTAATCAGTCGTCAAATGAGAAAGCAAGTAGCATTGAATTTTTTTTATTAAAACGCCGTTATATATATATAGCATAGACAGCAGAAGCTTGTTATATATGTTAATAGTAAATATTTTGTTAAAGTACAAAAATATATATCATGACAACAGTAGCTTATTATACGCGTAACCAGTAGTTCGCTATAATATATATGTTAAATATGTTAAATGCAGCAATATAGAGATAGGGCAATGTAGAGTAGGTGAGGGCAGCGAAAGAGTGTTACAGGGCCAATATACCGGTGGGGAGTAGTCAAATGCTAATAGTATAAAGAAAATAAATAATATTAAGAAAAATGGAAGCAGAAAATGACAGAATAGCATAAATGAACTTCAGTCTAACGTTACTTGAAATATTTAGACAGAATATGCAAGAAATGAAGAAAATGTATGAGGAGGAAATGAGAAAAAGAAGAGATGAAGAATCAAAACAGAGACAAGAAGAAGAAAAGAGAAGAGTTAGAGAATATCAGGAATTTAAAGACATTATGTGGAGAGAGTTAGAAGCCATAAAGGAACACTTTGGAATATGCCCAGCTAGTAAAAAGGAAGAAGAGATTAAAGATATGGAAAAGGAAAGGAAGTCAGAGAGATCAGACGAACTGATGATAGTAGAAGGGCAAGCAGGTAGTGTAGTAAATATGAAAAAGTGTGATGAGCAAAGAAACCTCATTCCAGCCGATGAAAGCCCACAGGAACCGGAGAAGGCAGTCAGCATTAAAGAAGAGACAAAGATGGACACTGGACACCAAAGCTATTTAGCAAAGATGATCCACATCAAAATCTTTAGAGGGGAGATAGGAGAAAATCCTCAAGCCCACTTATAGAGCTTGCAAAAGTTCTTCCAAGTTCATAAGACAGGGCCAGATGAGCAGATAGCGATAGCCAGTTACCATCTACAGGGATATGGTAAGATGAAAGCCTAAAACCATAGAAAAATACAAAGATGCGTTAATGAAGCATTACTGGAGCAACGAGCGTCAAAGCAGTATCTACAATACACTCTGCCAGGAAAAATATGGGACAATACCCCAAAAGACGCACACACAGTTTTTCCTCCGCCAAGCAAACCAGTTTAAATCCCTTACAATGTTCGCCTTTTCGGATTCACATATCATAGGGACCATCCAGCGTAGTATGCCGCTAACCATCCAACAATTAATGATTAAATTTCTTACTACATTGGATTTTAACTATTGGGCCAAAGAACCATCCGATAAAAGGCAAAGATTAGAAAACCCAAGGCCGCAGTCATCGATGACGAGAGATCGGTATTATCCACCTGACCCGGGGTTGTAAAAATATTAGGCTATTAGGACTTCTATTATATATATATTATTGTTTTAATTACTATTACTCTTAAAAATTTTTTTTTATATTATACTAACTAACCCTATTCTAAGAATTTTATATATATATACATTCAGTTTAACTAATTATTACTATGATTTTAACCAGACACGGCCAAATTAGGCCATTTTAATTAAACTAAATTCTAGATCCGGGTATATAAATTGTTCGTTGCTTCATGTAATCTCTGCTTTCTCTATTTCAATATCTGTAAAAACAATAATAATTTTTTTTTCTTTTCGTCTTTCAATTATGTAATGTAAATTTTTTTTTTCTCTTTCTTGCCTCCTTTGTTCTTCCTTAATTGTTCACGGGAAGTATGGGGAAATGAAACAGTAAGAATCGTATTCGAATCTTAAGTTTCACCTTTTTCTGTCATCTCTCACTGACCGGTCTATCCCGCCCAAATTTAAACTTTTTGCTAGCAAATTGTGTGTGTAGCAATATTAAAATGTATAAATATATGTAGAATTCAGCATAAACACGCACACATTTCGATCTCAAATTAAACGCAATAAATAGGGATAAAATAATATAATTTAGATTTCTTTTAGTTACATAATTTTGTATAATTTTAATTATTTATTTTGCATTATAAAGTTCGTATTTATTGCTTTGTTTAAATTTCGTTTAATAATAATTCTAAAAAAATCTGATGTAATATTTAATTAAAAGTTAAAATAATCTTATGTTCCCTTTTTGTCTTTGAAATTGAAAAGCATCGGTCAGTGATAGATAATAGATTAATTAAAGAAAAATTCCCCAAAGTATAATTAGTAAATGTAAAATGTAAACAATAGAATGGCAGCTTTCTTTAATTAAAAACCAACAAAATGCATTGATTATCCTCAGGGCAGATTAAGTAGAACCTAAAAATATCTTAACAAAAATGTGAAAGATCAAGATAAAAAAAAAGGGGCCATCTTAGACTTGCTGGAGACATTCACTTAAACTTTAGCTTTGCTCTCGATCACTGAGAGTCTCCAAAAATATAAAAATAATTTGTTCCTGCCAAGGTATGACCGAGTAAAGCAGCTAGATTATTCTCCATCGGGAGATGGCCTATCGGATGCCGAACTTTCCATTGCCCGTCATAAATTCACCATGAAGATCTGCTGCCTGAAATGAATGAGAAAGCTGCTGCTGCCGTGCAATTAAATGAAATATCTAAATACAAGAAAGACTTACCACTCGTGAACTTTTGCTGCTAAACTAATGGAATCAGAAAACTTCTTATAAAACAGGTACCTGTCTGTGTTCAAACTCTAGAGTACTCTAATAATATGCTATAGCTCTTCTTCATAATACTTATCTAAACTATAAAATGTAAAAACTATCATTTGTATAACTAAAATTGAATAATTAATTTAATGTGTAAATTTCTCTAATAATCTAGCTTACCTCACTCTATCTTTCTTGGGTGTGTATTTCTCAAATCTACATTTTATCTATAGTTATTATTTAATTATTGCCTGCTCATAATTGTCTCAATTTTCAAAGTTTAAATCTATGATCGCTTGGAACAATGAATGCGTGTCAAATTTTCATTAATATTTGCTTTCATAACTAACTTAACTTTCATATAAATCGACACGCATTCAATGCTTCATTTATTGTAATGCAGGGTCTACAACTTCGCAAATGGCTGGCATATTAGCTGTAATAACTCCCAGTTTAGATATGTTTTGTATATATTAAATCTTAATGAATAATTCCATCAAATTACATTTCTTTGAGAGTCGCCAACGTTCTTTAGTAAATGTTGATAATGTAGGGCCTAGTTAGAAATCTATTTTAAATCTCATCATAATCATTTATACAGTATACATGTGTTATGTTTTAGAGACGCGATGACCCATTCTGCCGTGAAATTTCTGGATTCTTCACGGTTGAAATTAACCCCAGTCGTCCTACACAAGCGGGCATAATGGGTGCTCCCGTAGGATTTGACAATGTCATGCAGCCAGCCGGCAAAACTGCAACATGGACCGCTTGTCCTGGTTATGCTTATGTGACACCTTACTTCATCGGGCCGAGGCAGAGACCAGTCCGACACTCTTATAAACCCATTTGCGGCATTGCAGTTTCAATATACTGCCATTCCATATCGCCTTTCTAAAGCGTACCACGTGTTCCTTTACTTAGTTATTATTCTATATATCACTCCGCCTCTGCATTATCTTCATAATTCACTCTCAAATAAATGTTTACCCTTAGTTATAAATAAATATTTTAATTAAATAAATATATGTCTGCCATTACTCTTATAACCCCTACTTTAGACTCTTGCATTGCAAAGGTATAAATCCCTCCAGGCATGGATTAGAAATACTTACTCGAGAATTTTAGGTAGCTAGATTATGCCTTCAAATAAGTGAATTCCTTTTGTAAACATTTCAGTATCAGAAATACCGCTACTGAAATCCTCAATATAAAATAATGTCTAAATAAATAAATGTATTCTTTAAAATATAATCATGTCGCAAATCCCACTATTGAAGCTTTAAATCCACAAAATATTATTAGTAATGATTGTCTTCTTAAAATGTGTGAATAAATAATTTTAAACTATACGTCTGCAGTTACGTTTCATTTATTCGATACCCATTCTATATATTTCCTCGATTATGTAAATATGGATGTTTAATTAATATTAGTTTGATTATTGGCTAACTCGAGAATAAAATCATGAGTCTCTTGCATATCCCTGACCACCGTGCCTAAGGAAATATTTATTAATGTCGCATCAGATGCGTTGTTTCGTGGATTGTATTGTGGAACCGATAAACTATGTTCGAACTCAGTACCACGGGTGGCTTCGCTACTCGATGGTGCTGCTGTTCTGTATGGTGGTCGAATTCTGCACTACGTTTACGAGTCACACGTTTTCTGACCGTTACAATATTTTTAACAAAACTTTACCTTTAACCTAATAACATAACTCAAAATTAAATATATATATTTGCAGATGAGGTGAAGGAAAATACCACCTTAAAATAGATGCTACAAAAAGTATTAAATATTTAAATTACATCAAAGACCCAAAAAGAAGACAAATATATTAAACATACTATATTAAAAATAATTTAAATAATTGTATGAATATTTGCAAAACTTCTATAAATTTGGTTACTAATTGGTTAATTAAAAATGAATGGATAACTATATAAAATGGCATATAATAGTAAAAAAAAAAAAAAAAATACATGTAATTTATTTATTGTATTGTTATGATATAGTCAATTATTTTGTAATTACTGGATTTATATATGAGGGTTTTGATTTATTTTAATGATTTATATTGGTATTGTTTGTTTTAATTTCATTATTGAACACTAGAGGGCTTTATGTCTAAAATAGTTAACATATCAACAAAAAAATACCTTTGTGATGTATTTTTCAACATTATTATTATGAATGTTAAATAGATTATTAACATTTGCAAAGAGCACCAAATCTGGTGATGAAAAGGCTTTTAATGTATAAAAAATATTTGATATCTACATAGCTGTTGTAAAGAATTTATTATTTTCTGATTATTATCTTTAATAGGATATGTAAGTTGTTGTTTTTTTACTTCACACTTTTAAAAGTTGAATTTTATTTTTCATTAAAATCTAATTGAATAGTATGTACAATAATCAATTTTATACATATTTTTACATGTATATTTTTCATTTTGTATTATTTTTTCTGTTGAAATGAATCGGAAATGAACTACCCCTAAATATATATATATATTGCAATGTAAGCTACAAAGAATGAATGCTATGATAAATGTCCTTCTGAAACTAATTAATTTCTTGTACCAGACCTATACATAAATTTTCTTTCTAAATTTATAACTTAATTTTAATTTATTTTATATAGTATTAAATGGAAATTTTTAGACAAAAATCAAAGTATAATAAAAAATTATTATACCTACAAATATATAATATAAATCACTGAAATATATGGAATGGAAAAGAAAAAAAAGTCATATGCAATTTAATGCAGTGACTGAATGACATCTTGAGAACTTTCACTTCCAAACTAAGTTCAAATAAAAATATTACACTGGAATCAAACTGTTGTATTCAATGTACTGCTTGAAAATTTAAATGTCACATAATTATTTATTTATTACATTTATTTATTGCAAAAAACATCATCATCATCAATGTTTCATATATATACACACACCCACAAACAGAAACATTTTATGGTTTTACATCAGGAATGTTAAACGTTTGGGCATTGAGCTTCAAAATTTAGCTCATTGTACTTTTCATGACAAAAATCATGTAAAGTACTACTGTAATTAACATCCATTTTTTATTTGTACTATGAAAATAAATTTAAATTCAACGAGTGAAACTAAAAAAAAAAAACATTTTCTGGTATTCACTCTTAATTAATCCAGATTGAGACCTTAATAGTTTTTAAATTTTCATTTTGTAATTGTTTATTCTCTGCAAATTATTTTCATTATCAAACTGATAGGAATCAAGCAAAGCAAGACCAGATGGTCCCGATTCAAATTTGAAAAATATTCTGCTGCTTCCATGTTATAAACTTAGGTTCAGCATTGCAAGTGGTGAAAGCAAAACAGATTCAGAAGTATCATTAAAGAAAGGAAAATTTAAACTTTCAATTTCTTCTATAATACGTTATTACAATATTTTTTTTTAAAAACCTAAATATTATTTATCTATAACTTATTGTAATTTATGCAAAAATTGCATAATATTGCAATACATGTGTGAAAAAATTCACTCTTTGTATAACACTGGATACCCCTGTTCTATATTGTATGCAATAAAAATAAGCAAAAATAAATATTATACATTAGCATAAATTCATAATGCATATAATTACTTTTAATCACAGATAATGAATATTTTGAAGACATTAAATAATTTATTGCATTAATTTTTGATAATTTTATTTTATTAAAAGTTAAATTTAGTAAAAACAATGTGGAAACAAATATTAACTTACTTTATCTTTTGTAGTCGTAATACCAACAGCGTTGGGTATAAATTTGGCGGTTTTTTCTTTGGTAATATCTTTTACAGATGTAACAGGAATCGAAAGCTAAAAAAAAAAAAACTTGCAATTTATTTGCAGAATAATTCATTTAAGATAATATTCAGTAACAAAATTATTGATGACTGCTTATTTTTCCCTGTCTTGCACTGCTCATACAACAATCAATGCTAATTTCAATTAACAAACACATAGATTTTACAGAAAATGGCAGCAGCAGAAATATTATCAGAAAATGACAAATGAATTCAAATGATTACTATGCAGTGTAGAGACTTAAAATCAACTATTAATAGCAGAACCTACCCTACTTTTCAACATTTCCATTTGAGAAGAGTACTCACGGCTTTTATGAACCAGAGACTTTTCCTCATTCCCTAAATAGTTCCTATTAAAAATTATGTACAAGTAAAAATTGTTAAGATTTTTCTTAGTTTACATAAAACTTTTGAGAACTTTTTCTTACCTTTTTTACTCAGTACTTAAGTCATCTCCCATTGCCCCCACTCCTTCAAATATTTTACTATTCTTCACCTTGTTTTTTAATACCTCACTATGCATACTATGTTGGTGATAAACTCAGACTATCAAAAAAGTTCATAAATGGCATATAATTAAATAATCTTCAGATACAAAAGTTAACTGCAAATAGTCAATAAGAAATGATTAATGAAGAGCACTCTCTGCTGCCTTATATAGTACTTACGTATTAGTCCTGCAATGTAGGAGAGATAGTATGCCTGTTTGTCAACCTTGCGATCCTATCAAATAAGCCCTACAATCCCATCCAATCTTGTCCAATAACATGATAAATTTACACTTTCATTTATTTTCCAGATTTCGTTCGGACAAGTTCTTCTCAAAGTGTTCTTTATTCGGTGCTGATTTATTTTTTCCAATTTTCTGATTAATAATACAATTTTAAAAAAAAAAAAAAAAAAAGCAGTACAAAATGATGAACATTTTATTCACTACTGAGATCAATGTGGTCAAGTACATCCACAATGGTGTTTTAATGTTCAAGAATGTAATAATAAAATAAGCCTTAAGGGAACGTGATTGGAGAATTCCAGAATTCAATTTTTGATGGTGATCCAATTTATTTATAGCTGGGCTCTCAAATTAACATCGATAGAATGAGGGGGGGGAAGAGCTTGGTTTAGTAGAAAAAAAAACATAAAATTGGAAGCCCTAACAAAATCATTAAAATTGACAAGAGCTTTTTGCACAAAAAGACAAAAAAACACAGACAAATTCTTCCGGAATCGTGGATGTTTGATGGCTTGTGCAGGAAAATGTATGCGTTTGATCATGAGAATTCATGGTAGAACAATGGCAAATCTGATGGAAGTCATCAAACAAAATGTGAAGAAGAATCGACAATTTATTCAGGTTGTTGGAAAGCCTATATATAAAACTCACGAATTATGAGCTGCCAATTACTGACCATTTTCATGTGAATCATACTGGACGACATCAAAAAAATTTGTCCATCACATTGAAGAAATAATAAGTGTAGTAATTTAAATTTTTGTTGTTTTTTTTCTTTTTTGGTTATGAAAAAAATACATTTACTACTTATTAACATTTCTGATGAAGATCTCATGCAATCATGTCTCAAGTAAGACTACATTTTGGGAAAAATAAAAAATTGTACTTTTAGTCACCGTTTTGAAAAAAAAATTTATCCACTTAAAATAAAGTAGAAAACAGATGAATTGATTGTTTCATATGATAATTTCTGTTATATATTACACAGTAAGTATGGTATGTGCATATTTTAAGCATTTTGTAATTTAGTGATTGCTTTGTCTGTATTTGAAGTAACACTTGGAAATTGGCATAAAACTTTTTCAGATTTATTTTTGTGTATTGCTAGATTTAGTCTGGTGCAATTACTGTCACATAGAACTGCTTTATAAAGCTTATGAAAATATCATGTATATGTGGTTTGTTTTGACGAATTTATCATTTTAACTTTCTACAAGATCCAAGTGTACATGTTATTTGGTCAGACCACAAGATTAGAAAGTTATCAACAAATTGATAAGAATGTGAAATGGCATAGCAAGTCTAATATGTAAGTATCCCTTATATAATAAGATACAGGTTTACTAAAGATAAAAAAATGTTCTTTTCTGTCATAAGTTATTATAATATTATCAACCGTCTCCATACATAAACTATAACAATAGGATTTTGTGTTTGTGCAAATATTTATATGTTCAACAAGTATGATTTCAACCCTTTGTTTATTTAATTTTCTTTTGTGTGTTTGTATATGTTGCACAAAAGCTTAAGACGTCCAGAAGTTTGTAAATATAACTTTGCATGAGGTAATGCAATCAATAATCAGGAACTTTAGGAATGGATTTGGGACAGGACTTACAACTTGTTAAATGAATGAATATTGCACAGACATATTTAGGAATCAATGTGTCTATCATGACTGTAATAGGATCAAGAAGTGCTCTAAAAATGTATATCACGCAATCTGGCTATGTAACCATGTGAGAAAGATCATTCACCAAAATAATAAAACAAATTGTGAAACCAATAATAGTAACAAAAAGTTGTGATTGTAATAAGTATTTAATTTTTTTCTTCTACGTACAAATACATAAAACATGTATGTAAATTCTTCCAAGAATGTAATAATGGATACTTGTAAGCCAATGAGTTATTAAGATTTATGACTAATATATTTATGTGCTACAGGATCTATTATTGTAAAACCAAATTTTCTTTGAACTATTGATATGACATTTACTGAATAGTAAAATATCTTACTTTTGATATAAAAATTAAATCAAGACATGATAAAAAAGTGCAATGTTGATTACATTCATTGGGAAATTATGGCTGAAGATAGGACATAGTGGAGAGCTATAATTAGGCAAGGTGTTTAAGTCTATCAGAAATAATATTAAAGAAATTGACAACTATTCTCATTTATTGCATATTAAAATAATATAAATTTATATACTTTATTACCTGAATAATAATAATAATAATAATAATAATAATAATAATAATAATAATAATAATAATAATAATAATAATAATAATAATAATAATAATAATAATAATAATAATAATAATAATAATAATAATAATAATAATAATAATAATAATAATAATAATAATAATAATAATAATAATAATAATAATAATAATAATAATAATAATAATAATAATAATAATAATAATAATAATAATAATAATAATAATAATAATAATAATAATAATAATAATAATAATAATAATAATAATAATAATAATAATAATAATAATAATAATAATAATAATAATAATAATAATAATAATAATAATAATAATAATAATAATAATAATAATAATAATAATAATAATAATAATAATAATAATAATAATAATAATAATAATAATAATAATAATAATAATAATAATAATAATAATAATAATAATAATAATAATAATAATAATAATAATAATAATAATAATAATAATAATAATAATAATAATAATAATAATAATAATAATAATAATAATAATAATAATAATAATAATAATAATAATAATAATAATAATAATAATAATAATAATAATAATAATAATAATAATAATAATAATAATAATAATAATAATAATAATAATCAATTCAATTCAATTCAATTCATTTATTTACCGTACAAAACTACAGCATAAAGCCAATTACAGTATTGCACCATAACAAATAATAATAATAATAATAATAATAATAATAATAATAATAATAATAATAATAATAATAATAATAATAATAATAATAATAATAATGAGGAGTAGAAAGAGAAAAAGGAAAAAAAGGAAAAGAAGAAGAGGAGGAGAAACATATATACTCAGTAATATATAAAGAAATTTCATCACTATGATAATGTTATATGACAAAACTTTTAACATACCTTTCTCATAATACTTTTCATGCAAACTTCAATTTTTTTTTTAATTTATTATTCTTACTTAATAACTAGTTTTAAGTCTGTTTAATCTATTATATAATGAAAAGAGGAAAATAAAAGCAGATAAGGATGAGGATAAAAAAGATTACAATGCTTTCTTGCTCAGATTATCTATGCATGTGAAATTCATTAAGTTTGTATTTATAAAATTATATACTTTAACTCAGATTAATGTAATTATAAATATATGATAACCGTACTGAGAAAAGCTTTCATAAAGTTTATTTTATTTTATGTGTTTAGCTGACTTTTGACTCTTATGAGTCAAAGACATAGCATAAATTATAAATTAGGAGTGGGTATATGAATGTTGTTATTGCTCATTTTGCATAAGCTTTAATTGGGGGGGACAGGCCATATTTTTGAGAGGAGCCGTATGATTCTTTTCTATTGATAGAATTTTTGTCGCCTGATATGTGCCATGTCTCTTTAATTTTTCACTTTAAGTCATTACATTCAGTTCAAATTACATCACCAGATGATGGCGTGAAAGGATGACCAGTTCTAGAAAAATGTTCAAGAACATATTGAGTGTGTATCTGTATCTGTTCTAGCCTTATTGCCTAAGTATGTGTGCTGAGCTATATGCATAGACAGGTTAGCTCAAGATTCCCCATAGTAAACTGATGGGCAGGTGAGTTCCTGGCATCTAATTCTATAAACCACTTGAGAGTGATAGTCAGTTAGTAAGTTTTCCTTTGTATTGTTGAGTAGTTGATGCAATGGAAATGTGGGGGAGAGATCTGGTGCATAGGGGTAATAAATTTTAGTGATGCAATAGGTTATGTTAGATATACAGGGGAAAAGATATCCAGAATTGTCAATCAGTGGAGGGATATTGCACTTTCTGGTAAAAGTTTCTAACAGTTTGAAGAAGTATGTCATCTGTATATCCAACATTATGTATTTCAGATATATTTGTTAATGTTTTCTTTCCTATCTGATTCAAACTTATACAAGTGAAGATTGTGATACTGGAAGGCTTCAAGACCTACAAGTTTGTGTGAGCATGGTGTTGTCAGGATAAATGAAGCTAACCATCCTGTAGTTTAATGTGGTGCAATTGTGCTGAATGTGGCTATCCAAATATTTAACACTGTGAAAATTATCTTCTTTTTCACAGATTAATGTGAGAAAATATAGCATCGGAGATTTCTTGTTGGATTTGCAAATTATAATATCGGGTGCACAGATGAATATATCACTGACATAACAAATAAATAGTAAGGATGGATATGTGGTATGGTATATTGGAATAATTCTCTCTTCAGCAATGTTAAGGAAAATACTGGAGATGACACCACTATTTGGTAATTCCATGGGTCATCCAATCTCCATTTTAAAAAACGTAGTATAGAATGTGGCCACAATGTCATAGAGGTTCCACGTTAAACAGTCTATAATAAAGTTTATTTTGTGAGAGTTGTACAATACATGATGCAGCATTTGTTTTGTATATGAGACAATAAGAATATTTAAATTGTTTAAAAAAACGAAAAGGCATTAAGATTGATAAAATAAATATTAGGACTTTCTAGTGAGATAAATTACAAGCCTAAGTTTTAACTAATTAAACCGTACCAATATTTATATCAAAAACTATTCATTCACATCCAGTAC
The DNA here is from genome assembly GCA_028023455.1 of Epiperipatus broadwayi. Taxonomy (NCBI): domain Eukaryota; kingdom Metazoa; phylum Onychophora; class Udeonychophora; order Euonychophora; family Peripatidae; genus Epiperipatus; species Epiperipatus broadwayi. The sequence continues at coordinate 1,048,412 of JAQFVV010000063.1, forward strand.
ATATTAAGAATTATAAATCTGTTAAATAAATTGATAATTTATTATTAAAAAAAAAAAAGAGGATTAAATAAATAAAATAAAGCAAATAATATTCCATTGTTAACAAAATAATAGAAATAATTATAAAGCATATTTAGTCTGACAATGCAGCAGGAAAGCATTGTGAAGTCTGGAAATTTTTAGAATAAAAGATACAAATTCTATCATATTCTCTTAATATTTAGTGTCTAGTAATCATTCGCCCATCTAATTTTATATCCATTTTATATTCATTCTATTTTTTATCTATTTTACTTTTAATACCTAAATTTATACCTTTATCATGAAATGTCTTTGTAATTGTACAAACACTCTTTAATTTTCAAATGATAATTACATTACTATTATTTTTTTTAAAAAAGAAAAAATTATAAATGTGTAGATTACTAATAGATGGAAGAATCTCAGTCAATAAGAATCTTCCACTATAGCATTCTACATAGTGGAAGACATGAAGTCTTTCATTACTTTCTGTTATAGTCCTCCCTTCTCTCAGAAGTGGACTATTCCAGATGCCTCCTTATCTGATCGGATTAAGCATTGCTTGTCACAGGCCAATAGGCTGATGTATAGATAAAAACATAGTCAATGGTTATTACAGGCCAATAAACAACGATGCTTGCTGAATCCGAAGGTTTTCAATAAGGTCAGGGATCTGGGTATAAATAGTCAGCCTTTTGTGAGAATCAGGGAAGAACCTCTGTCTAACCTGAAAAGACTCTTTGCGTTCTCCGAGGGAATCTCTGCTAACATGAACAGTAGCAAGTATTCCCATTGATAGCACTACGCTATTTAGTCTACGGAGCTAGGCAAGTCCCACAGAGACCAGACGCTGCTAAGAACACTCTCGGCTCGAGGCAAGCTGTCTTGTACAGCTGGAAGAGCCATATACCCTACCCGTGAGGCAAGCCATCAGGTGTAGCTGGAAGCGGTAGGCAGAACCCAGAGTTCACGTTAAGCTCGAACATTCAACATTGTAAATATTCACTTGTATATATACTGTATATTATATTGTACATATTTGTAGATATAATAAATATATTAATAATAATACTTGTCTTAGAATTATTTCTGTAGGTTAGGTCTGTAATCCAGACCAAACATAATACTTTCTTTAAAAAACCCCATTCCAATAACATAATTAACACATAATAAATATTTTAAATGAACACCAACCTCCCAATAAATTACCATATTTCCTTTAGATGATTATAAATTTTTTTTTCTCAATTTGGAGATCAAATTCAAAGCAAAGAACATATATATATAAGTTACTTTCAGATGAAGAATGTTTAAACATATTTGGAATTCCTATTAATAAAAGCAAGCAGGAAGTTAAGGTTTACTTATTAGTTTTTCTTTCTTAAATTAAATCAATTTTTCCTTTCATGCATCTTTCTTTTTTATATTTACTCTAATGGCTGTAATGGAAATACTTTTCCACATAAGATCATAATATTTTTCTTGTTATTTAACACGTTTTGTATTGAAAAATATCAAATTACAGAATCCTCTCGCTAAAAGAATCTCTACAAAGTAAACAATTTCCAATTATAAGAATGTCAGTATTTCTCACCCACTCTATCTGGAATGTGAGATGCAAATTAGTATTCACAAATCCTCCACCAGACCCAAACAGTCTATTCATTTCTCTCTTAAACAAAATCAAAAATAAAGACATGATCCTCTCCTCCAAATTTTTATTTGAAGAAACCTGGAATCTATTCCAAATTCCAAAGCCCAATACATTTCCAAATAGCTTATGACAACAATCTATAAACCACAGGATTTATTCCATACCCTGGATTAATATTTTCATAAATCATCGACTACCAACCCAGTAGTGACATTATAGCTCTTATTTTGTCAATGTACTATAAAAAATTAATGTATTAAAAAACCAATATTCTCCCTAAATAAAATTCTTTTAAAACTAAAATATCAAATTCCAACAATTGTTTTCATTTTGTTGTATAAAAGCATAGATACCATCAAAATTTAAACTTTGGCATAATGATTACATAAAAAATTCATTTATAAAAGTGGAGCACATGCATAACAAGGCTAATTGTCAATCTTTTTTTTTTTTTAAAAAAAAAACTATTTCAGCATTTATTACTTTAATGTTTATAAATAATTAAATCAATCATATAATTTTTAGCGCAAACCAATTTAAATAAATGATCTATAGTTTTAGGTTAAAATATGCAACAGACTTTCTTAAAATTTTTAAATTATTTTACCTCAACAAGTTTATTGAAAACTAATCAAATCAGATGTTAATGTGATATTAGGATAAAGTTTGACCAAATAATCCTACATTAGTATTTTTACTATACTCTAATTTAAATAAAGTTTTATCAATATTGCTAAAACAAATGCCATCATTACATGTTTATTTATTATTGTGCATCTCTTTTAAATGTAAAATAAGTAAACAATGATGAAAAAAAAAAAAAAAACTGCGTGAATAATTGCATTCTTTCCCCTTATTTTACTTTTTTTTAAAAAAAAAAAAAATGTTTATGTTATAGTATCGGCCTTTTCTAATCATAAATATATTTATAAAAAATTATATAAGGTCAGGTAAATTACACTACTAGCTGATACCCCTGATTATTCAAGCTTATAATAGATAGCGCTAGAGTAGAGAAAGGTGAAACGCCCTTGTTTATTATATTAAGCTGAAAGAATAGGTTAATGTTATATTGATATTAACATTACTAAGCAAGAATCACATCAGACTGACTTCAAAACCATAGGGCTTCTTCTTTTTTTTAATTTAACAGTTTGATAGTTAAAAAAAGTGTTAAAAATGGCTGCCAGATGCATACAAGGATTTGTTCTAGTTTTGAATCTCAAATCCTCATTTATAAAAGCCAGAAAGTGTTCTGGGAATGGGAATTAAAATGCCTTAACATCTACTAATCATTGATTTCCAAAGACTATAACTGATAGTGGTAGATTACAGAAAGATGAAATGTTCTTGTTCATTATAGTAAGCTAAAAAAATCATATAGTGTTGAATTACATACTTCATATAATTTTCTCTATATCAGCAATTTAATATTATTAAGTTAAGAATTTTAATCAACATTTCATTTCCTACCTCAAATGTTATAATTTTTTCTACACTCATGATATTACTTGATTCATTTTCACACCATTTCAAACTTGATTACCATTGTTAAACTTAAACATCATGCATCATCTTTTTGAAGTGGCATCAGATATAACAGTTAAAATAGTTATCTAATAGCAATCTATTTAGCTATTTTCTCCAAATTTGCCACCTAGGTACAAGTTTTATAATCAATAGATTTAACAAATCCGTATCCAGTCTTATTCTATCCAAATATTCCCAGACTAGTTGCTAGTTTATGGCTTTCACGAGCTTTTAGATTTTTGAAAAATGCACTTGGATCTTTTGTATCTATTGCACTTTTTCTCTATCATTTACCTTTTACCTTTTTATTATACTATCGAGTTATTTGGAACAAATATTCTTATTCTGCCCCACCCACCTTCCATTTGATTATACTTGATATATTTTTAAAAGTTTTTCAAATATAATATCCATTTTTCAACATATTTATCTTTTGTGCAATATCTCCTAAATAGTATTTTTGCTATGAAATGATATACAGTGCCATATAATATTTCTTAATTTGAAATCTGCAGTTTTACTTACTTTTGCAAGTTTATATATATATTAAAATGAATAAATATATTTAAAACTTTCTTTTGGTTTTCTTATTTCCAGTAATTCTACTCTTACTACCAAACTGTTGAGCAGCATTTTAGTCATAAGTTGTGGCTGGATAGCAACTCTTTCCATTGTCATATAAATATATGAATAAGAGAATTGTTATCTAAGTGAAATAAGATTTTAGGTGATATGTATATGTAATAGCAAACTTCTGAATTCCCAATTATGAGAGAATAAGAAATACAGGACTGATATCAACAGAATGTACTTCAAAGTTCTCATCCATAATAAATAAGGCAAAACTATAAGAATGAATTAATAGACAGAAATAGCAAAATTAAAAAAAATGAATGCACTACAAAGAAATAAAAAATACATCAATGATTTACAATAAAAATAATTGTGACTATCAAGAATTAAATAGATGGTGCAATAATGAAAAATGAGAAGAAAGCTAGTGAGTAGGATGTAATGAATTGAAAACTAAGAAGGGAAAGAGTTGAGGTTCTGGAGAATAGCTAGATTTCCTTTCAAAGAGTATGAATTCAATGCTCACACACAAAAAAACCAAATTCAATAAAGTGTGAAGATTTTAAAACATTTCATTTAAGCTTCTGTGCAACTAAAAAGCTAATGTCAATTTTGCGTAGATAAATTTCAAATAGATTAGATGGTTTGGATTTAGAAAAGATAAAAAATCAAGAAATATAACTGTAATAGCAAAAATCATTATTAAGAAAGATACAGAGAAAAGAATTGAAAGTTAAAAAGGTCAATATTGTTTAGTGATCTTGAAAAGGCATTTCAGAAAGGGAAATAGGTATCATTTATTGAGAAATTTGTATAAGAATTCTATGGGTAAGATGCAAAGAATTAAATAGGGGCAAGCACAGAAAGAAATATAAGGGAAAGCTGTTTTCTATTTCCTGTTTGGTGCATATTAAGATAACTCATTAATTTAATGCTGATTTGATAAAAAAGGAATTAACAATTTGAATGTGGTGGTTAATTGTATTATATTTAGAGATAAGATCAAGAAAATGTTACATAGATAAGGCAAATTAAAGGTTTTTTATGCAGCAGAAACAATAATAATTGGAAAAAATTAGATTTTAAAGATGGAGATTTGGAGAATAGTTTAAAAAACAAATGGGAAATATGACATCAGAAATATAAAAGTACTAAAAGGAGCAAATGAGAGAAATTATTTTTGAGAAAATTATAAAAAGAAGAATAAATTGAGTATACACTAAGAGCCAGGGAAGATTTCTGAACGACATAAAGGATAGAAAAAATAAAAAAAATGGAATGATGACTTTTAATAAGAAAAATAGCGATAAATATTTTAAAAACATAGCATGGAATGATGACTTTTAATAAGAAAAATAGCGATAAATATTTTAAAAACATAGCAAGAGATAGAAAATGTGGCTTGGTTTGATATGTGGGATCTACCTACTTATCACCAGAAAACTTTGGTGATAATATAACAGATTACTAGATTGCATTATATGCTTATTTAATTCAATTAATGAGGTTTATACAAAAATAAAATGAAACACTCATCTGACCATAATATATTTGGGCCATCATCATCATTATTAAGAATCACATCATCATAAATGAGTAGTCATTATAAATTTAGAAAAAGATGGCTATAAAAACTAATCTATAAATAACCAAAAATATCATACGATTATCTTAAAAATCTTGCAGAGCTATCTTTCACTTTTTTCTGCATCGAACTATATTTTTGAAAAGCGCTAAATAAAAAGTAGCTTTCTACTGCATTCCATTGACAATCTTATTTTTCCAATAAAAGTAATCAATAGTGCTTTTTTTAAACATGTTTTTGTGCTAATCCAATGATGAAGATCACAACTTAACTTTATAGTCTTTAAAAATTCTTTTTCATTCATAAAACACTTAAACTGAAATGGTACCATGAAATCACGTAATGGCATCTACTTTCATACTAGATTAATAAATTCAATGTTTTGTGCGCTATAATGTTTTTCACCTGTCCTGATTCTAAAAATACTTTAATAATATTCATTTCTAATTTTACATAAAGAGTATTAATAATTAAGAGTAAATATTTGCATAATTACATTATGGTCTAGCATATGATTATTAATATATTAAAAATTACCTGTTTTTCGTGACCAAAGATATTGGAATAAAAACAAAACCAATTATCAGAAATATAAAGTACTCCTTGAAGAAGAATATCTCCAATTAGAGCACAGGAAAAATCTAAAAAAACAAAAATCATAAAATATTTTACATTTTTTAAAAAACTTTTCATTATTATTATTTTTTTAAATGTTCTTTCTTTCCAAAATATTTTCATTAGTTATTTAATAAAATACTTTAAAAATATTATTAAAATTGTATTTGAGAATGAGTTATTAATGAAACATACATACCTTCATAAAATATTCACAAACATTTTGTTGCAAAACAATTACAAATAATTAAAAAATAGAATTTCTAAGCAACACTAAAGTCAAGCTGTTAAAGAAATAATTCAATAACAACACCATAAATTACTTGGTTACATTTCTTTGGTACATTAAGAGAAGGGGAGAGATTCTAATACAACAGACCAAAAATAAAATACTGTTTTCAATAATTTTCTAAGTAAAAACTGAGAATTAATAGGCTGGGAAGTATTCCTAAAGATTTTGTAATTATTTAAAATTGTTTTATTAGAATAATGTGGGTTAAAAAGTGAATTGGCATACACATTTCATTTTAAAGTAAACTAATTAACTTTTTTTAATAAAATACTTCATTTTCAGACAATAATCAACATAAAGTAAATTTATAATGAAGTTGATGCTCGAGGCTAAGCTTGTTGATTTTTTTCCTTTTTTTTAACAAAGTCATCAACCATTATCAATCCACTGCAGGATGAAGGTCTCTCCAAGTTCAATCCATCTTCTCCAATCTTTAGCTTCTCTTCTCCACATCACCTCTGCACACTTTCTTATTTCATCCATCCATCTCACACGTGGTCTCTTTCTGGGTCTTTTACAATCGCTTGGAATCCCATTTAAGATTTTAATTGTCCATCTGCTATCATCTCTTCTAGCAATATGTCCAGCCCAACTCCACTTCAATCTTTTAATTTTTTCAATGAAGTTTAACAAAGTGCAGTAATAATAAAAACAAACAAGAATAATTATAGTATTAGAAAACAACCAAATGCTGGAGCAATAATTTTATTATTGTAAATATTGGAAAATGAATGTTTGACAATAGTGAAACCAGAAGCGATACATTAAAAATAACAGCATATTCAAGTTGGGAATTTATCATTCTAGATCTGTTTAATTTAATTTTAAAAATATGATAATTTGTTTGGTTACAAGATTATTAAAGTAAGTAGCAATTAGCTCTATTTTTGAAAATTAGATGATAAGCCAATTAGAATAATACTATGCAGATATTTAGGCGGACTTAAACTTCACATTTGCTGGTGTTATTTTGTTTAAATATCCACATAAGAACTTGAGAAATGAATAAAAGTGATTTCACTTTTGTTCATTGTGTCGGATAGTTTTGACAGTAGAGGTATTGTCACATATAATGCAGATTAGGGGGTGCTAATCATCTGAAGAGTTATAATTAAGTAAATTTTTATACTTTGTATAAACATTGTATATTTGGACACAATAGGTATGTTGCGATTAAATAAAATGCTGAAATTTCTCAATATCTGACTTTTATAATTTCCAGTCTCAGAAATTGTTATATATCTCATATACAAAGGGTTCCCCCAAAACAATGTCGTCATCACCAAGATAAAAGGCACATGTAATAACCATTGTAATACTTTGCAATGCAACCAACATCCAGAGAATCATATTTAAGTTCGTATAAATGCAAATTAAAGCCGCACAAGAAAAAACTTAACCAAAGAAATAAATCTAAACCAAATTTCTATCCTAAAAAATACTTGGCCCTATAATTATTATGCTTCTCCATAAGAATTATTAATAAAGCAAGCTTGTTGGAAAAAAGGAACCCATCTCCATATATATGTATAACATGTTTGTGCATACTTTACATATTTATATATAATGACTACAATCAAATTCTTAGCTGATAATGTGTAACTTTATTATATACACATAAATTTAAAAAGCATATTTAAAATATGTATATAATGTAATTCAATGCTGCAACCATCTTATTCGACATATTTTTCTCCATTAAATTAAGGTTCAAACAATGACCATCAAGTCATACAAAAAACACATCTTATAAAGATTAATCATCAATTTAATTCTTTTATTCAGCTTAAAGATGAATATAACTTCATAAATCAATCATTAAAATGCAATTAACTTAACTGTAACAACAATAAACACTCAACTAAATTGAAGCTTAAATACCACAAATATATTTAAATAATGATTATAATTAAATTCTTATAAAATAAGCATAAGCACTTTTTTTATATATCCTGTACAATAATCATCTTGTATAACATGCAAATCATTGAATCCACATTTCTCCCCCATTAAATTAAAATAAACGCAGTAGCAACTTTCTCCACATAATATTGTCAACTAATGCAAATCATAGCAATTAATGGATGCTAAAAGGTTAGTGGATCAAATTCTCTCCTTAGTGCCTAGTCATCCAATATCTTCAGACTAGTTTCTAACTTGTGGCCTTCATCAGTGAGAAACATTGGGTCTGAGAAAAATGTACCTAGATCTTTGGATCTAATGCATCCCCCCAGAAGCTACTTTTTTACCCTTTTAGTAAACTATAAAGCTGTGAACCCAAAAATGAAAACCTAATAATGTTTTTAATAGTCATACAGATATGAATTCAGTTCAATATTTATACATTTTGGTGTCCTTTTTTAAAATCTAGAATTGGTATTAAACCATTGCAACATCAGATGATCATCATTTCTTATGCTTACACAATCTGTTAAATCAGTATCAATTTTTGCACGTAATGCAAGCCATAGTAATCAATCAATAGATGCTAAAAGATTAGTGCATTAAAATTCCTATCTAGTGCCTACTCATCCAATACCCCCAGACTAGTTTCTAGCTTATGGCTGTTATCAGTAAAGAGCCTTGGATCTGAGAGCACTGCACCTAGATCTTCCCTTCAGCAGCCACCTCTTATCTCTTTAGTTAACTATAAAGTTATAAGCTCAAATTGAAAATACAATAATGTTTTCAAGCTAATTCTCTTGTATAGTTGCACAGATCTGAACTTAGTTCAATATCCATACATATTGGTGTCTTTGTTTTTTTTTTATTATATAAATCATAGTCATCAACATTAATTACTATGGCTTGCACTAAGTGGCAATATTGTATGGAAAAAGTTATTACTGTGTTAACAGATTGTGTAAGAATAAGAAATGGTAATCATTTGATGTTGCTCATTTAATTCAAATTTATCAGCTTTACTTCTCAAAACATTCTGATTTCTAAATATTATTAGTGTTGTATCCAATTTTTGAATTGTTAAATTTATTTTTTCAATTAAACTTAACCTTAATTCACTTTCTTTCATGCAACTTCTATAATAAACAAATGTATTTTAAATTAATAAACATTCATTGTAATCAAATTGAGGCATAAACAATACAATTATTTTTCCATATAAATGTCTTCAGTTTAAATAAAATTTGTAGTAAAACAAAATTAATTTTTAGATTAATTATTATTAAAAACATCTTTGGAAATAGTACACATATATTAAAATAATAAAATTATTTTGAAAGAAAAAAAAAAGGGGGGGGGCTACCTTTCTGCTTTACGAACAAATATTTTCCACTATAAGAAGGGTATAAGAGAGAGTGACTCCATATCTCCAAAGCTTTTTATAGCAGTGCTGCAAGAAGTATTTTGTGGATTAAAATGGAAAGCTAAAGGAGTGAAAGTAAATGGAGATAATTTAAATCATTTAGATTTTGCAGATAGTGTAGTTGTTTTTGCAAATAATGCTTTAAAGCTGCAGGAAATATTGCAGGAGTTATCAGATGAAAGTAGAAAAACAGCTAAGTATTAAAGACTAAAGTAATGTTTAATCGATTTTCTCAAAATATGAAAATAAAGATTGATTATAATGAGTTAGATAAAGTTAACAATTACAAATACCTTGATCAGATTATTAATACAGATGGAAACATAATGTATGAAATTAATCATAGAATTAAACTTGGTTGGAGTGCTTTTGGTAGAAATAACTTGATACTAAAAGGGAATATGCCTGTGTTTGAAAAAGATTTTTAATAAATGTGTTTTACCAGTTCTTACTTATGGATATGAGACTTGGACACTTAATAGAAGAGGAATACAGAGACTTCACACTACTCAAAAAAGTATGGAGAGATGCATGTTGGGAGTAACAAGAAGAGATTGAAAATGCAATGTATGGGTAAGAGAACAAACAGGTGTTACTGACCTCATTGCAAAAATTAAAAGATTGAAATGGAGTTGGGCTGGATATATTGCTAGAAGAGATGATAACAGACACACAATTGAAATCTTAAACTAGATTCCAAGAGATTATAAAAGACCCAGAAAGATACCATATGTTAGATGGATGGATGAAATAAGAACATTTGCAGGGGTGATGTGGAGAAGAGAAGCTAAAGATCGGAGAAGATGGATTGAACTTGGAGAGACCTTCATTGGATTGATAATGGTTGATATTGGTGATGATGATGATAATAATGAATATAAAGTGGATACATTAATAAATGCAAATGTTATGATGAACACCATTAATTGACAGTATACACAAGTCCTTTTAGCATGCTTTCTTCCATTTGTTCACCTCATATCTATCTTTCTTATATTTTGTAAAGATTGACATCAATTTATCTTGCCTGTTTATTTGTATCATCAGCAATTAAAATGTTGAAAATATTTTTTTTCTTTAAATAATTCGATGTGCATATGTGACCACAAAAAAAGAAAGAAAAAACTTCAAGACAGATAGTGTAAAAATCTATCAGAGATCTTAACTTCTGAATATGCAATGCCTTTTTAAAAAATAGTGATGAAATAAAAAATGCACACGTTGCAAATCAAATTTCAGATTTAAGCAATTTGTGTGGTAATAGATAGATAGAAAAACTTGCTAAAGTGGACTACTTTTAGTTCGGATTTACAGGTGCAATATCCTTATGTATATATTTTTGATTTTGCATTCTATTTGTCTTATTTAAATAGTTGTGATGGACAGCTATAATTATTCCTAAATAAATACATTTCAATGTGCTGTTTGAATAATAGGTAACTGTTTAGCGAATATAAAATAAGATATAAATCATCTAATTATTAACAATGTTTTTTTTATTCTTGCAAACTTTCTTTAAGATATTTTTGTTTTAAAAGATTTGTGACGTATTTCATAGTTTTAAAAAAATATAAAATCTTTTTATTATTATTATTTTCTTAGTTATTGCTTTACTTGTACGATTAAACTGCTTCTGTTCATTTATTTATTTTATATATATATTTTTTACAAAAAAAGATGTTTATTTATATATCTTCTATTTTTTGTTTGTTTTTTATAATAATCTTTAAAAAATATTTACGTTTTCTACTTTATCCTCTGCTCCCACTCTTATCTAACTTTATATTAAATGCATTAATTATATACTGCTAGTCTTGAAGGATAGAACAACAATTATTGGAATCATAACAATTTAAAAACCATTATATATAATAAACAATATGAAATGTTAAAAGTAGCAATTTTATTTGAACATTTTTAAAATTAATGTATAATCAATTGTATTCTTAAAGGCTATTTTTGCATAGTGATAGTGAGATACAATATCTGAATTTTCAAACTGCAAGCTAAGCATTAAATTAATCACAATGCACTATATGCACTTAACTTTTATGCACTATGGTAGTTTCATAATGTTTTGTGATGTACATATAGTATAGCTTTGGTGCAACATATACCTTTTAGACTAAATTATTATGAAATTGTAACTAAAATTTTAGATTAGTTCTTCCGCGGATCTATTGTTATTGGATATTATTATAATTATATTTGCTGTAAATATTACAGAATTGCATTTTCTTCTTTATAGTGTTGATAAAAAATATTTTTCTACTAATTTAAATAAATAGATAATCAGAATAAAATACGCACGATGGCAAAGAGAACAAGAAAAATGAAGATGGTGATTAAAAATTATATAACGAAAAAATTTTCAATACCAGTTCAGATATAAAGTGCTCCATTTGTCATTGCCTCTACTTCAAACATAATGAAGAAGATTGATTTTCAGAAATCGAAAAGTTAAAAAATTATCAAAAATAATAAAACCTGTAAAATTGAAAAGACACAATTAGATACTAAACCAAAATTGAAAGAGTAATATGAAAAATCAACATTATAAAGGATCAAACATTTATTTATGGAACAAATATGCGATAGTTCTTGAAAAGGCTTTGAGAGCACTCCTAAAAATTCACATTTAATAGAATCAAATATGAAACTATATAAAACTTGAGAATTTCCCATTCTTCCTTACACAATCAAGCATATGGATGGAAAAAAATATGGCAAAGATTTAAAAACAATTTCTTTATCAAGAAATATAATTTCTTGATGAAACTACATCTCTCAAATTAAATTAAATTAAATGTGAAGGTATTTAAGCTTCTCACTCTTAGTTCAAAATGCTTGAGTCTGGCTTATTTATATATAATTGAGGCATAGATGAAGATGGGTCCATCTTTTTCTTATAGTTCTGACTTGTGTTTGAGAATTGAGAGGTCCATGTGATGTCATTATTCCATCTTATTGGCTGTCACGTTACCATGTTTAAGGGGTATCTGTTGAAGGCTTTAGCTTTCATGTTATTACAATATTATCTGTTTACACTTAATAAATTTCATATATTTAAATTAATAATGTAAAATCACTTTTACTGAAGTCAATACAAAATGTTTCCTATACATCTGAAAAAACAAATATCTCAAATTATTTGCGAGATATATTTTCAAAGAAAACATTATAAAAGAATTTTTATATTGTAAAATATGGGAGGGGGAGGGGTAATCCATGGACAATTATTTTAAAAAAACAATCTCATCTGGTCAAATTATGCCACACTTTGTATCAAGAAATATTGCAACTTTACTAAGTATACAATAAAAAATTAAAGAGATTAGTAAGAAAAATTATCCCCCATAATATTGTTAATCATTGGATCATGTGTGACCAAAAATAGGTGTAGAATTGCACAAAATATTAAAAATAGTAATTAATGTAATTAATTGAATTTTTACAAAAAGATCTGCCTAGCCACCTTAGTCCGTATTTCTGAAATGAGAAGAGCTTAATGCCAAGCTCTCCTAAACACAGCCCATGAACATCATTTGACCCATAGTGAGTGTCTGTAGAGACTGACTAGAAATTTTGATTTTGTTAATAAATTTGAATCAAATGCTTATGAGGTATTTTAATTTTGTCACTAATCAATAATCTTAATATTGATATTATTAACTGGTGTACTTTTACATCACTGTATACCCATGTATTTTATAAGCATATGCCAAAGAAGCAGTCCTGCACTACTTTGATCCAATACATAAGTTCTAAGCATTCATGGTGAAATGTTTACAATTAGTGCACAATTAGTTCCATTCAGTTAGTTGATTTGACACTTCAATAACTTAATATATGTACTTCATTTATAATTTTGGATGTAGCCCTTGGATATTTTTTTTTAATGTAAGTATTAGTATACCCAGAAGTCACATTATTCTATGATAAGACATTGCAGCATATTTATAAAGTGAAGGTAAAAGGTTTACACTTTTTTATCAAAAAATAAATAAATCAACAAACAAACATTTATTAGTCTGCTTTTTCATAAATGAAGATTGAAACTAAGTTACTTGATCAATGTATTTGAAAAATTTAATGACTTAAATTTGTACCAAAAATACCAGAGAACAAATATTTTACCCTGAACTGTCAAAGTGAAACTTCAAAAATAAATAGTTTGGCAGGTAGAATTAGACTAAACAATAAAATAACAACGGAGAAATGTAACCATGTTTTTGCTATGAATATTTTTTTTTTTTTTTAAATTATTACTAGTTGTCATATGATAAAGAAAAAAGTTGCTTTTTTCTTTAAAATGAAAAATTTCCAGATCTAGTATTAGACTGAATGCTCACAAATGATAAAGAAAAAAGTAATTGGCATTTTGACTAACAATTTTTTGCAAATTAAATTTAAATCACAGTCCTCTGAGAAATCTTAAATGTTAATTAGAAAAGTGTGTTCAAAATTAAAGAGAAAGAAAATAAAGTTATTAATATAATTTGCAAAAAAAAACAACAAAAAAACATATTTTCTTGAAAATCATTCCTCAAAATTAGTTACTTTCAAAAGAAAATTTTCTTCAGTTAGGACCTCAAAAACAATTTATGGCTCATGTTCTCCAACATTACTCCTCATATTAATTATGAATTTCATGGACACACATGCTTTACACTAATAATTAAATTAAAACTATAATTCCTTTTCTATTCTATCTTCATTATGCATTATAAAAGTTTTCATTCAACATGTTATCAAAATGCTTACACAATCATGGTTTCATCTACTAAACAAATAGACCTTCTCAAGTGAAAATCAAACTAAAAAAGCAACATATATATACAAAACAAACAAACGTTCATAATTCATTTAAAAAAAACAACTTCCCTTTATATAAAAAGATGTCTTCATAAGATTGATAGCTTCAGATTCAAGAAGTTTTACCATTAAAGTTTCCTTTACTCTTCTCTTTAATTCATTCTTTTCGTAAAAAAACAACTGTTGCATTGTCAAACAATATTTTATGAACTGTATTCAATTCATTAATGTACCTTTGCTTAACTCTACCTATATGAACTTTAATCCTTTCAATAAAGCTAAATTTACTCTGACCTATATAAAACTTACTACAACTACAAGGAATCTTATAAATAGTAACAAGAATAGATTTACTACCAATCGACTATTTTGAACCATTCAATAAACAATTCAAATCAGAATCTTTCTTCCATGCAACCTTCATTCTTCCTAACAAATGACTATTCTTATAAACCAAATTATAAATTGATGACTTAAAAGATAACGATATAAATTCTTTATCATTGCTAACCATAATTTTTTTTCTATTAGTGTCATGACTATAAATATTATTAAATATAACATTTCTTATAATTTCATGATTATAACCTAAACCTACATAATCAGCAGCAAATTGAGTTTTTGAATATTAGCATTATTACTATATATATATATATATTGTGCCATTACAATTTGGTCACTAGACAAATTTATAGTAATGTGCATGTAGAAAAGGTAAAACAAAATCATCATCACAATTTTATATAACCATAAAAGAAGTTGTAGGGCATCCAAGTTTAAACCCTACAAGGTCCAGTTCTAAAAGCTTTAAACAGAGAAAGAATGGGTCAACAATTACATGCTTTACTTGTTTGTGTGTTGATAGAAAGATAATACACACATTTAAACTATTTAATATCTAAATTTTCTATTAAAAAACAAAGTTATAATGCATACATATAGGCAATGTATGTGTAAATTATTTAATTGTTTTATATTTCAAATATTAAACATTTTAACTTTCTTTAAAACTAACTTATGCTTGATCAATTCTAATATTTTATTCTATACTTTTATTTTGCTTTTCTTTAATTATAAGTGGGATTTAAAAGTTACAGATTTAATTAAATAATTGGGTTATAATTACTAAGCTAGCAATTATAGTATTTAAGGTTAGTTTATGAATGATTTGAAAGAATGCAAGGATGAGTGAATTGCCATCCTAAATTAGTTATATCTAATCTGAGCTAGTAAACTTATAAAAATATTGAAACACATTTGTTTGTTAAGATCTGAGAAATGATTTATGTTCAATGAACTCCACTTTGGTTTAAAGATGTTTTACTTTTACCTAAATATTAATGCTTATAGTGATATGGCTCAAAAAGCAAAATCTCTCATTTTTATTAGAAATAAAGTACCAAAAGGGATTCAAACCCAGTACATGTAAAAGGTTATTGGATATAACCATGTCTAGATTCAGATAATCTAGTGGCGCCCTGCTAGACCATATTCACTTAGTATTTGTGTAAACATGCCCTTAACATCAAACCAAGAAATGAAAGTGGATAAGATCTACTGCCTGTATACCTGAGTTATATTTTATTGAATTATTAGTGTACTCTCTTCACGTGATTTCCATATACCTGAGTTATAATACATTGTTACAATTGCTACAATACTGGTTATTAATAATTTGATCAACCTTTAATCTTGATATTTGAACTCCTTCACTTATATTCTATGGACTACTCAGGTATGGTAATATCTTTTGAACTCTTTAATACATTGCTATAATAATTTGCTTATAATTCTTGATATTTGGACTCCTTTAAATAATTATTTGAGCGACCATTTATTATGTTACAATGGCGCCCAACGTGGGGCCTGATATTTTACCATATACCTGAAAAAGAGAGTCTATAGAATGATGGGAGATGTGTAGTTAAAAATAGAGAAATTTTTTTTAGTAAAATTTTTTTTTCAGTAAAAATTTTTTTTGTCTTACAAAATTTTCTTGGCCAAACAGTCTTATTTTAGATGATGATGTTTAATATGATTTAATTTTTCATTGATGATGATAAAATGGGTACAGCCATAAAACAGCTTAGTTTTGTTTTATCAATTTTGAAAATAGAGATGAATATCACAACTTAAGACAAAGGTGAAATAAATAATAGATTTTTTTTGTGGAACATTAAAATAATTTATTGCCAGATAGGATAGGCATAGTAATAGTGATGAATTATGGAATAGTAGTCTCATGTGTGTTTGGGGAGTTCATTTTGTAAAAAGTCTATGATTTTAGAGGTTTGATTGGATGGTTGATTGTTGGAGTTTGGTTGGTTAGATTGCAGTTTTGATGATGAGTGAGGAGTTTTGTCATTGCCTTGAGAATGCTATGTATTTCGTGTAACTTATGAATGATCAAACCCATTCACTGCTCCAACCCAATTTATATGTTGCCTTTATTTTATCATGAAGCAGTTAACAGCAGACCTGCCATGATATCAGCCTATAAGTCTCCAAGAGAGAGAGCACGGCATAGTTTTCCAATCAAGTTTATATGTTATTCTTATTTTATCATGAAGCAGTTAACAGTAGTCCTGCCATGATATCAGCCTATAAGTCTCCAAGAGAGAGAGCAAGGTTTCGTTTTTGTAGTCTATAATAAGCAGGGCATTCCTTGATACTTGCCACATAAGACTCCAAGAGAGAGAGCAAGGCATTGTTTATCTATTTTAGCCCCTAAGACTTAATACATCTTTTATTGCAACAGAGTTTGCTTCATTCAATCAAGGGTTGTGGTAGTTAATAGTGATCAAATTGGGATGATCTTCTGAGTGCTCGTGATGCATTGTGTGATTATAGTGCTGTGACTGAATTCTTTTATTTATCTCAAGATTGTGAACTGCTAGTCATTCTGTGGACTGTCAATATCTGTTGGATTTCTGGGAGAATGGATGAATGTATAATTTGGGCTATTACAGACAGACATGCACTATAGATTATTGTTGTGTAGTTCATTAAATAAGGATATTAAAATTTTTTTTTGTTGTATTTGTAAATGCATAATAAGGTGAAAATCAAATCAGTCAGTTGGTCAGAATAGGTGTCAGACAGGGAGAAGATGTGTGGATTTTTGATGGTCAGGGAAGTACAGATGGGATATATATAGTTTTATAACATAAGTGAACTAAATTATAGTATGGAAGAGGTTATGGAAAAGGAAGGTGTCCCAATCCCAGGGATCAGTGATCATTGTTATCCTGAAGAAGAGGATAGGGAAATTGCCTTTAAAAAAGCTCAAGAAAAAGAGGAAATAGAGGAAAATGCCTCTAAAGTCAGTAGCAATAATAAGGCCTCAAGTACAGAAATGGTAGATGAGGAGCCAGAAGTGGGCCAGGCTCAGATAACAAAGATAGCACCATCAGACATGGCCATGATAATGCAGATGTTCAAAAGTCTAAGAGAAGATATGAAGCAGTTCAGAGAAAGTTTAAGAGATGATAAAAAAGGCATAGAAAGTGTAGAAAGTTTAAAAAAAGAGGATAAGAGGAGTGAAGATGAATTAAAAGAAAATATCAATAGCTCTGTTGAAAACAACAATAAAATTCCTATAGCTTTGGGAAATAAAATAGAGAAACATGGGAAAAGTCCCTCAATTCCTGGAGTTAATAATCTTTATAAAGAAGAGGATGGAGAGGTTGTAATGGGATTAGAAGTTACTGTAAAAGTAAAGGGGATAGTAACAAGTACTGAAGAGTTTCAGATTCGAATAAAGAAGGAAGCACTATCAGGTATAAAATGGACCAGACTGATGAAAGATTGTATGTTTCAAAACATACAAGAAGATTATAACAAATCCAAAAGAAATAAGGAAAGTCTGGAACAAAAGGTTTGTCGTTCTGTGAAAAGATGGATAGAAAGTCTAAGAGAGGATAGCAAAAAGAGTGCAGAAAGTATAATAGAAGGTAGTCAAAGATTAGAAGATAATGCTGAAACCTCTTTAGAAGATAGAGCAGGAGAGATGGGTGAATATGTTAGACTTGTAAAACGGAAAGGTAGTCAGAGCTTACCAGTTTTAAAAGATAATCTGGATAGTCCGACCACTGATAATAAGGAAAATAATGTAAAGTTAGATACACTGATAGAGAATAGGCTCCAAGAAGTAGAAAGGCCAATAGTAGCCATAATACCAAATCTCCAGTAAAGAAAGTAAATGAGATGATGACCAAAGAGCAGATTGGGATAGATCATGAAGTGAAAAGAAGGAAAAGAGAGTTGGAGGAAAAACTTCATGCATCCGATAAGATGATTGAGTTAAGAGAGGCAATAAGGGAGATGAAACCAGTTATTTTAGAAAGAGAGCAAAAGTTTCAACAGTCTGTAGTTCTCAATCTAGTAACAAACCAGCATGTGTGGTTTCAAAAATCTGTCTTTTTAAATAGATTGGAGATACCTTATATATGGTATAGAGAGGCAATCTCTCTGAAAAATGTAAATGTCCAAATCTCTCTGAAAAATTCAACTGCTCTGGAAAAGTCAAAAATAAGTTATATCTGGTACAGAGAGGCAATCTCTCTGAAGAATGTAAATGTCCAGTGTGTATCAGACAGAAAATCAATCTCTCTGAAGATTTTAAATGTCCATTATATATGGGACAGAGAATCTATCTCTCTGAAAAATGTAAATGCTCTGGAAAATTTAAATGTGCCTTATATATGGTACAAAGAATCCACCTTTCTAGAAAATTTAAAAATAAATTGTATATGGCCCAGAGAATCAACCTCTCTGGAAGATTTGAGGATGAATTATATATGGTACAGGGAGTCAATTTTTCTAGAAAGTTTAAAAATAAAGTATGTATGGTATAGAGAGTCAATCTCTCTAAAGAACTTCAAGGCATATTACATAAGGTACCAAGAGTCCATATTTCTAAATGGAGTTTGTAAGAGGACGTTATATAAAATAAATCCTCCGGATATGTTTTATAAATATCCAGTCAAGATGAAAAATGGAAATATTAAAAAGGGACTGGATGTACAGGTGCATTTTTATGCAGACCACAATATGATTTGAAAAAAAAAAAAAAAAGCCATTTCAAATTACTAAAAAAAAAAAAAAAATAGGAGAGAATGCCTTTATGCTTGCTACTCTTGATGGGAATAAGGGAACCTATAATGCTAGGAGTTTGATCCTTTATACTTCAGCAGAATAGCCTGGCAAAGATCTCCAAATAAATTACTTTTAGGTTTTCTAATGAAAAATATATTTAGCAGTAGTTAATTTTTTTTTTTATATATTATAAGTGTTTATTATTATTAGTGTATTTATTAGTTAGGATTCTTTTTTTAAATATAGTTAAGACCAAAGTGCTGATGATTTTATCCGAAGGGGGAGAAAGTTGTGCCATTACAATTTGGTCACTAGACAAATTTATAGTAATGTGCATGTAGAAAAGGTAAAACAAAATCATCATCACAATTTTATATAACCATAAAAGAAGTTGTAGGGCATCCAAGTTTAAACCCTACAAGGTCCAGTTCTAAAAGCTTTAAACAGAGAAAGAATGGGTCAACAATTACATGCTTTACTTGTTTGTGTGTTGATAGAAAGATAATACACACATTTAAACTATTTAATATCTAAATTTTCTATTAAAAAGCAAAGTTATAATGCATACATATAGGCAATGTATGTGTAAATTATTTAATTGTTTTATATTTCAAATATTAAACATTTTAACTTTCTTTAAAACTAACTTATGCTTGATCAATTCTAATATTTTATTCTATACTTTTATTTTGCTTTTCTTTAATTATAAGTGGGATTTAAAAGTTACAGATTTAATTAAATAATTGGGTTATAATTACTAAGCTAGCAATTATAGTATTTAAGGTTAGTTTATGAATGATTTGAAAGAATGCAAGGATGAGTGAATTGCCATCCTAAATTAGTTATATCTAATCTGAGCTAGTAAACTTATAAAAATATTGAAACACATTTGTTTGTTAAGATCTGAGAAATGATTTATGTTCAATGAACTCCACTTTGGTTTAAAGATGTTTTACTTTTACCTAAATATTAGTGCTTATAGTGATATGGCTCAAAAAGCAAAATCTCTCATTTTTATTAGAAATAAAGTACCAAAAGGGATTCAAACCCAGTACATGTAAAAGGTTATTGGATATAACCATGTCTAGATTCAGATAATCTAGTGGCGCCCTGCTAGACCATATTCACTTAGTATTTGTGTAAACATGCACTTAACATCAAACCAAGAAATGAAAGTGGATAAGATCTACTGCCTGTATACCTGAGTTATATTTTATTGAATTATTAGTGTACTCTCTTCACGTGATTTCCATATACCTGAGTTATAATACATTGTTACAATTGCTACAATACTGGTTATTAATAATTTGATCAACCTTTAATCTTGATATTTGAACTCCTTCACTTATATTCTATGGACTACTCAGGTATGGTAATATCTTTTGAACTCTTTAATACATTGCTATAATAATTTGCTTATAATTCTTGATATTTGGACTCCTTTAAATAATTATTTGAGCGACCATTTATTATGTTACAATATATATATATTAAAACTCTTCTTATAAAATTATAACTTACCCATAGTTACTAATACGAGCAACAAAACTTTTTAAATATCACAAATTTTATCTATAAAAAAGTAATCACAAGTATTATGTTTTTCAATATATATTGAAATCAACCATATGGGATAAAAAAAAAAGTTTATATGAGAATGAGCAAGAATCAAAATATCATCAACATATTAAACCATAATTGAATATTAAGTAACAAATATAGCATCATCAGCAATTATCACCAAAAACCATCCTTTGTGATTGAATTCAAAAGAGGCATATTATAAAATCTTATGTTAATTATCACCAAACCAATGCCAATAGATATAATATTATAAAAAAAACTGCAAAACCATATATAAGTAATAAAATAACTACAAATATAAGCTTATATCAAACTGGGATCATAACAATGCTGATCATAATCAATGCTCAGGACCATTAGATTCAATAATTATATTGATTATTAATAACTAGCTGAATCATCATGGAACATATGAATAAAGTGAAATTTGTGAACTTTAAATATTACACTTAGCACCATCTGAATGCTCCTAAATGAAATTTTATACAGATGTCATATGAACATACTCCATATACCATAATATTTGCAGCTAGCTCGGAATCACCAGATGTGTGAATGACCATTGTAAGAAAAGGCAGACATCTAGTACTTAATATATGCCAATATAAAATGGTACTGTTCTATTAGATCGCGTCAGCTGTTTGATAGCATTGTGGACCCACACTGTTATTTGTGAAAGGATAATAATCATACGGGTTAACGTAATTCATTTATTTCCTTAATAACATTTACTGGAACAATTAGACATAAACATACGTTGTTGCAAATATTCTATTATAGTAGAATTCCCCATATATACCAGCACTGGCTGGCAAAACCACCACCCCCTCCTAACTTTACAAAGTCTACTAGCATTGCTTGAGAGATAACTAACCACATCGTGGTGAGAAAAAATGCTATTAATGCTTTAACTACTGAACTGTTTTTTTTTACTTTTTGGGGTCATTTTTGAAAAAAAAAAAAATTATTTATTGACTGATTTATTACAATAGCTCTCTTTGAAAGAATATGTATATGGATATTAATGGCACACCTATTAAGAACGATTAATAATTTCCAACTCAATCCGTTTCTTTTTTTTTTTTTTTAAGATTAATAAATGTATTCTTTAGACAATTTCTTTTGGTCTCTGAATAGAACTATGAGAAATTTCACAACCAAACATTTTATTCCAAAGGTTTAATATAATTCATTGATTTCCTTAATCAATTCTTGTAATTTAGTCGAGAACAATTTTATGCTACCAAAAATTTACAAAGCTTTAATTACAAATGACCAAAAATTTCATCTTAGTCCTGCAATGTAGGGCAGATAGTATGCCTTGTCACATCTGCAAGAATTAAAACTTTATCAATTGACCTACCTTACTGCAAAGATTCTATTAGAGTAGAATTAATTCCCTGTGCACACCAGCTTCTGTGGGTGGTAGTTGGCCCAATTTTGACCTATCAGCCATTTTATTTGTCATGGATGTGTTCTGCTTTATAGCATAGAAATAATGCCATTATGCATAACACTAAAGCAGGCTGGCCACTGATAAACAGCTTCTTTTCTATGCTTTATAGCATGGAAATAATGCCATCGGTACATCTCTTTCAGTGCTTTTGCATAGATATATAGGCCTAGAAGGCAACAGGCATAAACTGCATATTTATGTGCTTTTGCATATAAATAGCATCATCAAGCAGCTGACACGATCAAATAGAACAATACCAAATAAATTTACTGAAATATAAAAATAGTAATAAATACTTAAATAGAATTGCTTTATTACTGGTAGTGGAGTGAGGGTTTTGTCAAAATTGAAATCGATCCAAACACGTTACACTTAATTTTAAAAAAAAAGGTTTGATAATTGCCTACAGTGCAAATACATCATTCTAAATTTGATTTAACAGATATTAAGTATTATTTCTATAGATAAAAATAAGGCAATGAATATTTGACCTTATTTAGATTATAATTTACAGAAGTATATAAATTGTAAATGGTCTTAAATAAAGACATATATGTAGGCACACACATACATGTTTGATAATACAAAATATTCCAGTTATTATTATTATTGTAATTATATAGGCCAATATTATTTTGTTTCACCAATATATAAACAAATAAACTATTTAACATGTATATTATACAATGTATAAATATATGCATATTCTAATATAAAAATAAAATATTTGAATTAGTAATTTTAATTATTTTTATATTATAAGCCCAATTACTCTATTTTTAAAAATCTGATCATTCTTAAATGTGAATAAAAGTTTTTAGAATTAGAAAAACATTACTTCACTTTTTATTTTCAAAGTTCTTTCTCTGGAATCTTGAAAATCTTTTGCTTTCTGTTTTTCTCTACAAATTTGTGCCAACAGCTTTAATTTTATTCAAGTGTTTATGTCCAGTTATTGTGATAAATTTTCCTTTTTTAAAAAAAAATTGAAGTGATACTTTAAACATTGTATTTGTATTCTTTTTTTCTCTCAGCAATTATATATACTATTACGTTTGTGTCTACATTGTATACATATTAACGATTATTTCTATCAAGTCAATGCTTCTGTACATTTGTATAAGACTGTGTTTATAAATAGTGAATCTTTTAATAACAGGTTTTTCACACAGACTGCTAATGTAATATGTCAGAATTACTAGATAGATATGGTTATAGAGCAGTCCTCAACTCAGTTCAGTTTCTATAATTACCAAACTTCAAGTAGACAAGCAGTATTTACAACACACCTATTGACTTATGGGATAGTATCAAAGAGAAATAATGCAGATATTTTTTCTGGAAGCCCACAATCGACCAGAATGGAGATTAACAGCAACTGCTACAACTTTTTCAGTTAAAGTGACACCATTATTTGTAATAGATACTATAGAAATGTACAAATATTTATAAATGTAAGATAAAAAAAACAAGATTACTATTGCAAATGTTTTTTTTTTTTTAATTTGCACAAATCAATACCAAAAATAGTTACTTAATTAGAAAATTCCTTTTTAATTTCTTTAAGTAAAAACATATTGGAATTAATTTTATAATTCCTTGTATCTTTTAAAAAAAATTGTGTACATAAAAATAGTTTTCCTTTTTTGCTATATTAAAATTTTTAATTCATGTCAAACTCAGAAATAAGTCAAATAAAATATTTATATCAAAGAGATTTTTCTAAGTTAATTAATTTTAAATAATTCATAGTATTTCAAAATATCAAAAATATTATTACTTAAATAATCAAATTCCAAGAATATTTCATACTTTATTTTAATTATTTATATAAGTAAATTTTTTCAATGTTCATTTCTCCTTTGCTTTTACTTTATATATATATGCATATAAAATCACTTAAGATTATGCATACACTGAGTTGTGTGTCATAAAATCACTTTTTGTCATTACAAATATATAATCATTTTAAAAATACTAATAAATATTTAAAAAAATAAAACTATAATGAACAAAAGAATAAAGACATAAAAGTATAATTTATGAAAATTTGAACTCCTGATTTTAAATTCCTGGTTCTTGATCCTTTTTGGATTAAATATTTTATGCATTTGAATAATGTGAATCAAATACATATCTGTAATCATATTGATAAAAAGTGAAAATGTTTTAGAAGTATTCTTGACCTTTTTTTATAAAAGATAGTTCATTAAAAAAGTAAATAAAATTTAAACATTATTGCCTGAACATAATTGAATTGAATTTATTAAGAAATACTAATTTAAAAAGAGTTGATCAAAATTAAACATAATTCATTGCTTTGAGACAATATCACCTAAAAACATTAGTGAAAAAAAAAATTAAAAATTCCTTCAAAAAAAAAAACAACAACTATTAAATGTGTGGTATTAAATCATTAATAAAAGTCATGCCCATTATGGTTTTGGGGCATGCAAATTGACCAGATCATTGTTTTACATTCATTTTGAGGATAAATATTTAGCACAGAATTATAAATGTTTGCTTTTACATTTTGCCTTCAATTGAGAATTGATAACAAATTAAGTGGCAATTTTTTAAGAACTTTACATTTCATAAATAGTTTCCGTACAAGAATCTATACATTTATTTTTAATATCATATTGGCAGATTGACCAGATATTGGAGGATTTATCATCCCTGTTTTTATATTGATGATTTCAAAAAATAATTAACCCACAATGCTACAATGCAGTCTATAATAAACAAACAGACCATAAACAATATCATACTGCTCCTAAGAAGAATATTGTTTTAATATAAATATTTTTTCAAATTTGATTTTTTTTTTTATTACAAGCATTATTTACAATATACATTAAAATGTTGGTATAATTTTTTTTTTTTTAAATATAACCATAAAATTGCAAATATGAAAAAATAAAATTATTTTTGTTTAATTAAATTTAATCAATTGCTTTCTTATAATCAGTTATTATAATAAAATAAATTTGCTTTATATTATTATTGTCATTATTTACAATAAGATTTATAATATTCATTTTTATTACATTCAAAGATCAACCTTTCAAGCTAATTGTGCATGCGTCTTCTGCGAGTGTTAAATAATAAATGAATAATTCACTCTACAATACAAGATATAGTATTTATGCAGGAATAAAAGGAATCCTCTTGTTCCTACAACTCAAATTCTTTTATATGAGCAAATCTGAAGTACTGTTGAGTAAAGCGTGAGAGTAGAATTCTCTCACTTTAAATTACTATGTACGATGTTTTGAATGAATGACGTCATAAAAATAAATGCTTATTTACTTATAATATTCATTTTTAAAAAAGTAGTCATTTAAAAAATTTACAGCTATTTAGATTCCAAACATTGTAAAGATATGGTTAAATCAGAAGGAAGGGCATAAAATTTATACTATGCAAGCTACATTCAGATTAATTCATTTTTTTCCAAATAAAGACATACTTAGAAAAGTATTGAAATGAATAATTGTTCAATTTAAAATATAATATGAAATTAAGGCATTTGAAAATTGATAGCAGTATAATAGACTGCTTGGAGCCATTGCAGGTTAAAACATAGAAATGCAAGCTTAATGTTATTTTATATACAACTGTGAATCAAGGATGCATTATTCACATAACATGTAGTTAGTCTTATTTTTTAACAATTTCCATAAAGAACATATCATGAAAATTATATACTTTCAGCCCTAAGTTAGTCTACATCAAGATCAATGACATAAAATATAAAATTAGAAGCAATTCCACTACTGAAATTGCAATCTTTGTGTGTATTTTTATGATATCATAATGACTGACTTAAAAGTGTTCAAAAAATAAATTCTCAAATTCTTAAATTTTGAAATAATACTACTGTATCTGTAATTGATTAATCCAATACAATGTATTAAAATTATGTTAAAAAAATAACATCAAAAATGAAAAATAAATAAATATTTTAAAAACCTTTCAACAAAACAATGAACATAGGTTTTATAAAGATAGATACAATAGAGCCACAATATTTTGATCTAAACTACCCTTATGCATATGGTATATTGCGTACAATAGCTCACATTTTGTTGATAAGTTTAATTACAATAGAATTCATATTGTTAATATTGAATAGTGTATAGCACATTTCAATATGAACATATATACATGATACAGACACTTTTTATATGTATAGAATAGATATATGTTAAAATTATAATAAACAGAAAATAATAATAGATTCTTTACTACAGCTATATAATCAATAATAATTTTATACATAAAAAGCTTTCTTTTCAGCACCTGCTTTAATGCCTTTTTCAAATGTTACTAATCTATTTAACGTTAATGAATTATTTCTGACATAAAACCATTCAGTGTCCAATAATGGTTTTATGTCAGAAATAATTGGTTAATGTTAAATAGATTAGTAACATTTGAAAAGGGCACCAAAGCAGGTGCTGAAAAAAAGCTTTTATGTATAAAATTATTTTTGATTATATAGCTGTTTAAAGAATCTATTATTATTATTATTATTTTTAAGTGTCATAGCATTGGCCGGGACGCGAACCTGCAACTCGGGCAACTGCCTGCAAGTACAAGGCAGTTGTGATGACCTCTCGACCACCAATGCAAGATGCCATAAGGATTTTTATTCTTTTCCAATTTTGTTAAAATTATAGTATAAAAATTAAAAAATAATAATAATGTAGTTATTAATAATAGAGTGAAGGAGCACATTTACACAAATATTTCCTGTGTGTGTGCTTACCCATTCACATTCACTCAAAAAATAAAAAAATAAACTGTACCATAACTTTATTTTTTTTAAATAAAATGAACAGCAGAAATCCAATTTTCACTGCTATTAAATACACTGTAATATTCTTTTTCTTCAATACCTTTTTTCCCTACATAATCATAAAATAGCAGCCTCATCATCAGGAATTATGCCCTCTCTGGCTACTTTGATGTTTTTAAGTCCATATCAACTTTATGAATGTTCTTAAATTTCAAAAAACTTTTAGCATTATCCTTAGAAAACAGTTTATTAACTGAAATAGTATAAATCAAATTTTGAAAGAATAATAAAGTAAAGCTTTCAAGATAAACTGAAATAACTTTACTGATAAATATGATTGCAGATGGCACTTTGAGATGGAAAAGTGGCATTGCCATATTACAAAATTTATTAAATTTATGAATTTTAATGCTTTGTTTTTTTAAATGTGATTGTGTGCAGCACTCCAAGATAGAAAAATGGCTACTCCCATACCATAATATTTATTAAATTTGTGATTTTTTTTAAAAATTTATATATATATTTATTTATTTATTTACAATTGCTTATAATTATAGTACTGAATTATATTTAAATTGTGAAGAAAATATAGTTAAGTATCATGTATAAAAATTAAGAACATTAGATTTAACAAAAAAAAAAAAAAAGCTATCATCATGATTCAGTAAAATTTAATAAGCTTGTGAATTTCATTACTTTTATTATTTGTTTGTTCACATTTATTTTTGATAGCATATAACTGAAATCATATACTGATGCAGAGTATATCATGGCTTCATTGTATTAATAAACATTACAAAACAAAATAGGGAAAAAAATGAATTAACAAATATGTTTTACAAAATATAGCATATATGTGTAGAGATGGTAATCTGGACCAACTGATGATTGCTGGTTTAGCATGAAATACGGATATTGGTGATTATTTATCTTTTCAACATATATGTGTTCAAGTGTATCAGTGTTATGAGATAGTATGGAGAGTGGTGGGTCATGTGAAAGTCTGTGTTCATATACCCTATATATTAAAATATATATTAATGAAAATTACGAAACATAAATAGTCTTCTGAACAAAGCATTAAAGATTAAAATCAATACTACTTCAAAGACAATAATTATATTATCAATGACTTTATTAAAAGTAAAAATATAGCATTTGAGCTTTGCCTGGCAGAAAAGGAAATTGTTGGTATAAAAAACCCTTTGCCTGACAAAAAAATTGACTATTGAGATTGTCAACCTAAGAAAAGCTTAATTATTAACCTAAAGAGTTAAAAATAACTGTGGATTAAAATTGCAAAGGGGATGCAATCAGATAATGAATGATTTACATCTGGTTTTTTAAATATATTAAATATAAAATATGGTTCTAGAAAAATAATATAATAATCATATATTAGATTCATGAATGATACTTTTACATGATAATACTTTAAACATATAGGAATAATTTGATTACCTTTTACATAATGATACAAAAATTTAGATGATAAATCAATCTTACTCGTTCAATTAGATTTTGACAAAAATATCTAGATTAAAGAATAGTTTAAAAATTGTTCTTTGTAATGCAAAGATCTGATGATATATCTAGGGAAGATTTAAATATAATAGCTTCAAAACTATATATATATTGCTTATAACACTTCTTTCATATACACTTCAATGCAAACAAATTTTCTTAAAACCTTCTTTATTATCCTTACAGTTTCGACTGTCCAACAGTCTTCATCAGAGCTCTAATCTTCTCTGCTTTAATTAAAATGCAGAGAAGAAGATTAGAGCTCTGATGAAGACAGCTGGACAGTCGAAACTGTAAGGAAAATAAAGGTTTTAAGAAAATTTGTTTGCAATGAAGTGTATATGAAAAAAGTGTTATAAGCAATACATATATGATTACATGAAGATATGCAAAGAAAGTGAAAGAGAAGAATAAGAGAATAAGCTTCAAAACTATTGGATTTTTAAGAAATGTATGAATCCAAGAAGTTATGCCACATGAACTTAATGACTTCTATTGTCCCAATTTATAAAGTGTATTAAAAAAATTGCAGTATTATAGAATATCATTGTTATCTATTACAACAAAAGTTCTTTGATGAAATTTTATTGAATACAAGCCAATGAAAATGCTCCCCTACAGGCAATTTAATCAAATTGCATTAAAAATATTATTGCTATAAGAAAAATTTTCTATAATACACATATGACTCTGTATTAACTAGAATGTCAAACTAGATGTGTTTTCACTTTATGCCAAAATAATATTGTATATAGTACAATAGCCAATATATGATGCATGGGTCAAACATGATGCAATAAGAACTAAATGTGGTACATTAGACCTTTGATTTATAAAACGGAAAAGTCTAGACCTCCTAAAGTAATACAGTAATTAAATAACATTTTTTATTATTACCAAGAAGAAAAAAAATAATAATACAAATTAAAATTTAGTGAGTCAAAGTAAAAAAAACAAAACAACTTTGTTCATTCTGTAAATTCATCATTGATGTTTGACTAATCTTAAAGTATCCAATCCAGAACCAAGTCCATAATGGTTTTTAACTTTACTTTGAAATAGATATCCATATATTGCTTAGTTGTGTTTTATTGCAGTTTCGTTCTTTAAGAAAAATATTTTATCCATAAAATAGATAAAATAATAATGCAAGATCATGTCATTTTGATTTAAATTTTAAAATCTCTGCCATTCTCATTACCAAATTTAAATCTAAACATTAAAATGTGATGAAAGCAAAACAGATTCATAAGTTTCATATAATTAAGTAATGTTTAAACTTTAATTTTTTCCTATGGTACATTATTAATAAAGTCAATAATTGTTTATCTACATTAGCATATTTTACACAAAAGTTGAATAATAACACTAAAATTATATGATGCATCTGAATTCATATCTTAAAAAAATGCTGCATGGCTTGTAAAATGTTGACCATACTTGATATACTGAAGTCTTAGACTGAAAAAGATCAAAATATAGACATAATTCATTTACCATTCATTATAAGCGATATGGGTGCTTTTGGTAGAAATAACTTAATATTAAATTTAAATATTTCTTATAAGTTTGAAAACAATATTTTTTAACAGTTGTATTTTATCAGTTTTTACTTATGGATCTGGAATTTGACTACTTAATGGAAGAGCAAATGCATAAACATCAAACCAATCAATAAAGTAAGGAGAGTGTATGGTGGAAGTTACAAAAAAGAAATGAAAGCATAATACTTAGGTAAGAGAACGAACAATTATTACTAACATCACTGAAAGAATGAAGAGACTAAAATGGAGCTGGTCTGGACAAAATACTAGAAAAAAATGATAACAGATGAATAAATTGAAGTTTCAAACTGAAATCCAAGAGACTATAAAATATTTAATGACTACATGCCAGAT
This sequence comes from Epiperipatus broadwayi, assembly GCA_028023455.1. Classification (NCBI taxonomy): domain Eukaryota; kingdom Metazoa; phylum Onychophora; class Udeonychophora; order Euonychophora; family Peripatidae; genus Epiperipatus; species Epiperipatus broadwayi. Next base: position 1,079,185 of record JAQFVV010000063.1, read on the forward strand.
AAATGGATAAAAATAGAAGTATGGTAGTATAATGTAGAGAACCTATGAATCACAAAAACAGGATTAAATTTGGAAAAAGCTTCATCTTGTAGAGAATCAATAACTGTTATACAATAATAATAATGCGTGTGTACAGTATATGATATGCATGTTGTGTGCCTTATTAATAATATTTTTCTAAGATTAATATGAAATGCAAATGCATTTAGAGCTTACATTTAAAGATATTAACCTACTAATTCCAAATAACATTTTATGCTATCACATAATAAATATATACATTTAAAATACACAAAAAAGTTATCTTCTGAAATTTAATATTAAACAAAGTATATTTATCAATTGCAAGTAACTCTGAACTGATTTTAAGAAATACTTACAGTCTAAAACATGCTCATCTTCAGGTATATGTTTAAACCTTTTGTGAAATTTTTCATTTCTCGATTTACTTGCTACAGGCAATACATCTGTGGTCGGTGAGCGAGTCGGAGACATGGCTTCCGAATCACTACTATATTTTAATTTTCCCCTATTAAAAAAAAAAAAAAAATGAATGATAATATCAAAAAAAAATCTACATCAAACATTTTATATTAAGATCATATATAAGAGTTGTTACTCAGAATTATCTAGAACAGTGGTCTTCAACCTTTTCACACCTGCGGACCGGTAAAAATAAGGATAAGTATCCACGGACCAGCAAAAATAAGGATAAGATTTCGCAGACCGGCAGAAGTCTATAGATAAATTTTCTTAAAGATAAGCATAATTGTTATAACTGATCAAAACAACAATGTTAAATATATAAGATAAAGTTTTATATATATATATATGGAGTTTATATAATAAAAAACTTTTTTTTTTTAATTTTTTTAGAAAAGTAATAAAAAATTTAATTCTACCCCCCCCCCCCCATAAACATCTGTGATAACTAGAAAAACAAATTAATTTATAAATGATTGATTAGATTTTTGTTTTCGTTCTGTTTTCTTTTTTTTTTAATTGGGTAAAAATGAGATGAAAAAATAAATAAAAATTGGCTATATTAATTAAAAGTTTAAACTCTTATTGTTTTTTATTACAAACTTTTTACTGCCCGTCTAGCATGCGGACCCGCAGAAAAGTTCCGCGGCCCGGGCCGCACACCAAGGGTTGAAAAACACTGATCTAGAATATTCATTATTTGCAACTGTTTTGTTGTTATAATTGTTAAACTGAATATCTAATCATATATGTTGAAACAATAATAATTTCATATGCTAGCATACACTAGAAATAGGATAACCAATTAAGAAATAGTAATAATTTATTGCAGATCAAATATAATACATCAATTATGGTGCTACAAAAGAATTAATAGATTAAGAGACTACAATTATTGTATCCGAAAAAGGGTAGGTATACTGAAATTTTTTACTGACTCTCTAGTTAATAAAGGTTCTAAAACATAACATAATTGTATGAATAGGTGTGTATATTTCAAGCTAATATAAATATGGTAGCAATGGAAAGTAATACCTCCACGAACATGAGAATAAACTAAAATAACTTATATAAGAAATAATAGTTTTGGAAATAATTATTTAGTTATTATTTGAGATATAGTTTGTTTTTAATACAATACTAATAAACTAAAATACTATTAATTTTATTTTACCTAATTAACTTTTTGTAAATTGAAATAGTTGTTTTTTTTTTGTAAATTTGTAAAAGCTGATGATGAAACTCTCCAACATTTGTTTTATATCTGTCCCTTTCATGCACCACTTAGGTCCTTGATTGTGGACAATGTGTCAACTGTGTTGTCTGTTAGGAGGGCTATGAAAAATGGCACCTTCTCTATTATTAATCTGTCCATTTTTATAGTATTTGCAGTTTGGCTCAGAGGGTGTAAGTTTTTATTCAATCAAATGAACCTCAGTGTCTATCAAATATACACAAAGTTGATTACGAAAATCAAGAATAGGGACAGACTTTTGGCATTGTTTCGGGGAGACCTGGTCCAAATGCATTTTTCCAGACAAATGAGTAAACACCTCATGAGATCCTTTATTGGTTATCCTGGTCCCATGTATAAACTTTTGTATATTTTCATTGTATTTGCCTACAGTTATTCAAAGTATATGTAAATGATTTCATGAATAAACTTTTCCTTTTTTTTTTAATAATAAAAAAAACTAACAATATTTATAATAAATTAAAAATAATTAAGTGAACAAAAGTATACAGCTAGAGCTTAATTAATTTTGAAAATTTTAAATATACAAACCTGTTTCATTTGTCACAAAATTTTCTAATTACAAAAGCATATTTTTTTAACAAAAGGATTAGTTGTCATCCAAAAAAAAAAAAAACAAGAGGAAGGAGGAAATTCCTGAGCAGATAAAAAAAATAAGATACAGTGACTAATGAGAGTCAAATAAAATGAGGTTAAAAAAAGTATAATCTATTATTATTATGTTCATACCTTTTCATAGATTGAGAAAGAAATCCTATGCTATGCTTTACCTTAGCCTATTAACAGAAGGAAAACCAAATTTATAGTTTTCAATTATAGCTATGTTTAATGTCCTAACTATATCTATAGCATTGAATGTACTGTGCTTGTTAAACTCTTTATTTGAGCCATATAGCCTGCTTAAAAGGTAATTCCAGGGAGAAAAGGATATGAAGCTAGAAAGCCCTGGGAAAAAGCCTTGATATGTATTGTGCTACATGATGAAAACTAAGTCAGAGCCATCATGACACATATTCTTTATTCACGTGAGCTTGCAGTTATTTCATTATCAGATGTTGAGTTATAAAATCTTTCAAGCTGTTAGTGTAATAAAAGAATTATCAAAAAAAAATGTTTAAAGGAAATAAAATTAGCACTTTAAAGAGATAAAAAAGATTGCAGGCTAAGTTTTTACTCTCCAACTCTTTTATGACCAATTAGAAAACTTAGACTACATCTTATCACATATTAGAGCAATCAAACTATCCAATTTGATAATAATGATGGAAACCCTGATGGTAATTTAACAAATGACACACATTAATAGGCATATTTATTTTATTAATAATCTACATGTGAAATGGGTGGATGAAATAAGAAAGTGTGCAGGGGTGATGTGGAGAAGAGAAGCTAAAGATAAGAGCCAGATGGATTGAATTTGGAGAGACCATCCTGCAGTGGATTGATAATGGTTAATGATATGATGATAATTTCATAAAAGCATTTATTATTAATGCTTTTTTAAAAGATAAAATCAGTATAAGTCATGCTTGAATTAACCGAATTAATTTTGTGGATGTCTTTAACTACATTATATGATTTGGAACATCTACCAAATATAAATTTAACATTTGTATTAATAGCAATAGTTCAGTTAGAGTAAAATAAAATAATTTAATATATCAATCCCACAGTTCTTCTTTCCAAAATAGTTCATAAATATCCAACATAGAAATAAAACAAACAAACTCCTTTTTAAAACTTGCTTTTTATATGACTATAATGATGAAAAAGAAATCCAATGTTTCGACTATTTCATATAGTCTTTTTCAAGCTACACTAAAATAAAATAATATATAATAATAAATATCATGTATTCCAAAAAATAAAAAAATATTAAATTGAAAAATATGTTCATAACCAAAATTTTACCTTATCTCCCACTCCCCTTTCCTATTACAAACAATCACAACTTAAACACAAACAATTTAAAAAAAAAAATCTATATACAGTATATCCTTTAAAGCATTTAATTAAAAACATAGTATTTTCTTTTTACTTTTTCCAATAATATCCTAATTAATTCTGGTTTTATTTCATTAATGTACATATCTTCCTTTATCATCTTTTCATTGTATGACTTAATAAATTCAAAAGGCTTTATTTCAAAATCCCCACTTAAATTTATTCATGTGAATGTAAACAGCAGGAAAAAAAAATTCTAAATGCTGTTTTAATCTAGTTTTTAATTTATTCTTAATAATCCCAACATATGTCATTTCTACATTCTTTCTAAAACAATTCAAACATTTTATCAAATAAACTGAATTCATAATGTTTAACCTATTATAGTCCCCATTATTATTAATTAAAAAATTTAAACTTGCTTTCTTTTTATAAACTGGACAAATTGAAACATTATATTTCCTATTAATCATTTAACTAATTTCTTAACTTTAATAAATAAACCTTTACCTATATTAAAACCAACATAAATAACCTTTTCTCTATTCCTATCTAATCCCATTCTATTTCTTATTTTATTTATATTTTTATCAGAAAATAAATGTTCAACTACACCCTAGAATAATCAATCATAAAACATTCATTCTTAATAATATCAACCTCATTCCCAAACAAATAATTGCCCTAATAATTTTATTATTAACAATATTAATTTTTACTATGATTATCAATATCTGAAAACCAATTATTTGATAATCCAAAAAATGTTTTTTCTCCTAAACACAGATGTTCCTATAATAATAACACTACCATTCTTATCAATTTTTTTTTTAAATTCTAACATCAATATATTCAATAACATTAATATATTCTTTTTCCATAGTAAACTTTGTTTTTTCAACTCGACCATTAATATAATTCAAAAAATATCTGCATTTCTTTTATTACCATTGAAAAACATAAAATAATCATCAACATATCTAACATAAAAAATTGGTTTATTCCTATTATAATTAAAAAATTGCTCTTCAAACTTATATATATATATATATGCCTGGTATTCCAATGAGGCCAATTATTAGTAGTTGTAACACTTATTATGAGAAAATTTTGAAGTGGGTGTATAATAGTATTTTTAAAAAATATATTTCATTATTTGAAAGAAATTGTGTTAATAATTCTATACAGTTTATTAGTAAATTAAATGTTTTTTTAGAAGGTAAGGTTTTTAAGAAATTGGTTTTTGTGAAGTTGGATATAGTTAGTATGTATACTAATATTGATCTGGAAGTTGCTATTTGTTGTTTTATGGATTTATATAATAAAGATAAAAAGGTAAAATTAAAAATTGAGGGTTTGCTTTTATATGAGATATTAGTGATTTGTTGTAGGAATCTTATTTTTAAATATGGGGATGGATTTTATAAGCAAAAAGAGGGTTTAAGTATGGGTAATAGTCCAAGTGGTTTTTTGGCAGGAATATATATGTATATTTTTTAAAAAAAATTGTTTGTGTTTAGGTTGTGATTGTTTGTAATAGGAAAGGGGAGTGGGAGATAAGGTAAATTTTTGATTATGAATATATTTGTAATTTTTAATTTAATATTTTATTTTTTGGAATATGTGATATTTATTATTATATATTATTATTTTATTTTAGTGTACCTTGAAAAAGACTATATGAAATAGTCAAAACGTTGGTTTTCTTTTTCATCATTATGGTCATATAAAAAGCAAGTTTTAATAAAGAGTTTGTTTTATTATAGTTAGAGTACTGAGAAATAGAGCAGATTTCTGCTATATGGAATAACAGGATTTTTGGAGAATTTTTAAAATATACACTCCTACATTATATTTGGTAAATTTCTCATTTAGCAGCTTTTGATTTTTTTTTTTGTTGTTAGTTTATTTTTGGTGTACTCAAAAGCAATCAGTTTTTGTTATCTAACATAAGTCATAGTGATATGCTCTTCAAAAAAGCATACTGTCAGATATATCAGTAAACTAATAGTGTCTAAAATCCCTTTCATCTGTTTTTATATTTACAACCTACTGAAAAACTTCAAAAAAAAAGCAGTAATCACATTAGACAAAATACTATTTAAAAACAACAACCACAAAAACATTAATGTGCATTGTCTTTACTATCAATTGTCTGTATGGTTTGGTGTGGTGGGAGAGATTATCTCTGTAACTCATGGTCCACATATCGTGACTCCATTTCTGATACTTCCACTACTCTAATTTTTTATAAACTTCTACGCACCAGATCATTCATTTATTTATTTCTGTATGACGAAGCAAAAGATTGGTGGATTCTAGAGCTCAAGATCCTCCAACTATAGCTCCAACTCTACCACTTCCGGTATCTAATTTCTTATGAATTCCTGGGTAATAAGTATTCATTTAATTTTTCAGTGATAAACTACGTAATTTTGAAACTCAAGATCCATTAAAGACAGGCAGCTCAATCTGTCGCTTTTGATTCTCAATCTTCACATGAACTATTCAATTATTATATTTTTTGTTCAAAGTTTTACAAAGATTCTATATGTAGATATAATCTTATTCACCTAACTGAATATGTCATATTAAAATCTGAATATAGGGATTTTATGCACAAGCCTTCTGACATCCATTGATTGCTCGTTAGCACAAGATGGCACTACTACATGGAGAGTTTTGCTTTGTTTTGAAATGTTTAATAACAATTATGTGCTAGTAAGAGATGGGGATATTGGATGAGTAGGCACTAGATAGGGATTTTATGCACAAGCCTTTTGGCATCCATTGATTGCTCTTGTTAGCACAAGATGGCACTACTATATGGAGAGTTTTGCTTTGTTTTGAATTGTTTAATTTTCATAAAGAAGAATTGTATATATTTTTCTTACACGAGTAAATTTTTCCTTACTATTCTACTTATATTTTATTTTTATTTTTTGATTTCTTCTACTTGTTTTGGTTTTATATATTTTTAATATCTTATCATTAAAATATATATTGTGCAGCAAGGTTATGGGATAAACTTGGCTAAAGTTTAATATAATTCCATTCTAAACAATTGCATCATTTCAATCTGTGAGGTTGAGATACTGAATCTGAGTTTCCAAAAAAGCCAACAATTAGTGAATAAAACAACAACTTTCAGAAATGAGACTGAATTGTGAATAACTGCTATACAAATCCTTACCAATAATATATCCTGTTGTCTTAAAGAATTAGATATATCAGTTCATCAAAAGCTATGCACTATTTCTGCAGAATGTTTTTTTTCTTTATTATTTCTCTCATTCTCCATTTTAATTTTTTTAACTAGTTTCGAATTCAGTATTTTCAGTCAGCATTCTTCTCTAATTATGATAATGAAATTGCAAATTTACCAAATCTGATGTGCAGTAGCAAGATGTATCTTGTTTCATATACTGATTATGTATTTCTTATCTTTATTACATTTCACTTTCTTTCCTTTAACAACTTTTCATAAAATCTGTTCTACACTTCTTTTTAATATTAATTTTCTTTCTTTTCTTATTACCAGTCTTGTTTCTTTTATTTATAGTGTTTAGTTTTCTTTATTATTGACTTATTAATATCTGTTGCTAATTGGATGTGATGAAATGGAGAAAAATAACCAATAGTTCTGAAAATTTTAAAGGATTTGTCATCTTAATGATCAAAATAATAGAAAAATCAACTCTTAATAGCTTAACATATTGCAATAATAATCTGTACAACATCTACTCTTCAATGGGAAAAAAAATCTGTTACCACTGTCATGACGATGGTTTCACCTAAATAAATGATCTATTTGTGCAACAAACAAAACCATAATCATGATAGAATTGTAGTACAAGTTTATTATTAAATGCTTTTATATTAACTTGCCCTGTCTGTGTTTCTATCAGTATATTAACATTTTTGAATTAACAATCAAAAAAAAATCTGTTCCCATTTAAAACTCATATCCTACTATTCCCAAAATTTCTTAGCAACCGAGCCAATGGAGATATTACATTTTTAGAATAAAATTGTGTTGATATATTAATTTAACTCACATTTAATTAATTAAAATATATGCATATATCTGTTGGAAATATTACATTTGTAGAATAAAATTTTGTTAATATTGATTTACTTAATTAATTAAATTAATTAAAAAGCCAATACATAAATATTTTATATAGTAAATGATTATATGATATTTAAATTTAGAATTCATTTTTTAGAGGGTGTGTTTTTTGTTTACACATGTTATTAAATTATAATTTTTGACAGATTTTTTTGTAGTTTTAACCATTTTATGTAAATATAACTAAAAAGCAAAAAAATATGATGTAGAAAAATAACGCTTTTATATAAATATACAACTAAAAAGTACAAAATAATAAAATAATTCCCCCTCTTAGTTAATATGACATTCATGAAAAATGTCAGATATCTTAAGAATCTAGACTTGTTATAAAACAACTGAAAATTGTAGGAATAATGTCATTTCATAAAAGCATTTGAGGCTCAAATAAATCATAAAAATGAAAAAGGCCTCAAATGTTTTTATGAAATGACAATATTCCTGCAATTTCCAATTGTTTGATAATAAATCTAGATTCTTAAGATTTCTGATATTTTCCATAAATGGCAAATTAACTGAGAGGGAATTACTTTGTTATTTTATTCTCTTTAGCTGTCTATTTATATAAAAGCATTATTTTTTTTTTAAAAATCACTTTTTTTTACAACTTTTTTTTCTTACTAGTATTTTAATGTTATATGGTAAACTGTTTTTAAATTAGGTAAGATACTCAGAGAGTCTCGACATTTCTGAAACTACAATTTCTAATTTACAATAAATTAAAAATCAGAAACCAGATTCATACATCTCCTGATATCAGTGCAGTGGTGTGGAACTTACTTTCATTAATAACAACACCATAGTTATTATTTAAAATCATTTCTTAATTTTAAATAATTTTTTTGATATTTTGATTACATATACTGCAAGAATAAAGAACTATATACATATACAAGAGATTGTAAAAGACCCAGAATGAGACCACATGTGACATGGATGGATGAAATCAGAAAGTGTGCAGTGGTGATGTGGAGAAGAGAAGCTAAAGATCGGAGATGAATTGAACTTGGAGAGACCTTCACCCTACAGTGGAGTGATAATGGTTGTTGATGATGATGACATATACACAAATTATACTTATTAATTTTTTATATAAAATAATGGTTATAACATTATATACTCAATATTTAATATTGTAACAATTATTTTATGTCAAGCACTAGATAGTATGTAGTTTGCTTTTTCCTAGTGTAATCAATAATCATTGCTTTAAAATTAAGATGAATATCACTATACTGGCAATAAAGAATAAAACACAAAGTATGATGCAATTTCATAAGAATTTCATAATAGTTCTGACATATACTATGTTAAAAACTTTACAAATAAAAGGAATGTCATCCATATGATTGCCAAGAAGTGACCTGAAGTATTTAATAATATTACTATTTAGGGAAAGATTGTCTTATTTTTCTTTTAACATAGAAATAAAATCATGAAACATCTGTTCATTTATTTACTTTAAGGGTCTCATGGCATAAAGCAGTTGGAGTATCCACCCACCATATAAGGACTTAGGCATTCAGCCTGACTGCTTAAATCTTGAAAAAAGTATATCATAAACAAGCCTAGGAATTGTTTTTTAAGTAGAGAACATATAAACAATCCAACTACTTATGCAATAGCAATCAGCATTTTTAGCTGATGATTAAAGTCCCAGGCTAATGTGGATTGGTTGAACAATTGTGTAAATAAAAACTGTTTATCTTTACTATCCCACATTTACCATTCTCTTTTATTGTACTTTATCTCTACTTTAAATGTTAGATTTAAAATAAAAGATATGTCCATTTGAAGTATAAATGATAGATTAAATAAACAACATGTAAGATTTACTTATATATATGTAACCTGAATTTATAATTTACTGTTTTAAAAATAAAAGGCATTGTAAGAATTTTTCAATTTAATTATAAACTAAATTCTTCAAGCATTCATGGTGGATTTTTTTTAAAAAAAATCTTACAGAAAGTTTGTAATTATTCTTTTTAGCTTTGACAAATAATAATTACATTTGTTTTTTTCTTATGTCAAATGCGTTGACTGGGAAGCGAACACGGGCCGGCTGCTTGTAAGGCAACTATGCAAGCCGCTAGGCCACCAACGCTTGACAAAAATTACATTTTTAATAATTCAACAAAATGCATATATTTTTTTATTGGTATTATCGTAGATTTTAAGCAAAAGTTAACAGTAATAATACCCCTTCCATTAGTAATGATGGCCATGAAATATTACAATCATAATTTTCGTTTTTGCAAGGCATGATCTCAACTAGCATCTAATCAACTCAGAATTAATTTGAGACCTTCAATCTCTGGCTAATAATAGTTTGATATACATTTACTGAACCATAATGGATGCCTAAACAAGAGTACCTATGGATCATGAACCAACTGGAAAAAAAAAGTTTGTCTGTGATCTGGAAAAAATTTCTAAAGTTCATCCAGGCAGGCAAATGCATATTATTATATCACAACGCACTTTATTTAAATATTTTTGATTCTTTTATAATAAACAGATTTTGATGGATCAATGTTACAATAAATGGCCATAAAGTCTGCATACATTCGTATAAAACCATTTTTAATGGTTTCAATTCCCATAATTTATTATATTGCTATTAATATTATTCCTTATCCCAATCCAATAATTTTAAATATTGAACAATTATATACTTACGCTTGGTTTTAGCAACGATTTTAAAATAAATATAAGCTTGTAAGAAAAGGATGCCTTCGGCGAAGAGGACTTAGATGATCAGTGCGTTTACTGGCGGATATTCATTTGCACATAAACAAGTTAATAGAAAGTTTAAATAATGCAATGCTTCACGTCGTTTTTTTTTTTTACTTGCTTAATTTGAATCATATAATAAAAAAATACTGAACTGTTATATAATAATTCGTTTTAATATACAGTAAGTTTAATAAATAAATAAAATCATTACGAATACCTCAAGGCTATTAAATTATTTCCGAATTTCATAAAACAAAAAACAAAAAATCATTAAGGCATAAAAAAATCCATACAAATAAATTATGCATGACTTCTTCATTAAACCAAAGTAATATAAAATGTCTTAATTATTTTTATAAATCAAACCAAAAGAAAAGAAAGAAATTTGCAAGTGACGAAGAACAGAATTTGATTTTTACAATTCAAATTTCTTTTTCTGCATTTTATACAAAATTTCAAATTCATAAAAATTACGTGTAAGTTTAAACAGAAAATTTCCCAAAAAAATAAAAAAAAGTTTTGTAAAATTCCAATAATCAATTAATTAAGAAAAAAAAATAAATTTTATTTTAAAAGTCAAAAATGTAAAATAAAAATTCTCTAAATGTCTGCATAGTTATCTAAAATATACCACTAAAACTACATGATTAGGCAGATCTCATGTTCAAAGTGCCTTTTCTAAACCTTTCTATTAATATGGCAAGTTTTTGCCTTTAAACATTCAAAATTAGTTTCTTTAAAATCACTTATGAATTATTTATTCTTTTTACTCTTTTCAATTCAAAACGTTTATATTCATTCATATATGACTGAGTACATGTTCAATGTGTCTTCTATTTAATTTCTTCAATAATTATTTAATCCTCGATTCATCTCAGCTCTTCAATATTTTTACTTATCTTTCAAATTATCTTTTTACATTCTCCTCTAAATATATATATAATATTTAAAATACAAACAATTCATATGCCTGGACTTTAAATATAATTATAGGGGATTTGAACAGAGACTTTCAAGATCTCTTCAGCTATCCATTCCATCTCCTACAACCAATATACATGACTACATGCATATGAAAAAGATCACCAATATTCATACTTCACTCTGAACCAGCACTCATCAGTTAGTCCAGATCATCTCTGACACACACACATATATATATATATATATAATCAGTGCTTGGTTTATATTAAGATAGCAAATCGTGGAACTTTAATGGACAGGCTTCAATCTACTCCACTCTCCAACTCTTCAGTAATCCATGCCATTGAAAATCTGAATGATAAAATGCACAAGTCCCTCATTGATGCCAATATTATTGTCATGTCAATGTTGAATTTAAGTCACTCTAGTCCTTCATGTATAGGACCTTGTCTTTTTGATAAACCATAGTAATTTCTCAGTGCCTTTTTTTATGTTACTTGCCATCAAGAGTTAATCAACTTCCTAAATACATAAACATATTTGCTTGCCCGATAACTTTCTTACCAAGTATCAAATTATCATAGTTGTGCTAATAAATTTATAACTACTAGTTTATTAATAAATATATGTTTTGAAAAACAAGAGATATAAAAATCTGTATCCAAGAAGTTCTAATCCTTTTATGTTAATTCTTTTCTTTCTCGGATTATATATGTTTATGTGCTACTCATAACCATCTGGAAAAAGTAAACTTTGTTCAATACATTTTACTTAGAAGCAATGTATATATTCATAAAATCATTTATTAAAAAAATAATATAATATGAAGTGCTGTGGACAAATGATGCTGATGTCTGTTCTGGAGGATCATGATTAAGGTTATCTAATGAGTAAATCATGATCCTATCATATTATAAAAATTGTTCTTGCTTTCAACAAAATGTTCACCAAATTACCATTTGAATTTAAAGCACCCATGTATAAAACAAATACAAATGGATACATATTGTGCCGGTCGGATTTGTATGTTCACGTAACAAGATCCAGCATCTAGGCAAAAGTACCCCGAATCCAATCGTGCGCAAGATACACAGGTCAGGAACACTCATGGATTCTGCCCTATTTGCCTATTCCCCAGATCTATAACATTATGAGCAACAATCCCGATGACATCGATTAATCCACTTCTCATCCGCCGGCATTGATCATCAGAGACACAATAAGACTCAGGACTAACTCGTGATAGACTAATTTAATAACATATTAATTATGTGCGGAGCGGAGATCATATAATCATATTTAAGCTTAAGAAGTAACTTAATATCTATCTTAACTAAAGAAAGCATTGATTCGAGTTTGATGTAGATATATTTAATATTTATTAACAATAATTATGTCGGGTAATTTAGCCAACGTGAGCCTCAGGATTACTATAGATATTTATTTGAATCATTTTATACAATAACATTTGAATTGCGGCAATGCCAATAATATATATGTATTTGGAATAAATTAGCGCTATAAAATATATAATCAGAACGCTATCACACCCCCAGAAACGAAAAGAGAGCATTTGATTACTTTGAACAATAATTTTATAACATAGATAATATTTGCTTACATTTAATATGAGGGTTAATTTGGAAAGTTAGATAATTAATGCGTGGGATGAGTCATGAACAATTTATACAAACGATACTAAATTTATCGTATTATTATTTATATTAAACTAACGGCAATATGTTTGTTTAAATAAATCATTTCATTACGGCTTATGAATACTTCTGGGCGAATGATAAGATAAGGAAAAGCGGTGCGTGCATGGTAGCTTATTGGGTCGGTCCTTTTATGGATCCTGGAGGGTGCTTCGCGAATTCTAAGAAGAAGTGACCGATTTCCTCTGCAAACTTTGGCAGGGTCGGTTTGACGAACGAAGGGCAGCTGGCTATGCCTATCGGGCTGGTTTTTCCAGAGCAATCCCCGTATAGAGCATGCTCGTAAGACCATGGATGTCCTCCAGGTGGTTTTTACAGCCTGGTTTAAGGACAGAGAGATGACGATGGGGTCCGACTTTGCGGTTGCCTCCATGTAAGAAAGAATCACGAATATATATAAATAGAATGGCCTTTATGCACTAAACGCTTATTACTAAAACATAAATATATTTCTAACATTAACGATTCTTGGGACGTGTTTATTGCCCACGAATGATGAACTATTCAGCGTAATGACATGGCTTCACTTTAAACAAACAAGGATAAGAATTACACACATAAATATAGAATAAAAGTTAAGGTTCCCCTCCCCCCTTACATTATATTACTTAATATTATTCATTACTTTTTTACACATTAAATCTTGGTTTTGTTTGACTTATGCTCTTGTGAAAAATACATTAATTAATTATAAAATAAAAGGGTGGACGTATTAGCTAAGATGAAATTCACATATATACTTGTAGTTGAAAAATAAAGGGTAGCGCATTATTTAGGATGGAGAATTGGAAAAACAGATGTCAAATCTGTTTTTCAACAGTAAACATGAAAAGGTAATTAATTTATTTTCTAAAATCGCGAGCATCTGGGCAAGCCAAATAAGACTTGTTTTTATCAATTAGAAATTATTTACCCAGTAAATGATGGATGGGGAAAACAAGATAATTTATATGCTGGCGATTTTAGAATATTATTGGCATTAACTTTAAATAGAAATACATAAAAACATTACTAAAAAATTGTTGGCCGCTTTTAAATCAAAGAAAAGGAAAAGACATTTATATAAGAGGCTTAGCATAAATTACTTATATAGAGTTATATATATTTATATTTGAAGACATTTAAAAGATATAGAGTTTAAAATACACATTACATTACAGAGAAGGCAGGATTTTAAGAATTATTAGCGGTCAGAGTTCTTTACCTTGATTATCGTGAAACGCATTTCATTAGGAATCAGTCCATCGGTATTATCACTAGATCTAGGGTAGCGGGATGGCTTTGGATAGCACTTCATTTCATTGGAAAATATATATAGTTCAGTAGCACGGAGTACGGAAGCTTCGTTCCTGGGATCAGCATATTAGAACGGAGGGATAAGGCGAATTTTATTACTCAGAACACATTGCGTCAAAATTGCATCGGGCATGGATTATCTTTAGCAGCATGGCTAATTAATTATCTCCTCTCCTTTGTGGATTCAAATCCAGCAGTATTTATACTTTTGATTTTGAAACTGTAACTAGGCAACTACTGCTGGACCTGAGGCGGTTTGAGCACTTAGATTTCATTTGGAAACGTTTGGCCGGATACTCTTATCTAGTAAGATGTTTGAAACAATGCAAGTTTGTTATCAGTTTCTCGAACGATTGTTTTAAAATACATCTTGTGATTTTAAAACAAGCTAGCGTGGACAATTTCCACTAATGGATTTATTCTATTATTACTAATTTGTAATCTTCTATTTTAATCAAAAGGGTCTTCCAGGTTATTGTTTTTCGAGAGACTTACTAACAAGATTGCATCACTTCTGGCAACAAACTTATATATGAAAAAAATAGTAAGTTTCATATATATCTTATATATATAATATTAATTCAATTGCAATCTCCTACGTTAAAATATACGTATATATTTATTATTTACGCCCGCATACACATGAGAATATTATTATTACATTAAATATTAAATTGAAATACATATGTTTACATTATTTTATTCTCTTGAATAAAGAAATATATTATTGGTTATGTTTATACGTGCGTAAGGACGAGTTTGAATGCGGTTATGTGGTAGGAGATTGGATGCGGGCTGTGAAGCAGGATCTGAGCATCAGATCATCTGCTTCAATATCAGGAATAAAATGTTAATCTTCATAAATGAAATAAAATACCAGTTCCATGGAATAACTAAATTAAATTTCGACATTTAGAACAAGGATTATTTATTCAAAAGAAAAAAATAGAAAATCTTAATATATCAACTTTTAATCATGAGACCATAATACGATCTATAATATATCCTCCTGGATATATATAGTAACAGTACAGGGAAATACAGGGCCATACCTAGGATGATGGTCATCAGTATGTGAAAATCAACTGCTTTAAATTGATCATTTGTAACTCTGCAGAAATTGGGGTTTAAACCATGATGGATCTGAGGAATTGTAATTTTATACTCAAGTTAAAAAAAAAAAAAATCTCAAAAGGGATGAGCATAAAGAACACTCTGAAAAATCAGCATAGCTAACTCCTTAGAGTACCTAAAAGTATAATTATAACTTCATCAACCAACATTATAAATAAGTAAAAAGTCATCCATCAACATCATTGATGGGAATATCATCATCAAAATAAATCAATACAATAAGTCAGAATAAGATCAACAATCCATCTTGTGGCTGGATTTGAATTCGGTCACCTGTAGACCAGGCATAAGAATACAACCAAAAAATAATAAGGCTTGGATATTGAAATATGCTGATCATCATCAATCCCCTGATCACTTACTACCATTAATGTATTAGCCAACTATAAACTTAATTTCTAATAAAGACCAAACTAAATAAAATGTAGTGCATAGACTTTAAACAATATCCTCTTTGTGCCACCCCAGTAATCATCACGATCATCACCATATGGATGGCCATACACTAAATATAAACCTTTTATCCAATATAGCTGTTATGCACAAATTTAGCTCAGGAAGTAAGAACTCTATAATTTATTTCTGCGAGCAAAAGAGAAATAAATAAACAAATTAGCTTATTATAAATAATCTTAAGCAATCCATTGGCTTCCCCTACTTATAAATAACTAGTTTTATTGATCATCAAAAAAAAAAAACACTAAATCCTAGAATATAAGCTGTCATGATATATGGTCACACAAACACTGTACTTCATGAAACAGGAATTGGATAAAATAAAATAATTAAGACTAGAATAATATTTTTTAAAAAACAATTATTTAATATCTAATTAATAACAACAAAAACAAAGATGGCACGATACTATGATATTTCAAACACTCATTTCAATATATATACATACTTACAAAAATGGCTGCAGAAAGGAGCCCTTTGATTTCTCTTGGAGGCCTTAAAGGAATTGAGCAGGGCAAATTCTTAATGTCCACTCCATACATTCTTGCCATTGCAGCTGTTATTACTATGTGATTATTCATATACTACAGGAACATGGATGGGCTGCTCACCAACATGCATTAGCCAGCATGGTGAGTTTATTGACTTTTTATCTCTGGAGTTTAAGATCAAGAAACACCGTGGTCTTTCTTCTTAGTTGCCTGATAAAGCAGAATGAAGGTTTGTGTAAATGATAATTTTTTTTTTTAATAGATATATACAATTATGACAGACAAAAATAAATCATGGCCCTTATTGCCAGGAGGCTGTAAAGTCACTAAGGCAGTAGTTGATGGCCAAAGGCGGAGGGTGCTAAGAATCCCCTGATTGCGGACCCAGGATGCCATTTAATGATGACTTTTTATTTAGGTACTTACAACTGCAGATCACTTTCAAGTGAAGGAAGATTGCAAGAATTAGAAGAACTGTCTTATATTAAACGGGACATTATTGGACTTTGTGAAGTCAGAAGAAAAGATGAAGAGACAATTGATTTAAAAAGTGGACATTTACTCTACTATAAAGGCACAAATATTGGAAATACAAGTGGAGTAATATTCATTATAAATAAAAAGTGGAAGAACAACATTGTGGAGATTGATGGTGTATCAGACAGAATGGCAAGATTAGTTATACAACTTAATAGCAGATATCAAATGCAGATAATTCAGGTTTAGGCCCCAACAAGTTCTCATAGTGGTGAAGTAATAGAAGATTTTTATATGGATGTACAAAAGGCTTTTGATCAGAGTAAACAACATTTTAAAATTGTTATGGGAGACTTTAATGCTAAAATTGGTAAACAAATGAAAGATGAAAGTGCTCTAGGTAATTTTGGTTATGGTAATAGAAATGAGAGAGGACATAGATTTGTGGAGTTCACAGAAAAAGAAAAACTTTATTTTATGAATTCTTTTTTTGAGAAAAATGTTAGAAGGAAATGGACATGGAAGCATCCAAATGAAGGTACAGCAGAATTGGATTATAGTTTGACTAACAGAAAATACATATTTCAAGATTGTAATGTTCTTAATAAATTTAACACAGGAAGTGATCATCGATTAGTAAGGGGTAAGATACATGTTAATGTAAAACTAGAGAGACAAAAATTATTAAGAAAAACAATATTTACAGTTGGTATTCCTAATCTTCAGAAACATTCTAATGAATTTAAATTAGAACTTACAAATAGGTTTCAAGTGTTAGGAGATTTTGAACATGATTCAGATTTGAATGAAATTAATATGAAAATAACTGATACTTTTAAAAACTGCAACAAAGATAGCTGGTAGAAAAAAGTAGCAACTGACCAATAAAATTTCTACTGAGACTATAGAGAATTTATCAAGAAAAAAAGAAATATGAAGATATACAAAAATGATGCATTAAGAAGAATTGAATATCTCAAATTTTGTAAAATGGTGTGGAAAAGAGTTGAAAAAGTGATATAAGAAAGTAGAACTGTGAACTAGCAAGGAAAGCTGTAAAAGAGGATAAAAGTCTCAAGAGAGTAAAACAACATATTAGTATTGGTATAAAATTTATATCTGCAATATAAAAAAAAAGATGGAATTATTAGTAAAAAGAGAGATGACATCATGAAATGGGTAGAAGATTTTTATCAAGAATTATATAGTAGTAAAGAACAAGTACCTCCTATTTATTACATCTTCTGAATTGCCCAGAATTTTAAATGAAGAAGTGAGACATGCAATTAAATGTATGAAGAAAGGAAAGGCTTCAGGTAATGATGGAATTATAATTGATATATTAAAAGAAGCAGGTGAAGAAATAGAAAAAATTCTAGCAAAGTTATATACCAAATGTCTAAATCTGAGGTCGCCAAAGTGGTCTATATAGACCCCCAGGGGTCTATTTAACAAAAGTAAAGGTCGATCTGAGCCAGGGGGTCGAAGGAAAAACAATTCTTAATATGCAAATCACACATACCTAACTGCATATGTAAAATTTATGAATGTTTTTATAATTGACTTAATATCAGTTTCATTATAGAAAATAAATTAATAAACGTATATTTATTCAGGTGAAACAAGTATTTACGTACCAGCACACAGCGGCACGAACTCTGCACTTCTGGCTTATGAGTCATATGCATATGTGTGCTTATCCAAATATCATGAGCGTTGATGTTACAAACGCAAATATCATACGCAGTTTCAGCTATCTTTGCAAATTGTGAACAGTGTTAAATATTTGCAGTGTTATTATTACTACTTAATTAGTTATAGTTTCTATAAAACTATTCGTTTAGTTTAGATATCAATTTTAATTATCAATATATGTAAAAAAAAAAGTTAAGTATTAATAATATGGATTAGTATAGTATACCAACTTATTTTTAACTTATTTATAGAACCCTAATTAAAAAATGGCAACTTCAGTTTCTAAAAAGAAATGTCGGTATTATTCATTGGATTATTTGAAATTTGGATTTATTTGTTCACCGACAAATGAAACGATTCTATGTGTCTTCTACGCGGATAAAACTTTTGGAAATGACTACATGAAACCGTCAAAAATGAAAGACCATCTTGAAAGGATTCACTCAGATAAAAAAATAAAGAACTTGAATTTTTCAAAAAACTTAAAGAAAAAGTCACATGTCGACCAACTATAAAAAGTTTTATGAAGCAGTCTACTGAAGTTGAAACTGAAGGAAGATTAATAGCTTTGTACAAGATTTCGCTTAATATAGCAAAGAGGGGAAAACCACACACACTCGCTGAAGAAATTGTTATACCTGCAATTAAAGACATCATTGAGAATGTAATGAAAAAAGATTCCGTTAATGTTTTAAAGTCCTTGCCATTAAGTGCAAATTCTGTAAAACGGTGTATTGACGAAATGGCAGAAAAAATAGAAAATACGGTAGTTTCAGAGCTAAAAAATTGCAAGTTCTCTATTCAACTTGATGAATCTGTTTTTGGCATTTCTGCTATTCTTATGGTGTACATTAGATATTTTAGTAAAATGAACGGACAAGTCATGGATGAATTTTTATTTGCTACATATCTCGAAACTGATGGAAAAGGAGTGACAATTTTTAGATGTTTACAAGAATATTTAAATAAATATGATATTCCGCTTGAAAATATAATAGCAGTAGCACAGATGACATACCTGCTATGGTAAGGCGTTACCGAGGTTTTGCTAGATTTCTCAAAGAAAAAGTGCCTGGTATACGTACTATTCATTGTGTGTTGCATAGAAACTACTTATTATAAAAATATCTGAGTCCAGAGCTACATAAAGCTTTACAGTTTTGTATTAAGTGTATCAATCAAATTAAAGCCCAACCTCTTAAATCAAGATTATTTTCCAAACTTTGTGAGGAAAATGACGAGGTATTTAACCAATTACTTCTGCACACTGAAGTTAGATGGTTGTCTAGAGGTGTATGCTTGCAATGGCTCATTGAGTTATTTGACTCCATGACAGAATTTCTCAGCGAAATAAATCCTGTTCTGAGTGATGAACTCCAAAACAATAAGAACCATATTTTTTATTTAGAAGACTTATTTGAAAAATTTAATGACATCCAAACAAAGCTGCAAGGAAAAGATGTAACAATTATCCAAGCTCAGACAATACTGTTAGGCTTCCAAGTAAAATTAAATTTATTTACATCTTTATTGCTACGTAAGGATTATCACATATTTTTCAAAACTGCGACAATTAGAAATAAAAGAAGAAGACTTGAAAATATATACAAGTCATCTTCAAAAATTAAGCGATGATTTTAAACTGCGCTTTGTTGATTTGGAAAACAATGACATCCCTGAATGGATTACTGTGCCATTTTCCGCTCAAATTGAAAACGTGGACATCAACCCACAAGATAAGCTTGCTGAATTAAAAATCGGATCTTGAAGCAGAGACACTTCTTAAACATTTAAAAATAAGCAAATTTTGGAAAAAAATATAATGCAAAAATATGTAAAACTTTACGAAATAGCTCAGCCATTTATGCTGGCATTTCCAAGTTCCTATATGGTTGAAGCTGTTTTCAATCACGTAAATTTAATCTTAACTAAGTACAGAAATAAATTAAATGTGGAGTTTTGAGGGGATTTAAGATTAAAATTGACCAATTTTGAACCCAATATAGCGAACCTTGCAAAGAAATACCAGGCACACCCATCTCATTAATTAAGAAGCAATACTATAATTACTTTATTTATTATTTTTACTTATTTATAATTACTTATTATTTAATAAATATTAAGGTATTTAAATGTCAACATTAAAATATTTTTCATAAAACTATTGTTACACAATGTAAAATTACTTTAATAAATGTTTAAAATCATAAAATAAATGTACAAATACAGTACCTAATAGATAGTTTTATTTTAATTAACTGAAAATTACTTTTATGGGGGTCGATGGAAATTTCAAAAAATTATATAGGGGTCCATGATAAAAAAGTTTGGCGACCCCTGGTCTAAATGATAATGGTGTACCAGATGATTGGAAGAATGCAGTATTAAAATTAATATTTAAAAAAGGTGATAAAGAAGATATTATAAATTACAGACCTATCAGCCTTTTATTGGTTTTATATAAAAAATTTACCAAGATAATTACAATTCATCTACAGAGAACATTGGATTTCCACCAACAAAGAGAACAAGCTGGATTTAAAAGTGGTTTTAGTACAGTAGATCATATCAGGTATTGAGAGAAGTTATAAAAGTGACAAATGAATATGAGTTGCCATTATGCTTTGCATTTGTAGATTATGAAAAGGCATTTGATTCTATAAACATTTCTTCAGTGATTAAAGCATTGGATCATCAAGGTATAGATCCAGGATATTGTCATATTTTAAAGAATATTTATAAAAATGCAACAGCAACAATTAGATCACATAATGATACTGGGAAAGTCAACATTGAGAAGTGTGTAAGACAGGGTGACTCCATATCTCCAAAACTTTTTACAGCAGTGCTGCAAGAAGTATTTTGTGGATTAAAATGGGAAGCTAAAGAAATGAAAGTAAATGGAAATTATTTAAATCATTTAGATTTTGCAGATGATGATGTTGTTTTTGCAAATAATGCTTTAGAACTGCAGGAAATGTTGCAGAAGTTATCAAATGAAAGTAGAAAAGTAGGACTAAAGATAAATGTTAAAAAGACTAAAGTGATGTTTAATGGATTTTCTCAAAATATGAAAATAAAGATTGATTAGGATAAATTAGAAGAAGTTAACAGTTACAAATACCTTGGTCAGATTATTAATATAGATGGATACATAATGTATGAAATTAATCATAGAATTAAACTTGGTTGGAGTGCTTTTGGTAGAAATAACTTGATATTAAAAGGAAATATGCCTACGTGTTTGAAAAGAAAGGTTTTTAATAAATGTGTTTTACCAGTTTTTACTTATGTACCTGAGACTTGGACACTTAATAGAAGAGCAATTCAGAGACTTCAGACCACTCAAAGAAGTATGGAAAGATGCATGTTGGGAGTAACAAGAAGGGATCGAAAATGCAATATATGGGTAAGAGAACAAACAGGTGTTACTGACCTCATTGAAAAAATTAAAAGACTGAAGTCAAATTGGGCTGGACATATTGCTAGAAGAGATAATTGATGGACAATTGAAATCTTAAACTGGATTCCAAGTGATTATAAAAAAACCCAGAAAGAGAACACATGTGAAATGGATGGATGAAATAAGAACATGTGTAGGGGTGATGTGGAGAGAAGAATTTAAAGATCGGAGATGGATTGAACTTGGACACCTTCATCCTACAGTGGATTGATAATGGTTGATGATGATTCACAAAAATTACATTAACCAACCAATTAATTTTTTTCATGGATTGACTTTAAATTCATTAGGTTCTTTTTTTTTCAAGATAACTAAGAATTTGTTAAACATTTTCAGAAATCAAAGAGAGCAATCTTTGATTCTATCCCGAGGACAAATTGAGAGAAAAAAAAATTACATTTATAAAACAAAAACAGATTTTCTATTAATAAAAATAGTGTGCCCACATAAAAAAATAATACCTATAACCATGGCTTTCTTGTTATGGAGGCCTTTCCAGTTGCAATTTATTTTTCCTAATAGAGTTTCTTCTTGAAGGCTTCTAAACATGGGCCTGGTTAAATTTCTCCTTTTTGGGTCCGTAGTAATTTCAGGTAAATGAAGATAGCAATTTTTGTCCATTTAGTTTTCTTCTTGAATTTTCAGATGAGACAGATATAGGCAGACTTTTCAGGCTCCTGGTTAAAGGCGCATTGCAGACTACTTTAAAGGGGAGTTTACCTTCTCTACATTTTCTTCCAGTGATGATAGGTTACATGGAGGAATGTGATCCCTAGCTTTTAGCTGCACTTAGAACATGGTTATCATTGTACAAACTATTTTTAGTGGTAAACTCATAGTATGCTAAAAGCTTGATCAAAAACTTCATTAATTTGGTATTAGAGCTGCAACATATGGGATATAGAAGGCCTTTCACACCCACAATACATGTGTAATGTCATGATAACAACAAATTAAAAGGAAACAAAACCTGTGAGTATACATGTGGAAATGTGTTTTTATCTTTATCAATGCGGTCTCTTTTTTTTGTAATATTTTAACATTTTCACTTATTGTCCAGATTTCTTTCTGCAGGATGAAAACCTAATAAAAGTCTCATAATTAATGGGTTTTTTTGGGAGGGGGGTCTTTTTTTTTTTGGTTTAAGTTGTTTATAAAAAAATACATTTATTAGCATTTCTGTTGAAAATCCCAGCATACTCTGCAATCACATGCAACATTTTCATAGGGAAAATTTTTAGTAGAGATGTCTATTTTCTGTGGTAATATTAAATGATTTGTTTCAAGGCAACAATTCCTATTATATATTATACAATAAATATTGTATGAGTATACTTAACGTGTTTTTATAAATATTATTTAAAAACCCAAATCATTTACTGTTTGTTTAGTACTAATTTTTTTATGTAATGGCGTCATTTCATTAAAATTGCAAATCACTTTTTTTTTGATTGGGAATGTCATTCTTAAAAGTTGTTAGTGTGAAAGTTGTACGTATAGTTAATATTTTTTTATAAATACTATTTAAAACCAAAATCATTTTGTTTGCTTAGTGCATATTTAAACTAACAATTTTTGTGCGTAATGTGTCATTTCATTAAGATTGCAAATCTTTTTTATTTTATTTCAAAGTCGTTCTTAAAAGTTGTTAGTGTACAAGTTGTACATATTTGAATGTCTTGTTCAAAATCATATATTTCTTATTGAAAATGATAAATATGTTTATTATGTTTTTACTTTTAGTTATTTTTAGACCTGCAACGTGGAGCATGCATTAAACCTATTAGACCTACTGCACCTGTTTCACATTTGTATCAAACCCCCAATAACTTTGTAAATCTTGCCAAAATATCATGTGCAAGATCCATGTACACATTTTTTTTTTGCCAAAAAAGTTGCGTACAAGATCCATGTACATGTTATTTGGTCAGATCCCACGATTACAAAGTTATCAGCAGATTGATACAAATGTAAACAGGTGCAGTAGGTCTAATTTGTGCTCTTTGTTGCAGCTCTAATACCAAATTATCAAAACTTATTATTATATTCAATAACTTGGTTAAGATTCCTGCTGCGTTATGCTACAGGTTGGTAAAGGCTTCTTTCTTTTCAACAGCTGGATTAAAACATCACTGTTTTTTCTTCAACAGCTAGATAATACTTGCTTCTATTATTTTTTAAGCAGCAGAATTAAGATCGACTGCTCTCTTCAACAATTAAGTTAGCAATAACCCTCCAGACACTTGAGGATAGTCACTAATTCACACCTCCACATATTTTTTAGAGCAATCCTTCCCTAAAGTCAATTACAATCTGTTTCTTACATGATAATTTTCATGAAAACCAATTAGATAAAATATTATAATCATAATTATTCAGCCAATTATCTCCTTAATCATCATTATCAACTCTTTTTTGCATGAGATATTCAATCCTTCTTAATGCATCATTTTTATATATTTTCATATTCCTTCTTTTGTTCATAAATTCTCTAGTCTCAGTAGAAATTTTATTGGTTAACTGCTGCTCTTTACTATCTTTGATGCAGTTTTTAAAAATATATCAGTTATTTATCTATTAATTTCATTCAAATCTGAATCATGTTCAAAATCTGCTAATATTTGAAAATGATTTGAAAGTTCTAATTTAAATTCATTAGAGTATTTCTGAAAATCAGGAATATCAACTGTAGATATTGTTTTACTTAATAATTTTTGTCATAATAATTTTAAAAAAAAAATAGAAAAAAAAAAAAATAGAATCAAGGACAAAATATATGAAAAATTGTAAATTGGAAAATACTTATATGATGAGAAATGCCAATAAGCAAAATGGATAGATTATTGCTTGATCATGCAAAAATTATTTACAATCATGAGAAAGAACAGATTATCACAGATGTTATAAGGATGATAAAATGAGGAAGCATTTTCATAGAAAGCAACACAGGCTCAAAGCAGGCACCATAATGTCCAAAAACTAAAACTATTTGCAAAATAATCAATAAAGATAGTATATGAAATAAATGGGAGTCTTTTCTTTTCTTTTTTTTTAAGCAGATAAAAAAGAAATGAAATAATAAAGACTGAATGTGAGAAGCCTAAAACAAAGTATTTGAATACATGTGTATTAATAATAGGAAAAAAAAAAAAAAATACTTTATTGTTAATAAACAAACAAAACTGGAAAAAAAAAAAAAATGTCAGCCAGAGCCTAGAAAATTGTTGTGAATAGTTAAATTATTCATGTAGGAATTAAAAAGTGTTTATTTTAGTTTTTTAATATCCATCAAAATTATATACAAAATGTTATTGAAAAGCTGTTTCATTTACTTGCAGTAATGTTAATATTTATGAATTGATTATATATTTACAGTATTATATAAACCAATGATTAATTAAAGGGTATTTGAACTCAGACTTTTAAGCTCCCTTTAGTCATCCACTCCATCTTATACAACAGATACACAAGACCACATACATGTGGAAAAGATAAATGATCTCCAATATACATATTTTGTGCTGATCCAGCTCTCAGTCGGTCCGGATCATTTCCCACACATATATATATAATCAGTGCTCGGTTTATAGTAAAATAGCAAATCTTACTAACAGTGATTACTAATTAATTATATATTGTTACATTAAATATGTGTTTAATTGAATGAGGATTGTAGGTGTGTATTACATATAAAATTCTCATACACATCCAATAGGCAAATAAATCTTCCTTAATTCCATAAATAATTTTCTTTTAATTAAGTGAAATACAAATAATTAAGATAAACTTACCATTTTAACACGGAGATACTAACGACTATGGGTATCTGGATCGTGCCAAATAAGTTATTTACAAAACCAATCAAATTCTATCCAATCAGGAGTTAATTACAAGAAAATATAAAACATTGCTTTTATCATCTATTTGTCAATTTTCTATTTGTAATTTTTTTTTTTTGTCAATTATCTATTTTTCATTGAAAAATTACAAAGTTGACCAGTTCCTAATAAAAAAGTCAAATTCTGATCAATCATCATCACTGTTTTCAATCATTATCTATCTACAGAAGAAAAAAGATCTCCCCAAGTTTGATCCAGTTTCTCCAGTCTTAATTATCTATTTTCCATTAAAAGGTTGACTTTTTTAAATGTATAAAAGTAAATCAGTTAGTAACCAACGCAAATGTTTTATTAGTCTTCTAAAATCAAAATTCTAGCACAAAAATACTAAGATTATATTAAAAATCAAAAAGATTTAAAATAGGCGTTTACAAATGATTGTGAAATTAAGTAATTTAGAAAATAAGCGCCATAAAAAAATAAATGACATAATAATTTCATTTCAAGACTTTTATCTTCAAATGTATTTAACAGTAATTGTTTCTATTGTTTTAACATGAAACTGAATTTTTTAAAAAATAGGTTTTTAAGATCAATCTAAAGATAATATTTAATATTAAAGAATTCTACTTTAAATAGTCAAAAAAAAAAAAATCAGTCATAAATCACATGACTCAATTTTTAAGCTTGTAAAAAAGAATTTCTTTACAGGGCTATACTAAAGCTTAATAATTTTTATTAATCATTCATTAGACTAGAGATTATCCACTTAATAAATAATATTTCTGTAGTATAATTTTCACTACCCCACTCTCATGATAGGTAGGGGTCTTACATTGCAAAAATACTCAATCTTATTTGTAATTTGTTCCAGTATACATATTTGTGTGCTTGGATTACTATAAAAATATCGTTTTTCAGAAAACAAAACCCGTATTAATTAACATAACAAACTTCCAAAAGTGCATAATATAACTGTCATCATTTACACTACACATGACTTAACTCTACTGAGAAATAAATTTGAACTCCAAGGATTCCTTTGCGATTACATTTTCAATTTTGTTATTCCTGCAAAAATAAAATTTGTTCTTCCATGAATACGAAGAAAGTTTGAAAAAGGCAATTTGTATCAGGGACTTCAGCATCCAAAACCATCATCAATAATAGTTGTGGGTAAACAAGTAATATAATAAATATACATATTTCTAAATAAAATTTTATCTTTCACCAAACATAAGAGACAAAAAAGGAAAGACAAATGTTATTTCTTTAAAAAAAAAAAAAAATGTTATGAAATTAAGTATGAAACATTGAATTATTTTATTATTACTAGTATCAGTAAGATATTTATTTATTCATATATGAATGACATGATTTATTCCATTATATATTATTGAATTAATTGATGTTATAAGGATTGCATATTTTAAATGTGAAAATTTAATTTCAAAAATCTCTTTAAAATATAGTATGGAATTTAAGATATGTTATAATTTGAAATCAGTTCCCATTCCTAAAATGTTTACAGATTAACCACTTCAATAATTAGATGCTCCAAACGACAATAAAATATTAATAACTATTCACAATGTTTATTATTATAATTAAAATATCAACTAGCTTTATTATCATTATGAGTGCTCACTTTTGAATTTGAATTCATTGCAAGAGATTTTGTATGTGTGTGTGCATCAAATATCACCTATCACAATGAGTTACTATGTTTTGTTTCTGCTATTGTTTTGCTCTTCTTATAGTACGGCTCTGTATTTATTTTACTAAATAAAACAACAAAAGATGGTGAACTTATAGTGAAGTTACGCTAAACTTCGAAGACTTTCTTGAAGAAGTAACTAAGACAACAGCTTTGGGGGAGGAGCGAAATTGTATTCTACCTTTAAAACATCTACAAATACACACAACATGAAGACAGCAAACATGTAAGTGTTTTAGGTCTTAGAAAATAACACTTTTAGATAGAACTTTGAATTGTGGACAAAGTTTGCACACAAAATAAATATCAATCAATTTTTTTGTGGTTGTTTTTAATAAATCGTATCTTAAAATTTTGTTCTTATGGTATATACAATCTTGAATCACGATAATAAAAAATCTTTTCAATTACGTTTTGTTACTAGTAAAATGGAATAGACTATGACATTTTCCCAGCAGTCTGTGCAAAATCAGTATTTCCATTTGAAAATCAGATTTTCATTTTATAAACTGCTGGTTAATTAGCCATCAAATTATGAAATCTTATAACAAATAAACAACTGTAAATTCTGGCAATATTATGAGATGTAACTGCATTACGACTACATTGGTGAGAGTACTAAAATCTTGAAATAATAAAAAAAATGATTAAATGGGTTTACACTGTCTTTTGACAAAATGCATATTGAACATGGTTAGGGAACCTTTATTGTGAATGATCTAGTAAAGCAAAAAATCCCTGTTAAAGATGGCTCAAATAATGATAATAATCATCAATAAAAAAAATCTTTATGTATGCAAAATTTATAAACTCCCCAATACAAACTTGCCCTAATCTTCTTTTCTGAATCTGTTTACAAGAAGAAGTCAATTGTCAAAACAGTTTTTGAGAAGGTGAAGCTGATAATAAAGCAGACTGTCATCTTTTAAAATGGATAACTTTTAAAAAACCTGCACATAATTTTATAATGTTAAATATGTAGCAATTTTCTTTTCAGGCAGTTGAGGCACAAAGGCAAAATATTGCCATTTTAATCACAGTCAATATATATCAAGTCTTGTAACTCTTAGAAATCCTATCTGGCATACGTGGAATGTCACCATGTCGCAAGATAGAATTTTTTTTTTAATGTCGCTGGAATCAATATCCTAAATTCCTCCAATTCTTCTAGCCATGATAGATTTAGTAAATTTATAATAATAGCTACTAAAGAGTCAATCCCTCAAGGCATAAACCAAAAGCAATTCATGGTCAGAACAAAATCAGCAGTATGCTTTTATAATCAATATTTGTTTTCCAAAAATCCACAAATTGCTGACAAATATATAAAATCTCTTAGTAATGTTGGAAGAATGGAGAGAGGCCATATAAAAATCAAAATGTTACAAAATCCAATCAAAGGACCTACAGGCATACCACTGTCACAGCTAATGAGATTGATAGATAGCCTTATATATTAAATTTTTTAATACAAGATTGACAGAATCAGAAAAAGCATGATTAGAGTAGAATTACAAGGTTCTCTTTCACAAATTCTTCTAATTTAAACTTAATAAGACAATAACATATCAGTAAATTAGAACTTGCTATTGACTATCATAAACCGGAAAGTCTCCAGAAACGGTGAATTAATTTTAATTAATTATGCAACATTATTCACAGTTTTAATAAAATTAGAAATAAAATTAAAACTACAGCAATTGTAAAACATAATAAATATAATAAAAACTCTGAACAAAGTATTCCAACCTCACTGTTATGTGTTCCTTACAAACTATTTGCAAAATAATCTAAACAAGAATTATCCCACTGATTGAGAATTAATACCTTAAATACAGAATGGATTTAAGCTGGAATAAAGTTCTATCTTTTAATTACTAGTGCTGAAAACGTCATTAAAGTAAATTCCTAAAGATTGATATTATTTTTAGTTATCCAACTTCAATCTTTTATGATTACCTAGAAAAATGGTCTTCTAAAAGACTCTGAAGTTCTTACAAGCAGGCAAACTATTAAATTGATCGATAAAATGCTGGAAACATAAATACTGAGTGACTAAATAATAATCAGAGTATAAACAATATTTTATAAAATGATCTTCCACAGCATTCAGTTCTCTCATTTTATTTAAACTATTTTTTGGTGATATTCCAGAAATAGAATGCAGAAAATTTATCTATGCTGAAGAGATCGTCCTAAATATCAAAATTTAACTCAATAATATGAAAATTTTGGAAATCTTTATCAGACTGGTCTTTAATCTCACAAAGATTAGTACGTTCAATTTTCCTCCTAAACACTCATAAAATATGTCCTAAACTAAATGTAACTTTTTTTGAAACCAGTCTGAAACGTGACCCTATACCATGCTATTTGGAATAACCTTGGACTGTAAGCCAATGTTATCTTCCCAATCTGTCAAAAATTAGATCTAACATAATTTCAAGCAACTTCACTGAAATCTAACTAGCGAGTTTCTTTCACATTAGCATATTCTTCTGCTAAATATTGTCCCTTTACTTGGAGAAAAAAAATCCTCAGCTTATATTTTTGAATATGCAATGAAATAATTTATAAAATATTGAAAACTCAAGCCCGTTTCCTTTCTGTGAGATCAGAAGAAAAGCTACCTCATAGGGGGGAAAAAATAATAGTTTATAAATAAATTATATTTATCACTAACTCAAGCAATAGTTTTATCACTGAAGGCATATTTCACATTCAAGTCTCCTTTCTAAATATTCAATCAAAACCTTCATACAAATGAAGAAGGTATTTACATATTAGACCTGTTGCCTGTGTTTGCAACAGCAGAATGCTGCATCTTTCTGCAGGAGGGGGTAAGACAGGTGTTTGCAATGGCAGAATGCTTAGTTGTGACTTTTAATATGGCATTCTGCTATTGCAAACACCCCACCCCAACTGGAGAAAGGTATGGCATTCTACAATTGCAAACATGGTTACCAAGTCTAATACATAAATACCCTGAAGAATTATGGCATAATAAATGGCCTTAATATGGGCAATTATATTTCAACTTTAAAAATAAAGTTAGCTGGATTTGATCATCCTAGACATTATAGTGTTATATCAAGAGGTTTAGAAATAAAATTTATAAGTCTCTGAGACATCAACTATAAATCACATAGTAATTAATGTCTATTCAATATATACAACAAGAATTAAATGATTTAATAAAATTATTAGACAAGCTTCAGATTTATTTACATTTGTGAATACTATACACTAATGAAAAATAATCATTAAACTGTTTATATCTATGCTTTCCTGATACTATTATCCCCCAGCACATGTTATTTTTCTTCATCACTCCCTTGAATAATGATA
The DNA here is from genome assembly GCA_028023455.1 of Epiperipatus broadwayi. NCBI lineage: Eukaryota > Metazoa > Onychophora > Udeonychophora > Euonychophora > Peripatidae > Epiperipatus > Epiperipatus broadwayi. Next base: position 1,110,293 of record JAQFVV010000063.1, read on the forward strand.
GATTGGGATTTCAGTGTACATATAATTAACAAAAAAAAAAAATACATACAAGATACAAGCTTCTTTTTTTTTTTTTAGAAAAAATAAACCAGTAATATTTTTCAAATCTTATTTATATCTATCTTATATGAAATAACATCAGCGAAAAATTAGCTTAATAAATATTATCCAATCTAAAAAATATTTTAATAGTAATGAAGTAAAACACACAACTTAATACAAAATATATTTAATTAAATAAAATATTGATCACTCCAAATACAGTATTAAAAAGAAAGAAATAATTTGGCAAGACAGCTAAACTAAAAGATATGTGTGCATATGCAAAGTAGAAAAAGATGTTTTTTTTTACTTTCTATTAAGATAAGTATAAAAGGTTATTTGGATTATGAAATTACACATGCCTCTAATTACAATAGAAATAATGTAATAAATAGTGAAACAAATTTTCTATATTATTTGTGTGACAAATGAATAATGATCAATGATTTTTTTCTTTGTTTTCACTATCCCACTAAATATTAGTGAGTTCCGGCCAAAATTAAAACAGGTTCAAACTCACTAAGACAAACTGCCCACCAATACATAAAAATTTAATCATCAATTAAAACGTGTTTTATTATTATTAATTAAAAGTTAAAAAATAAATAAATGGAAAACTAAAGGGTTAATAAATTTAAATAAATGGTCAATTTTAAATATAAAATCGCTAAAATGTCAACGGAAGAAATAAAAAGACAATTTGAAAAGCGATTTAAAAAAAAAAAAAAGGCAAATTATCTGCATTATGACAAAACTATGAAGTAAAAATAGTATGACCCATCTTTCATTCATCTCGGGCCTCGTCAATGTGATATCGTGTGTAATTAATAACAAACAAATTTCAAAACCATAAAACAAAAGATGCAAAGCAGTAAATAAAATTAACAATTATCTAATTTTTTCATGTTTTTCTTTTTTAAAAAAAAATATATAATACCGACCAAAAAAAAAAAAAACAAGATTGGAGTCATCTTTTTAATTAAAATACATAAAATTGGCAAAAAATATTTAAGAATAATATAAATTATTTTCAAGCGTATATTACAGACCTGATTTTATTCAAAAGAAAATGTTTTTTCATAGTGATTTTTAACGGTTACTTATTCATTCAATTTTTAGTAGCTACCAGGCTCTTTTACCAAGTCTATTAGACATTTCCAACAATATTTTAAGAACTCCTGACTCATCTATTTCATCACAAAAAGAGAAAGGGGGGTATAAGATAATTCGATAAATTCAAAACTTGCAAAGCATTTAAATAAGCCGTTTAAAAGAAAAAATACATTTTTTTTTTCGTTAGTAAAAATAAAATAAATACCGTATTGATAAATAGAACACAAAAAAGGAAAAATCATTAACAAAGGAACAAATACACCTAACAACAAATTAATTAATTATATATATATTTGTTTTTTAAAAGAAATTAATTCTCCTAAGATTTTTTTTTTTTTCAATGGTACAGAGAGACGTCCATAATTTATCCCTCTCATAATAAACTTACAATAACGTTATTATTTTGAAAGCTATTTTAACAATAACGCTCTTAAGACATTTTTATTAGATTACATAAAAGATACAAGGAAGGTTAACATTGAGTAGGGCGTAAGACAGAGTGACTCCACATCTCCAAAACTTTTTAACAGCAGTTGTGCAAGAATTATTTTATGGATTAAAATAGGAAGCTACAGGAATAAAATTAAAATAGGAAGCTACAGGAATAAAAGTAAATGGAGAGTGTCATTTAGATTTTGCAGATGATGTAGCTGTTTTTGCAAATAATGCTTTGGAGCTTCAGGAAATGTAGTAAAAGTTATCAGATAAAGTAAGAAAGAAGGACTAGCGGTAAACTGTTAAAAATAAAAGTAAAACAATGTTCAATGGATTGTTCAAAAGATGAAAATAAAGAATGATAATGATGAGTTAGAAGTTGACAACTACAAATACTATTGTCAGATTATTATTACAGATGGGAATATAATGGATGAAATTAATCATAAAATTAAACTTGGTCGAAGTGCTTTTGGTAGAAATAACTTAATATTAAAAAGAAATAGGTCCATGTATTTGAAAAGGAAGGTTTTTAAATAAATGTGGATCTGAAACTTGGAAACTTAATAGAAGATCGATACACAGACTTCAGGCCATTCGAAAGAAGTATGGAGAGATGCATGTTAAAAATAACAAGGTGTTGTTGGCATCACTAAAAGGATTAAGAGACTGAAGTTGAACTGGGCTGGACATATTTCTAGAAGATATGATAAATGTGATTCCAAGAGAATGTAAAATACTCAAAAAAAGATCACATATGAGAAGGATGGGTGAAAAAAGAAAGTGTGAAGTGGTGATGAGAAGAAAAGAGGCTAGAGATCAGGGAAGATGGATTGAACTTGGAAAGACCTTCATCTTTCAGTAGACTGATAATGATTGACAATGATGATGATAACTATACAGCCTATACAAAACTAAACAAGAATTTAATAAACTTCATTGTGAAACTCATTTCTAGTATATAAAACATGAAAGAGGTGGATGATTTCATTTCAGACATTAGAAAGTATAATTTGACTAAAGAAGAAGTGTTTTAATTTTTTAATTATGGATTTTAAGGTTGTGATGTTCCAAGCATATACTGTATTCATTTATAAGCTCATAATTTTGACGTTATTAAGATTTAAAGAAATGGTTAAAAAAACTGACAGGTAAAAAGTTATCAAACAGTTTCATAAAGCAATAATTCAAACATTAATGCATCAATTAATACCACTGTTTCCAAAAATTTATTTTACCTAAAACTTTGATCTAAATTTTAACTTAAATTCTAAACTAAAAGTGAAATGACATAAATTATTTACTAATCAAATTCTGGGGCACCAGATTCCAATACTAGCACTTCCAATGTCCAGAGTTATGAACTCTGGAGCAATAAAGGCATTCAATTATTATTATTAACTGATAATTAATAAAACTTCATATAAAAAAAAATGCTGACAATTCATAACTAAGTGTACCAAATATATATATATATATATTACTTACCACTTAAACTAAAAGTGATGTTATTGCCAATAACTCATATATTAACATTACTAACTCCAATATCACATATGAACATTAATATCTTTTTTAAACAAACTACTCATTCTTTATTCAAACAAATTAGGTAAAATCGATATTATAGTAAATACTTTTGTTAATTATAACAAACAATCTATATCTTTTCCCAATTAAAAACTTTATTTTGTTTCTTTTGATAGTGAGTTTTTCAGTGATGTTTCTATCTCCTGCGACATGTTTTCATTATAACAGAAAATCACAAAATCAGGCTAAGCAGTTTTCACTCTCCAGGCCCAATCCAACCACTTATATATGTAATTCATTTCAAGTCTATTAAATAAACTCTCAGTTTCTTACTCTTCATAAACCTTCTAGTTACTTACAAATTCATTGAAATAATTAAATTTGTAAAGCGCATACTTGTTATGTAAAGTAATATATATTAAGGCTATAACCTTAAGACTATACGCCTAAAAAAATGACAGTAGGGACCTCTGCAAACTTACTGTCATTTTTATAGGTGCATAGTTTTAAGGTTAGAGCCTTAATATATATTACTTTATGTAACAAGTATGCGCTTTACAAATTTAATTATTACAACTTTATATTATCTTAAAAGATTTCTAAGCATAAGATCTTAACACTGATTCATTGTAAATCAAAAGATTTTGCAAATGTTAATGTGTTATAGAATTTGTGGACTTAATCAGTGAGGTATTTAATAGCCTTACGCTCTCAAATCAAAATGCTTTAGATTCTTCTATTTATTTAGAAAGTAGGTTGAAGATAAGAGTGGCTGCTCTTGCCTTTTAAATAAATCTTGTGTTAAAGATTTGCAGAGGTGCCTACTGTCGTTTTTTCAGGCGCATAGTATAGCCTTAATCTATAATAAATTCACTGAAAACAAAAAGTTGATAGAATCACCAACAGTTGTAGAATGGATTTACTAAACTGCAAACTACTTTTACAAAAAAATTTACAATAGACAACTGAAAGTTAGTCTGAAATATGTCCAATTTATACAAAAAGATTAGAGCCCATTTCCTTTTCTTTCAGTTTCTAGTAATAAATCTTACAAATTGTCTTAAAGTGTCTTTATGTATAAGAAACTCCAAATGCTGCTAAATGTGATAATGATAATTATACTAATTAAAAGTACTTAGATCTAAAGAACATGACCACTACTTAGGGAAATTCTTTTAAAAAAAAGGTTATTAATTATTTTTAGCCTTCAATTCATCTTGATAAATATTACTTTTTAACAATCAGTATTATACATCAATGGCAGTAAAATAAATATTAAAATTGAATGGCTTTATGGCCTAAGAGTTCATAACAAGTTTGAACACTAAAATTGATAGATCTGATCACAATCTGTGGACTTTAAACTCCAAAGTATATCACTCTACCACTGCACCAAACCATGTACTTGTCTGATATTACTGAACTGTTTTTGGAAAACAGCAAATCAATAGTTATGTTCTGTAGCAGAAATCACATCCCAAATATTGAATGGGTATAATGCATTTGAATAGCTTTAATGATCATTTAGATTCACTATATATATTGTGCCCTTATCTATAGGTCATAATAAGGTAGAATGGTCAATTACTAAAAAATTTTAAATTTTAAGATATGTTTGTATGATATATAAATAATAGTAGGATAATTAGATTTTATAGTACAATTTAAGGCTGAAAATACCTGGTATATAAAAGTGTAATGGATTATTTTAAAGGAACAGTTAAATAAAGCTTAATTATATCCTTGCTTATGGTTGTAAAAGCTGGCCATATAAAATAACACAGCTATAAATAGTTAAAAGTATATTAACAATCCAATTGTAATATTTTAAAACTAATAAATTAAATAAAAACGATATGTAATATTATAATTATATTTAATAGTCAAAATTAATCTAATATATTTTAAAAATAAACTTTGGGATGGTGAGAATTATATTTAGTTCTACATTTTTAAATTATTTTCCAAATTTTTTTATAAAATATATCAGTTTTGGTAATTTAGACCGAGACGTAAATTAAAAATCATCTGATAAAGTTAGTAATCATGTGACTGTATATTATATACCTTCACACACACGCTTGTTAGAATATAATAATAAAGTTTGTGAATTATGAAACTAAATATAATTGCTATCTGTCGTTAAAGTAAAAGTTGAGATATTAAATGTTATTTTAATAATTGTTTTTAAAGTTTAAATGATTTTGATAAAATTATAATTGAGTTAAAAAATACTATTCTAAGTAATATTTTAAATCATTACGTCATAAATGTCTTATTGGAAAAATTTAGTCTGTTATAAAACTAAAAATGTGTAAATTTGTTCGCGCTAAAAAAGTCATTAACCAATCAACGGAGGTATTTTAGCAGACAAAATATAAGAACTAGACGGAACGAAAAGAGAAAGTAATGTGTAAGTGAAGGAGGAAGTAACATATTTTTTAGCTGAATAAGACCGTAAGCTAGAAAAGTGATATAATTTTAAAATTTTGTATTTATTTTAAAAGTTTTTTTTTTTAACATATAATATTTTGACTGCCTTTACATGAAGGGCTAATTTTAAAAGTTTTCTTGCCAGTGATTTTATTCAAGTTTAGCCAAAACCTTACAGTGAAAATGGAAATACTACAGAAAACAGTATATAAAAATATTGTTAAAGGAAAAATATTTGGAAAGTGCCTTGATGCAGCTTTATTTATGCTCAACCAGAAACTTATTATTGTAACTCAGAGAAATATAATTTGGACGCTATACGGAAAACTTAAAAAAGAAGTTATTTGCCGTCAGGAAAAATTATGACGCACAAATTTATAAGGCTACTCTAAAGTTTTTTTTTATTCTTCTCTAGGGGAAAATTAAGATGCGAATATTATAAAGAAAAAATTATGTAAAAGTTATAATGAAGAAAGAATGTTTCTCTTTTAAAAGGAAACATTACAAAAATATAGTACCAGAATTTTAAAAGAAAAAAAAAAAAGTTACAGAATAATAAGATGAAAGAGCTATTGTGTTTTATGAAAAAGTAACAGAAAACTTTCTCTAAGAAGAATTGAAAAAATATTATAAAGTGTTCATTGGAGAAATGCTTGATTAAGAAAATATAATTTTAAATTACTTAATAAAATGGATCCATGGAAACAGAAAATTTTTATTGAATATTTAAATCAAAGTACCTAGAAGATGCATCATAAAAGTCGCGCGGGAAAATATTAGCAGAAAATATTAGAAGAGAATATGTAGACGTTTTCTTTACAGGATTAATTAATGTCATAATCAATAATTGTATTAAATATTATAAAAAACCAAGGATTGTCAATTATGAATATTTATTAAACAGAGTAATAATTGTTTTACCTTAAAATAGAACATTAAGTGACTGAAGAAGAAATAATAAACATTTTTTTTTTTAGCTTTAATATGAATGGTTTTCAAGAAAGTTTGATAAAGAAGTACAGTAAATATAGTTTAAATATTTTACTAATTTATTTTAGAATATAAAATGCTATGTGAGATTAGGGAAAACATATAAACATAAATTTAGTAATATTGAGATTTCAATATAATAGCTTGATAAAATTATTAGAAATATTGTTTAAAAATAAAGTGTATGTATGTGAGTCTTATATCTACAAGAATCAAATGGATGGTGAAGCCTACGGAACGCGATCGAGAAGATAAAGATCGTTTGGTAATATTGATATTTATTTATAATGCATAATGTATTTTTTTTTTAGATCATCTATTGATTAAGAATGAAGTGTGAAAGTTTAAATTATATGTACACATTTTATACAACATTTTTAACATATAATGAGATAGGAGTAATTCGGAATATGCATGCAATAATTTATTTAAAGTATATTAATAATATAATTTAACAGAACAATTGTGTGATTCTTTTGAACTTTCATGTGATAAAGTATTCAGATATTTTAAAATAATTTGTATATGATTAAATATACGAGAAAAGTAGTAAGCAAGCTGTCTTATAGAACAGTGGAATAGTTTTGAAATAAATGAATTTTATTATTGTTAGAAATGCAGATATGTATTTGTCGATGTACAGTATAGAAAAATCTTGAGAAATAAGATCGGATAGTGACTTGGAAGTACTAGTGGAGAGGAAACCAAGATGATGTTTTTTTTTAAGAAATAGGAAAAATAAAGGATTTGGATCATATTTAGTTTTGTGTGATTTCAGTATAGTTAACTAAGCCCTATGACTGAACACATATAGTTTGGACAGTGTTTTTTTGCACATCTTTAAACTTTTTGATGTTATAATAAAGCTGAAGAAATATCTTTAGCATCGTTCCTATAATAGAGGTTGGTAGACAGGTAACGGTCACTCCTCTATAGTGTCTTTTAATTCACTGTGCCATGATTGTCAAGGTTTATGACGAGTAATATTCTAGTTATATTTTGATCCTATGCATCTATCTTCGCTATCCTTATTTTGTGAATCTGCATCGGTCAGAAAGATATTTTCAAAGAAATAATGAATAAAATAGAACTGAAGATATGTTATCGTTTGTGTAAGAATAGTTTATTTGCTGGAATGTATAAAATTGTGTAACTTTAAAATTGAAAGTCCAAAATATCATAAAGAGAGAAAGAATCATATAATACATTGTAAAATTAATTCGGAAATGAATATAAGATTTTTTGAAAAGAAATCTAAACCAAGTATTTAAAAGTGATAATAAAATTTGAATGAATTTTTTGTTAAAATAATATTTAGAAAATAAGTATTGCATATTTATTAAGAAAATAGTTCAATAAGGTATAATAAACATATACTTGTGCATGGTATGTTAATAGTTGTAATTATATCATCCGAAGTAAGGCTTGAATGAGAATATTAGGATTAATAAACATCGGATAATGAACAATAAAAACCTAATACCGAATGTAGAACAATGTTTTGACTTTGTAAGATTCCATACAACCAATATGAAACTAAAATTTGTTATTTTGTAGAATTTTACTACGAATGTAAATTTTGTAAAAAATATAATTTTAATAATATTAGTGATGCAAAGTGTTTGTGATAAGCATATAAGAAATGCATTTTGTAACAAGCTAACCATAATAATAAATCAAATAATACTGTATTTTCTTAAGCGTTTTTAAAAATAAGATTTAACTAGGAAAAATAAATAGTATTTTGATTTCAATTTTATAAACTAGTAAACTAAGTTGAGATAGGAGAGTAAGGGATATCCAATGTACATAATGTAAAAATATTGTTAATTTATTTATGTTGTTAATAAACTTTGTTTTAAATTTGTTTTAAAGTTTTGTGTCAGCGTTGTTATTTCTCCACATGGATGCATGAAATCACGATACATTTATAATTGAAACAGACATATAGGTTTTGCACAAAAGGTAAACATAAAAGTGTTATAATAATTTTTGAGAATTTATTGGTATGTTAAAATTAAAAGATCATAATTTTATATTATTTATTGGTCATAAGTCGGTTGCCACAATATTACATTAAATTATATGCTAATGTTGCCACACGTATTCTGTTATCAGATTATTAAAAATACTACCACGTACGTATTTATTTATTTCATTTAGGAAGAAATAAGATTATATTATATTATTATTGTTATTATTATTTATTATTATTGTTAGTTGCTGTGTAGTAGATTATGACATAAAATTCCCTTTTCATATTTTGCTACCGTAATTTTAAATCAGTTAGAATACAATTTATGAACCTGAGAAAAAATTTTATTTTATTTCATTTTATTTAATTAAGCTAGATTCTTGTTATAAAGAAGATTAAGATATGATTATTATTTTAATCGTAGTGAATAGAGCTTAGAAAGTCATAAGAATACTATGAGTTAGTTATTTGGTATAGTAAAAAGGGGGAATAGTGTTCTTATGCCATTGAGGTAGTATCGTGTGGATAATATCTCAATGTACTCTATCTCGTTTCCCGTATTGTCACCCCATGTCTCATGAAAATAGTAAATATTTGTTAATTCATTTTAAAAATTGAACCGTATTTGTATTTTAGAAATTAGAGCTAGTAATCATTTTAATCAATGCTGAATATTTCATTTATTTATTTGTTAACTGAGCTAGAACCCGGAATATTCGTTATAAACAATAATTTTGGGGTGAGGATGCGCGGGGGGAGGTTAGAATATATATATATATATAGAGAGAGAGAGAGAGACCTTATTGCTGACCATTTAAGAACTAGATTCAGTGGGTCTCATTTTTTTTGTTAATCATCCATAGATATGAATCCTATATTGATAAAGCTACAATTGTCATTTTAAGAATGGCTCTTAAATTTTCTCAATGCTAGAAGGGTTTAGTTCACTTTAAGAAATAAAAACTAAAATACTTCATTCATGCACTACTTCAACATATAATTACAGATTAAAATTTTTGATGAAATATTATTTTTTATCTTTGATGTTGGCTTTCTATTGATAATAATTTATTTTGCATATACAATGTTCCTGTTTCAGATTTTTTTTGTACTGGCGAAATAAGTTTTTACATTTCATAGTATACAAGGTGAAATTTTGAATGATGAGATGTCTCGTTATAAGAATATACTCTAAATTCTCAAATGTATTGCAGATTGCTGTTTCAGCAATGTGCATTACATCTATCAAGCTCCAATTCATTTTTTTAATTCAAGAGCATATCTAGCCATTAACATATTCTTCTTACATCTTAAATTCTATATTATTCTTAGATATAGAAAGAAAACAAAGAATATAAACTTCATCTTTGAGCTTTTTTTTCAAACAATAAAAATTCTAGCTGTATTTTTATATTGGACTATTTCCATCATCTAATATGTGTGTTGAATGTCTTTAGAAAAGTTTAATTTTTAGTTTAATATTCCAAATGCATTCAACTGTTAGTAATATCACAGCAAACAGGTTAGTATATGCACCAACTGTTAGTAATATCACAGCAAACAAATGTTAATAATATCACAGCAAACAGGTTAGTATATGCACTAACTGTTAGTAATATCACAGCAAACAGGTTAGTATACGCACAACGTTTCGAGAGGTATTTTTCTCCCCTCTTCTTCAGGTGTTGCTGGCCTGACCAGTGACAGTACTAGCATGGGATTCGAACCTGGGTCCTTAGATTCTTGATTATTGAAATTTAAGGTAACGCTCTAACCAACTGAGCCATCCTGCCAAAGGCAACAGTATGTAGTAATTTCATATACTTATCTATGAGGTTCCTCCTGATTTCTTCACTTTTTCCTCAGAGCAAAGTTGATTAGTGATTTCCATACATTATGTATAGTCACACTAGGTTGGCTTATGGGATTTTTTGCCATTGTCATGTGAGCAGCTTCTTTAAATTTTCTTTTTTGTACCTTTTCTTCTTTATCCAATATTTTTGTATTTTCCCAATTGAACGTATGTTCATTGGTCCATACATGGTCTGCTACCATAGACACATCTGTTTTCTCTCTTCTAATCATCAGTTTATGTTCTTGCAAGCGCTTTTGAATGGGATGGCTGGTCTTGCCAATATATGTTCTTCCACATTCACATGGTATTTCATAGATGCAGTTTTTTCTTTGCAGCATTTCAAGTTTAGGCTTTGTAGATGTTAGAATTCCTCATAGTGTGGTATGGCTCTGAAAAGCTGTTCTGATGTTATACTGATTGCAGATTTTTCTTAATTTGTCTGCTATTTTTGGAATGTATGGATACACTACAGTACCAATAATGGTCTTTTCTCTTGATGGTTCTTTTTGTTGTCTGTTTAATGTTTTCTTAATAACAGCTGATGGATAACCATTTTTCTTAAGAGTTTGTTCTATATAGATCTTTTCTTTTTCCAAATCACCAGTTTCTGAACAAACTTCTTTTGCTCTGTTCCACAGTGATAGTATAACTCCATGTTTTGTGTTTCTGGTGTGATTAGATGTATAGGCTAGGTATTTTCCTGTATGTGTAGGTTTTCGGTAAACTGTAGTTTTGATTTTGCCATGAGGGAGTCTTGTCACAAGAACATCTAAGAATGCCAATTTTTGTTCTTGTTCTGGTACTATTGTAAATTTAAAGGGGATATGTTGTTGATGTGTGTCCAGAAAGTTTGTAGCAATGCTTCACCATGTGGCCATACAACAAATGTATCATCCACATAGTGAAGCCAAACTTTAGGTGGATAAGGAGTAGTTTTTATGGCTGTGGTTTCAAGTTCTTCCATGTAAATATTGCTAATCAGGGGAGACAGTGGTGAGCCCATAGCCATTCCTTGATTTTGTTGGAAGAACTCTGTGTTATATTGAAAGTAGGTTGTTTTTATACAGAAAGTTAATAGTTCCATTATGCTATCAATAGGAAGAGCTGTTCTGGTTTGTAAACTATTATCATCATTTAACCTTTTTCTTACAATAGACAATGCTTCTTCACATGGTACATTTGTGAATAAACTTTCCACATCAAAGCTTACCAGTAAGTCAGTTCTTTCAATTTTCATATTCTAGATTAATTCTACAAAGTGTCTAGAATCCCTGACAAATGATTGGGTCTTGCATGCCAAAGGACTTAGAACTTTGAGAAGAAATCTTGCCAAATTCTGGCAAGGTGAATCTCTAGAACTAACAATAGGTCGTAATGGAACATGATCCTTATGGATTTTAGGTAGACCATAAAGATGAGGAATTTTGCTGAAATATGATGTTATTTTACTCTTTTCTGAATCAGTGAAGTACTTGCGATGCTTTCTGAGTAATGCTTGTAACTTTTTTTTTTTTTTAAATTTATTTTTTACTTTTTTTTTTTTTAATACTTTAGACAATCTTTAATAATAAACAAATATTCAAAATAGTATGTTTAAAAATTAAATATATATTAAACTGATGTCATGTATAAATGTACAAATATGTGCACACACACAAAATGTTAATACAAAATTTGAAATATTAAAAATTACAGATAATATTTACAAAATCTATCTACAATAAATGAAGAGTCGCTGTGAGAAAAGTAATGGCTTGTAAAGGTTCCTTCAATTCTCTGAGTTTATTTTTACATAAAACCCATTCTGGCAATACTTGCAAAGATACTGGAAGACTTTTAGCCAATGATCGTTTATTTCTCTGTAAAGTAAGTTGGTGTTTCCGAAGAGTTGATTTATAAACACTTACAATTTTATCCACAAGCTTGGGACTCTTCAACAGCATCTGATAAGAGTAATGGTCCTTGCAAATAATTGCTAATGAAGTACATGTTTGTGTGAATATTGGACCTTTTTCTTTATATTTCTGAAGATCTACTAAGGTATCGAAAGAATCAGGTTCAGAGTCAACGGATCGTCGAGTCCTTTCATACTTTGCCAAATTAATAAATATAGATATTATATACTTTATTATTTCCATACAAGGAAGGCTTCTGTTGCAACTTCTAATTAATTTATATAAAATTGTTACAGCATTAGCAGAAACAAGCTCCTCACAGGATACCCACGACAATCGAGTTGCCACATCTAATGACATAAGTACTTCGAGAATATTCGCCATGCTTTGAGACCGCAAAAGAAAGTCCAAGGCTGACTTGGTTCTGTTGCCAAGTTTCATATCTTCTGAAGCTGATTTTGTGGCTTCATCAAAATGGATTCTAATCAAGGTTAATCGTTTATTATTAATTTGACTTCGCATTTTATATCCCCGTCAAGCAGCCTGAATAATTACTGCTGCTTTCTGCTTTAAATTATGCTGATCATCCAGAATTGCACGTGCCTTTCTTTGAAAATGGGCAACAGCTTCCAAAAAGCAATAAGGGTATTGTTTTTGTAAACAAGATTGTAATGATTCTTTTTCATCCTTAACATCACAAAGCATTTGAAGATTTTTTCGAGATTCTTGTATCTGCTGAAGAACTTACATTTCCTTTTTAATTCGGCACATTCTAAATCTTAACTCAACAACAATGGCAGATTCTTTTTGTAACTGGTATAATTTCCTAGTTTGCCTCCCCAATAAAACAGCTCTAAACCATAACTGGATTTTTAAAACAGACTTTAAAATTTTTAAGTATTTTAGCCTAACAATTAATCCTCTTAAAAATTTCTGTATGCAAATAACAGAAGCTTTCTTGCGAAGAAATTGTTGGCGATTAATATACCTTTTAAAATTACATTGAATTACTAAAGCAGCCGCTTGTCTTCTTAGATTCATTTTACTGTTTTGTACAACAGCTCGATGATCTTGTTTCAGTTTTTGAGTTCTATACCATTTTTAGATTTTAATCACAGCCAATTTCATTTTACAAAAGTTACTTCTTATGTAATACATTTTAATGGCTGATTGCAAAAGAATTACTGATGATTTCAGTCTTTGGTAATTTTGTCTAGAGATTTTCGTAGCACGACATGCAAGATACCACTGCTCGATTGTTAAAACAGCTGTTTTTAAATGAAAAAACTTTTTACGATCTTTGTATTTATAGTAAAATCTTTGAATTATTACAGCACTTTGTTTCATTTTATTAAATGTTGACCACGTTTTACCAATCAAATAATTTTGATAGTAATACTGAATAACTAAAGTAGCTTTTTTTGTAATTAAATATCTTTTCCTAAGACATCTCATTCTCCACCAAGCTTGCAATAATACTGCAGACTTTTTTTGTGTTAGATTTTGCAGTTGATACATTTAAAGCAATTGCTTACATTTATTTTGGAAATAAATTCCATTCACTTGTAAATTTTTATACCATTTTCTCTGTAAACACATTCGATACCAAGCCTGAATTTTGATAAATCTTCTATGAACAAGCCATGTTTTTAATCTGTTTTGTAATAATTTGGCAGCGTAATTATGTTCAGTCTGTCTTCTTACAGCTAATTTTTTTCTCTCAGTAATCACTGAATTTTTATTTCTTCTCCACCATTTTTGAATAATAGTTGCAGAAACATTCAATTTACGTAGAGTCACAATCCTTTTAAAAAATCTTTGAATTACAGTGACAGATGTGGTTCAATGTTCCATCTTCTTCTGTATTAAATATCTCCAAACCCAGGATTGAATAATAACGCATGCTTTGAGACGGATAGTGGCATTAATTTTACAATAACATAAAACTGAAAATTGTTCTTTATTATTGCTGTAATGGATACAACTGATTATGACAACAAAATACAAGAACTCCTCACAGCTGGCCAATATAGAAAAGTGGCAAAAGATCCGATACCAGGAAACAAAGTTACAAGCATTACTCAGAAAGCATCGCAAGTACTTCACTGATTCAGAAAAGAGTAAAATAACATCATATTTCAGCAAAATTCCTCATCTTTATGGTCTACCTAAAATCCATAAGGATCATGTTCCATTACGACCTATTGTTAGTTCTAGAGATTCACCTTGCCAGAATTTGGCAAGATTTCTTCTCAAAGTTCTAAGTCCTTTGGCATGCAAGACCCAATCATTAGTCAGGGATTCTAGACACTTTGTAGAATTAATCAAGAACATGAAAATTGAAAGAACTGACTTACTGGTAAGCTTTGATGTGGAAAGTTTATTCACAAATGTACCATGTGAAGAAGCATTGTCTATTGTAAGAAAAAGGTTAAATGATGATAATAGTTTACAAACCAGAACAGCTCTTCCTATTGATAGCATAATGGAACTATTAACTTTCTGTATAAAAACAACCTACTTTCAATATAACACAGAGTTCTTCCAACAAAATCAAGGAATGGCTATGGGCTCACCACTGTCTCCCCTGATTTAGCAATATTTACATGGAAGAACTTGAAACCACAGCCATAAAAACTACTCCTTATCCACCTAAAGTTTGGCTTCACTATGTGGATGATACATTTGTTGTATGGCCACATGGTGAAGCATTGCTACAAACTTTCTGGACACACATCAACAACATATCCCCTTCAATTAAATTTACAATAGAACCAGAACAAGAACAAAAATTGGCATTCTTAGATGTTCTTGTGACAAGACTCCCTCATGGCAAAATCAAAACTACAGTTTACCGAAAACCTACACATACAGGAAAATACCTAGCCTATACATCTATTCACACCAGAAACACAAAACATGGAGTTATACTATCACTGTGGAACAGAGCAAAAGAAGTTTGTTCAGAAACTGGTGATTTGGAAAAAGAAAAAGATCTATATAGAACAAACTCTTAAGAAAAATGGTTATCCATCAGCTGTTATTAAGAAAACATTAAACAGACAACAAAAAGAACCATCAAGAGAAAAGACAATTATTGGTACTGTAGTGTATCCATACATTCCAAAAATAGCAGACAAATTAAGGAAAATCTGCAATCAGTATAACATCAGAACAGCTTTTCAGAGCCATACCACACTACAAGGAATTCTAACATCTACAAAGCCTAAACTTGAAATGCTGCAAAGAAAAAACTGCATCTATGAAATACCATGTGAATGTGGAAGAACATATATTGGTGAGACCAGCCGTCCCATTCAAAAGCGCTTGCAAGAACATAAACTGATGATTAGAAGAGAGAAAACAGATGTGTCTAAGGTAGCAGACCATGTATGGACCAATGAACATACGTTCAATTGGGAAAATACAAAAATATTGGATAAAGAAGAAAAGGTACAAAGAAGAAAATTTAAAGAAGCTGCTCACATGACAATGGCAAAAAATCCCATAAGCCAACCTAGTGTGACTATACATAATGTATGGAAATCACTAATCAACTTTGCTCTGAGGAAAAAGTGAAGAAATCAGGAGGAACCTCATAGATAAGTATATGAAATTACTATATACTGTTGCCTTTGGCAGGATGGCTCAGTTGGTTAGAGCGTTACCTTAAATTTCAATAATCAAGAATCTAAGGACCCAGGTTCGAATCCCATGCTAGTACTGTCATTCGTCAGGCCAGCAACACCTGAAGAAGAGGGGAGAAAAATACCTCTCGAAACGTTGTGCGTATACTAACCTGTTTGCTGTGATATTACTAACAGTTAGTGCATATACTAACCTGTTTGCTGTGATATTATTAACATTTGTTTGCTGTGATATTACTAACAGTTGGTGCATATACTAACCTGTTTGCTGTGATATTACTAACAGTTGAATGCATTTGGAATATTTAACTAAAAATTAAACTTTTCTAAAGACATTCAACACACATATTAGATGATGGAAATAGTCCAATATAAAAATACAGCTAGAACACCATCATCACAAACCTTCAGAAAAACAATAAAAATTCTGATTCATGTTTCATCACTACTTTTATAAATGGTTGCAATTTTTATTTACTATCATTTTTGGAGGGCCAATAAATAGATCTCAGGTATTAAAGTATAATCTATTATAAAAATATATTCAGAATTCTATTCAACAAAATACAATATCTATTTATTATGTGCATTTCGACATTTATACTTGAACAGAAATACGCAATAAACCAAAAAAAAAAACAATAAACAAGTACTAATTATATCATCATCATTTTCATCCATTATAAATCTGCTGTAGGATAAAGGTCTCTCCAAGTTCAGTCCATCTTCTTTGATCTCTAGTCTCTCTTCTCCACATCACTCCTGCACACTTTTTTATTTCATCCATCCATCTCACATGTGGTCTCTGGGTCTTTTACAATCTCTTAGAAGCCCATTTAAGATTTCAATTGGTCCACTTATTATCATCGCATCCAGCAATACATCCAGCCCATCTCCACTTCAGTCTTTTAATTCTTTCAATGATGTCAGTAACACCCGTTTGTTCTCTTACCCATATATTCCATTTTAATCTCTTCTTATTACTCCTAACATGCACCTCTCCATATTTCTTTGAGAGGCCTGAAGTCTCTATATTGCTCTTCCATTAACTGTCCAAGTCTCAGATTCATAAGCAAGAGCTGATAAAACTCACTTATTAAAAACTCCTTTTCAAACGTATAGGCATATTTTCTTTTAGCATTAACGTTATTTCTACCAAAAGCACTCCAACCAAGTTTGAATCTATGGTTAATTTCATCCATTATGTTTCCATCTGTAGTAATAGTCTGACCATGGTATTTGTAGTTGTCAACTACTTCTAACTCATCCTTATCAATTTTTATTTTCATCTTTTGAGAAAATCCATTGAACATTACTCGAGTCTTTTTAACATTTACCTTTAATCCTACTTTCTTTCTTTCATCTGATAACTCTTGCAATGTTTCCTGAAACTCTGAAGCATTAATTGCAAAAACAACTACATCATCTGCAAAATCTAATTGGTTTAAATTATCTCCATTTACTTTTACTCATTTAGCTTCCCATTTTAATCCACAAAATACTTTTTGCAACAGTGCTGTAAAAAATTTTGGAGATATTATGGAGTGACCTATCTTATATCCCTTTCAAAGTTAACCTTCCTAGTATCATTATGTAATTATTGTTGTTGCAGTTATATAAATTCTTCAGAATATGACAACATCCTGGGTCTATACTTTGATGATCATGCTTTCTGAAGAAATGCTTATAGAATCAAATGCCTTTTCATAATCTACAAATCCAAAGCATAATGGCAACTCGTATCCATTGGTCTTTTCCATAACTTTTCTTACTACATGGATATGATCTACTGTACTAAAATCACTTTTAAATCCAGCTTGTTCTCAATCCTAAGATTAGTTCTTTTCTAATATTCATAAACTGATCACAAAAAATATCAATATAATTAAAATTTGGAATATATATCCTTTGCAATTTATTAATAACTAATTTGCTTAGGAAGATATTTTTACATTTACTAAAATTAAAAATGTACATTTCTCTTAACAAACAATTAGATATTTTTAATTCCATTTTTGATATACAATCACTCACATCAATTTTCTCATAAATTAACTTTTTCAATAATATCATCTTTCTTTCCATACTGTTTTAAAATTTAGACATTCTTCTTATGTTAATTTAATGAATCTTTTTCATCATTATGAATTCTAGACTCAATATTATTCAAATTCAACTTCCATATAGAAGAACCATATTCCAAAAGTATTATAAGAGAAAAAAATAATATATATTTTATGTAAGGAGTACATGTCTGCCATATCTCAAAATACATCCCATCTTTCTGCATGTTTTATCAAGAATATATTTAATATGTCCATTAAAAGTAAAATTATTACAAAATATCCTAAATCAAATACCATCTCTTTATACATAATAATACCATTCTCAATTTTATACTGAAAAACAGGTTTTCATTTTTATTAGTATAAAAAACAATACATGTTTTATTAATATTAATCTTCATATTGTTATACCTACCCCAATCCTTAAACAATATATATCACTTTGAATGTGATCATTATAAGTAATAATTTTTTTGAATCAACATCACACATAAAAACATTAAAAAGTAAAGATGTTAATATCCCTCTCTGTGAAACACCTACCACATCATTAAAAATTTAAAAAAATAGTCCTATTCATACACATATAAGATTTACAATCCCTCAAATGATCATTAAACCACATAATTAAATGAGGACTAACTCCCAATAGTCTAAGCTTATATAAAAGTCTATCATATGCAACTTTATATCATGTCAAAATATACAACATCTAGTTGCTTTTGATCAGATAAAGTGTGGACAATGTGATCAGATATAACCATTAAATTAGTTTCAACAGTTTCACCAGATAAAAAATCATTTTAATAATTAACTAACCCCTTAATCATATATATCTACAATAATATTACTGTAAAAACATCTCTCACAAATCCTAACAAACAGTGTTAGAATTGATATAGGCCTATAATTATCAAGATCAGATCCATCCCCCTTCTTATAAATTGGTATAATCTTAGCTATTTTAAATATGACATGAATAATACATTTTTTCAAGTGATAAATTAATAATATAATGTAATGGCATTACTAGACATTCCACACAATCCTTAATAATAAAATTAGGAATACTATCATATCCCATAAAAGATTTTGTTTTAGATTTAGGCATTGCATTAAACACTTCCATAATTTCAATTTCTTTAACATCAATACTCCAACAACTTCCTTTAGTAAATTTAATATCAATTATATCATTATCAGAAATATCTAAATACATATCAGTAAAATGATTAACTAGATAATTCACAAAAGGTCGAATTATATTATATCTATAACTTTTATTTCCAATAATATCAAGATCCTTAACATAATTCCAAAACATTTGTAGATTGTGCCTAAAAGTTTCTTCAATACTATTTAAATTATTACTATAATCTTTTTTCATAAGAGTTTTAGTATAAATATGCAAATCATTACATTTCTTATAAAATTTTCCATCACTAGTTAACAAATATAACCTATAATATTTATCCTTCCTATTTAAATCGGTACGCAGTTCCTTAGAAACCCATTTAGGATATTTATTATTAATATTCAAATAATCCAATAAACATCACATGATCACCTCCTCTTGTGCTTGTGTATAACTGTTGTTAAAACAGGCAAAACTCACTATATATATTGCCACACATAGCATCCATTGATTACTCTAGCTTGCTGTGTGTGGTAATATATATAGTGAGTTTTGCCTGAAGGTTTGTGCATAAAATCCCCATTTTATGCACAAGCCTTCTGGCATCCATTGATTACTCTAGCTTGCTGTATGTGGCAATATATATAGTGAGTTTTGCCTGTTTTATTCAAATAATGTCTAACAGGAATATATCAATCCAAACAATTTTGAAATATACTAATGAACTTATGTGCAGCTATATTTGGATCATTTTCTATAAAAATTACATTCCAATCAATATCTTCAAGATCTTTATAAAGACAATAATAATCACTATGTTTATAATCTCTATTATCATTTGTCATAGGCTTTATATGTTCATAAGAACCATCTATTACAAATTCCAAAGGAAAGTGATAAGGATCAGGAGATAAAAAAAGCCTGCACTTCAAATTATCCTTAGTGCAAACAATAAATCCAATATACCACCCCTAAAATATATAATGTGTTATTGAATTAATCTAACCAAATCAGTAAAAAAATTTAATCTACAAAGTTTATTATTATTACTAACAGTCTTATTCCTTTGTAGCAAATAATCAGCTTCATTAAAATCACAAGCTAAAATAATATCATATTTATATTTCACCAATATATCTTCAACCTTAATCAAATATATCATCTAGATCATTCAATGAGAAAGTAGGACAAGGATATAGTGCCCAATATTTTTTTTTACTTTTTGAAACAACTTCAACCTAACAGGATTCAATATTATTATCATTAATAGATATTTGTCTATACTTTATGCATTTTTTAATACCAATCAAAGTATCACCTCCTTTTGTTTCACTAATATAATTTCTATCGCATCTATATACACAATACTTATCAAATATTCTAACATTATCATTATTGCTTCTTCCAACCAAGTCTCTGTTAGAAAGATAACATCACATTCATTAATTAACAATTCATATTTAAAATCAATTATGTTAGTTCTAAAATCATACACATTTTGATAATAACAATTCATGAATTTCTATATAGATTATTTTACAAATTTATATTACTATTTTCATCACTTTAATATAATATCTCCATTCTCTTCTTCAAGAGTCTTATTAACATTTAGAATAGTATCATCCTGTGTACTATTAACTACATCAGTACTAAGATTTCTTAGCTATTTCAAATTACCAAAGAAGGGCAATATCACAGCACCCTCAGGCAGATGCCACTAACATTAACTTTATCAGCTTCACATTTTTGTAATGATACATAAAATCAATATTTTTTTAGACCTAGTGTTCAGTTTATAACACATATTATTTATATTTAGAGCATTTTTCAAATATATAACCATATCTTTAAGAGAAATATCATTAGTCATTCTAGTCAAAATAATAATAATAATAATTTCATTCCGTCTTAAAAGCCTTCAATATATGATTAACTTGATTACCTATAATAGAAGAAACATTTGCACTTTTAATATATTCTGATCTATTCTTTTCATTAAAAAAAAAACATTTTTATAACATTCATTTTCTTTACCTGCGTAACATTTCAAACAAAAGACATGTGACATTTTAAATATCTTATCTTGAGTAGAAATCTGCAATGATTCATTAAATGCAGTAAAACAGGTAAAATTCTGTCTTGCGTTGTTAGCCGAGAGGTATCGCAGCCGCCATGCAAGCAAGTAGTTGGTTGCAAACGGTTGTGGGTTCGCATCCCAGCCGATGCTATGACACATGGAAAAAAAAAAAAAAAAACAGGTAAAATTCAAATCATGATCATATGACAATTCATTTATTTTATTATCAGACATCAATTTTACTTTTATAAAAATAATAATAATAATAATAATAATTTTTTTTTACTTTTATTTTGCTTATTCAGTTTAAAATTAGATTTAGTATCAGTAATACTAACCACATCTGACTGCTTTTGTAATTTCTCTGTTCTTTTTTTTTTTTTTTCATATGTCATAGCATCTGCCGGGACGCGAACCCACACCCGTCTGCAACCAACTACTTGCTTGCATGGCGGCTGCGATACCTCTCGGCTAACAACGCAAGACAATTTCTCTGTTCTTTTACCAGAATTTTGTATCATAAACAAAGGAGGAATGTCTGAATCAGCAGTAACAAAATCTCCAACTTGGACTTTCTTTGTTTATAACAACAAAATTCCCATCAACAATTGGGCTTTCAATATCATTATTTTTATTCTGATATATTCAATAACATATTTTTCAAAATATTTTCTTTTTCAATAATTTTAATTTTATTTGATAAGTCTGTAACAATATTTAAAATTCTATTCAATAAATAACTAGATTCTTTTTTTTTCTTGATAAGATTTTCTTTTCTTTTATCAGAATAATGATTGTTTACAATTACTAAATCTTACTTAGATTTATTTGATCGTGGAGAAAAGGACTTTTAGTAATAACATGTGGATATTTTGGTATGAAAAATTGGATTGCCTTAATTTTGTAAGATTTAAAAAAATAGGGAATATACAAAGAAGAATTGAGGAATTAAAACATCAAATATCATTTTGAAATAATTGTAAAAGAAATGGAGTTATGCCAACATAGTGTAGATTTTGAATTAGTAATATAAAAATTAATAATAATGTAAGTTTATATAGAAGAATTCAAAGAGTTGTGTTGGAATAGTTTTTGAAGAAAAAATATATTGAAATTGACTAGAATATTAGGAAATATAAGAGAATAAAAAATGTTTTAAAATTAAATATAAATAAGGAATTATGGGAATATATTAATTAAACTATACTGGAAAATAATAGTACATTAAAAAATAATTATATAATAAATATGAAAATAAGTGGAAATGGTTAAATTGTAAAAGACTAGTAAGGAACAATATTGATATTTTAAAATGTAATGATATGTGTAAAGAAAAATACGGTTACATAAATGTATCTGGTGTGGATTTCACAAATGAGGAGACAGATATATTAAATATATACCGTTTATGGATAAAAACATACGGAAGGCAACATTGGTGAGTGTAGAGGCTGCGAATATTGATAGTAAAATGAAGATGGAAATACAATCAAGGATTAATGGTGCAATTAATAAAAAGAATAAATTAAATAAAAAAGAATGGAAGAAAAAATTAGTTATTAGGAAAATTAAGGATAAAATAAAGCAAGAGAGATTGGTTGTGACGACTGAGAAGAAGGGACCAAGGTTCATGATTTTGAATAAAAATGAATATGAGCAGAAGGTTAAAGAAGATATGGAAAAACAAGAATATTTGAAAATGAATAAGGATCCAAGTAATGAAATTAAAACAAAATATAAAATACTATTGACTAATATCAGGGTAAAACAGTTAATTAATGAAAAAAAATATAGACGTTTATATCCTATGGTAATTGAACATCCTAGTATGTTTGGGAATGTTAAGACACAAAAAGATGGTATGCCAGTAAGAGCAATATTGGATTTTAAGAATTATGTTCTTAAAGGCTTGCATGATATAGTATGTAAAAAGATTATAAATGGTGTGGGTTTTGGGAAATATTGCATTAAAAGCTTAGAGGAAATTATAAATAAAGTAAAGAATGTAAAATTAAATAGGAATGGAAATATTGTATCGTTTGATATTGAAAAGATGTATCAAAGTATATCTAGTGAGGAAAGCATAAAAGTAGTTATGGAAAGAATAAAAGATTATGGTGGTATGTCGAAGGAATGGATGTGTATTATTAATGAGGCTTTATTGTTGATAAGTGAAACACTGTACTTTAAATATAAAAATGAGTTTTGGAAGATAACTAAAGAATGGGTTATGGGCTGTTCCATTAGTGGTGTTTTATCATCTATTATGATTGATTATATTGAAGGAAGAGTAATTGATAAATATATAATGATGAAAGAAATTATACAATATCACAGATATGTTGATGCCACACTTATAATGGTGAATAGTAGAAGTATTAATAATGCATTTAATGAAATGAATGATAATGGATATGGTATTAGATTTAAAATGGAAAATGGAGAGGAAGGGTTAAAATATTTAGATATTTTTATGAGGAGGGGTGTGACAGGTGAGATTATTATAAGATATTATATTAAGGAGAAAGATAGAAGAGGTATAATAGATCCAAGTTCATATCAACCATGGTCTCAAAAAATAGCAGCAATGAAAAATGATAGGTTAACTTTAGATAAGGATGTAGCATTAATACAAAAGTTGGAGTTTGAAAATGATTATATTAGTATGGGATATAAAAAGAAAGATATAAGTAATTTTTTTAAAAATAAAGGTGAAGATAGTAGATATTATAATAATAAGAAATTAACTGTAAATAATAAATGGATTTCAGTTCCATATTTTGACGGAGTATATAAAAAGTTGGTAAGGGAAGAATTACTGGGTAATATTAAAATAGGATGGCAGTAGATCATTAGGGAAATGGATATGTAATATAGAAAATAATAATGAAAATGATAGGGCAGGATTGGTGTATAAGATTATTTTTTGGTCAGACAGAGGAGACTGCATTAGAAAGGGGTAAAGAACATGATAGGGCAATTAGGAGGAAGAATATGAGATCAGGGATTTATGTACATTTTTTGAATACTGGGCTTAGAATGAGTTGTGAAAAAAACATTCAGGTGATTAAGTATGTAAAGAAGTATAGTGAAAGGATATGTTATGAAACTTTCTATATACAGGAGAATTTTGAAAAATGTATGAATATGGTTAAAGGTCCTGTAAAGTTGGCTGGAAAATAGGTGTTATCAGATAGCTGGAAGATTTAATTTAAGTTGGGTATAATTATAAGTAAATTATGTGTATATATTTATATAGATGATTATTCTAATTATGTTGGGTTTAAAATATTAAATATAGGTATGTAAGGAGAGAAGGATTGGGAAATTTATGAATGATATTAAGGTATAAATGAGCAATTGTATAATGTAAATATATGATTATAATTTAGATCACGTTTGTGTGTAAATATTGTGTATAATTATTTATGTATGTGATGAATAAGAAATAGAAGATTTGTTTTATGTTTTATCTTTGATATTGTAATGTAAAATGAAGCCTGTAGGTGGGGTTGCTGCAGAAAAAGAAGAATTGTAATGTAACTTTTAAGTGTATTTACATCTTGATTAGGCTCCAGTATGGGGGCGAAATCGGGGTTGGTGAAATTAAATATATTATTAAATAATTTTTTATTGAATTATTATTTTTAATATATTACATTGCAAAGACAACATTATGAATAAGTTTTTTTCTGAAATTTGATCATTTTTTTGGAAAATTATACTTATATATTTCCTTGGAAAAAAAAATTATGATCAATCAAATTTATTGTCTTTACTCGGCAGTGATGATGTTGTGGGAGAATACTTATATAATTCTTTTTTTTTTTTTCATATCTAAGTTGACATGACTTTTCTGTTGGAGTGTTGTATATATAGTTGATAAGCAGTTTTTTTTCCCTGCTTCCTTTATACTGGTAGTTTTGGTTTTGAATAAGAATGACATTACTAAATGTCCATGTAATTGGTGAATTTCTTAAGTTTTATCAACTATACTTCTCTATATATCTGATACATAGCTCTAAAATTTACATCTCAATGGTCATGTTTACATATATATCAGTGGTTGCATATATATCTAAATGGGCTAAATTTTACTACAATTTTTACTTCTAATATTTCGCTTTTTAAAAAACATTTAGACAAAAAAACATATAAAAAGAATATCATAAATAATTTTTTCATCAATTTTTCTATAAAATAACTTTTAAAAAATGCTTTACAAGTAACAGAAAATACCTAATTCATTAGGGAAAAAGATCCTGCGGTAAAGATAATCTCTATATTTATAAGCAAAGATGACTTGTTAATTCTTTTTTTTTATTTTAGACATTATAATTACTATTACTTTTAAGAAATAATTAGCTAAAATTATGAGCAGCTTAGTTTTGTCAGATCCATGAGCAGAAATCCTAATCACTGCTTGATCAGTTGAATAACCATTCATACCCACTATAAATTTTTGGGTAAATATGAAACAAAAATGAAAAAAAGTATTATTTGAAAAAATCATCATAAAATCTTTATTTTTTATCATAAAGAAATGAAAATGGCATTGTCTGAAAAGAAAATGGATGTCAAATCGGATGGTCCAAAGTGTGCATGTGAAATGTGTCAAGTTTTCATGTCATTATAAGTTGAAGCCGAGAATCACTAATTTGAAAATACAAGCCTACATTAAGTGGGAGCATAAGTGAAATAATTAAATAAATATTTTTTTAAAAGAAACAATACTCTTTGGAGATTATAAATATAAAAAATAAAAATGGTTGCTACAAAAAATACTGTGCTTGTAGCAAATCATTATAATTAGCATAATTTTTTAAGTTGTTGTTTTTTTTTTTTTTGACACACCTGAATTAATATTTTTTTCTATATATTTTTCCTTTAGTTATATTTTTACCTTTATATTTTGTATAAATGTCACACACACAAAAAAAAAGAAAAATAGAAGTAAAAAAACAAAAAAATTTAAGCCTTCATGCTAAAAATAAATATATTGAATAACATTATTCTCCAAAAAAAATCTATATTTAAGATAAAAAAAATTAAAGCATAAATTCAAATAATGAAAATGTTCTTTGAAACATTAAAATTCAACTACAAAATCCAAAAACAAACAAAATAATAATAAAACTATTAAACAGTATGGATTTCTATTTGACATGAATAACATTTCAGTTCACTAATGTTTTGCTAAAAAGCCAATATATTTAATTAGTAATTCAAAAGCAATGAATGCAATATTGTATCACCAATAGTGGTGTTAAAATTCCTTTCTTTTTAATACTTTTTTGCAACTATTTTCAGCATTCATTTACTGATTTTGCATTCATTTGAAAGCAAAAACTGGATCTAAAATGTTTTCAAATTCAGAAAACCAATGCCATCCCCACTCCCCCCCCCCCCCCCCACACACACATCACTGATTAGTAGCCTGTTCTTTTCACATGAGCAGTTTCAATGACTTCTGGATGTATTCAATTTTATGTTAGATTTCAAAAATGTATGTTTTTGCAAAATTTTTATGTAATATTTATTATATTAGGATTAATAATATGATTACATTCAGATTTTATTTTAAAATATTTACTTTTAGAAGAAGAAAGGTTAAAAAAAATCAATAACATATGCGCAAAACTTGTAATTGGCTGAATAATAACCTTTTCATATTTAATGTAAGCTGGATTATTTTTATTTTTTTTAAATTATAAGTAATATCTTGAATTTTAAATTGAATTTTATTAGCTTTAAATAGTCTGAATAACTAAGTTAAACAGTTTTGAATTTTTAAGATTAATATTTTTACAAGTAATGTGGTAACTGTCTAATCAGAAAAAAACTTATTGTTCTTTACAAATCTAATTATGTATTTCAGTTGAAATTTTTTCCCAATACTTGCAAAGTTGAAATTATATTTTCAAAAATAATTTTTGTTTGTAAACAAATTTCTAACAAATTATTCAAAATTTCTGAAAATATAATAATGAATAAAGGTAAATTTGAATAAATAAAAAGTTGCAAATTTATTTTAATCTACCTCTAAAGAATTTTCAAAATAAAAAATAAAAATAAACAGCTAAAGGGTAAGATATAAATTTTGTAAATATCTCATACTTATTAAGTAACAAATATTTAAAATTTATAAAAAAATAAGAGACAATAAATACAAAAATAAATTAAGTATGAATTAATTTTTCTGTTGTTACAATATAAACAAAAAGCTATGTTGTGCAGATATAGAAGTATACTTGTCTGCACATAAATACATGATATTATCTTTGTATTGAATCATCAATAGCTGTGTACATTTAGGTATTTTAACTAAAATTAAAATTATATCATTAGTAATAGTCTTTTTTAACTTGAAGTTTGTATCATCAATTGATTAAAATGGATTCCTACCGCTGAAATAAATTGTGACACTTTATTTTCAGGTTTATAAGAAAATTAATTAAAGTGTTATTTCTAATTTTTAAACACATAATTACTGAGCTACTAAAATTATATAAACAGTGGGCCTGTGAACTACATTATATTTTGTTTCAAGCTCCCTCCACATACCATAAAATTAGCATATAATAGCAAATCTTCGATTGATAAACAATGATTACAATAGAATGCATATTATTTGCTGCACTGTTAAGGTATAATACATTATAACACACAAATGCATATAAAACAGAAGCTTTACGTGTAAAATTTGCATATATAAATTAAAAGTATAGACATTTTTAAAAAAAACCAATATAGTAACATGGTTATTAATAGTAAATTGAGTAAACCATTTGCATATATATTTATAATATAGTGTGTGAGTATATTTAATAAATTCTTTACAAAATAATATTACAACAAAACTTAGTACTTTATCATTGTTATTATTTTTATATACAAAATGGACAAATGAAGTGTTGGATTATTAATATTCTGAAGGCATCGTTTATTTTCAGTGAATTGTTTGGCATTGTGTTCCAAATTCTTGGTAAAGACTTAAATGCTTTCAGATGCAATACAAGACCCTCAAGTGTCAAGTTCTGTAGATCCACATCATTCAGAGACAGATTTATGACTTTTTCAGTTTCGACCCAAAAATTGTTCCTTACTTTGCTTACAACTTCAGCTGTTTCAGGAGCATCAGCAACAATAGCTGAATCTGCTTCTCCCTCTATTACTTCTCTAATAGAATATTCTTTTTTTCCCCCAAAAAACATAAAGCCCATTTCTGAACAAGACTTCTTTTTTTATTAAAACAATAACTTTTATTTTATCCTTTAGTGAAAATACTTTACAATGTTTTTTTTTTTTAATTATCATTAATGATTCTTTAAAAAAAATACGTTTTATTAAAGTGTACTGCACAGAATAAAACTTTTTTTGGGGGAAAAAAAACACTAGGAAAAAAATCATTACACATGCTTTTAATAATGATTTAGTACATTGTACAGGCTTAAACCTGCATTTATATATGTAATATATGCGGGATTCGAACTCAAACTTTTCCATGACCTACCACTCTCAGTCCCATCTCGTATTGCTCCACCTGATCACACACATGTTGAAAAGATAAATAATCACCAATATATGATTTAGAAAAATAGCAAATTAAAAATCCTTCTCCTTTTTCTTTCAAAAACTTTATTTTCTTATATCAATACTCTAACATTTCAACTGTTTTTATCTTCATACAGTCATTTTCAAGGATATCTCTCTCCCACTGCTATTTTTTTATTACTCTTTCTTTTACATTATTTAATTACAAACTAATGTAAAAGAACGAGTAATAAAAAATAGCAGAGGGAGAGAGATATCCTTGAAAATGACCGTATGAAGATAAAAATAATGTAAAAGAAAGAGCAATAAAAAATAGCAGTGGGAGAGAGATATCCTTGAAAATGACTATGAAAATAAAAACAGTTGAAATGCTGGAGTTTTGTATTATATAAATATATGTTCAGTATTGATATAAGAAAATAAAGTTTTTGACAAGAAAAAGGAGAAGGATTTGTAATTTGCTGATATTATTGTAGAACATATATATTTTTTAAAAAAAAGTGACTGTACATTTGCTGTGTTATAATATATAATAATGATTTAGAACTGAACAGGTACTATTTAAATAGTAAACAAAACGCTATCTCATAAATTCCCACTTGAGAAAATAATATTTAGCAGAGAAAAAAATATATCACTGTAACATGATTCGTAAAATTTAATAAGTTTGCAAATTTCATTGTGTTTATTAGTCATTTGTTTACATTTTTTTCGTTTGTTTACATTTGTTTTTGGATGGCGTATAATTGAAATTGCATAGTAGTTTGCGGCTGGACTGTATGTACACATTTTTTGAAAATAATAGACAAGATAAAAATTGACTAAAAGATGCAATGTAAGAAATCACTTACAAAGTAAAGCAGAAAATTAAAATGTCCTCTTTTTTTTGTTTACTAGTTTTTATTTCTTTTTTCAAATTGTATGTAAGTTAATCAGAGAATCCTGTATCTTAAAATACATTTAAATAATTTAATCTTTGTAAAAGATTAAGGTTCTTTAGCTATGACGTATTACTCTAAAAAAATACTAAAGTACCACGATTAATAGTGTTTGAAAATGATTACAAACTATTTCTAAGGATGTGAATTTTTACAGCTTTATGTGGATACATAAGAAGTTAACAAATCTAATGGCAACCAAAACTTTTCTTATACCGTCATGATGTAAATTATGATTATATAAATAAATATCACATATATATTTGTCTAATATGCACATAACATGAAATTCAAATCCAAATGGATCTTTAAAGCAAATTTAAAACTTTCTTAGAATGGCAGCTTGTAAATAATCTAATGTGTAAATAGTTACTGTTAGGCAAGAATAAAACAATCTGGCTCAATCAGATAAGTATCAAGAATGTCATATGCCTACAAGTATTGAGATGATGGCATAATAACAGAAATGATCTGAAATTCATATGAAATATAACTTCACACTATAGTATTCATTAAAGACTTTCAAACAAAGTCTTTAAAACATATCTAAATAATCATGTTAAAAAATAATTATATAAATGACTAAATTGTCAGATAAAATGTGATCTGACAAAATAGATTGGCCATGATATAACAAAAGATGAGTTATTTACAAGTTTACTTAAATGATTCTTTGTAGATATAGCTTGTGAATTGTCTTAGTAAAATATTCAAATTTATTCAGTTCATGAATAATTCTGCTATAATTATAATTACAGTACTGCCTTCCATTGATTCCCTTACGCATAGTCTGAAAACATTAGAAATTAGTCAAATAATAAAATTTCATTTTTTTTTTTTACATTTTATTATAATATAATGTTACCACATCACAATAAAGTAAATGGCTGCTACTCTCTTCATAGGCAAGCAGGTGCTTAAAATTAGAAACTATCAATTTAATATTACTTAGATATTCTTTTTTCTTTTTTTTCATGTTATTGTCATCAATTCTGATGGAGAAAAACCAGTAATTACATATTTGTTGTCTTCTTGGTGGGTACATATAATATTTATCAATGTTGTTAAAATAAATCTCATTATTATAGCTTGTATTCCTTTTCTTTTTTTTTTCATCAGTTATAACCACATGACAGTTCTTTGCAAATCTGTTTTATTATTTAATAAAGATTCAGAAGTAGCCCTGCAAGATTTAATGTAGGGATAGAATGTCAAATTAAGTTCGATGTCCATGGATCACAGCTCAATTGTTACTTCCAGTACTTGAAATGCTTGTAAACTCCTGAACAATAAACCATTCAGTTATTTCATTAATCCACAATTCAAGAAAAACAGATTTAACAAGCAATATTTTTAAGAATATATAGTTATAAATATTAAAAATATCTGGTGATAGTAATTTATTATTTATTTTTGTTGGTATCATAATATGTATACATAATTTTCCAATTCATAATGTGTATCGAAACTATGTACATATTTAGGTTATATACAAGCATTAAATATGCATATATCTTACATATACATACACAGCCTTTTAGGTTTTTACAATTATTTTTGTAGAGAGCTTTATGTTTATACAGTAAATAATTTTCAAATTAATCTTATAATAAATATACATAAGCAATATATATATATGTCTTTTTAAAGACTATATATATATATTGAAAATAAATATATAGTATTTTGGTATTATTTATAGAATTTTGGTATCCATGAAAGTCCTTGAAGCTAAATGGCCTGTATATGACTATCTTAACTGTTTCATTTGTTATTAATTTACAATAATATAAACCCATTAGTAAATCTATCCCCTGATCGGAATCTCTACAGCTTTCTTTATGGTATTTTGTTAATAGTTAAGCTATGTAAATCTATGTTCCCTTAAAATTTATTTGGACGTATCTAAATTCAAATGCAACAATTTAAACTCTATTTATTATAAGTATTATTTGTGAAACATGAACGTGCATATCAAATCAATGCTATGCATTATTTATCAGAATGTATCTTCCTCATTACTTCTAATATCATACTACATATACAAAAAAAAAAAAAGATCATATCTAGTTGCAACACCTATCTAACTTTTATAGTGTTTAATGCAAAATATTTAATTAAAGTTATATGTGAACAATATAAATTTGAAGTTTTTTCTTCAATGCAGAATCAAAGTTTTTCCTCCAATCATTTCATTGGCAAAAAGAGGGGGGAGTATGGTTAATTAATTAAATACATTCTCACCTTGACTTATCTTTGTTCTTCCAATTATGACCATCCTGGCTACTGAATGAGGCATTGCGAGGTATACCTACATGTGAATGCTTCAAATCAGGAGTCCCTGGAGCAGATTTGGGAGCTCGAATTCTTAAAAAATAAAAATAATATATATATAAATACAATAGTTGTTGATATTTTCATGTACATATGTTCTAATATAAACATTACAAGCATAAAGGTAAACTAGTCAATACATAATTAAAATTACCCCAAATCCAAAATTCAATCAGATCAGCAAAAAAAAAAAAAAAATATTAAAACACAACCAAAGGTTTCACTGTCACAAGCAGACTTCTCAAGTGTAAAGAACTACAAAAACTACACAATATATATAATATTAAACATTACCCACAAATCCATTCACTTCCCATCCAACCTTAATATTAAAAGAACTCTTAAATTCAGAATAATACATTTTCAATAATAAAGATTCTTTAATTCTTCTTTTGATTTCATTTCTCTCAAAGAAGACAATCTTAGCTTCATCAAAATTAATAGTGTGGCCTGTATCTTTTTCATGGACATACAAAGCAGAGTTCTTTTAATATTAAGGGTGGATGGGAAGTGAATGGATTTGTGGGTAATGTTTAATATTATATATATTGTGTAGTTTTTGTAGTTCTTTACACTTGAGAAGTCTGCTTGTGGCAGTGAAACCTTTGGTTGTGTTTTAATATTATTTTTTTGTTGATGTTCTAATAATACAATGTTTAATTCATATATAGTACTGACATTCACACAGAGAAAAAAAAATTTGTCCAATTATTTTTTGAAAAAATGCTAAAATATTGTTTATGTCAAAAAGTCTCTTTATAAACATCTATGAAATGTTACACATACATGCTTTATAAATTATTACTAATTATTCATTTTAACTCTCAAAGTAATAAATAAAAGTGACCACAAAGATTTAAGTGGAATGAAAAACAAAATAGTAAAATAAATAATTATAAAATTTATAACAAAGAATCAGTTTCAAAGATAAAAAGAAAGCAGCAATTCATCAGTAAATTTTTAGCTAATATAAAGCAATGCATGAAGAAAGGAAGAAATATGAAAATATTTTTAAAAGTTTCATTAAGAAGCAATGAATATTTAGAACTATGAACTTGTACAAAAAAGGATTAACAATAATATAAAAAAATATAATTACAAATTAGCAAGAAAAACAATAATAGAGAATAAAAATCTGAACATGTAAAAACTAACATCTGGAAGGAAATTTATTTTTGGCAAAAAAAATGAAATTATTGCTAAAAAAAGATATGAGATCATAAAATGTGTGGAAGAGTTCTATAACGAATTGAATATTAATAAAGAACAAAAAAAAATGGATTAACTATTATAATTACTACTACTTTTGAATTGTCAAACATTTAAATGAAAAAGTAAGACATGCAACTAAATATATGATAATAGATAATAATAAAAATTATAACTTAATGCTTTTATTTATCTACTTTGGACTAAAAACATAAAACAATTCTTTCTTCAATCACAATTGGGATTTTTATATTTAAAAAGGGATTGACTTAAATTTGGAATTTCCTCCCCACTGACATTTTTATTTCAAGTTAATATTAAAAGCCCAATTATGGTTGAAGAACCCATTATTTTGTGTTTTTAGTCCAAAGTAAATAAAATAATTTACAAAATATTTTTTATATCTATTATTTTTCAATTTTTAGCATTAAGATTGAAAGTAAAATCATACATATTAAATAGACTTCATTTACAATAGACAATTTTATAATCAAGATTTGTTTTTATTTCAATTTTAAAAGATCAGGTTAAAATAATTTTTAATATAAGATCGTTTTTAAAATATATGTATATTAAATACGCTTAACGTATATAGTGAAATTAAAATTCAACGATTATATTAATATTTCTTAAGGCTAAGCGCTTTCAGAGCTTTCACTCATATTCATAGCCTTTTAACGTAGTAATTTATGCAAATCTATGCAAGCTTATTTATATTGTCCATCTCTTTGAAATGGAAAAGCATGTGTCTCTCCTGTTTATTGCTTTTAAATCTCTTGATATATACCATGCTTCTTTCACCTTCCCTTTGATGTCATTTCTTTCAGTTGTAATTATCCTAGCATTTGCAGGTTCGAATTCATGATTAGCCTTTATCTGGTGGTCCACAAATACTGAGCTGCCTTCGTTTGTTCTTAAGTATTTATGCTGAGCCACTCTGTTGTTTATAGTGGCCCGAGTCTCACCATAGTATACTGCACCGCAGTTCGCTTGAGGGCATGCCAACCTGTACACAACATGTGGTGTTGATTGTAGGTCAATTTTGTCCTTAGAATTGTTCAAAATCCTGTTGGTGTTTGGAGGGGTTCGAAAACCTACTGTAAATTCATTTTGCAATTTTTTGACCAGTTTTCTAGCAATGTTAGGAATATATGGCAGACATATGCGTTGTTTTTTGTCCTTACTAGGTTTGGTTATGTTTTCATAAAATGTTTTAATTCTTCTGTTGATGGTTATTAAATCATAACCAACCTTCATCAGATCATTAACATATTGGTTAATATTAATTCTTCTTTCTTCTTCATATTTGCACAAATGGTAATTCCTGAACAAAAAGGCAGAAAGCCCTGCCAATTTGTGGGCCCTCGGTGTTTTCGATTTAATATGGATGTATCCTCTAATATTTAATGGTTTTACTTTCATGTTGTAATCAATGCATCTGTGTGTTCTAGTTATTATTAGGTCCAAATAATTAATAGTATTAAGCTCATCTCTTCAGTGCAGTTAAATATTAAGTTGGTATGTGCCTGCAGTTCATCTTGAATGGCTTTTATTATAAGTTTAGGTGCTGCAATGAAAATGTCATCTACATACCTACAGTAAATTAATCCATGTGTTTGTTCTTGGAACCTTGATATAATCTTGCTTTCAAAATAACCGATTACAATACTAGATACAATGCCACTCATAGGCAGTCCCATCGGCCATCCATTATTCATCCTATACCATCTATTTTCAAATGTCGCAAATATGTTCTCATCCAACCAATTCATGAAGTCAATGATAAAATCAATTTTCTGTTCAGGACAATGATTATTTTGAAGCTCTTCTTTAATTATCCTGATTGAACCTTTTCTATTAATCGATCCGTAGAGTTCAGATATATCTATGGCTGCTATATTGAAACTGTCATTGATGGCTGCATTTTTAATTAAGTCTACAAACTCGAAAGAAGATTTTATAGTATATTTGCCAAATCCTATTAATTCTATTAACCATGAATTTATTAATTTTGCTGTGTTTGCATAATGAACACCTCCAAAGTCAAGCATTAGTCTTAATGGAGTCCCTTGTTTATGCATTTTAGCATTCGCAAACATTCGTGGTTGTGATGTGGCAGATGGGTATATTCTATAATATTATACTGATTGCAGATTTTCTTTAATTTGTCTGCTATTTTTGGAATGTATGTGTACACTACAGTACCAATAATTGTCTTTTATCTTGATGGTTGTTTTTGTTGTCTATTTAATGTTTTCTTAATAACTGCTATGGATAACCATTTTTCACAAGAATTTATTCTATATAGATCTTTTCTTTTTCCAAATCGCTCGTTTCTGAACAAACTTCTTTCGCTCTCTTCCAAAGTGATAGTATAACTCCATGTTATGTGTTTCTGATGTGATTGGATGTATAGGCTAGATAGTTTCCTGTATGCGTAGGTTTTTGATAAACTACAATTTTGATTTTGCCATGAGGGAGTCTTGTCACAAGAACTACTAAGAATGCCAATATTTGTTCTTGTTCTGATTCTATTGTGAATTTAATTGAAGGGAATATGTTGTTGATGTGTTTCAGAAAGTTTTCAGCAGTGTTTCACCATGTGGCCATACAAAAAATGTATCATCCACATAGCAAAGCCAAATTTTAGGTCGATAGATAGTTTTTATGGCTGTGGTTTCAAGTTCTTCCATGTAATACCTCTTATGCATATAGTAACCTGTTTAATGTGCTATTATTAACAATTGAATGTATTTGGAATATTTAAATAAAGTTACATTTGGCTAAAGACATTCAATATGCATATTAGATGATGGAAATAGTCCAATATAAAAATACAACCATATATCAAATATCTAAATGAAAAAAATAGAACCAGACAATTGAAAGAATACAATAATGGTAGAGATATTTAAAAAAGATATTAGATGTTATAGTCCTATTAAATCTTCTATCTATTCCATACAAGATACTTACCAAGATAATTGCAAATTGTCTACAGTGAAATTGAGATTCAAATTAATTTTAGAAAAATAGACACATTTAAACATAGAAATAAAAATAAGTCACCATTATATTTTGAATTGTAGATTATTTGATTCTATAAGCATTCCCACAATGATTATAGCTTTGAACCATCAAATATTCTGAGAAATATTTATCAAAATGCAACATGAATGACTAAATTCCATGGTGACTTTAAATGTGTAAGACAGTTTACAAGAAATACTTTACAGATTAAAGTGGTAGGTGAAGGAAATAAATATATGTAGAGATTATTTAATTGTCCTAGACTTTTTATGTGGCATAACTTCTTCAGAGTTTTTGAAAATATTGTTACAGGTTATCAGACGAAAATGAGAAAACAACTAAAAATACACCTGGGTCTCATTTTACGCGAGATAGGTTCCTCAGAAAATATGCGCAAATGAAATCGCGCAAAAATAGATGTAACTTACATTGAAAAAGGGAGGATGTGATCTGTGATTTTTCAAAATACGCGTAAAAGCAAAGCACCAACGTAAAATTACTTTAAAATTCGCACAAAAAAAAAAAATAAGGAAATAAAATATGACTAATAAAAAATTTCAAATTTGAAAAAAAATTGATACAAGACAAACTTTTTTTAACTATAATATTTAATTTTATTCAAAATAATATATTTTTATGCATAATTTACAGTACAGTAATTTATATTTTTTTATACACGTTTTAATTATTATCGCTATTTGCTGAAAAGCATGTTCGTTTGCAAACTGGTAAAAAAATCAGATTTTTCACAAGAGAAAATATAACTAGCGCCAACTTCACACTCATGTTGTGTCAATGGTTTTCTGGTGACAATGTAATTAGTAATTAATCTTTGAGACGATGATTTTATTAATTGTTTATGAAACTAACAACTAAAAATTAAATTCTTATTTTTGTCTTTAATTTTTTAATTTTCAATTCCGTTTAAAAATCAAATTTCACATCACATTAATTTCAAGTCGCCGTAAGTAATTTTTAAATTGTTAATTACAATTAAAAATCAGATTTTAATTTTTAATTGTCAAATTTAATTATGCCCACTGCTATTACTCACCTTTTAAAAATAAACTTGAGGACACTAAATGATTAATAATTGATTACATTCTTTTTTAAAAAGCAAAAGCAGAATGTGATTTAAGATGCAAAATTAACACGCACAATGTTTGAACAAATTTACATTATAATCTTGTAAAATTTAATGTGTGTATACATAAAATGTGGAAATCATGATTTTAATTTCATTATTGCATAAAATCTTACTGTTATAAAGCACTGAAAATATTGAAATTACTAAGATGAAAGTCAAATTCCAATAATGTGCTATTACTTCAATATAACATAAGTGCGCGAAATTTATTATTTAAAGTAATAGCGCATTATCGAAGTTCAACTTCCAGTGAAACATGAATCACGTAACTTCAAAATTGTGTTAAATAAGTCCGCGTAAAAAGAGATCTAGGTGCACATGGTAAAAAGTTAAAGTAACATTCAATAAATTTTCTTAGAAGACAAAGGTAAAGAAGAATAAACATAAATTGCTTGATCAGATTGTTAATACAAATGAAAACATAATAAATGATATTATTTAAAGATGGATATTCTTTTTTTAAAATAATTTAATAATTTAAAAAAAAAGTTTTGTATTTAAAAGGGAAGGTTTTTTTTTATAGATGTGTTTTATCAATTCTTACACATGCATCTGAAACTTGCACATTTAAAAAAACATTACAGACACTTCAGACTATTAAACATATATATATTGGGAGTAATAATAAACGATTGAAAATGAAATGTGTTGCTGAGAAAATAAACAGATATCATTGACATTATTGGAAAAATTAAAAGATTAAAACGTGACTAGACTGGACATATTACTAAAAATATGATAATAGATGGTCAATTGAAATCTTAAACAGTATTCTATGTGACTGGAAAAGATCTATAAAAAAAGGTACAAGTATCAACAACCATACACAGCGCTAGATGGCGCTGGTCCTAATGAAAAACACTAAAATATAATGTTACCTGCCCATGACCTTTTAACAAATAACTGACCTTTTTTAAAAGTCAGAATGACAAGAACAAAGTCATGACCTTTTTTAAGAAGTGATTTTTTAAGTCAATGACTGATCTTTTTTAAGAACTAAATCCAAAATATCTTTAAAATAAGTATATGTGTTTGCTTTTTCTTTTTTTTTGGTTTTTTTAATAAAGTAAAATACAGCGGTGACATTTTTAAACAATAAAATAAATGTATTCTTTTTTAATAACAACAATAACAAAACCATTATTTAGAAACCTTTTTTCATCTTTTATTCTAGAAAATATCTTTAAAAACTACTTAAGAAGTCATTTTAAAAACTAACTACCTTTAAAATAAGTCAATGACTGACCTTTTTAAAGAAGTAAATCCAAAATACCTTTCAGATAAGTAGATGTGTTTTTAATTTTTTCATTTATTTTAAGAACGAAAAATATGGCCACCACTGTGTTTTTAAAAAATAAATAAATAAATGTATTCTTTTTTAATAACAACAAGAAAAAAGGCATTACTTAGGACCATTTTAAATATTTTTTTCTAGAAAATATCTTTACAAAATCAAACAAAAAACTCTATTTGTTATGATCTTTTTTAATAACGAAATATTAAACAACGTTCGGTTTCTTGACCTTTTTTTGCTATTCAATAAGTAAATTACAATTTTAGAATCATACACAACCAAAACAAAAATTAAAAAAATATCCCCCCCTCCATAACCTTTTTAATTTTACGTAAGCAATCAAACACTACATGTACTCATTTTGAACATTTTTGATTGGTCTCACGAAGATACGCAACTAGCGTGAGTAATTCAGAAGTTGCACTTCTAACAAAACTTTCCCCAATTTTAAAACTTTCCAAAGTCAGTTCCCAACCACTGCGATGGTTTTAAAATTTGTTGGACCTCATATTACATCCTTTGAAGGTAATATAATACTTATTTAAAAAACATTGCAAATGTTACGTTGACTTCAAATCTACACACCCTCAAATTATACAATAGTGCAGGCTCAATAGCGATCACTTGTTCAGTAAGAACAGGGCACTTGAACCAAGTGTGAATTGCAAGAAATGAGCATAACATTACAATTCAATACAGAGTGCCTCAGAAACGGTATATTGAAGTGTTTTTGAGTGGCACCAGTGCCATCCAGTGCCGTGTACAATTGTTGATACTTGCACCAAAAAAGATATGTAAAATAAATGGATAAAATAAAAAAAATTGCTGATATGTTTCAAAAAAAGGCTAAGGATCACAGAAACAGGATTTTCATTGTGCTTGATGAAAGTAATAGATCATTAATGGAAAAATCAGAATTAACAACTTACATCATCACAAACACTTTGGAAATGGATTCTTTGTTTTAAATTTTATCTATTCTGCTTTTCTCTTTAATTCTAAATTCCCCATTAATGTTGAAGATCACTTTTAATAAATACTTTTTTAAGACTTATAATAATAAACTGAACAGCAATTTCTTAAAAAAAGTTTTCTTAATGATTTCAGTTATTATTAAAAAAATTAGTATCATAATCCAATTTTAAAACATCTACAATTTTTTTTTAATAAATATTGAACCAAAAATTATATCGTGTTAGTTAAAATGGCTTTCGTATTTTTTTTGTTAAGTTTTTAAAAGTTATATCAAAGTTTTATATTTTATTATTTTATATATTAAGAGTATGTGATACCATACACATACTCACTTATTTTTTTTAAAAAAATAACCTGTAATTTTATTTGCAATAGATTTTAGTTTTTAAAATCTATTTTCTTTTGACAGTTTTTTTTAATTCATTTGTAAACATGCTCTAATGAAAAGTTTTATTTTTATTTTTTTTTGATAAAGCTTTTAATTTTGAAAACTTGTAATGGCATTCCTGTTTATTTTAAATATAATCTATTTTAATTTATATTAGCTAAAAAAGAGACTTGTTTTTTACATTTGTTTAAAATTAATTATGAATAAGATTAACCCTGGTGAATCTTTAATTAAGATTAAGTCTGAGATAAAGATTGGCCCTAGTCAAAAACTACTAATTAAAAGATGGTATGGAAAGATAAGAGCTCATAAATAGCCCTGGGATTTCAGACAAATTATTCTTCAGCTATTGATGTTTATTCTGTTTGTTTAGTTTTACTTCAACTTTTAGTATGCCAAATCATGAGACTTCTTTGAATTGTGCTGCTATAACTTCTCAAGGCTGCTGTCCATGTGTGGGAGCTGCCACTGAGAATATTATTTTGCTGTATAAAAGATTCCGCCGAAATTATCTTGCGGATTTCTAACTGCTAAAACGAATCCTTCTTGCAGAATGCCACAACTATATGATATGAAGAATTGTTCCAACATCATGCCATGCTAAACTAATTTAAAAATGAACCCCAAATCCCAAATCATCCCTGCAAAATCATGTCATAAAAGCTTAAACAAGAACTGATCCCTAACATTGCCTCCAGCCACCAAAATAAAAAATGGAAACCTAGTCTTCCCAGAACTCTCCAGTAAAATGAACTGTGTTCGCTGCTGAAAGACATCCACCAGACTAAACTTTATACCTCAAGGTAATATGTTTTCTTATTCTTTCAAGGATTCTAAAGTCTCAGCTTAATCTTAAAAAGTAAACTATTTTTATATCTTTGTCTGTTAAATTTAAATACTTTGAGCATTTATTCTGTGTTATATGTTGTATTTATAGCATGTTGGAATCTTAATTTTAAGATTCCATGTTTGTTTTGAATTTATTTGTCAGAGCATGTACTGAGTTTATTTCTTAAAGCTATTTTCATTTATAATTGCTATTTCACTTTCTTAATAAATGCTTGGGCAGACATAAGTAATTTTCTGATTACTTACCTGTATCGTATTGATATTTTTAATTATTATTATAGCAGCTTAGTTTTGGCCAATCATTTGGTTGGTGATTCACCAGTTATATATTTCTGTTTTCCCTTAAATCAGAGATTTGATTGTCTTTATTTTTTAGAGTTACCTAAGCTGTAGTAATTTCTAAGATTTCTATTATCATTAAATTCATACTTTGTCATATTCTTTATATTATATTTATTTTTCTTGCATCGTAATTAACTGTGGCAATCTTCAATGTGGTTGTCCATGCAGTAGTTCTGCAGACATTATGACATCACTAGTCAATAATTTAGTGACCGCTTTCCAGAACTGGTTTCGTTGATTCATGCAAGAATCTTTCATTTGTGACTTGTTTTAAAACTTTGTGAATAAGGAAACCAGAGTTGCTTAGGTGAATCTTCAGCAGAAAGAAAATTATTCCCTCCCTTTTAAAACTCTATTAGAAAATTAGCCTGTCTGCTGGAGCATTTGAATGTTTTATTTTT
Organism: Epiperipatus broadwayi; assembly: GCA_028023455.1. Classification (NCBI taxonomy): domain Eukaryota; kingdom Metazoa; phylum Onychophora; class Udeonychophora; order Euonychophora; family Peripatidae; genus Epiperipatus; species Epiperipatus broadwayi. The sequence continues at coordinate 1,151,950 of JAQFVV010000063.1, forward strand.
GTTTGTACATGCCTTGATAGAATTTAATAAAAACTACATCTATTGTAAATAAATCTCTGTATATGAAAATGTTTATATTACTTTTAATAAACTATGAACTTGCTTAAATTATTTTAAATAATGTTTGTCCTAGCTTTATTTTCTCAATTGTCTGAACAATATTATTCAGCTCTTGCGCTCTCTCTGAGTTTGGTCAGTGCAAATCATTATCATTAATTTTTGATCACAGTAAACAAATTCTCCAGGTATGCAGTAATCTGGTGGTGCCCTCTGTAATCAAAAAGAATAAAGACCTATCCATTAAAATATATATAATCAGCTTCTATGCATATTTGATGTTTTTCTTTTTTTAATATTCAATATGTAAGCATGAATCAATAAATCACATATCAAAAGTATGAAAATTCATTTTTATTCTATATATAAACTTCTATCAATTGCAATATATTTTTATCTCATTATATAAAGGGCATTTAATGTCAGGAATTATCATAGTTATCCATTATTTTAAAAAACTATTTTGCTATAATAATGTTTCAAATATAATTATAAAATAAATAAAATGTTGATTTGCATTAAAGCAATATATCTGCATCTGAAAAAAATGACAAAATTCATACCAAAAAACTGTTTTATTCCTTAAGTAATTAAAAAAATCTTAATCATGTATTAAACTGCATCAAAAATAAATTGGAAAATATTTACATTACATTATCTGAAATACAATTTACTTACCTAATTTTTATTTAAAATCTCCAAAACTATAAAATATTTTACTAAAAGAAATGTTTTACTTATTATAGAATTTTAAAACATTTTGATCACATAATAAAATATTCCTAAAATAAATTTATAAACATATTGTTAAGTAAAATACTTTTTTTTTTGTTTTTAATTTAATGTGTTTGCAATTACAGTGCGATATCAGCAGTATTTCAAACAGTGTTTAAATTAGATATCATAGCAAAAAAAGGATAATATATCAAAATGTATATTATTATAGTATGTTTTGTTCACACTGTGATATTAATATAATTTTAAGTGACATAGCTTGATAAATTATTTAAAATTTATGGGAAGACAGAAAAATGTTGGTCTTTAATAACAATTTAGATACAATATTTATATACAGATTAATGATTTTGATAAATATATTAAATTAACATTTATCAATACAAAGTTTGGAACATTGGTAAAGAGTGAGATTTTAAAGCATAAGGTTCTTAGATTGTTTCCTGTTCTGGTATTTTCAGCATTCAAATTTCTTAAGAATTCCAGAGCAATAAAATCATTGTTTTTTTAATAATTATTCCTGATTCTTAATTTAATTTTTTTTAAATATATATATATTTAAAGTTTATTATTTTAAATCTACTTGCAATGAGTTAAATTTCTATTATTGAAAAAAAAAACAGTATAATTGCTTTTCCATACAAGATTTTGATTTGTGACTAATTTGGGGGAATATGTTTGGTTTAAATGTTGCACTAATCTTTCTTTCATTTTGTGAAGAAACTTTAATCAAACAAAAAGATAAAATCAAACTCTAATCATAATCATTTTATTAGTTGTTTTTCACCCTATATATACATATGTATTTTAATTATAAAAAAATTTTAATATCTAGAGAAAGCAATATAATAAATTTGATTATGGTTCTTCTGCATATGTGACATCTGTATTAATTATAAATTGAAGAAATAAATTTAAAGCAGAAAAAAAATTTAATTTATAAGATGGATAGATAGATTTTCTGACTGAATATTATTTGATATTCAATGTAAATATAGTTCAAATAAATGGTGTTATGCGTATAAATATAAAAATTTATATTTAAAAGAATTATAAAAATACATATTTAAAAAAAGTAAACTATTTTTCTCTATGTGATTATTTGACAAAATTGACGTCTAGCAGTTTTCTGTATTAGTTCAGTACAAATTATAAAATGAACTGTCAAATATGACGAAAAAGTGTCAGAATTCAATCAATTTTTGAAATACTATTACTTGGTTGAATCTAATAAGTTTAAAAAATAAAAATAAGGATTTGAGGCGAGAATAACAAAAAAAAAACTGTTTTTCTTTTTTATCATAAAAAAAATACACACACATAAACAAAGAACATAATTCGTAAATATAAACCATTCCATGATGAAATATAAAATGAAAGTTGTAGTATTAAATCTGTATGTGTGAAACAGTGTGTAACTCATACTAAATAGTATAAAGAAACAAACAAAGGGTGTGCTTTTTATTTGTTAATGTAATTTAAATTTAAATATTACCATATAATTATATGCAGGACTATTTTCATCATCTACTATTAATTAAATGTCTTTAGAAAAGTCAAACTTTTTTTTAATTTTTCAAATGCTTTCAACCAGTTGTAACATGTATGTTAATATACATCACAATATTTCAAACGGTATTAATCTCTTTTCTTCTATAAGTGTTGCTAGTCTGACCAAAGTCAGTACTCACATGGGAATTAAATCTGACACCTTTAGATTCATGAATACTAAATTTAAGGTGATGCTCTATTCAACTAAGCTACTCTGTCAATGCAACAGTCATTAGAAATTTTAGACATTTACTTATTAGGCTCCTCATTTCCACATTTTTTCTTAAGAACAAAGTTAATGAGAGATTTTCTAACATTATCAATTATACCACTAGAATGACTTATACTATTTGCCATTGTTATATAGGAGCAGCTTTTTAAAATTTTCTTCATTTTCCTCTCTATCTAATATTTTTGTCTTTTACCAATCAGAACACATATTTATTGGTATATGCTAGAATGATCAATGATCAATCCATCAATATCTAAAAAAAAAGAAAAAGAAAAATAATACTTTATGAAACATGTTGTATGTTAACCTATGTGCTGTTGCTACGGTTGAATGTATATGAAAAGTTCAAATACTTTCAATTTTTTTAAAGTCATTTAACAATTAATACTAGATAATTACAACTAAAATATTATTATTACCAAGCCTTCGAATAAACACTACTATTAGTATTTGCATAGATGCTATGACTACTTGAAAAATATTCACATTTTTGAGAAATGGAATCTAACTTTGTTACTTTAATGTAAATATAACTGGCATCTCTATAATATTAGAAAACTGTTGTAAAACATCTATCTCTAAATTCAAGCCATTTTTAATAATAACTTTTAGTATAACATCATAAATAATAAATAGGTCCTACAGGAACTCTTCCTTTTATCATGACTGATTGGCTCCATAAACATAGCACAATCAAGTACACATTCATTAATTTGGGTTTTTTTTTTTTTTTTTAAAAAAAAAAGAAAAAAAATTCATAATATTTAGTGACTTTCTTCTACAAATTTCACAAATCAATATATCCTCTTTCATTTCCATCTCCATATCAAAATTTATCCACAAAACTCATTTGTCCATTGTTTTCCAGATCAAATGATAATAACATTTTTAAAATGTTTTTTCTGATATGGTCAAAAGCCTATATTCATATAGTAAAAATCATTTACTTCTTCCTATATATCTGGTTAGGTCATAAATCTCATTCATCTGCATATAATGTTATTTATTAAAATGAATAAATAATCTTATTCTATCAAATTCCACAATGCTGCTCTTTCACCATGTATTTGCAATGTATCACACTACACTTGTGTTCCAATGTTGTTGTTTTCTTTTACCCTTTCTTCAAAATTTTAAAAAAAAATCTAACAATGTCCCAGTTAATATAAGATTCTTTTTTCATTCATGCAGTCCTTCTTCACTTGAAAGTAATCTAGAGTTATATCTATTTTGGTAATAAATCATCACTGAATGATAGCTAAAATCCATACCTGGGAATTTTTAGAACTTTTGTTTGTCAACTGTTTTCTCTGCTAACGACTTTAAAGCCTCCAGGAAATAGGAATATAATTTATTTTTGTTTTCTATGATTGTGTGTGTATATATATACATATAAAATCAGCATTCACATAAATGCATTGATTCATTATGCATGTAGAAAAAAAAAACCCTTACTGATGTCTCACTTAACAATAATGAAGCATTTGAAAAGAAAGACCAATTTTTTAGGTCTTAATGTGCTCGTCAGATTACCTGAAATGTGTTGATAAATAACTGATCTATATCTGCCTCATATGTAAACAATAACATAGTAATAATAGCTGTAATGCAAGAATATAATATACATTAGTAATTCAAACTGCACAGTTTCTATAAGACTTCAAAAAAAATCAAATGTTCTTTTTTTTTAATTAATAAGCACTCTTCTTTATGCAAGTTCAATAGTATCTGAGAAATGTCTCAAAATAATTTAAAATACTGATAATAACATCCAAAGAAAAGATTGGGCACAAGTTTATACTATGGTAAGTAAAAAATCATCAATATCACTGAATTTAATATATTTAAATATATTCTTAGTGCATTAAATCATGTTAAAAATAATACTTCTGGTATTGAAGGACATTATTATGGTATGTTCAGTCTTTTGAGTGGATGGTTTATGATAGATATTTTAAACTATTGTCTTATTCTTATTTTCTCTTATGTTAGAAATTATCAATAATAAGTAATAATTATATGTTGGATTTCTTCGATCATCTAGTATTAAATATTGAATGCCTAAAAAATTCAAACTCTATATAAACTTTCCAAATACTTTTCAACTGTTAATAATAGCACATAAGTCAGAATTTCTTCTCTCTTCTTCATGTGATGATAGCCTGGCCAGTGATTATTAACCTGATATTCAAACCTTAACTTTTTGATTTGTAAATATTGACTTTAAGGTAAGAGTAGCACAATTGGTTAAAGTGCTATCTTAAATTTAATATTCACAAATCTAAAATTCCAGGTTTAATTCACATATTAATATTGTCACTGGTCAGAGCAGCAATAACTAAAGAAGAGAGGAGAATACCAATCAAAATGTATTAAATACTAACCAATGCATTATTACTAACAATTGAATGTATTTGGGAAGTTTAAATAAAGTATGAATTTTTCTAAAGACATTTAATATTTAATAATTAGATGATGGAAATAGTCCAACATATAATTACTATTAAAATGCCATCATCCAAAAACTTTCAGACAAATACTAGCAATGCTAAGCTTTATCCTAAACTATGTTGTCCTTTAGATGCCTGCTTTAACTACATTATTTGGAAAAAATACATATTTATAATCATTTAATTCTTTCTCTTTTTTTTTTATTTATTTAAATTTTTACCTTCAACACAACCAGATTTTAGAATAGGATATTCAACATTTATTTCTATGATGGGCTGATGATACTGTAAAGAACTTGTTTATTTTCAACTTGACGTTCTTTCCAATCTGGACTATTTTAAGATATTTCATATGCTTTCTAGAAAACATCTATTAGGTAAATTAAAATATTTTCATTTGAGCAGTACTGCTTTAAATGGTATGAATAATTATTTCACAGATAAGATATAGGTGTTTATTCAAGGTACCCCTCAGAATACAATTAACAGCCATATTTTTTTTTATAAATACATCTGATTTTTCAACATTTAAGGTCTTCTGTTTTTTAGTTTTGCTGATTACATTCAGGCTTATTTAGATTTTTCCAATAAGTCATCATTTAGAGAAGAGGTTTAAAGAAGTTTGAGGATGATTTGACAACTGTAATTGAAATGCCTTAAAAAAAAAAACCCCATTTATATATAAAAGAATCTAAAAAGCTATTATTGTTCTATTTGTTGCTAGTTAGTCTTGAACGAATTGATTGTAAGTATTTAAGTATAAAATCAAATGGTTTTAATTTATCTATTGTTCATAACTGTAGAAACCTTGGCTTAGTTTTTGCATTCCCATTGGAATTTCAAAGATTATACTAGAAGAGTAATTCTAGGCAATACTTTTTCCTAATCCCATTAAGCTTTTACTATCTGATGTTTTGTCTTTGATTGAGTCTATGGTTTATATATTTCCAATTTTTATCACTTTTTTCAAAAAATTCAGAATAAATATTTAAAATATTGTTATGGTTTAATGGCTTAATGATTTACGATGGAACAGAAGCATAAGTTGCATCTATATTGCATAGTAAATATATTAAAAGAAGTGTTCCAGTAAAAAAACTGTTCTAAATTAACAGATAAATGACCCTCATATTTATAAAAGTTATTCTAAACATAATTTAAAAGTGCCAGATTAGAAAGACAAAAATAAAATGTGTAGTTATTAAAAATTTTAATTTTAATATAGAGAAACTTTTGTAATATGTTAATTCTAACAATAGTGCTACATTCTTACTTTCATCTGGTAACTCTTGCAACACTTTCTGAAGCTCTGAAACATTATTTGCAAAAACAACTGCATCATCTGCAATGTCTAAATGACTTAAATAATCTCCATTTATTTTCATTCTTTTAGCTTCCCATTTTAATTCACAAAATACTTCTTGCAGCACTACTGTAAAAAGTTTTGGAGATATGGAGTCAACGTGTCATACACCCTTCCCAATGTTAATTTTCCTAATATCATTATGTAATCTAATTGTTGCTGTTGCATTTCTATATTCTTTAAAATATGCCAACATCCTGGGGTCTATACCTTGATGGTCTAATGCATTAATCACTGAAGAAATGTATGTGTATATATATATATAATCAAATGCCTTTTCATAATCTACAAATCCAAAGCATAATGGCAACTCATATTCCCTGGTCCTTAGTATAAATTCTCTCAATACAGTATTGAAACCACTTTTAAATCCAACTTGTTCTTTTGGTTAGTTAAAATCCAAAGTTTGCTGTAGACTAGTTGTAATTATCTTGGTAAAAAAAATTGTATACAACTGACAAAAGACTGATAGGTCTGTGATTTCTTAATATCTTTATCATCTTTTTAAAATATTAATATTAATGCTGCATTCTTCCACTCATTTGGTACACCATTACCATTTAGACATTTGGTGTATACCTTTGCCAATTTTTTTTTCCATTTCTTCATCTGCTTCTTTTAAGTTTCCCTTCTTTATAAATTTAATTGCATGTCTAACTTCTTCATTTAAAATCCTGACCAATTTAGAAGATATAATACTTGTAAGAGATACTTTTCCTTGTTTATATATATAAAATACATATTTTGCGGGTTCATCCGTGTTAAAAACTTTTAATATCAATTTACTGACGTTTCGACTTGGTCACACAAGCCATCCACAGAGTCGAAACGTCAGTAAATTGATATTAAAAGTTTTTAACACGGATGAACCCGCAAAATATGTATTTTATATATTTAACCCGTGCAAATCTTCGTTTTAACATATATATATATAATTCTTAACAGAAATGTTCTACACATTTCATGATGTCATCTCTCTTTTTAATAATAATTCCATATTTTTTTCTTCTTGCAGAAGTAAGTTTTCTACTAAAACCAAAATGTGGTTTTACATTTTCCTTACTAGTTCACAATTATACTTTCTTACATCGTTATAAACTCTTTTTCATACTATTTTACAAAATTCAAGATATTCAATCCTTCTTAATGCATCATTTTTATATATTTTCATATTCCTTTTTTTCTTCATAAATTCCTTAATCTTAGTGGTGATTTTATTGGTCAATTGCTGCTTTTTTCTACCAGCTATCTTTGTTGCATTATTTTAAAAATGTATCACTTATTTTCCTATTGATTTCATTCAAATCTGAATCATGTTCAAAATCTGTTAATATTTGAAAACAATTTGCAAGTTCTAATTTAAATTCATCAGAATGTTTCTGAAGATTAGGAATATCAACTGTAAATATTGTTTTTCTTAAGAATTTTTGTCTCTCTAGTTTTACATTAACACGTATCTTACACCTTACTAATCGATGATCACTTCCTGTGTTAAATTTATTAAGAACATTACAATCTTGAAATATGTATTTTCTGTTTGTCAAAATATAATCCAATTCTGCTGTATCTTCATGTTGATGCTTCCATTATCATTTCTATTTAACATTTTTCTCAAAAATAGAATTTATAATATAAAGTTTTCTTTTTCTATAAACTTCACAAGTCTATGTCCTCTCTCATTTCTATCACCATAACCAAATTTGTCTTCAGCACATTCATCTTTCACTTGTTTATCAATTTTAGCATTAGTCTCCCATAAAAAATTTAAAATATTGTTTGGTCTATATAAAAATCTTCTACTTTTTCATCATTATGAGAACTTTTTTGGGCAAAACCTGAATTATCTGCATTTGGTATCTGCTATTAAGTTGAACAAGTAATCTTGCCACTCTGCCTGATAAACTATCAATCTCCACAATGTTGTTCTTCCATTTTTTATTTATAATAAATCCTATCCCACTTATACAGTTCATGTCCACTTTTTAAATCAATTGTCTCTTCACGTTTTCTTCTAACTTCATAAAATTCAATAATGACCCATTTAATATGAGACAGTTTTTTTTTCCAATTCTTGCAATCTTCCTTCATTTGAACGTGACCTGCATTTGTAAATAAAAAGGTCATTATCAAATGACATCCTGGGTCTACAATCAGAGAATTTTTAGCACCTTCCGCCTTTGGCCACCAACCGCTGCCTTGGCTGGTAACTTTACAGCCTCCTGGCAATAAGGGCCATGATTTATTTTTGTTTATTATGATTGTAAATATCTTTTTGCCACGGTGTTTCTTGATCTTAACCTCAGAGATAAAAGCCAATAAACTCACCCTGGCTAATGTATGTTGTTGACCAGCCTATCCATGGATGTATACTATATGAATAATCATATAGTAATAACAGCTGCAACAACAAGAACGTGTGAAGTGGACATTAGGAATTTACCCTTCTCGATTCCTTTAAGCCTCCAAGAGGAATCAAAAGGTCTCTTCTCAATTAACAGCAAACTTATTTCTACATATATATGATGTGTTAATTTTAATTATGAACCAGAAAAATGGAATTAAAAAGCTAATATTAATGTTAGTTTTTTTTTTTTTACAAAACAAAATCACTTCCAATCTAGAGAGCAGTAAATCTATAAGAAATCCTTGCTCTGAACATGGAATACCTTTTAAAAAAAATAAGGATGAAAATAAATAGAATCCACAATGCAATGAAAGGGATTTTCAGATTAAGCAGTCTACCTGGTAATTACTATAACATGATAAATGAAATTCATAATTAAATGTAGATTAACAAAAAGCAAATGACAGATTATAGCAACAATGTATCATTTTTTTATAAGAAAGAGTTAAATACAGTGAACAAATTTTAAATGTATTTTTACACATATTTTTAATTTGTAATATATTTTTGTGTTTAAATATTTGCAATGGATGTTAATTTTGGTTTAGTTTATGGGTCTGGAATACATTTCTTGTAAATAAATGCATTTTAATGTAGTGTAGAATGAAAATGGTTTATGAAACATGCATTTGGGACCATTTATGTTTATTGTATTGATGCCACAGTAAATTAAATGTTTCTTCTAACACAATTATTTTTATGTATTATTGTGATATGCTTTTTATTTATATCTAGCATGCTAAATTATATTGCTTTACTTCAATTTTCTTTCTAAATATGTCCTCTCTTAATTACTTTTCAAATAACTAAAAATTTCGCAAGAAATCTTAGAATTTCTTAGGTAACCTTTTAGCCTGTTCATAAGGGATTACTAATTTTTGAATAGAATAAGAATAGTCTAGAAAATAAATTTTCAGATAAGTATAAATGCAATTTTAGTGAAGGAATATAATAAATCTTTCATAACAAACCTATGGATCATCTTTATCTTTACTTCAATAAATTATTTAATCTGGGATATTTATTGCGCACAATCTTAAATGCTGATATAAAAAGAAAATGACTAAATTATAAATAACTCTTGATATTATAACAAAAATAACTAAACATAAAATCACTTGTATACAAAATAAAAATTCCAAAAATAAATGTTAAAAAAAAACTAATAAATTATTAATATATTTATATTTTTAGTAACTGAAAATTATAGTTAAAATATATATATATAATAAACAAAAACAATCAAACGTTTAAAAGATTTATTGTTCTTCAATGTCCAATAATTGCGGCGGGGGGGGGGATCTTATGTAGCATGCAACTTTTAATATTAAAAACTTTTAAAAGCTGTGTAATATATATATTTTTTAAAAATAAAAATTAAGTTTTCAAATTGGCTATATAAGGCCCATATCATTAAAAATCTTGTAACCAAGACAAAACAATAATAACAACTTTAGAGAGAGTGGTGAATCAAGTCTCCCGCTTTATAAATATAATAAACACCTCCATACTTCCCCATTCTTTTTAAATTCATATAAATAAAGATATAATAAAAGACAAATGACCCCCAAGATGCATTTTGTGCTGAACCAGCACTCATCAGTTGGCCCAGGTCACTATCTCTCATATATATCTCCTACTTTATTTTACAATGATATTCTATATGCATCCATAGGCATAAAACCGGTTGAAAAAAAGCAGTTTTTGAGAGTTTTCAAGCAAACCAAGATGGTACCTGTATTTTTGATAAATGTACAGTTTGAGGACCTATAAATCTACTGAAGATGTGTTAGTAGTTGAATTTTTAAAAAAAAATTCTGATAAATTTCAATAAGAAACTTTTTTTCTTTTAACTTATATTATAGCATAATATTGCCATACTTTGATTCAATTCAACATTTCTTTTGGGTCAACAATTTTGGTAAATTACCATAATAATAAAAATTTGGGACCTTCCTGTCATAGAAAAAATTTGATGCAATGAACTATTTACAAAGATATGGGATCTTGCCTTCCCAAAAAGTGTGTGTTAAGGTCATGACATTCAGTCGACATGAAGTATAAATATGGATTTTTTTTCTTTTTCTGCTAATAAATTAATCCAAAAAAAAAGGAAAATAAACTGTAAATATTTTAATTAATTTTTCCACAATTATTTCTTTTTTAAAAAATAACAGTAATAAAAAATAAAATTTAATTATTAAATACATCTTTTCTAGCAGGCGTTTTTTTAATAAACATTTTTGTGAATGGGCCCTGAAACTAGATTTATGAAAAATATGGACTACCATCTTGGTTTACTTGAAAACACTCAAGTACCAGAAAATCATGTAAAGTTATTATCAAATAAAAATTTTTTACGTAATTTTACTTCTGTTTAGTTTAACTCTTTCTGGATGAATAACAAGATAATCAAACTCCAAAATATTATTAAGCAGTAGTGAATTACGCCAAACAGTATGGGAATACCTTATTTCCTCATACTGGCTCATATCTGAAATACTATGGAAGTTACTAAACTATAAACAACCTTAAAGTCTTTTGAGTTACTTATAATTTTTTAAAAAACCACTTCAATAATAGATATGTTCCTGATTTAATATCCAGAGAGAAAAATTAGAAAATCAAATTTTATTTGACCATTTGAAATGATACTTTTATGCTACAGTAATCATCAGAGCTAGACAATCTTAAGATTCATAATTCCCTATATTCAAGAGAAAAATTAAAATTGCATAAGTGCACAAATACATTAATAGATAAAATCTACCAATAAACAGCCCTAGTTAAATTCAGAATGAAAAAAAATTCACAATGAAAACAAAGAAAAAAAATTGAATTATATATAGTTATATATGTGCAATCAAATCTATTATTATAAAGCACTGAAAACTTTGAAATTATTTAAATGGAAGTCAATCTCCAATAATACGCTATTTCTTAAATATTATAAATTTCCATGCACTTGCCTGCCGATAAGAATTTAAAAAACTTAAGTAAATCACTTAAGTTTAGAGCGTACATTCTATATACACTAACTCTTATAGACCATGCTTAAATCAGGGCTTGAGTCTATTGTGTACCTAATGTTATAATCAAATATTCAATTGTACAAATCTATTTAACCCATTGCAGGAGAAAGACAGTGTCTCATTTTTAACCACCTATGATTAGACAAACATGACTTATAAATGTAAACCTATTATTATAAAACACTGATAACTTTGAAACATAAATCAATCTCTGATAATGCACTACTTCTTAAATATTATAAATCTCCGCACACTAAACATAAGTGATTTTACCAGTGGGAGAGTGTGCAGAGATTTATAATATTTAAGAAATAGTATATTATCAGAGATTGATTTCCATTTGAATAATTTCAAAGTTTTCAGTGCTTTATAATAATAGGTTTCATTTATAAGTCACGTTTGTCTAATCATAGGTGGTTAAACACGAGACACTGTGTTTCTTCTATGATGGATTAAATAGATTTGTACAATTGAATATTTGATTATAATATCAGGTACACAATAGACTCAAGCCCTGATTTAAACATGGTCTGTAAGAGTTGGTGAATGTATAATGTACACTATAAACTTAAGTGATTCACTTAAGTTTTTAAAATTCTTAGAGGTGGGAGAGTGCATGGAGATTTATAATATTTAAGAAATAGTGCATTATCAGAGTTTGACTTCCATTTGAATAATATGTGAAATCAACAATTACAATTATAAACATCATAATATCATGTACACAATGAAGATATTGAATAAATACCTAAAAATATTATTAGAAAATAAGAGGTGGATATAAATATTTTTTAATAATATATAATATATGAACCAAACATTATAAAATAAAGATGTCTATAATTTGAATTGACTATTAAATGTTGCTAAAATAAGGTTAGAAAAATGATAAAAATTAAGATAATTTAAACAATTAAATATCTCAAAGTATAAAGAACCATGTATGTGAATCAAAATCAATAAAACTACAATGGGTATTTTTTGATTGTGATAATAAATATGGGAAAACAATATCATTTAGTAATGTCAATATTTTACACAAAAAAATTATTGATGTGATATTAATTACAAAACAAAAATAAACAATGTGAATACTTAAGGATTCATGTACTTAGAGAATGAAAAATGATTAGAAAAACTGCAATTGTGGATATTTTTTGTTGAAAGTACAGTTATGGGATATTTGCTGATTAAATTATATACAATGTAAAATTATAAAACTGTATTATAAGTCAATCTAACAAATTATATGTTTTACTTCCATATTTTATCCTCTAGTTATGAATGGCAAAATTGCATGGCTAGCTAATATGATTATAGGACTAACTGAAAAAAGTTCTTGAACAACTCCTGTCATGTGCATAAATATGCACTGTATACATATGTGTGAGTACTGTACCTAAATAATGTAATGAGTCATTGAGGTATAAAATTAAGATGCTAAAATAAATGGTTTTAAATGATACTTAATAGCATATAATAGATTATGTCAGATCTGAATTTTCACTTGAAACACAAATGACCAGGTTGACTTTATCCTACTTTGATTATATAATTGTTCAGAAAAGCATATAATATTCAGATGAGTTGGGGATAAAAGAAGAGCACAGCAGGGAATAAGGTAGCTGGTGTACATAACAATAATTAATGTATTTGACAGCAGTTTGATATATAAAACAGGTAATAGGCCATGTTGAAAAAATGCTATTTATGTGTTAGCTAAAAATTGAACTGCTCTGCTACTACTAATATTAGTACTCCTACAAATAATAATAATAATAATAATAATAATAATAATAATAATAATAATAATATAAATAATAATAAATAATAATAATAATAATAATAATAATAATAATAATAATAATAATAATAATAATAATAATAATAATAATAATAATAATAATAATAATAATAATAATAATAATAATAATAATAATAATAATAATAATAATAATAATAATAATAATAATAATAATAATAATAATAATAATAATAATAATAATAATAATAAATAATAATAATAATAATAAAATAATAATAATAATAATAATAATAATAATAATAATAATAATAATAATAATAATAATAATAATTACCTAGGAAGGGCAATTTCCATTCTTTTTTCTTGTTCAATCACTATTCCCTCAAAATATCCTTCATTAAACTATTCTTTTTTCTTAATATATGTCCAATCCAGTTTTCCTATCTAATTTCCTCACTCAATCTTCTTTTTTCATTGATTCTTTTCAAAACTTTCCACATGTCATTTATTCACTCAGCTAATTTTCTCTATTCTTCTCCGTGACTAGATCTCAAAATTGACAACTGTACAATAAAATACTCCATATGTAAAACTTAATTTTTTCCTCAATTCTCTCTTCAAAGATCACAAAATATTTTCAAAATAATGTTTTGATAAAAAATTAGAGCTATGTGCCTACAATCTTTCTTCCATAGCGTAAGCTTGTGGTTAAACACCTGTAGAGGTCCCTACTATCACATTTTATATGCATATTCACGAGGTTACAGCCTTGGTAAATATTAAAAAATAATATAAAACAATATATTACAAATCTTGGAAAATTATCCATAATACATTTGATTATTACAAAGAGATTAAAGTTACAAAAAAAAAGGCACTGGTCATAATTTGCAGACACAGATGCTGTATAGTTAACTAGGTGTGTACTAAATAACTTTAAAAAAGCATTAATTTGTTATTAAGAAGATAAACATATAGCACAATAAATCTGTAATACTAACAGTTGCATTTTAATAAAAAAAAAGCATTTATCCAATGTATGATTATCAATATTTTACTATATTGGAAAGATTTATAAACAAAATTATAGGTCAATAAGCATAAAAACTGAAAATTTTTATGTGGAAAAATAATAAGTTGTATTGACAGAATATTTGTTATATGATTTCATGAAATACACTGATGGATTCTACTATGATATACATACTTTTAAATCCAGTTTGTTCATTTTGTTATTTGGAGTTTGAAATTTTTAGTAGACTACTTGTTATGATCGTATTAAAGATCTTGAATAGGACTGACAGACATCTAATAAGTCAATAGTTTCTAATTTTTTTTTTCAAATCTGTCTAAAATATCAGTATCCCTCACATATTCCTTCTATCATCCCATATATGTTGATTATTTTGACATTTTAATATACAGCTTTGTTAACAATTTCTTTCTTCATCTGCTTCTGTTAAAGTGGAACTTAATAACTTTTTATTTCCTGGATCATATACTTATCATATACTTATCATATAAAATTCTGAGAATTTTAGATTACATATTTTTTAAGGGTTTTATTAATACATAATTCTTCACAGAATTCTTACCCACTCTTCACAATATCACTCCTCTTTTTAAAAAGAGTGCCCTTTTTTCTTCTTCTTCCAGAAACAACTTTCATTCCTATGCCAAGATGATGTGCTGCATTTTTGTAATTTTTGTTCTCTTCTATATTTTCTCTATCACTTCAGTTACATTTCCTCATATCATCAGTAACTCTTTTTTATATCATTTTATAAAAATTCCAGGTATTCAATTCTTCTAACTGAATCACTATTACATAGTGTCATATTCCTTTTTTTATCTATATAATATTTATTGATTCACTTGAAAATTTATTAATAAACTACTGTATTTTTGTACCAGCTATTGGTCTCTAATTCCTAATTAGAATATCCTCAGTTAACTTATTATTGATAGTAATTAAATATGAGTCATCTTTGATGTCTGTTAACAGTTTTAAATGATTTGCAAGCCCAATTTTGATTCACTGGAATATCTGTAAAGGTTAGAGACAAAGAATTATTGGTATTGTGTTTTTTTGTTGTTGTTGTTGTTTTTTTAAAAGTTTTCATATCACTAACTTTGCATTACCCAAAAAACATCACATGATCCTAAGATCTAGGTGCAGTGCTCTCAAATCCAAGGCTCCTCACTGAAGAAGGCCACAAGCCAGAAACTAGTCTGGGGATATTGGATGAGTAGGCACTAGATGGGGATTTTATGCACAAGCCTTCTGGTATCCATTGATTACTCTAGCTTGCAGTGTGTGGCAATATGTATAATGAGTTTTGCCTGTTTTAATAACTTTGCATTAGCATTAATGTATATTTTATAACTCAAAAATCAATGTTGTCAAGCAGTGGTAATCGAAAGGCCAGCGACAGCTGCTTTTCAAGCAGTTGTCCTGGGTTAGTGGGTTCACTTTCTGGCTGATGCTATGACACATGAGAAGAAAAAAAATCAATGTTCATTTTTTACTTTGAAAATATTAAGAATAGTTTATTCGTTAAGTACTACTTTCTGTCAGTTAAAATGAAATCCAAATATGCTATATCTTCAATGGCATGCTTTCACACCCAATTTCAGTTTGAATTTTTCTTCAAAAATGACTTCATAATATATAATTTTTCCTTTCTCTCAAATTCTACAAATCTATATACTCTTTTATTTCTGCTTCCATAACAAAATTTACCACCAGCATCTTTATTTTTCAATTGTTTTTCAATTAAATTAAATTATATGAAATATGATGTATTTTGCCAAGATGCATAATTACCATTGACAATCTAATTGTTATACCATAAACTTTCACAATTTTGCTCTTTCATCTTTTATTTAATATGCATCTCCATATAATTGTGGTTCGAATATTTTTGATATATTAAAATACATGCCCACTTTCAAACATTAATTGTCTCTTAATCTTTATTCTAATTTCAAAAACCTGACAATCTTCAGTTATATATAGTTATATGAAAAGTCGCCATTGAATGAGTCAACATCCATCGCCCAGAAATTATTTGGTACTATTTTTTTTTTTTTGGTCCTAAATCATTGCCATTGGCTAATGACTTTACAACTTCCAGGAAATGAAAACCACGGTATATTTTTGTCTATTGTGAACGTATATATAAAATTAAATCATATAGACATTAACTGCAACTAATAATCTTAAGTATCTGAGTAAATAACACTAGAGAGTGTTTTTAAGTCTTCAACTCGGAAATTAAAACCAATAAACTCAACACATGGTCTGACATGTATTAAAAAGTAATCCATCTATGTCCATTTACAGTATAAATCAATCACATAGTAATAATAGCTGTAACATGAACATATGGGACAGATATTGATAATTTACTCTTCTTTGTTCCTTTAAGGCCTCAAAAAAGAATTTTAAAAAATCTCTTTTCAATTAATAGCAAATGTCTTTTTTGGAGATATAATACTAATAATCTACTTATAGTTTCTAAGCTTTTATAGATTAAAAATAATAATATATTTCTTACCTCCTCACTTTAAATTATCCAAACGCTAAATTAAATAGTTAAACTAATATATTAAATATAAATTAACTCAGCTCATTTACTTATACATTACCAATTTAAGAAAAAAAATACTTATCAATTAAAATGTCTTACCTTTTAATTTAAAGGAATTCTGTACTAAAAAAAAGTTAACTTTATGTGACAAACTGATTTAGTGATAACCCAAAGATTTTTAAAAAATATATGTGGGGGGGGGGGGGGGCAGAAAATAATAAAACTAAATGTGGAATTTATTTTATTCAATGTTATATTTAATTTTATGTAATTCCAAAACTTAAATCTTTCTATATGTAGGTCATTTTCACTATGTTTCTTGTAATGTACATTTATAATAAAAACAATAAGGGAAACTATTCATGAAAAAAACCATATACTAAAAAATTTTAAAATTAGGGAAAACAATTTAATGATACTTATTCATTAAAATACATCTATACAAGATATTATTCATAAAAAACTCCCTGCTTAAAAAAATATTTGGTATTAGTTTTGCATTAACTTTATATCTTAATTAAATATGTGAATTTTCAAGACCTAAAACATTTTTACAATCATTGTTATTTATGCTGTGCATTTAAGAAAAAAAATTTTTTTATCAGCAATTCATATGACTTGAGAAATTGAGTACAACTTCATTTATTATCTTTTATTTCTTCTGCTCTCTATATACTCCCAGATGACAAGGTTTTTCTCAGCTGTGCACTATTTCAATAATAAAAATTTGTCAAGCGTTTGTGGCCTTGTAGTTAGCATAGCTGCCTTCCAAGCAGCTGGCCCAGGTTCACTTCCCAGTCAACGCTTTGACTCATGAAGAAATAATAATAATAACCTAAGTTATTTAGTAATATAGATATCTCTCCCTGAGATTTTTCTTCTATTTTCAATCATTCATGCAAATCTTGAATTGCTTTTTAGGTTGGAACATCGGATCCAAGAGTAGTAAAATATTTACTGTATTATAATGTAAGTAAAAACAATAAAAGAAATAAAATATAATAAACCAATGTATGAATCATATAAGAAAGTAACCATATATATAACAAACTTCAGCTTAAAATGAATTGCTTGTAACATGTGATGAACTGTGACTCTTGCCAACAGTTTGTTCTTTCCTCATTAAATAGTCATGTAGAAAATGTTTTAGTAAAATAAGCTTTAATAATAGTCAATATGATTAAAATGTTAACTAAAAAACAATGGAGCCAGAAAAATTTTTTTACATACAGCTAACTTTGGTATAAAAAAAAAATTGATTCAGTAAACAAGAAAATAAAAGTAATTTCATAAGCACTATAAATATTACTGTTTCATGATTGTTTTTTCTGAAACTACATAAACATTTATTACCTATAAAAATCAAGAAAAAAATTAGTTATTTATTAATTCATTTACAAAATAATATTACCTTATTACATTAATAAAATTGGTTCTACAAGAGTCTGTGATATATCTATATGATAAAATCACTTATCCTCTTTCAATAAGCAAAAACTAATTGATAACTTTCACATTTTTTTATTTAACAAAAAAATCATAAATCAAAAACAAACAAAAAAAAAAAAATAAAAAAATAAAAATAACGTATTTAAAAATCAAATCTGAAAACAATATATTTAACAATAAAAACAATTCACAATGTTTATAAAACAAATACATATAACTTAAAGTGATCAAGAAGACATTATATAAGAAAGTAACAAGAACTCTGATGATGACTGCAGGACAGTCGAAACTGTTAGTGTAATACAAACAATACACATAAAAGTATTGATAAAGTGTCTAAAAAGGTATAAAGGGTAGGATATTATATAAGAAACTAAATTAGCCATAAGGGAAAATGTAATTCCATAAATATTTACAAAATCAATTCATGGATTGAACATAGTAAAAACCTAGCAAGCATAACAACATGATACCATTTAACTCACAAAAAAGAGATTAACAACAATAAATTTGTAAGAAGTTAAATTCAGAATGCTATCTGTGTATGGAGAAAATATAAAATCTTGTAAATTTCATAAAAAGTTCACAAACAAAAATAAAAATGTACATTTTTAGCAATGAAGCTAAATGCAAATCTGCAAACTAGATTTCTCCTCTTAAGCATTTCCTTCTCTTTCTCTCTCATGGAAGTACCATATCAGTCACAAAGCCACACCTAGATACAGTTTATCCAAAAAGATTATTGGCACAAAAATATTAACACTCTCTCTTTATTTCAGAAAACTACATAAAAGTTTTTCATCAATATTTTAACAGAAATTTCATGAGTGAAAAAAATATTCTGCAGATTGAAAAGTTAAGCTAGATCAAGTGATCCATCAATAAGCATAGGTATCAGTTCTAATGTCACAGCATCATTCAATAGTGCAATATGCAATAATCACAATTTCGATAAACATATATTTTCATGTCCATACATATATAGCATCAATGTTTTTAATTCTCCCTACTTTTTGAGCTACACGGTAATTTCTTACAGATTTGTATTTGGTATTGCTTTGTTTATTCTAAACAGGGATCTGTAACTCTAAATAGGTCTGCCCGATTTGCATTATTATTTAAATACACTGTAGAGCTAAATTATTTGTTTGTGTTTTGACTGTTGTGCTCCAAATTATATGTATATGCAGGGGTACCCAAAAATAACCAGAATTTTATAATAAAAAATTGTTTTATTTATTTTTAAGTATTATAAATTTAATGTATTTCAAACGATTACCCATTTGAGGCAATACACTGAGCTAAACATATTTTTCATTTTTCAAAGTAGTCCGTAAGTATTTGCAAAGTGTTGCCTTTTAATGTCTGTCATTTTTCCCACTACTTCTAAGTCTACAAAAAAAAAAAAAGAGAGATTTTTTCATTCAAGAGATTTAAAAAAAATTACAAGAAGTGAGATTGAATGGATATGGTGATAGCTAAACTGGATCATGTTCAATTTAATTAAAAAGAGTTTCACACTCAAGGCACTGAGAGATCACACTTTGTGGGGATGAAGCTTGCACTCTTTTCTTTGTTACAAAACAGGATGTTTATGTTTTACCACATCATGTAAATGTTTCACAACTTGCAGATAAAATGTGTGACCAATACAAACTAAATTTGAGCAAAAAATGCTGTTTGTGTTGACAACAAAAAAATCAGCATTGTTTTGACTTTAGACTTCACTTGCAACAATTTTTGGGCATGTGGTCAATTTAACATTTCAATTAAACTACTCATAAACTTGTGTTTTATGAGAGCATCTTTCTTAAAATCTGTTTCAAGCCACTATAACATTTTTTCCTTGTCGTTTTCTGTAAACAAAAATAGAATTTCGCATTGTCAAACTTTTCAGTCATTATAAAATAATTGACAAAAAATGCAAAATGCATTTTACAAAACAATGTGTTACATGGCTCCACAATTTCACATGGCAATGTCATTTGGCAGATTGATGCAGAAGTGTGTAACAGATGAAGCACATATTATAACAGACATGCAAACCAGAGAACGATTCTGCTATTTTTGGGTTCCCCCTCATACATATTTTACTGGTTGTTGAAGTAAAACCTTTTTGCATATTGTAATTATTTTAGTGGTGATCAAAATGTAATTACGTTTATCTTAACATCAATCTATAGATTTTTAATGTACACTGGGTTCAATTCTTATTTTATGAGCCACAGTTGAATGACTGTCAACAGTTTGGAATAAACAAAGTAACACCAAATACAAATCATCATCATCAACCATTATCAATCCACTGCAGGATGAAGGTCTCTCCAAGTTTAATCCATCTTTTCATATCCTTAGCTTCTCTTCTCCACAACACCCCTGCACATTTTCTTATTTCATCCATCCATCTCACATGTGGTCTCTTTCTGGGTCTTTTACAATCTCTTGGAATCCAGTTTAAAATTTCAATTGTCCATCTATTATCATCTCTTCTAGCAGTATGTCCAGCCCAACTCCATTTCAATCTTTTAATTTTTTCAATAAGGTTAGTAACACTGTTTGTTGTCTTACCCATACATTGCGTTTTCGATCTCTTCTTGTTACTCCCAACATACATCTCTCCATACTCCTTTGAGTGGTCTGAAGTCTCTGTATTGCTCTTCTATTAAGTGTCCAAGTCTCAGATCCATAAGTAAGAACTGGTAAAACACATTTGTTAAAAACCATCCTTTTCAAACACATAGGCATATTTCCTTTTAGTATCAAGTTATTTCTACCAAAAGCACTCCAACCAAGTTTAATTCTATGATTAATTTCCTCCATTATGTTTCCAAATACAAATACTAAGAAGTAATTTCAGTTATCTATTTTTATTTCGGTGCAAGACAGAATAATACAATCACATTTATAAATAGTAATTATTTATTTAAATAATAGGATGAAAATAGCAAATTATAGTTTGTCTTGGAAAATTATTTATAAATTGTCTTATTTACATCTCAAAATTGTCTTTTTTAATTTGCCTATTATAAAATGACTTTTAGGTAATAATTTTATTTTTTGTGTTATTATATTATGAGTTTGCAAAGCAAATAAATGTTGCAAACAGAGTTTTAGATTAGTATATGAGCAAAATTTACCCAAATATTCTTTGGCAGACATGTTTTATATTATTTTCAGATATTTTTGTAACATTTTGTTTGAACCCTTAAAAAAGAAAGGGGGGGGGGACGACTTTTTTTTTTCCATTTGAAAATTTAAAAATAGGAAGTTTATCAAGACTATTTTGTTTTTGGTAGCTAAATCTTTTTTTTTCCTCAAAAGTGTATTTCCTTTTTTTTTATTTGGCACAAAATATGGAATAGTAATTCAAATTATGGACAATTGGAAACTGAAGATAATAATTTCATATATCTATTTTTTAAAAAAAAAACACAATACCTATAAAAAAAAAAACCTAGCCACAAAATGGAAGTCATAATACTTTTATTTTTTCTTTGTTAAAACTTCCTATTCTCCTACATTAAATTTCTTGTAAAGATTTGTCAATGTTACGGAAAATATATAGAGCTCATTAAAATTTATGAAGATTTAAAATTGAGATAAAAGAATAAATGAAATGAAATGACAAACTTGATGGAAAACACTTAACAATAATGATCACCCACAACATGAATCTTACTCTATTGTCTAAGAATTCAAATTACCTTTGAGCGCAGAATATAATATACATACACTACATAAAGTATAGACTGTGAAGAAAATCAGAATTACCTTTAGGTTCTGTTTTCCATTATATGCATTTGGGGGCGGGGGGGAGGGATTCTAGACACCAAAGTTCCCAGATTACACATCACTCATCCTTTCTCTCTCTCTCACTCTCTGTCATCAACATATGTTGATGATTCAAATGATGATCTAATAAAAATCAATGATTTCCCTCAAGATAAAAAAAAGATTTTAAAAAAATCATTCAAGAGAATCAATTTTCCTTCTAAGATTGTCATGGCATAAAAGTAATATCATCTTCTACTGTTAAAAAACAAATACACACAATTTAAAAGTCACTGGAAGATAAACAATTTTTTAATATTACAACAGACAGCAATATTTAAAAATGGCTGGTAATGAATAAGCAAAATGAAGAATTTCTATCTTAACATTAAAAAATATATGCATAGTATTGTACATATATTTGTTTACAATTCCCCCTATAAATATAACATGAGTATTAATAATCAAACATCTGACAAAAACATGTTTCTTTTTTTCCATATGTCATAGCATCGGCCGGGACGCGAACCCACAACCGTCTGCAACCAACTACTTGCTTGCAAGGCGGCAGCGATGACCTCTCGGCTAACAACGCTTGACATAACATGTTTGAAATAGGATTGTTCTTGTAATAAAAATAATAATCATTATCATAGAAAGGTGTGAAATTGAAATTGAATAAATTTTCATTTGCAATACATCAAATATTGGAATATATGATTACTTTTATTAAAAAAATTAAATTATAGATGAGAATAAACACCAAACATTAAATAATGAAATGAAAAAATATCTCCATTAACATACTATATAGCAATGAAATTTTGTGTAACAGTATATTACAATGAAAAGTCAAGCATCAACTCTTCAACATGAATTGAAAGAACAATAAAACTCTAATTTAACAGATTACAGGATCAGAAATCATGACAGATAATTAAAAAGATGAATAACAGAATATAGTAAATTAAACATATAATAGCCCGAGTAATTTAATTAGCTTATATTACATATATATATATATATTGCATAATCTAATGAAACATAACAAGGTTTAATCATTTTATATTTTACTAGGTTATCAAAAATATATCTAGTATATGCCTTTTTTTAGATGATCGATTACTTCGTCTTTCTGTGAGAATCCCAACACAATATATTGACTTATATTTTTATATTAACAAGTTTACCACATAAAAATTATTAAAGTATAAAACGAGGTCAAAATACAATGATTACACAAAAAACTAAAAATAAGACTATTACAGATGTCATACATATAATACAGGACAATATATGATTAAGAAATGGTAAGCAGAAACTAATAGAAAAAAATACACTAAGTTTTTGAAAAAATTACTTCATCTATATCATGTAACAAATATTAAAAAAATTTAGTGATTAACAAAATCTTAACAAAAAAAATATATAATTTTCCCATGCATATTGTTAATAATATCCTACAACTCTTAGTATAGAGAATGGAAGAAATCACAGATGATGAAAAAATAAGCTCACAAGAGGAAAATTTTGAAGAAGATTCGGAACAGGAAAGCGATAGAAATTCAGAAACAGTTTAAAGCATGAATTCCATAAGTGGGGTTTATACAAAGATATGGCAACATGGATGAAGTTCTAAGGATCTGTGAATTAAAGGACTTGGCAATTCAAAGACTCTTTGAATCAATGGAGAAGACTAGGGTTATTGACTGTGCTATGATCTCAACATTTCTTTAAACAAATGTATTTACATTATGTAGCGGGTGATCAGTCACCTGCATTTTTTTTTCCTTAATAAAAAAAAAACAAACACTAAATTATAATATGTATATATTTCACTAGGTTTTTAATAAACTCTTAGTATAGTGACAGAATATAGTGGCAGAATATTCCTGTTCATAGAACAATGGTTATTGTCACTTCCAGAGTTCAAATCTCATAAGACCTCTTGAGCAAGAAGAAATCATTCAACTATTTATATTAATAATAATGTGTTTTTCCTCTCTAATTAAGTTCATTTTTCAAAATATATAATACTCCAAATACATTCTGATTAACAGAATCTTAATTAGATTCTGAAGAGAAAGCTTTATAGTTAATTAATATTTCTTGATTTTCAATACATTTATCAAAAGAAGAAATAAATATTACACATTACGCTGATAATTTTAGTTAATTCTTGAATGCCTTCATTTATTTTTTTCTTTACTTGATCAAAAGTTGTTCTTAATCAATAAAGACATTGTCGCACTTTCGAGAAGCTTTGAGTTAATAACTCTTGATTTTCAATCACACTTTCTCAAAGAAAAAAAATTGATACCTTTTACAGTTTATTATGACTGCTTTCATACTTTCTTTAAGGCTTTTTTTTTCTTCCTCAAAAGTTAACTTTAATCCATGAAGAAATTGAACTTTTGGTAACAGTAATAAATGACATATGATGAACAAATAATTCAAAGCAACAAATGGGGCCATTAAATTTCTACTGAGTAGTATATTAACATATTATGAGAGTGATCTAGCAATCAATAAAATTCAGAGAGAAAAAAAAATCATCATCATTTTTATTTCATACTTTCTACAAATTACTTTAATCACATTTAAATAATATTTGTGATCTGATTGGCTAAGCGCTTGAGAGGTTTGCACTCTCTCAGTTTAATTTTAATCACATTTAATATTTTCTTAAGTTCATTCTTGATTATCTGTAAATCCTACCATATCAATATCAGCAAACAGATGCAATGAGCTTTTCTATCCCCAGTGTTAATTTTTTCAAAACAACAGATTCTATAATGCATTTACATAAGTTTTAAACCAGAGACCAACAAGATAATATCTCAGACTGTATTATACTCCTTCCTATATCCATATTTTTCATTTTTTTTAAAAACAAAGTCATTTTTTATTTCAACATTGACACTTTCCTCAAAATATCTAACAAAGTAATATAATCCTCATATCACTGTTTTTCTTTAGTAAAACAAATATAATAATTTTTTCTTCATTTTTCTAATATCTATCAACTCATTCTTAATTATACAATTGTTCTTCAGACATCAACATAAATGTATTGTTAGAATTACAACACTAAAATAAATTTAATAAAATTCTGGCTGCATGTGAAATTAAATGTGCTGTTTTAAAATTCTCACATTTTATTACATGTACATCTTTCTCTAAAGAAATGATGACTGTTGAAAACAATTTAAAGTCTTATTTAGCTAAATATTTGTCCTCTTCTCTTCAAAAACTTTTAATAATTCCATTAATTCCTTGAGCACTTACAAACTTCATAAGTTTTTATAATTTTATCCTCCATTATGACATGGGTTACTTTATCTATGCCTTGTGCAGTAATGGAAAAATTGATTCAAGAGCTACAGATTCTGGAATCACTTTTCAATTAAGTACCCCCCCCCTTTCGGTGAATTGAATGTATTTGCCCTACTCAATCTGCCACTAGATTTTCAAAATCATGCAGCAATCTGAGCTATATTGGTTAATCATATACATCACTTATAAATTTCTTCCCATTCTTAAAAAAACACAATATTTCTAATAATAACTTCACAAATCTTTCCTGTGAACCTAATTTTCCCATCCAAAGTATTTTATTATACAATAACTTAATTTCTTTCAAAATTCTTCTACTTCTCTACATTTTATTTCACAATACTATTTTCAACATTTATCTGTTACATGTGCTTATGCATTATTAATCTTTATATATAGACTTCTGTCAATTTCAGTATAATTATTTTCCATCTTCTTTCTATGATTTTTTTTATATTACTTCTGATTGATAATGGCTTTTTTACTCTGTACTATAGTTTTTATAAACTTTCTGGAATCCTCCATATTAGATTTACATTATTATTAACTGGCTATTATTTATTCTTATTTCCTTGATCAACAAATCTTTAAAAGAAAAAAAAACATCTCTAGCATGACATTTAATTTCTTATTCTTAAAATTTTGATTTTAATTCCGAAAGTACTAAATTGTGCTGTGACATGCTATAACTTCCAAAATAAAAATATGCATAAATAATTAATATATCTTTTGCAATATGTAACTTTTAAACTAAATATATTTTATAACAATTATGATTTATCTTTTTCATTTCTAAAATCTAATCCATAATGTTTACAATCTTTTTTTCCCATTGTTTACCATAGAATTATGTCAATAAACAATTATTTTTGTGTTCATTTTCACTGTCATCATAAATACTATCTATTTCTTCCTTATTAAAATCTCTCATTATCATTCCTACTTTTATAAAAGAAAGGTCCTTCAGAATAGCTTTCAGTATTATTATCAAGATATTATCAGAATTGCTATTTATAGATCTCTGTTTCTCTTTGTTCTATTCACTTTTTAACCATTAGAACAGTAAATTTTCATAATTTCTCCACTTTGTTTTATAAAGACATAATATCTAATCTTTTATAATTACTCTTTACTAATAATACGTTCTTGTGTTTTCTGGATTATTCAAAGTGTTGATGTTCTGTGTTTATTTTGTAAATCTAAACGGCTTGAAACTAAATTACTGCATTCAACTCTGAAAAACAAAATGTTTGCCAGAATCTTTCTCTGACATATCCAAGCACTTTTTTTCTAAGCCCCTAATAAAATTTGCTTCATTTTACCATATAATATATATTTATATGTAATTTTAAAAATCCATCTATTTTTTACTACTTTAATTAACAAACACATAACTGTCAATGATTGCTATAAAAATGTATGTAATATTTACTAAGGCTGTAACCTCAAGAATATGCGTGTAAAAATGCAGTAATAGGGACTTCTACAGGTCTTAACCACAAGCTTACACTCTCAATGAATTCTAAAAAATTTTAACAGAAAGTGAAGAAAATATTTCTTTGCTATTTACTACCATGTTAAATGTAAAATTTTAAAAAAATATTTTACATTCAAATGGACTAATATAAAACTATTTTTTAACTTTTGAATGTTCCATTTAACACTATAAAATAAATAACATTTTATTTACATTTTATCTTAATAATCAAATGTATTCATTCCATTGAGCTTACTTCTAAAATATTCACACATTTTTTCCATACAATGCTACTAAAAAAAATTTCCCTATTTTATAATTCATATAATATAGTTCATATTATATACTAATGTTTCTCACAAAGACATAACTCTCCATACAGTAGCACCACTCAATGCAAGTCAGAGTAATCAATGATTGCAAGAAGATTTGTGCATAAAGTCCCTGCCTACTCATTCAATATCTCCAGACTAGTTTCGAGCTTCTGTCTTTCATCAATGAGGAGCCTTGGATTTGAGAGCACTGCACCTAGATCTTAGGATCTAATGCAACTGTGTAACGTTTCCTCTTCTGAAAAATTTAAAGCAAATTTAGGTCTCCAGTAAAATGGATGCAAAAAAAAGAAATCCAATTCCCTGTAATATCTTTTTTTCTCCCGGTTTTATTACAAATTCATTGACATAAAAACTGTCACACCAGTCAGAAAAAATGAATCAAAAAGAACTTTCATTTTCAAAGTAATACAATATTAAACAGTTAAAAAGACAGAATTATGTAATAGCTATCATCACTTAGGTGAAAATTGTGGGCACTATAGCTGGATATGTGTTACATAGAATAATAAAACTTCCTCTGATATCCTGAGATTTGTATGACTAAGAATGTTTATCTGACTCTTAATTCTGCGATGCCCTGGAATAATAACAAGAATAATGAAAAACACTTTCCAATAAATTCCATAAATGAAAGGCTTGAAAATCAAACAGATCAATTGTTCTATTGCGGACTGCAATTTATTAGATTAATCAAATAATTGCATGTAAATCTATAAACAGATTCCCTAATACTATTATCAATTATTATAGTTTTCAAGACATCTTTCAGATCCTGGAATGTTGAAATAACGTTCACATATAAAGCACCATCTACTATAAACCATGATTACTAGAGAATTTCCTCAAACCCTACTTGGCTTTATAAAAAATGTTCCTTATGTGATGTCAATGCTTCTACATTCCCCCATTATGATGATGCAATTTTTCTATCTAGTATGGTAAAATATTGTTCTTCCATCAATAAAATGCATACAAAATTAAAAAATAACCATGATGAAATATAGCTTAATAATGTCTCTATCTTCTTAATTTATTTACAGAAAAAAAACTTAATTATTTTTAAAGCAATAAACTCTACTGTCATAAGATTTAAGATATATTCCATGACAATTGCTACAAATCTATATTTATGAGAAATATTTTTAATAAAACCTTACCTGAAACAAACAAATACATTTCAGAACACAAATTGTCTTCTTAATTCATCACTATCGTTAGATTTAGTATAAGAGGATATCTGATGAGTCAGATTAACAGTGTAAAAATATAACAAACTGCAGTAATTATTAAACCTATCTGCCATGTAATTTTCCAACAAACAACAGTGATAGATATTATAAGAAAAATAAACAAAGTTCCATTCACAGAAAATGAAGAGATATAAATAAACTGTGCTCATGGAAAATCATGTAAACTGTTTACTATTTAGAACTACCATAACATGGCAAAAATACATTACAAAATAAAAAACAAATTTAAATTGTTTCAAATTATGCATGATTTTCAGGTATATCATGTTTCAAAATGAGTAAATGAATGTCAACTATGAGTAATTAAAAATTATCTCAAATTTCTACACATTCACAAATATAATATGAATCATAATTAGTTTTATAAAAATCAATAAATATAAACAAACAAAACAAATTAAAAGAAAGTTTGAAATCAATTTTTCAGTCAAGCATTAAATACTGATTTAAAAAAAACAAAACAATATTCAATACTAATTTTCTAATTTATGTTTTATCATAATCTGTTTTTTTATTATTAAATATTGATTAAAAGTATTATTTACTTATTCTTTTTTAGATTATGTTCCAAAATAAAGATACATCTTACTGATACAAGTATATAAATGTTTTCTATTGAAGGCAGATTTACTGACTCTGAAGTAGGCGGAGTATTGTTTCCCAGTAATCTTCAATCTAAATTACTATAGCAATTGCCCGCCATGAAATGATGTTAAACAGCCAGCCATAATCCTTGAGTACATTAAATATCAGAAAAGACAAAAAAAAATAGACAAGTAAAACAAATTTGACAAAAAACGCAACACAAAGAATGGTCATTAAAAAAAAAAAAAGCAGAAAAACACCAAGATGAAAAGATTATAATTAAATGTGACAATATTTATCAGTAGTTTACAAGATTCAAAAGTTGTATGCACATTTGATGAAATTCTATTCAAATTCAAACTAAAATTTCCCAAATTCAAAAGTACACAAATTTGCATAAAATTATATTCTTATTAGTGTAAGAAATTTCATTATTTCATAATGTGGAATGGGAGAGTTATGCATGTCAATAACAATATAAACATTTATTATATAAAACAAACTGCTACTGGTATCAAGTTTTACCAAATAGTCTTAACCTATCTTCAGGCAAATAATCTAATATGCATACATATATGAAAAAAACTCTTTGTTCTTTATCGGCAATCATATCATAAAATGATTATTCAAAGACAGAAAAGTGTTTTTTATAAACAAAGTTGATACTTTCAAGTTTAACTATACCGTGAAATCATGATATGTACTGTATCAATATATATATATACTACTTCAATTATACACTATCCACAAAAAAATGTAAATAAACAAAAAATTAAAAACAAAATTTATAATTTTAATAAATTTTATAAGTCCGTATTTTTTACAAAATGGCAACAGCAATTTTTTTTACCATAATTGAGAATTACATAATTACATTTATAAATCACTTTTTCTTTAGAATTCATTGAAAGCACATGCATTTTATTTTATGTAACAAATCATTTCCTAAATAAAGAACTCTATAAAATTTAAAAAAATTCATCAAATACCTTCCTTAAGCAATAAAATAAATCTGATCATTTAATAGGGATAGAAAAAGGGAACTTTTGAATGATTTGAATGAAGAGTTCAACTGAGAATCTGAAATAGATAACTGCAAACATAAATGATTTTATAGAAACTTTAGTTGATAACTAGAAAAGCCAGGTCTGCCAATACTAAGGGCTTGTGGCTGTGAAACTAGGTTGTTCTGATATATTAACAACTTTAGAAGGTCAAAGTTTAACATTTTGCTATTGATTTTATACATATATATAAATAAAAATATGATCAGCACGTTTTTTTTTTTTGAGTGAAAATTTCTTTTAATTTATTAACAACTACATTTATTTTTTTTTAATTTTGTTCATGCTATAATGATAATTGAATAAAATACAACACTCAAAAGTATATATAAAATACAGTTGTATGGTGAAAAGTACTTTATACTTTCAGAATAATACAGCAAATAACAGCTATTATCCACTATATATGATATATACTGGGGAGCTTGGAACAAAATTCAGAGAATATCATTGCACTATTGTACTAATTCCACTAAACATAAAATGTGATAATAAAATAAGAAATAAAAATCCTGCAACATTAGCCAATCCTGCTTTTTTTTTCCCCATGTGTCATACCATCAGCCTGGAAGCAAACCCGCCAACCCGGGACAACCGCTTGCAAAGCGACCATCGCTGACCAAATGACAAATATGGTTGTTTTGCAAAAAGACTTCATTTCTAAATATATCAATATTAAAACCCCACTAACCTTTTTAATGACAAAAAAAAGTGTCTGCAGGAGGGGGGGGGAGTGTACATAACTTCAATAACATTTTGTGAATTAAATGATAATGATAAATTTGAAAAAGAGAGATTATAAATGGAATTTTTAAAAATTCTGAAAAATTTAAGGCTTTACAAAGTGGATTTTAGCTTTGAACATACCAAAACACATACTCCTCATTTAGACTAAAAAGTATTTTATAATGACTTTTTAGAAAATCTTCTATTAAAAAAAGAATCAGAATAAAATTATACACAATTTATGATTACATAAAAAATAAACAATTATTTAATATAGTTTGAAACATGCATATAAAATAAATAAGGACTTTAAAAACTGAAAATAAGTAGAATTCAGGAATTGATACCTATATAACACTACAGACATTATTCAGCAAATGAGATTTAAAGTGTATATTTTTGGGCTAAGGCTAGTTTCTAATTAAATAAATGATTAATAATAATTATTAATATATTTACACATAATGACTTGTATCACAGTTGTGAGTGCAGAAAGGTTGACACTTGCAATCAAACTATAGTAGTTTGCTGCATATATATTATTAGAAAAATGAAGAAGTATGTAAAAGATTGTGATCTGGACCAACTGATCAGTACTGCTTCAGCACTAGATGAGCAACTTGGGGATCTTTGTCATTTTATCAGAATGCGTGACTGAATAAAAGTTTGAAAAATATATAAATGAAACTATATCTTTTTTTAAAAAAAAGTGTATATGAAGTTAAATTATAACAGGAGTTTAAAATCTTGCTCACTTGAAAAAAAAAATGGATATTTCAATATGCATTCATAATGAAAGAAATTCATCTGTTAAGTTGAAAAAGACATTAGCAAAAGCAAAAAATTGAAAATATATGTATATAAAAGAGATAAGGATTTTAAAATATAAACAGAATTTTTAAAAAAATGAAAAATATGAATGTGAAGAAATAAATACATTGGAAAAAAAAAAAAAAATCTCAAATTTTACTCTAAAGAATCT
Organism: Epiperipatus broadwayi; assembly: GCA_028023455.1. Taxonomy (NCBI): domain Eukaryota; kingdom Metazoa; phylum Onychophora; class Udeonychophora; order Euonychophora; family Peripatidae; genus Epiperipatus; species Epiperipatus broadwayi. The sequence goes on from JAQFVV010000063.1 coordinate 1,184,107, forward strand.
CTTTTAATCCTATACAATGAATTGTTCATAAAATTATAAAATCACACTCATTCAGATAGTTGCAAATTCTTTTAGTGTCATCATTTGATTGTGGGCCATTTATCACAGCTTGTCAAAAGTTTCTAAGTAAAATTATTTTAAAATGCTCAGAAGTTATAATCTAAGATAAAATAATATTGAAGTTATAATTTAAGAATACAATAGCAATTTTCTATCAAAATAAAAATGACAAGCTAAAAAACATTTAAATTTTAATCTTATTGGTTATATGCTGCAATAGTAATAATACAATATATAAATTTAAAACTAAAAAAAATTATTTGTATTTTGTCAATACTTATACTGCAGTAAGCAATTTATAAATCAGAAGTGAAATTAAAAAGTTGGTGAATTTGATTTTCATCAAAGATTAAACAATCAATCAATAGCATTTTGTTCTATGGCCAAATCCAGAGCGCAGTCACATCACAAATTCATCCATTTCTCCACTCCTTTCTTTTCATTGCCCAGTTCTTCAAGTATTTCTTCCTGTCTCTTATATCATCCAGCTTTTCATTCTTTATTGTTTACATTCAAGCATTCACTCCAAAACAACTTCCATTAAACTATTCTTACTTCTTAATATATGCACAATCCAGTTTCTCTTTCTATCTCTAATTTCCTCAATCAATCTTCTTTTTTTTTCATTTACTTTTTTCAAGACTTCTTCATTTAATCGTTTTATTCACCCAATTGATTTTTTCCATTCTTCTCCATGATCACACCTCAAAGGCTTCTCATCTGTTACCATTTTTTTACTCACTGTCCATGTTTCACAACCATACAAAAATCATTGCACATATAGCATTCAATTAAACTTTTCCTTAATTCTCTTTTCAAAAGTCAAAAAAATATTTTCTTTCTCTTAATAAATGCCTCCTGTGCCAATGCTATTCTTTTTTTAACTTCAACTTCACTTCTTCCATCCTCAATCAACTAGTTACCCAAATATTTAAACCAATTTACCTGTTGAACTATATTATCATGGATTTTAACTTGCAGACTTTCTATATTCTTCTTTATCCATAAGCACTTGGTCTTCTCAAATATTAATCTTCATTCCACACAACATTCCTGCAATTTATTCAATATATTTTGAACTCTTTTAATCCTCAGTTATAAAAGCCATATCATCTGCAAATCTTATATGTTTTTTATTCCATCCCCAACATTTGCTCCTCCACAGTCTAAATATTTATTTAATAGGTCTTCTCAATAAATATTAAAAAGTTGCAGGTGACATACTTCATCCTTGCTTAACTCCTTTTTCTAAATTTACTTCATCAATATCATTATTCTCCAGTCTAATTCTTATTCTTTGCCCAATATACATATTCCAAATCAATTTTCTCTCTTTCCAAAAGAGTACTTTATTTTTTAAGGTTATAGGTTTATTCCAGATTACTTAATCAGATGCTTTTTCCAAATCCACAAAACATATACCAATTCCTATATCTCTCTGCAACTGTTTTAACATCACCAGTAGCATTTCTTGTACTTTTCCCTCTGAAAATCAAACTGATCTTCTCCAATGTAATATTCTACCTTACCATAAATTCTTTGATTTAAAACCCTCAATACAACTTTGGAAGTATAAGATAATAATATTATAATATTACAAATTTCTCTTTATCTCTAAGCAATATATTTAACAAATTAAACTGAACTTACACTAGAAATTTTAAATGAACATGAATTTGATCTTTCCCCATAATAATGCTAAAAAATATTCATTTAATATCTCAAATAATATGTAAAAATAAAAATGGACTACTTTTACACTTCAATATATCATAATATAAATATTAAAAAAGATAGTATCTTTTTTATGATCCCCATTCTATCTTAGTTCTAAGCCACTACTCCTCTCCAAATATTGAAAATATATGCATAGTATAGAAAGCTATATAATACTTAACATATACATACCTATAAAACAATTTAATTTTAAAATCCTACATACATATTCAGTTATCTAGAAAAATATATGTGATAACAATTATAGAGATGAATCTACATATACCATATTATATAATTATAATACAAATTAATTTGAAAATTATGTGCACATATTAAGACATCAACAGATAATTAGCAAAAAATAAAAACAGAATACAAAAATGTGTGCATAGATATACATATTCATACAAACATTTTTGATGATATATTACAAGCCTGATACAAATATTTTGAAAATGACATATAAAAAAAAGATAAACATAAAACTTATCATCCTAATTCATTCTTCTTGTTAAGAAGATTGATGATGATGAAATGCAACTTCCATGTGATTTTAAATTGGTAAATTTTAAGCACAAGTTTTTTCTTAGTATAAAAATATCAGCAGCCATCTTTTTATGATGATCAGGTGGTTGTAATATAAATTAAAAAATAAAAATTTCTTGCTTTTATTATTTTTTTTCTTGCTTTTATTACCGTCTAATTTTACTTTTTTTTTTTTCATCTTTTTTTTAAAAAAAAAAAATAGATAAATGAACTAGTGGGTCTAAAGCAATAAAATATATGTATATATTTTTAGCTCCATGGTTAATAGATTACACAAATGATATTTAACATTTTCTCTCTTAAGAAAGAAAATGGTTTAAAAATAAAATATTAATTAAAGTGCAACTTGAAAGTAAACTTTCATTATTTTCATATATATTATCTTTTATAAATAAATTTTAAAAGGTTTATTAAAAAACAACAACATATGTATTTAAATATATAAAGGTAAATAAATAATTTATTGTGCTATACGTCTTATTAAACTTTATTAATAAAATAATATTCTTATGAAAATTTAGGTACTATTCATGAACAATTCTTTTCCAGAATAATACTATTGAATGAGCAATAAAAATCTGATATTGGTCATAAAAAAATCTTTAAACTTAATCATTAAATACTTAATTACCATATAACATCTTTTACACCAAATTCAAATAAAGTAATGCTAAAAATTATTGAAACTAAATTGAACATTGTGAAGATCTGTCAGATGTACGGATATCAGAAAAGATCAAAGAACAGCAGCCATTATTGCTAATGTATATTGGATAAGTCAACATGTGCTTTACTCATTATAACAATATTAAATCGAATGACTGTGTCTAAATTATGAAATGAATATGGTTCTTATAAGAAAAACAATTTAAATAAAATAGCATACTATTTACTCTGCTACTCAAGTTGCACACTGAAAATAAGATTAACCAGAATAGATAAGGAAATGTTAATTTAGAATCAATAGAAGAAACAATAAAAAACTGAGATACGATAATGATTTATAGGTAATATAAAAAAAAGATTTGAAATTAAAAGGCAAAATGAAACGGTGGTGTTATCATTAAAAATGAAGAAAATAGGAATTATGATGATAGTTGAAGCAAAGGATTTTAAAATTGATAGTGAAAATATACAAGTTTTATTATTATTATTCTTTGATCAATCATTGAAAAAAGTGCCCAGAAGTCAGATTAACATCCAACAGAATAGTTAAAAAAAATATTAAAAAATACCTTTAAGTATAAGGTCATATCTTATTTTGAACTTTGATGCTAGTGAAGATTTTTGAAAATGCCATAGACAATAAAAAAAATGACCAAATAATATTAGTAATTGAATTGAACTTTAAATTTTTGTTGACAACATCATACATAACTAATTATTTTTATTGTGTAGAATAGATATAATGCTTGGAAAAAGTTAATGAAAAAAATGTTAACCAGCAATGAAAAAAATATACATCATGACAATAAATCTCCCCACTGAGTGAGCAGAAAAATAAATAGAATGAATGTCATTAAAGAAAAATGTCATTTGAATGATTGCCAGAAATGGTCACCTTGTGACAGGATATGTTATATAAGCTGAATGAATCTCAAATGCAGATATTTTCATATAAAGAGGGAGTAAAAAATCGATTTACTTCAGTTGTTTTTAAAATATATCTTAAAATGGTGAATGAATGAATCAACATTTTCTTTATGGACAGAAGCCAAGTATTACTTCTCCCACATAAATTGAAGTTTACAGTCTAGACAAAAAGATAACACTTAGGATTCTCTTTTAAAAGAGTTTTTCTTGAAGATTAGTAAAATGATTAAAAATATTTAGACGGTAATTTCAATAAAACTGTTTGATTTAGTTTTCTTTAGTAATTTTATTTTTTCTTGTCATTAGGCATTTATAAAAGAATATTATAATGAAATACTCAGATAAGATTAAAGAAAATAAAAACAAACAGATTTTTAAAAAGTCTCGTATACAAGTGTTTGGGCATGCATGCATGCATACATACATATATATATAGACTTATGTAATCACATTAATTTTCAAAAAGACCTTACTTTGCAATATCAACAATAATATGTAGTAATAGTGTTTCACCTCATGCATAATGTGCAAATTAGAAGATTCATGATTTCAACTGACAAAATAAAAATTTTTAGCAAAGAAATAAAATTTCCCATGATCAACAAACAAAAAGCAAATATTTATATTTTAAAGACCAATGCAAAATTTGATGTTTTATGGCTCTCTATTTTCAAAATTTATTCAAATGTTAAATACAGTCCATCAAAACAGAATAAAACATTAAGCAATCTTTATAAAAATGGAATAATTCTCATTTGAGTACTCCCAAATGCTTTCATTTTATGAATTTTTAATGTAGTTTTAAACTGTAATTCAAACAACATGAGCAATTATGATATTTATTTAAATCATTATAAAATAAACAGATTACTGATTGAATAAAATAACTTAAATTTCATTAAAATTTTAAAATCCTGAATTAATTTCATATTCAAAGGTCTCTTTTTCACTAATTAGTTGTTGTTTTTTTGGATGGAGGGGGGGGGGATTAATTAAATCAGAGTGCAACCCAAAAAATGTTTAAATGGTTGATAAATTTTGCTTCAACCAAGACACTTTATTAAGATATCAACAAGGTGTTGGCAAGCTAGCAAAGAGAGTCAAGTATTACTGCTTGTTTGTTGCAAATATTATTGTAAAATTTACAGAACTCATCTCCTAAAGTCTTATATTTATATCCCAATTCTAGATAAGTTGCTAAGTTTTTAAAGTAAAATTCAATTAGAAATATAGGCTGAGTAATCACCTTTTATCGCAATTGAGGGACAAAATCATTTCTTCCATTAAAAAAACATCAACATTTTAATATTAAGAGTTAACCCAGAAATCTTTTTAAAAATATATTTTATTATTGAAACAACTAAATATAGGATATCATACTTATCTTATTTTATAAAAAAGCATTTCTTTTATATTAATCCCTTTACTACATAATATTTGTTGATAAGTACAGCAAAAAAAAAAAATATTTGCCACAATCTAATGCAAATAACCAAAGCCTTAACATGGACTATTCCCATCCTCTAATATTAAAAATTGAATGACTAGAAAAATTTCAAACATTATTTAAACTTTCTAAATACATTCAACTAATAGTAATTGCCCAGAGATTAATATACTAGAAAAGAGAAAACAGACATATCTAATGTAGCAGACTATGTATACACCAATAAACATGTTTGATTGGGAAAATACAGAAATATTGGATAGAAAGGAAAAAATACAAATAAAAAAACTCAAAGAATAACAATGGCAAATAACGCCATAAGACAATCTAGTGTAATAATACATAATGTCTGGAAGACACTAATTAACCTTACTCTTAGGAAAATGTGAAGAAATCAGGAAGACTCATAGATAAGCATAAGAAATTTCTACTTAAAAGTGCCATTGGCAAAATAGCTCAGTTGGTTAGATTATCTTAAATTCAATATTCAATCTAAAGAAAGATCCAGGTTTGATTCCTATGGTAATTTTGTCATTGATCAGGCCAGCAATACTTGAAGAAACAATAATACCACTCAATATATTGCGTTATATGCCAAACTGTGCACTATTAATAACAGCTGAATGTATATGGAAAGTTTAAGATTTGATTTTTTTTCTAAAGACATTCAATATTTATACATTAGATGATAGAAATTCTTCCAATATATAATTCCTAATAAGATACTATCATCTCAAACCTTCAGACAAACACAAAGCCTTTAGAATAACTTGTCATTTGCAAGACATCTATAAAGATATTATAGAAACTGTAGTAATAATTTTTATTAGTCATTAGACTAAAGATTATCCACTTAATGGATAATATTTCTGTCATGTAATTTCACTACATAACTCTCACACAGAGGTAGTGACTGGTTTCTAATCATTTTTAACACCTTGTGAAGTGGTGTAATTATAAACATATGATCAAAACATGCAAAAGAAGATGTATAATCTCCAAGATGTACATTTTGTGCTGAACCAGCACTCTCATCAGTTGGCTCGGATCATAATCACTTATATCTTTATCACTGTTCGATAAATATAGATAGCCAATTTCCACAATTTAACTGCATAATGATAAAGATATATGTAAGAGGTTATGATCTGGGCCAACTGATAAGTGCTGCTTCAGCAAGAAATGTGCATATTGGAGATCATGCATCTTTTTCACGTCTTTGATCATATGTTTATAATTACACACACCCACAAAGATGTTAAAAGTGGACAGAAACCAGCCCCTATCTTGTGTGACAGTATGTAGCGAAAATTACACTTACAGAAATCATCATCATCATCAACCATTATCAATCCACTGCAGGATGGTCTCTCCAAGTTCAATCCATCTTTTCCTATCTTTCGCTTCTCTTCTCCACATCATCCCTGCACACTTTCTTATTTCATCCATCCATCTCACATGTGGTCTCTTTCTGGGTCTTTTACAATCTCTTGAAATCCAGTTTAAAATTTCAATTGTCCATCTATTATCATTTCTTCTAACAATATGTCCAGACCAACTCCACTTCAGTCTTTTATTTTTTTCAATGAGGTCACTAACACCTGTTTGTTCTCTTACCCATACATTGCGTTTTCGATCCCTTCTTGTTACTCCCAACATGCATCTCTCCATACTTCTTTGAGTGGTCTGAAGTCTGTATTGCTCTTCTATTAAATGTCCAAGTCTCAGATCCATAAGTAAGAACTGGCAAAACATATTATTCATTAAATTATAGAAACTGGTTTGAGCTGAAATTCAACGTTTTTGATAAAACTTGGCAAATGTAAGAAATATATTTTCTTTTAAATGAATACTAATAACTAAGTAAGCTAATTTCTAATTTATCATTAACTAAGTAAGCTGTAAAAGTAATATCCTTAATTAATTTGAAAATTGCAAAAATTAAATTTGACAAAATAATTCTTACATTTTTTTTGAAATTAGGTAAAAAGAAGGTTTGCTGCAGTGAGAAATGACTCTTTTGCTAATCTTTTAATAATGAAGATTTTTTTTTACTACTTCTTTTAGTTAAATTACTTTATGCATGCCATTTAGCCAAATAACAAAACTTCAAGAAAGCAATACTTATTGAAGTTTGTTTTATTTAATTCATTGCCTTTAAAAAAAAAAAATTATAGAAAGATCTTTCAAATTCATTAATTTTAAAATGAAGTAATGAATGTTGAGAAATTGTAAATTATATTTTCCATTTAATATTTGAATGTCTTTTGACATTTCTTTTTAAACTGACATAAACGATTAACATTAATCATAATAATAATAATAAAATTTATCATGCTTCTACTCAATGTGAAATTAATAGATTTCGCATTAATAAATAATAGAGCACAAAGATAAAATAATGTATTTCATGTCATGCTATGCAAGCAAATCTTGGTAAATAGTATACAGCAATAATAAAAGGATAAAAGACTACTACAATCCAAGCAATTAACAAACTGTTTAAATTTTAAGGCATTGAAATAGGTTTATATAAAAAAATAATGTATAGAAAAGACAAAAGCATAAATCTGCACCAGACCAATATTGTTAGCATTTATTTTTTTTTTTACTAAACTATAAAATGGTCTTAAAATTACTTTTCAAAAAAATCAGGTCATGTGAAGAACAAGAACTAGAAGTGCAGACTGAGTCCCAATCTAAAAATCACTAATGAGTAAATCATCATTCTATCTCTACACTTTAGACCCCAAGATTTAACCTGAGATATTTTACCCTAAGGATTAAACCTCTTATCATTCATTCTGTGATCAAAAGCAATAGTTACTTTTTCCAGTAAATCAGAATCGATGTTCAACAGCAGCTGACACAAATTTGGCAATGCTTTCTGCAATTTTTAAATTATATTTCGGAGTAATAACTAAAACACATTTTTATAAACCACCCATGAGCAAAAAATATTCAGAAGCAGGATATAAAAAAATCATTTTATTTTCTAATATTTTTTGTGGGCATCAGCATATAATGCCGCATTATTTTGAATACTATTTATCAATAAATAATAAAACAACATAAAAATCAAATAAATGTATATATGTACATACAAAAAAAACCTCTAATTAGAATGAGTTATTTTTATATGATTTTACTTTTAATTTATAATAAAACTTTGTCCAATGAAAGTATGGACATCAGCAAAATTAAAAAGACATTTCAAAATCGGATTTGTTGTATTTTCCAATAAACTAGAAACTATTTTGAAGGATTTACATTTCTTTTTTCTTTTTTTAAAAAAAAACAACAACAAAAAAAATACGTTTTTTCCAAAAAAAATGTTTATGAACTGTCAGGTTTAATTATAAAAATTTACAATTTTTGAGTGGCAAAAAAATATATTTTGCATATTTCAGTATACATTGTTTTTTTGCTTTGTTTTTTTTTTTTAACATTTATTTATAACTTTCTAACAAATTCATTAAAAAACAATATTACAATAGTCAGGTACAAACTAAGGATATGCGAATATCATTTTTAGTCCTAGCTTTATTTTTCTCCAGCAATACAACAAATCCTTCAATACCATTATTTATTCACTTTTTTCCCCTCTAGAATGTTCATTATCTTTAAATGTTTTTTTCAAACTTTTGCTTATCTTTTTTCTAATTAAAAATATATTTTAACATCAGTTAAAACAGTTTTGGATTTAAATAACTCATTACTCTCTCTAACATTATTATTTCTGACAAATTTCTACTTGTATGCAATAACTTCTGTAATGAGGGGGAGGGGTAAAGCTTTTATAAAAAATTCAACACAGAAATTTTAAGTTTTATTCCGCCAAAAAATTCACCATTAATGATAATCACTAAACGTCACATGATCACCATCTCTATACTAGCACACTACTGTATGGAGAGTTTTGCCTTTGTTTAATTAATGATAATATGAAAACAGTATTACATATTGCAAAATGCAAATATTCAACTTTTCCAGATGACTTTGCATATGTTTGTATATTCAAAAAATTCTATATCAATCAGAATCATTTTAAGTTTTGTAAGAACTAGAATTTACATTTATGCTATATGATGGTTTTAAGAACAAGATGGTTGCTAATTTTTAATATTCTACTAGATTTTTTGGAGGATTGCTGATATAAAGAGAAAACAGCAGACATTGCATCAATTATCAATCACCTTATATGTACATATGATTTCTTTAAACATTGCAACAAATATGCTAACAATCTAATGTATTGTGTAAAATATTACTATCTTCTCTATGTTAGTGGACTTATGGAAAATCCAACATTATATATTCCATGAGGGTATTGTAGCTTACTGATGAACAAATATTTCGGATTTAATTCTCACTGAATAAAAATAATGAAAAGAAAAAATCTCAGTATAGTCATGCTGCTATATCCAAGAGATCTTGACCAGCAGATGGAACAATAGCTATTGATAGGATTTTCCACAATGAACAAATCTCAGAATCATAATTAGAATGAAGAACAAAGGCAAAGCTTAAGAATTAATAACTGGTGGAATAATTTTAAATTCTACTAGAATACAGAAAGTAAAAGAAAACTACAGCATTCACTTTATATCCTCAAAAATACACAAGTTAATCATTAGAAAAATAAGCTTTCAATCATATGTAATTGATATTCAATGCCACTCTGATGCATGTAACTAAAAATTATTTAATAAATTCACTGCCATGCGAGTAAATCAGTTATTTCACTAATTTAAATTTAGCACTTACGAAGTACACTTTAACCGTGATTTCAACACTTTTCTTGTGAAATGAATTTTGGGCATTTTTTTATAAATTAAACAGAAAAGTAAAACTCAGCTTACAGTGTAAATTTAAGTATATACAATTTCTAGTTTTGACAACAGAACATCGTTAACATACTCCCCCTCTCCCATCCTTGCTAGGCTCCCAAGTAAATGCAAAATGACCATTTATATTTACAATCTCACATATTTATAGAGGTAGCACCCTAGCAAATGTCTAGATAATGGCGAAATCCATTACACACCAAAATAAGTTTATTATAAAGCATTTAAGTTGGTATCAAAAGCCAAAAATTAGACAAATAACATTATGAAAACATTGTATATTACGTATCATCATCATCAACCATTATCAATCCACTGCAGGATGAAGGTCTCTCCAAGTTTAATCCATCTTCTCCGATCTTTAGCTTCTCTTCTCCACAACACCTCTACACACTTTCTTATTTCATCCATCCATCTCACATGTGATCTTTTTCTGGGTCTTTTGCAATCTCTTGGAATCCAGTTTAAAATTTCAATTGTCCATCTATTATCATCTCTTCTAGCAATATGTCCAGCCCAACTCCATTTCAATCTTTTAATTTTTTCAATAAAGTCAGTAATACCTGTTTGTTGCCTTACCCATACATTGCGTTTTCGATCTCTTCTTGTTACTCCCAACATACATCTCTCCATACTCCTTTGAGTGGTCTGAAGTCTCTGTATTGCTCTTCTAGTAAGTGTCAAAGTCTCAGATCCATAAGTAAGATCTGGTAAAACACATTTGTTAAAAACCATCCTTTTCAAACACATAGGCATATTTCCTTTTAGTATCAAGTTATGTCTACCAAAAGCACTCCAACCAAGTTTAATCCTATGATTAATTTCCTCCATTATGTTTCCATCTGTATTAATAATCTGACCAAGGTATTTGTAACTGTTAACTTCTTCTAATTCTTCATAATCAATCTTTATTTTCATATTTTGAGCAAATCGATTAAACATTACTTTAGTCTTTTTAACATTTATCTTTAGTCATACTTTTCTACTTTCATCTGCTAACTCCTGCAACATTTCCTGCAGCTCTGAAGCATTATTTTCAAAAACAACTACATCATCTGTGAAATCTAAATGACTTAAATACTCTCCATTTACTTTCACTCCTTTAGTTTCCCATTTTAATCCACAAAATACTTCTTGCAGCACTGCTGTAAAAAGTTTTGGAGATATGGAGTCACCTTGTCTTACACCTTTCTCAATGTTGATTTTTCCAGTATCATTATGTAATCTAATTGTTGCTGTTGCATTTTTATAAATATTCATCAAAATATGACAATATCCTGGATCTATACCTTGATGATCCAATGCTTTAATCACTGAAGAAATGTGTATAGAATCGAATGCCTTTTCATAATCTACAAATCCAAAACATAATGACAACTCATATTCGTTTGTCCTCTCTATGACTTCTCTCAATACCTGGATATGATCTATTGTACTAAAACCACTTTTAAATCCAGCTTGTTCTCTTGGTTGGTGGAAATCCAAAGTTCTCTGTAGACGAGTTGTAATTATCTTGATAAAATTTTATATAAAACTGATAAAAGGCTGATAGGTCTGTAATTTCTAATATCTTCTTTATCACCTTTTTTAAATATTGATATTATTACTGCATTCTTCCAATCTTCTGGTACATCTTTATCATTTAGACATTTGGTATATAACTTTGCTAATATTTTTTCTGTTTCTTCACCTGCTTCTTTTAATATATCAATTATAATTCCATCATTTCCTGGAGCCTTTCCTTTCTTCATACATTTAATTGCATGTCTCACTTCTTCATTTAAAATTCTGGGCAATTCGGAAGATGTAATAGATATAGGAGGTACTTGTTCTTTATTACTATATAATTCTTGATAAAAATCTTCTACCAATTTCATGATGTCATCTCTCTTTTTAGTAATAATTCCATCTTTTTTTCTTATTGCAGATATAAATTTCCTACCAATACCAAAATGTTGTTTAACATTCTTGAGACTTTTATTTTCTTCTACAGTTTTCCTTGCTATTTCACAGTTATACTTTCTTATATCATTTTCAACTCTTTTCTGTACCATTTTACAAAATTCGAGATATTCAATTCTTTTTAATACATCATTTTTGTATATCTTCATATTCCTTCTTTTCTTCATAAATTCTCTAGTCTCAGTAGAAATTTTATTAGTCAATTGCTGCTTTTTTCTACCAGCTATCTTTGTTGCAGTTTTTAAAAGTGTATCAGTTATTTTCATATTAATTTCATTCAAATCTGAATCATGTTCAAAATCTCCTAACACTTGAAACCTATTTGTAAGTTCTGATTTAAATTCATTAGAATGTTTCTGAAGATTAGGAATACATGTAAATATTGTTTTTCTTAATAATTGTTGTCTCTCTAGTTTTACATTAACATGTAACTTACACCTTACTAATCGATGATCACTTCCTGTGATAAATTTATTAAGAACATTACAATCTTGAAATATGTATTTTCTGTTAGTCAAAATATAATCCAATTCTGCTGTACCTTCATTTGGATGTTTCCATGTCCATTTCCTTTTAACATTTTTCTCAAAAAATGAATTCATAATATAAAGTTTTTCTTTTTCTGCAAACTCCACAAGTCTATGTCCTCTCTCATTTCTATTACCATAACCAAAATTATCTACAGCAATTTCATCTTTCATTTGTCTACCAATTCTAGCATTAAAGTCTCCCATAACAACTTTAAAAATGTTGTTTACTCTGATCAAAAGCCTTTTGTACATCCATATAAAAATCTTCTACTACTTCATCACTATGAGAACTTGTTGGGGCATAAACCTGAATTATCTGCATTTGGTATCTGCTATTAAGTTGTATAACTAATCTTGCCACTCTGTCCGATACACCATCAATCTCCACAATATTGTTCTTCCACTTTTTATTTATAATGAATCCTACTCCACTTGTATTTCCAATATGTGTGCCTTTATAATAGAGTACAGGTCCACTTTTTAAATCAATTGTTTCTTCACCTTTTCTTCTAACTTCACAAAGTCCAATAATGTCCCATTTAATATAAGACAGTTCTTCTTCTAATTCTTGCAATCTTCCTTCACTTGAAAGTGATCTGCAGTTGTAAGTACCTAAATAAAAAGTCGTCATCAAATGGCAGCCTGGGTCTGCAATCAGGGGATTCTTAGCACCCTCAGCCTTCGGCCACCAACTGCTGCCTTGGTTGGTGACTTTACAGCCTCCTGGGAATAAGGGTCATGCTTTATTTTTGTCTGTCATAATTGTATATAGGTATTGGAAAAATATTTATCATTTACACAAACATTCATTCTGCCTTATCAGGCACAGAGAAGAAAGACCATGGTGTTTCTTGATCTTAAACTCAGAGGTAAAAAGCCAATAAACTCACCATGCTGGCTAATGCGTGTTGGTGAGCAGCCCATCCGTGTTCGTATATTATATGAATAATCACATAGTAATAACAGCTGCAACGACAAGAACGTATGGAGTGGACATTAGGAATTTGCCCTGCTCAGTTCCTTTAAGGCCTTCAAGAGGAATCAAAGGTATCCTTTCAGTTAATAGCAAACTCCTTTCTGCAGCCATATTATGTATATAACTGGATATATGGTGAAGTTGTATGTTAGTTGTGTAAAAAAAAATTGCATCAATTGTCTTTTTATTAATATATCCACAGAAACAAATTTATGTATTGGTGTCTGAAATATATACAAAAAGAAATCATTAGCAGCTGTTAAAAGTGTAGATAAGATAGTATTAAATCAAATTTTATAATCGTTATTACAGCTATAACTGCATTTCTACTTTGTTACACATATAAATTAACTTATATAAACTTTAAATTAAACATAGCTCAAAATGATATGTAAACAAAAGTAATAAATCATTCTCACCCCAGGCTATGAATTAAAAGTATTCTAAAGGTTGGAGAAAGGATCAAGAATTGAATGATTCTCAAGCAGAAAACGGAAATAAAAATAAGAAATTTTAGTCAGCCTTTAAATGATCTTTCATTTAGCAAGGACATTTCTTGGTATTGACAAACTATCTTCTCAGACTTCACTAACAGCATTAAATGAACTATTACATAAATCAAAGAAAAATAGGCAAAGAATAGAAATACATTATTCTCATTTTAAAATGTAGATTTTATATAAGATTTGAAAGTGCATGCATGGTTACAAAAAAAAGCAGGTTCATCACCATTGGGCACTTTAAAAATAAAAAACAGAACATTTTAATTAAAACAATAGTATATTAAAAATATAATAAACTGAGCAAACAAACAATTCATGTTAGTTTTAAATGAATTCATTATGATTTTTTATACACACACAAATACACATTTATATATATATGAATTCATAGTACTATTTAGCTATTATATTTTTATTATACAAGTTTCAGGAACTAATACTATGAATTCATTTTTTTATCCATGGGAATATTAGAATATATATATATAGAAAGAGAAATTGTTGAAAATAACAAACTGTTAAATAAATACTATGTATGTGATATCACATATAGAAATTGAAATACCTAACAATGTAACCTTTTTGTTATGCAGATAGAATCCTACAGAGATGAAAAGGATCACTTATGTGAATAATCATGTAAAAAAAAATGATGTACCTAAACTATTTAAAAGAAATCAAATTGACTGTGCAGTAAACTTATAAAATGCAAAACTGTTTACTGCTATCAAATCAGTAATTTCAATGAAGATGAACACATTCATTAAATATGTGAGCATATAAACTAAATGGAGGAATCAAATTGGCCTATCATCAACTTCACAGGCAGAAAATGTACAATTTGAGATGGCATTTTCACAATTTCTGGTTTCTAATATAAATTCTATAATGTGAAAGTTACAAGATGAGCATAAAAAAAAAAATACCACATGGTAGAAAGTATCATACATTCGTACAAATTATTATTTACATAATTTCCAACAATTTATTTTGCAATAATCAAAACAAAAATGTAAATCAATTACTTTCTACCAAAAATAAAACCTAATGGTGCAATTGTCATCATTTTTCCAGCCACATTATGATTTTTTTTAGTTCAATAATTATTCTGCATGAATTTGGATCATTGTTAAAAATATTAATGCTTCAATTTATTCTTCTAATACTATCAAATACTAATTGGAGAAATCTGAGAATGCCTGTTACACATGTTCCCTGGTAATACAATCATCTTATTAAGACTCTCTAAATCAGTTTTGAAAAACAAAAACTCAATATCTTCCAAAACTTCAATAAAAAAACAATTTTAGGTTTTCTTCTATGAGGTGAAGCTTAATATTTGTTTTAGAAAATGCTTAAATATGATAGAATTCAATTCGACTCTTTTGCAAATAGTATACAGCATTAATGAACATGTTACAAGCAACCCAGTTATTTTGTTCTATACTTAAACATGTATTCATCTTTCTATTTGTATGGTAATTAACATTTACATATTGTTAAAACAAATTTAGAATTAACATATGTATTCTTTTCACAAAATAGCAATCAGAAGTTTGTACCCACATACATGTGCACATGCTTGCACTCACAAATGTAGAATTAAAAATAAATAAATAAAGCACTTCCAAATAGCCCATTATATTATAAAACTCTAAATACGTGGAATTTTTTGTTTTGCTCTCCTCCTTCCCACTACCTCCCTTGTTTTATCTTCTAACTACAAATAATTAGCTAATATTCAATTACAATCAATAATTATTTTAATGCTGGGTTTAGTTATATATTTTTACCTAGTGGTGATAAAGTTTTTTATGTATGTATGTATGTATGCAAAAAATTTCCAAAAAATATTTATTGGGTGATTGGCATGCAATACAATTATTAAATCAAAATATAAATAACTTAATTACTGCAAATTTACCCTCACAATGCAATGGTGACTGTGTATACCCTTAAGACAATATGGTATATACAATGTACTATGGTATTTGACAACAAGAAATTCAATTGGCTGAAAAAACTCTATAGCGATTGGGAAACATATTTCAATCAATGTCTGAGTTACTTGCCAAGGAAGACGATGGATCGAATCTGGGATGGTCTTGGAATAACTCTATGTGAGATTATCAAATGAATATTTGTCTTGAATAAGGGTTTAATTCTTATGTGTGGCTTATTCCTTGGGCTAATTAATCATTTAGTTACATGCTTTGCTCATCTGAGTTGCATGGCTTAGAATCTCCTTCTGGTACAGTGATACAAGTCAATCTCCTTGAGTTTAGGATAACTAGTTAATTGCCTGCAGACTTTTTGTCTTAATATTGGAATATATCAAATTCTTTGGGGTTTGGTATACAAAACTGTAACATATTTATCATTTGTTTAATTACTTGCATAAATTGTAAATATTTATTTTGTTAATAAAGGTTTTTTATTTTAAAAATAATAATTTATAAAACAACAAAATATTAATAACAATAATAATTCACTTATTTCCAAATTTCATAGCTTTACAAAAATTCTTAATAATAATAATTAAACTAAATTAAATACAAGTGAATGATATTTAACAGCATAAATTGAATGAGTAATTAAATAAAATTTTTAACATAAACATACAAAATCAGCATAAATCAGTATTATTTAATGAGATTTTTGCTGTTGTACATTGAATATCAAATGTTAAATATCTAGCTCAAATTTTGTCACTTTTAATAATATATAAGTGAACTAGATTTATCTTTCATTTTATTTCCTGAACTGTTTTTAATTAAATTAATTTCACAAAACAATGATTTACATGCAAATGTAGAAGAGAAAATTAATAATATAGTGATTACTAATTTTTTTAAACAATTCCTCTTCAGCACTATTTTTAAATGTGCCCAATTAATCAATCATTTTCAATTGTTTGTAACTCATTTCCCAAATTTGATAAAATTTTGTTTCCATATCTTCCAAATTAGGCGATTAAAACATTTCTAAATTGAGACTATCCATTGATATCATGTCTGGGTATAAAATAAATTTTGATGTTTCTGTAAATTGTATGAACTGCATAAATCTTGAAAAAAAAATGTTAATTATCAATTGAATAACAGCATAAAATTCTTGTTCCAATTTTATTTGATCTGGCTTATCATGAGATTGTAAATTAATAAGACTTTTTTTATATTTGGAAAATATTTCAAAATGTAAGAAGTAACATTGCGGCTAAAAATTTGTAATTTAGCTACAAATGCTTTTTTGTGATCAAATCAAATACAACAATTGTCTTATTATAACTTTGCAGTTTCATATTTAATTAATTTAAATGTGAACACATATCAGTAAAAAATATTAATTTCAAAAGGCATTCAACATTAATTATATTTTTCAATAATTTTCTCGTTATGTAAAAAGAGTTTAATTTCATCTAAACACTCAACGAGTCTTTGAAGAACTTTTCCTCAACTTAACCATCGAACATTGTTATACATAAGTAAACCATTGTATACTGACTTCTTCTCAATCAATATAAGTTTAGAAAATTGTTTATTTAGAGTGTGTGCAGATATAAACTTGACTAATTTAATCACAATGTTCATAATATTATTCAGTGGCTTAAAGTTGGCCTTCGTGCATAAAACCTGCTGGGGTATATTGCAATGAAATCCCGAAATTGAATATCCAATATGGTCATTTAATAAATATTATCAACATCACCCTTTTCTCTATTTTGCTGTAATATCCTATATAAATACAATTTATCCAAACCACATTGAAAAACTTTTTAGCAAAACTCTTTATTTGTACATATATATATATATATACACACCTACATTTCGACTGTCCTGCAGTCTTCTTCAGAGCTATGATATAATGAACAAAATAAAATAAAATGAAACACATAACTATATCAATAATACCAAAAAAATTGATTATTTATTTCAGTTTTATTAGGTTTTTTTTTTATATATTTTATGTTTTTAGTTTTCTGTTTACATTTTTATGGTATTATTTATATAGTTATGTATTTTATTTTATTTTGTTCATTATATCATAGCACTGAAGAAGACTGCAGGATAGTCAAAATGTAGGTGTATGTATATATGTACAAATAGTTTTCCTAAAAAGTGTTGAAGTGGTTTGGATAAACTGTATGTCATTAAATAAACTGAGAAAACCTTTTTCTTCTCCAGTCATACTTTGAGCATTATCTGTAGTTACTAATACAATTTTGCCAACATCTATTTCTTTTTCAGCGATTACATTTAAAATTTCATTGCAAATATCTATTCATTTTTTGTTGCTGTTACTAATGTTGACAAACTGATCAATTCTTCTTCGATATTATTCTCAACACAATAGCTAATAAAAATAGCCAATCGAGCTGATCCATTTATGTCTGAACTTTCATCAATGCAAAGAGAAATTAAACTAAAAGATTTTATATCTCTTTTTTGTTGGTAAGTTTTATTGATGGTCACTTGCATGATTCTTTCTTTAATCGTATTTCTAGTCAATGTTAAATATTTCTTTGCTTTCAAAATCTTCAAAAAGAACTAGTGCACATTTCATTCATGCTTCTTTCATGTATTCCTCATCATTAAAAGGTTTCCTATGTTTGGCAATTATATTTGAGACACACACATACACAAAAAAATAACTAGCAGCAGTTATGGAATGATTTTTCATAAATTTCATTAAAGATGTTGATTGAATAGTTAGTTATATTTTTAAATGTTCAGACAAGATATTCTTTTTATTCATCATTACTTTTTTCAAAGATCAATTTATGATTGGTCTCATAATGCCTTTTATCAATGATGTTCTCAATATGATTGTTCTGGAAATATAAAACACATAATGACTGCTTTGTTGCCTTTGTTAATCATTCCATACTCATCAGTACACTACTTTTGGAACTGTCTCCTACTTGATAATTTATGTTTTTTTTTATTTTCACTAGTAATATTAATAAAATGGTAACAGATTTATTTAAAAATAAAATTAAATGAACTTTAATAATTTTATAAATTCAAGATTTATTATATGATACATTATATTATTATCTTTATATTTCACTTTTACTGCACACACACACCCCCCCCCCCCGGTTTTATTTTTTGCAAAAGTTACTTCAACCTAACAACTATATATGTATTACTCACCAACTATGTTGGTATTTAAATGATTTTTGATGGCGTTGATCAAGTTTTCGGTACTTTGTTTACAATTTTGATAACTTTAAAAAATGAATGGTATAACCACATTTACATGAAAATATATTATGATGGGAAAACATTTCACTACTTTTACTTTACAATTTGATAAGATTTACATCAAGAAGTTAGAAAATATTTTACTGAGCTTACTTTGTAATTTTACTGGAACCATTTGACAGGTTTATAAAATATCATTCCGACATACATTTGTATATGCATTAATTTTTTTGTGTGTGATTGAACTCTAATATAATATTATATTGATTTACTTCACCTTTTCTTTAGTTTACAATAAATTTTTATCAGTATAGGTTTTGGCAATAAAATAACTATTGAATAATTTATTTTAAAGCATAGAAAATTATGTTAGAACGTTCCAGCAAAAAGTTGATGTGTGCTATAGATTCATCATGATGGAGCATATTAAACACATACTTTGTATAATTTAAAACTAGTTCCAATGACATTTTTCTCATTACCCGTATGAAATACATATACTAAATATGTTCTTGTTTTTTCAATTGAAATTAATTGTAGCAAGTTTTCTGAAAGTAACTGATACTTCTTATTTTTGAAATTGTCAATCAATCTTCAAACTATTGATTTTTAGAAAGAGTATAAATATTACACCAATTATTAGTTAAGGGGATAATTGCTCAATAAATGTATATCGAAATGAATACGTTCTGATTTATTTACAACCTGTTAAGTGTCACTGAATCAGAGAAAAATAAATCAAGCACATTTTTCTTAATACAAAATGGAAAAAATTGTCAGGCGGTGGTGGCCGAGAGGTTAGCACAGCTGCCTTACAAGCAGTTGACCCGGGGTTCGCTTCCCGGCGACGTTTGGCATATATAAAATGAAAAAAATTAATTTCAATATTCTAAAATCTAAAGTTTACTCCAGAGTGAGTGTAATAATTTACAATAACTTAAAATAATTTATAGATCACTACAAAATAGAAATATAAAAAATAATTAAACCTATACTTATATGTGGATCAGTGTAAGGAACAATACTGTACAAAGGCAATATTTAGAATCATTTCATTTTTATGTATTCTTGGAGATGAATTTTTTTTAAATTCTCATTATATACATTAACTCTGGCCATATTATTTGCTATTTATGACTTTTGCAATCAGATTTCCAATTTAAAAACTTCTATCTCTGTAAATTTATTTTATATATTTTGCCACCTTGATAAGTAAGACTGGCCCATTTAAAAGCAAAATTCCTGGATAACTTTGCACCAAGAAAAGAGCAAAAAAGAAAAAGATTTCAGATTGAATTAATTGAATAAAGCTGTTGTACTCATTTCTATGCTACATCATGTCCTTCTAAACAACTAGCATACAATTACTATTTAGAAAATAAGTAGATACAAATTTATCATACATTCAAATCTTTGCAAATATTTTCACTCCAAATGATCTTTAGAAGAAAAAAATGAGTGAAAATCAGTTTTCATGTAAAAGATAAATTAGAAATATATGTAATTAACTACTGATTTAGCAAACAACATTTTTTTTTTCCTGCCCTTTTTTCTGATAACTCAATTTAATCGATAAATAAAAAAGAAATCTAAATGTTTTGATTGTGGTCTAAAAAGAAGAGAAAAACAATCACCTCTTTAGAAACAAAACTTCTGTGGTTTATATAAATTCCAATAAACAGCATACTTTATATGACCTATATAATTTTTTCTCCAAAATTATTATTTACTTTTTACAAAACTATTGATATACTGAACATAGCAAAAAAAAAAAAAAAATCACATCTACATCACAAAAACGTTTCACATTAAATATACATATTGAAAAAAACAGGTGGTCATAATAATAAAAACAAAACAAAATAGAAAATATATTTAATAAACGTGATTCATTCCAAAAAATTGCTACAAGTATTCTTTATTAAAATAAGAAAAAACGATACATGATATGAGACTTAAAAATAAAAGTGTGGCTTTTAAGATAATTTCATTTACTCCAGTAAAGTTCACACACGTTATCTTACTAGAATGAGAACTGCTCGAGACTAGTTATTATGGAAGCTAATGAGTAAAAAAGATTTCCTTTGTAAAAAAAATAATGAATCAACTTTTATTGAAGCATAATTCAATAACAAAAAAAAATGGTACTTACATATTAGACCTGCAACAAAATCCTCTGATAATTTGCTAATCTTTTCATCTGACCAAAATAACATGTATACTTGGATCTTCTACAAACTTAAAATGATAAATTTGTCGAAACAGACCACGTGTACATATTTTGTCACCAGGTTTACAAAGTTATCGGTAGCCTGAATATGTATGTGAAAAGGCACTGCAGATCTAATACATGCTGCAGGTCTAATACTAAAACAATTATTAAATTACAAAAATACTATAAAATATTATCCAAAACTCTAAAATATCCACATATGGTACTTACCATGCGATATATAAAAATATGATGCAGAATATTAATTTCTAACAATAATAAAAATATGAATTTTTTAAAAAATCGATTTTAAAAAGTAAATTATGCAATTCCCAAATGTTACTTTAAATTCTGACAAAACAATCACTAAATTGCAAAAAGTAGTCTAAAATATTATCAAAAAACTGTAAAATCCCCCCTCACCAACTTAACGCGAGTTTGTGCAGTCAAAAAAAATCGATTTTTAAAAAGTAAATTATGCAATATTAAAAATAAAAATTTGATCAAAAAAATAAAATCTTAAAAAGTACATTTTTAATAATAGTAAAAATATTAATTTGCCATACAAAAAATATGTAATTAATGACATGTCATTACACAATTCTCAAATGTTAATTTAAATGCAGACACAGCAAACACTAAATTACAAAAATTGTCTAAAATATTATCAAAAAAAAAAAACACAGAAAATATAAACCTCCATTACTGATCGTGTAATATATAAGAGAAATTGTCATGATGAAGCAATGAATTTGTCTGTTCTACTTTATTTTAAGTAGATCAATTTTCTTGTGCTGACTTGAGACTTAAGCTAAAAATCCCCCCCCCCAAATGAACATGTGAGTGTGCAGTATCTCACCTGAGTGAGATTTTCTCCCACACATACCCCAAAAAGATAATAAGTAAATGTATTTTTTTTTAAATAAAAAAAATGAAAATAATCATAAAATAAAGAAATATGGTGAAATTGGGTTATTAATTGTTCATTTTGGCAGATAAATTTTTTTGATTTCGTTCAGTACAGAAATGAACGCATCATCATAATAGCTTCGATCAGAGTTGCTGCTATCCTATCATCAATTCTAATGATAACCGTTAAGAAAATGAAAAAAAAAAAAAGAGAAAACTACATATACTTACCTAAAATCAAATGAATCAAGCAAAAATGTAATTGAAATCTTGAAGTAAAACTATGGAATGCAATTGAAATCTGGACAATAACTAACCTTGAATTAAAACTATAATAAAGGCTGTTGTCATAATAAAATCTGGACAATAACTTGAGACTGTCCAAAAATATCACAAAAAAGAAACACATTTTGATACAAGATCAGATTTTTTTTAAAAAAACATGTTTTGATACCACATCAGATAACATCGCAGGGTTTATTTGACATAATTGCAAAGTTAAATATTTATCACAGATGTGAAAAAGTCTACCATCTCCTCTACATTGCAGGTCTAAAACATAAGTACCACTTTTCCATAAAAATTTGAAAAGATTTTTTCATCTCAAGTGGAGATTTATGGGTAGCATAATTTAACTGTAATGATATCCCCCCTCCCAATTTAAAAATGATAAGAAATCAAACTACTTTGTCTATAGATTTATTTTAATGAACAATTACTTATAAACTTTAAATTAAACATAGGTCAATATATATGTAAACAAAGGGAGTAAATCACCCTCTCCCAGGCTATGACTTAAAAGCACTCTAAAGGTTGTACAAAGGATCAAGAATAGAATAAATCCACATATACTTGGTTAATCTGATGTTTGTAAGCATATCTTTGTCAACATTGTTGGTAATTCAGAATGAAATTAATTTATCAACCAGATATAGCAAACTAACAGTATGTAATTAAACAAATTTTTTCACAATTAAATTTGATTATTCAGTCTAGTAAACCAATAAGCAAAGGTAAGGGAATGAAATTTATTTTATTTTAATTCTTTCCATAATAAATCTGTTATATGTGTCAACTAGTGGACTAGCCCTGATTCCATTTTATTTTGAATGAATTGAGCATTCATAACCATAGACCAATAGATAAATGTAGATAACATGTAGCCAGTAGCAGAAAATATCTGAATGTTTTCATTATGGAAAGGCATCTGGCTATAAATAGTCAGTCCAATTGGAGGTAAAAGAAAGCAACAACAATTACTGTCAGACCTGAATGGTAGTAAAATTATTGCCCACAACATGATTAAAGCTGTAAAGCAAGTTGATGTTGGAACTGGAAAGTGCTAGAACTTAATTCAGACATAAAGTAAGCTGTGACAAAATAGCTGGAAATGTTGCTGGACCTACTCATAATGCAAGTTGTCACAGTACAACTGGAAGTGATAGGTGAGATTAGACAAATACCTAAAATCCCTTATAAAGAGTTACTCAGCAATATCAAACTAACAGTATCATGTAAAGACATATCCTGACTTTTCATGATTTAATGCCTTGTTTTTGTTTTGATGCCTAGATGTTTCAAATATTTGTAATTTTTAATTACTGTTCTCAATAAAATGTTGGTTTATTGTATAAGTATTGTAAAATAAATGTAATCTAAAGAATTTATTTATTTTTAGTTGTGCTAATATTGGAAAATAAATGTAATCTAAATAATTTTATTCATTTTTAATCATCTTTTCCTGATTTTTACTTGTATCAATCATTTACTTTAGCCATGCAAATCAATATTCATAATTTAATATGCCTGCAAACAATTTATACATGTGTAAGACTTTACTAAAAGAATAGTCAATGTAAACCTCAACTTTATCATCAATAGAGTTAAAGATCAATGAATTACTGTGATAAACAGATAGCTCTTTGTAGACAGTTTTACATTTTGATAACATTTGAAATTTACAATAGTTATGCAATCCATTTCAATTCTCTGTCCTAAGTCCTAAAGATAAAAATTCTTTCCAAGTATTTTTTTGTTTAAAAGAATATTAAAATTCATGTTTTATTTAATCTCTGGAATAGTTTCAAAAGTTATTATAAAATTACTAAGGAGAATATGTTAAAAAGGTAAAATCATTCTCTTTAATCTTATATGATCTATACCCTTAATAAATAAATCTGAATATTACATAATTTTTATTAATTCATAATATTAATACATAGTAAATTGAAAGATTTTAGTAATGTTAATGTATGTAAAAAAGTAATATATGTAAAAAAAGTAATAGATGTAAAAGAGAACAGAATAACATCATTACTCTCTTAAACCAAAACAATTCAGATTGGCCTATATAAATCAGAATTTAGGTTAAAAATAAGATGGTCATCCTTATCTTTATAACAGGGGTCCCCAACCTTTTTGCACTTAAGAGCACATTCTATAATACCGGCCAGTTGGCAGATACCATTTATTTTTTCAATAAAAATTTATAGTTGGATATTGTTAATAATACACATAATGTGCAAAAAAATATTTATTTGATTACAATATAATACAATAATTTATAAGAAATTTTAAAAATTAAATTTATTTGTATCAGACAAATAATTTTTTATCGTGTTCAGATAGCGGCAGGCACACGAAAATGGTCTGCGGGCATCATGATGCCCATGGGCATAGGATTAGGGACCCCTGCTTTATAATGTTTATCTTGGGTTTGGATTTAAGTCTCCTCTGAGCTCAACACAATAGTGTTGACTTATTATAAATTCAGTAAGGTGTAAGATGAAATCCTTTCTCTTTAATTCAAATAATTATAAAATTCTTATTTTAACTACTTTAAAAATAACATAAAACTTTATAATAATTTATTTATTTATTTAATAAAAACATAATGATAATTTGCAAATAAACATAGAAAAGCTCCAAATGAGAAATAATCATGAGCAAGGAGCTTACAATATAACAACAACAAAAAAAGAAAAAAACAATGAATAAGTAATAACAATATTAATAGCAAAATGCAGAATAGAAAAATAAAATACATAGTTTAAAGTAAGTATACAAATATAGAAAATGCAAAAAAAGTAATGTAATAAAATAAGATTAGCATTTAACTACACCAAATATGTAAAATATATTAGTTAAGTCTAAATCATGCTCATATATAAACATATTAAACAATTTAGGGCTAGAATAACCACACTATCTCCTATCTGATTCCTTGAAAAAGCTTAGTAAAGTCAGTTAAAATTTACTTGATAGAAAAAAATTGATATTAGAAAGTCTAAGATATAAATGATATTTTCTACAACAAATATTCAGAATTATTCTATACTAACATAGGAGTACATCAAATAAATCATAATTTCTATATACACTTTGAACAGAAGTGGATCTAGATTTAGTAAAAATAATACATCAGGTATTAGAAAATTCAGAATATAGGAATGATCACCCTAAATAAAGATATATGCTTTGATAATAGAAAATAGAAATCAAAATGATATTGAAAGAAATTTTATTATGTAAAAAAAAAAAACATAATTTAAATGTCATAAATAAAACAAAATGTATAATCAATTTTAAAACAGAAAAATAATAGTAAGTTCAATATGAAAATGTCAATAAATTTGTTAAGAGAATTTATTTTCACAATACATAAACAATAAAAACTTAAATGTCACTAATGATAGAGACAGAATAAGTCTTGTTGGTATATATTTGTTTGAATTTGTTACACATTATAACAATCATTAATAAATAATTTTCCAAATTAGAAAATATACCCATTTGAAACATTAGTTATTATTATGACAAATTAATTTCATGATCAGAGCAAGAAGCTCATCGTTCAAACTTAGTCTATAATTGTTGTGTACTAGTTTTATATCAGAACAACTGGCTCTTCATTTAGTGACTTAGCCAGTGATCATTGTGCAGCCCATATTTTGATTGACAGTGATCATTTGTCATTCTCCATCTAACTGAACCATTTTTTAATCTTGAATTAATTTTTAATTAGCATTGACTCTTCATCCAGTGGCTTAAGTTGCCCCCATGTGTCCCCAAAGAGCTTTTCCGGCATTAATTAGTGATCCCTAAACATAGTCCTTTGAATAAATTTTTTACACACCTCCCATGGTTCTTTATTTCCTCGTTTAAAAACGAAATAATTCCTCGGGCGTGAAGCAGGAACATTCCCATTCTAATTGCAGCAAAGTCACCACTCTTTATAGCATCCCTGATTCTTAGAATTTGAAAATAAATATTTGACTTTAAAATATCAGATTTTAGTTGTGCACAAATTGCAATAAAACAAACATTATCTGGTAAAACATTTTTTTTTTTTGTTAACTATGCATATTTGGATTGAAAGTTAACAATAAATAATTATTTTCAGAAGGCAGAGACAATCATTTCATATATCAAATGTAGAAGATCAAAACATTTTAAAATAACTTTGAAGCATTATAGACCTAAATTAGCATAAACCAATAAATTCCATTCAAATATTATATCTTTGAATACACACACAAAGCTTGGGTTCACCCAAAACCATACATTTATGCATGATACTTCTGGAATGTTGCTAGTCCTTTATATATTCTCAAATGCCTCACATCAGTGTTTTCTATTTATCAACATATATATCAATTTACATCAAAAGTGGCATATTTTTATCTTAAAATAAAAATAAGTAATTTAATTTGTTTAGAAATTATTGTATTTCTTTTAACCTTATCTAATATGTTATTCAGAATTATTTGTAAGCGGACTCAAAACAAAATATTTTAATAAACTTGCAAATACAATCTTACTTTTCATTTATCAATACTAATTCATTCAGTCTGATAAAATGAGACTGAATGGCTGGTCATGAATAAATAAAAAATAAAACTGTATTTGTAACGTTTATTAAAACGATTGATTATGAGTCTGTTTACAAATAATTCTGAATGAAGTATTTGAATAAGAATGTTTTGTGGTATGATTATAATCCTTAATGCTACATATTTAGGAGTTGTAAAAGTTATTTATATGCTGTTGAAATTAGTAATATTCTTAACCTTATATATTAACTTTAAAAACATACTCAAATTCAAATACTGTATATCAATAATAGTTTTTACACAGGCAAATGACAGATTCAAAACAATAACTTCTAACCTAAAAATAAAATTATTAATACATCATTTATGAATTACTGTTTCCCCCAAAATAAGATTAAGTCGTATATTAATTTATGTCTTAGGGCTTGTTTTCAGGGGATATCTTAGTTTTTTACATACAAAAATCTACATTTATTCAAAATGTCAAATAACCTCCCCAAACATTGGTTTTTCAGCAGTGCCCTCTGTGAATATTTGAATTTTCAGCTAGCAATATGCACTGAGATATTTACATTTATTCAAGTTCAAAAATATCTATTTATTCAAGTACAAAAATCTACATTTGTTCAAGTATTTCTATTTACAGAAAGCTGTAAGATTCTTGCTCCTGAAGTCCTCCACAATTCCTCTCTTGTACTCTATGGAATAAATTTCTTTTTGTATTTATCTTATCTGGGTGTCAAAATATTATTCCATTTAAATCTACCATTATATGTTAATTGAAAACTTACAATATAGAAGTGGTAACAAAAATGATTACTGTTAAGAATGATTATCCACACAAAAGTGATGAAAAATGCAAGCACAAAAATTCAGAAAACATTTCTTTATTTCATACCACATTAAGTATGACTTACACAACACACAGCATGTTGAGATTATGAAGATTCATATAAGACACAACTACATCTGTCAATTATCAGGTACACATATTGGAAACACTTTCCAAATTACTCATAATAGCACTGCTTGGGTATTCTTTATAAAAACTTTTCTTTAGAAGAAAGAATGATTTAATTTAAACAAAACTTGGACTAGTAAAATCACTTTCATTATTTAAAGTCTTTTATAAATTACTATATTATATACTAATAAGTTTTTAAAGTCTTTTAGGAGGTAAAAAAATGTAAAAAACCAAACTGATTTTTCTTTCAAACTCTTTTATGGCAAAAAAAAAAAACATTTAGGAAACAAAACAATTTTTTTTTTATCTTGAATATTTAAATGTCATCATGCTTAAACTCTAAAATTAAATCAAGCAATCTAAGTATTAAATATAAATTATGGAAATACTTAAAACTGCATAAAAGAAATTATAAATTGTCTAATATATTGGCTTGCAGTAGGTAAATTTTTTAATGTTTGTTAAATCGTTCATAAAGTAAATAATACCTTCAGTCCAAAATTCAGCTGAAAGGATATTGTTTCTCTACACAGGTAGAATTATATTTATTAAAAATGGCAGACAGGAAAACATGTAGCCAACAGGAAAATACATAAGTACCATTATAATTTGTATTATCATTTATTTAAAGCGTTAATATCAATAATATTTATTTATATATTAATTACTTTATAATTTGATATATGCATTGTGTTTCAATGGATGAATAAAATTCATTCATCTGGCTGACAATCTTAACTAGGGGTTATATTTAGGGTAGGACATATTATGAGCATCCTGAAAAATCATACTACAGTCTATTTTCACGTTAGGCTTTATTTTCAGGAAAACACAAATAAATTATCAGAGTACTTTCATTCTATGACAGTTATAATTGTAATAAATTATTACAAAATTTAAAGACTTAACATTTTACTAATATTTAAGTTTGGAGGTAAGTGAAGAGAAGATGAGACCATCATCATCATTTTCAACCATTGTTGATCTACTGCAGGAGGATGAAGCTCACTGCATGGTTAATCCCATTTCTTCAATCTCTAGTTTTTCTTCTCTACATAAGAGCAACATTTCTTATTTCAGATGTGGTCTTTTTCTAGATTTTGTATAATCTCTTGGGATATAGATTAAGATTCCATCTATCTATCAATTATCATCTCTTATAGCAACATACCCAGTTTATATCTACTTCAATCTTTTAAATTTTTTTCCAATGTCAGTAACATGTTTCTTCCCCCCGTGTATTTTGTTTTTGATCCTTCCTAGTATAATGGCCTGAAGTCTTGCTCTTCTATTAAGTGTTCAAGTCTCAGATCGGTAAGAACTAACACATTTATTAAAAGCCTTCCTTTTCAAATATAGGCATATTTCTTTATAATCATGAGTTATTTCTAGCAAAAGCACTCCTATCAAGTTTAAGTCTGGTTAATTTCATCCATTACATTTCCACCTATATTAATAATCTGACATAAAGTATTTTTATAGGAGTTAGCTTCTTTTAATTCATCATTATCAAATTATTTTCTTCTAGAAAATTCACTGAACATTATTTCAGTCTTTTTTAGCATTTATCTTGAATCGTCTTTTCTTACTATCTTATCTTTAGTCTTATTTTTAGCATTTCCTGATATCAATAATAATAAAACTATGATAAGATTCATTTAGAATAAATATTTTTAAATGTATATTTTCAAAATGTGTAAGATTAATAATAAGTTCTTTTGAATAATTTTGATGCTATCCATAAATTCTACTTCAAAACTAAGGTATTTTATAGATGTTTTTAAAAAAAATGTAAATGAAAAATTATTATACAAGAATTTGATGCATCAAAATATAACTTTCGATAATGCACTGAAAAGTTCAGTGATGAATTTATTTATACTCTCTAAGCAATAAGGTTAAAGCAATAAAAAACACGGGTGAATTAAAGAAATAAATATAAAGAGCATACAATAAATAAAAATTACAAAGGAATAATGCAGGTACAAGTAATAAATTATTAAAAAAAAAAGATCTTACCAACTTATAAGCGTAACTATTATAATAGATTCTTTAATGTAATGGATACCATATATAAATTTAGAAGCAAATCAACAGTAGTTTAAAAGTAATATAGATTTTTTTTTTTTAAAAAAAACTTGTATTTAAAGAAGACTATTTTAGAAATCAATGTATACAATTGCCTTCTTAACTTAAAGAAGACAATAAATTACTTTCATAATATAAATTCCAGACATGAATCATTGCTAGCATTTTATTAGTTTTAACATCTAGTTCTTAAAATAGTTTACTTATGTTTCTTTATTGTTACTTTTATTTCTTTGTTAGTGATCTATCAATAGCATTAAAACAATATTAAATAATACTTAAAAAAAAACTTGACATCAAATAGAATTTAAAAATATCAAATCAACATTAGTCAGAAGATACTAACGTTCTGTAATTTAAAATTTTTCTTTGTCAAATGTCTAAATTTGTTGGTATGTAATGTATAAATTTGATTTATCATTTGCACAATTATATATATATGCATCTTTTGCAAGCCTGATATACCTTTTGTACTATCTTCAATTTTTTATTATCTTCAGCATCCTCTTGAAATTAAATAAGAACAAAAAATTATTTTTAAAACCTCAAAATTATTTAAACTATTATAATAAAATCGATATCAAGTGTTGGTGGTCGAGTGGTCAGCACAGCTGCCTTACAAGCAGTTGTCCTGGGTTCGCTTCGCGGCCGATGCTTTGACACATGGAAAAAAAATAATCTATCAAGATGAACAGTAATGGCAGACATTACTAATAAAAAATAAATAATATCCAGTTAAAAGTCATAATTGTTCAATGTCCATTTGACTTGTTCCTTTAATTAGTAAACTGCCTATAGCATAAGCATTATATAAGGATTAATATCGGTAATCAGTAAATCAATCAAAAGTTCTAGAATTCAGACAAAATAAAAAACAATTTGCTAAACTACATCTTCACTTTCACAAATTTTAATTTAATAATTAATTCATTTAATGTTTCACCTAATAAAGAAATGTGTGTTAATATATAAATTGCAAGTGTATATATACAAAAATGGAAAAAAAACAATGCCTAAAAAAAAACAATACATAAATAGCTGTTTAATTATTTTAGAGTGCAAGTGAAATAGCATTTACTTATGAAATATTTCTTAATTTATTTCATCATTTCTCAATATAACAACAACAAAAAAAAAAATTATTAAGCAATAGAAAAATATGAAAAAAAAATAAGATTGGTCGAAAATCTCACTCAACTTGCTGAAGATGCAATAATATACAAAATCCAAATGTTGTTTAAAATGAAATATTTCATACATACAACACTTTATTATAAAAGAGTTGGATTATTGGTTATAATAAATCACAAATTAAAATAACTTTTTACGACTTTACTGCCAATGTTACTGGTACTTTTAATACACTTCAGATAGATGTGATCATATGGTTTATATACAGCAAATTAATTAAATGTTGATTCATCATGATATATTGAATATGTTCATTCTTTACAATCAATGAAACCAGATTTATCATAAACAAACATATAGCAGCCACTCATAAATGACCCATTCCAACTCCAAAAAAAAAAAAAAGAAAAAACTGTTCTAGAAATTAATTTTGCAATGATTATAAAAATCCATTTGTGAATCACAAATATGTTCCACATACAGAACATGCTATTTTTTTGTGATATGTTGAGATATCATCTTTTTATTTCTTCAGAGGAAAACATTTCTTTCTGAAATGCTTCCACACTATTCTTTGCCGTATCTTCCAATGGAAACAATCAACTGTGTACTTCTTTAAAATGAGTTTGAGCTAATCTTTATAAATGTATAAGTTCCACCTCTCCCATAAAAATCATACTCAACTTCATCATAAAATGTTTTAGAAAGTCTTGAATTGTTTATTTGTTTACATGTTCAATCCAATGCAGGTGTAACTTTTACAATAGTGAACCATGTAAAATCACATCTAGAAGATTGAAGAACATTACTCTTTGATGAATTACTGTATCTTTTAATTTTTCAAAAAGTCGCAG
This sequence comes from Epiperipatus broadwayi, assembly GCA_028023455.1. Classification (NCBI taxonomy): domain Eukaryota; kingdom Metazoa; phylum Onychophora; class Udeonychophora; order Euonychophora; family Peripatidae; genus Epiperipatus; species Epiperipatus broadwayi. The sequence goes on from JAQFVV010000063.1 coordinate 1,216,487, forward strand.
CAGCACACTGAAGACTGAGTTGTAATTATATCTCAACATCTAAGTGCACCTTTCTATTTATATATTTATCAAAGTATTTAAACAGGCGAAGCTGCAGAGAATTTTTCTTCCATCATCAAATGATTTAAAAAAAAAAAAAACAATTTTTCAACAATATACTGAAGTCTTTAAATATTGTGTTCAAAACATTAAGTGTGTTTTATAAATTGTCTTTTGAACTAAAAAAGATAACATAATCATCAGCATACCGTAAATTCAGAATCCAAAAAGATGAAGTTCCTGTTCTGGCTTTTAATATTTCAAATTAAAAATTCCTCCACCAAACCTATATCACATTTTGATCCCTAATTCATTAAGCTATCTATAAACAGTTACAAGAAAACTTTCATAAAAATTTAAAATCATAGTGGAAAAAGTATATATCCTTATTTAACACCAGTTTTTATTTCAAAAACTTCAGAATTTCACTTGTAATAAAAACACTTCTTTTCATTCCATCTTATAGAAGCTGTATAATATGAATAAATTAAATTCAAACACTGTGTTAACCTATTCAATTAACTAAATCAAATACCTTTACCAAATCAACTAAAATAATATATGTTTCTCTTTTGTTCCCAAAACATTTCTTGCATTTGCCAAATAACAAAAACCTTGCTTCTCTAAAACCACCTTGAATTTCTGATAACTATTCATCAATGAATGCAAGTAGCTATTTAATAAAACTTTTTGCAAATACTTTTGCTGTAATGGATAATAATGATATTTCATGATAATAATTAATTTGTCTTTACACTTTTTTAAAAAATTGGAACAATAAAAGCATCCTTAAAATCGGGTAGCATAACTTCAGGGGGATTTCCAAAAAAAATTCACTATTTTTGAAACTAACATAACCCCACCATGTTTTAATACTATCCCAGGTTTTTCATCACAAGCTGCAACATTTCCATTTTTACAATTTACCAAAAGCTATTTTGACTTCTTTTAAATGGATATCTTTGTCCAAATCTAAATAAGTAGGTAAAATGGATATATCATTAAAAGTCATCATCTCAATTTTTCTATAATTAATCAAAAAAAATGATCAAAATATTCCTTCCACTTGTTTGACATATTACTGCATCATTTCCATTTTTTATTTATGATTACCAAAAGCTATTTTGATTTCACTTAACTGGATATCTTTGACCAAATTTAAATGAGTAGGTAAAATGGAAAGTCATCATCTCAAATTTTGTATCATTATTCAAAAAAATGATCACAATACTCCTTCCACCTATTTGAAATATCATTGTCATCATAGAAAAGAATGGATGGCAAAGAGCAGTTAATGTCTATATCTTCTTTGCAGTTTTAATCCATCAATGTCAGCCAATAAACTTGTTATAATTCTAACAAGCAGAAAGTGTCATGTTTCTTTTTAATCAAACCACTACTGCCAAAAACTCAATCTGAACTGATACACACTCCCTAAAAAATAACATGCTTCAATAATATAACAATCCTGGAAGTACAAATTAGCAATTTTAATGTTTAATAAGTGTTGAAATTTAGAATGGATAGTAAATATTTCTAAAAATGAACATCAATTTTCTTGTGAATATGACTGAAATAAGATGTAATGTATAATATATGTCATTTTAATCTTGAAGCATATTCATTTATGATCTGTCCAATAATTTATGATTATAATGAACTTCTCTTATATCTCCTAACTATAATATAATCTATTAAATGTCACTGTTTTGAGCCTGAAGGCATCCATTATCCTTTATAGCAGTTTTTCTATCTTCAAGTGTTTGTAACAATCTATGTGCTGGCAAAAATTTGATAACAATAGATCATTTGAATTTACAGCACCAATTTCATTAGTTCCAACAACTTTTGGCCAAAATGTACAATTTGTACCAAGATTTACATGAAAGTCACCAAGAAGAAAAATTTGATGAGGTATAAGTTTTTAGTGTCATGTTTATCCACAAATCACACTTTTATATAGGTAACCACATCTCCATATACGACTAGAATTTAACCACAGGATTAACTCAGATATTGTCTAAGAAGCTTTATCATTATGATAGCTAGTCATGCTATGATAACTTATCAATAATACATTTAAATTTTAGAACACATACTTGACATTTTTAAATAATAGACATGCAATCAAAGATAAATATATTTACTGTTTACAATATTTCTCGGTAGCATCTACAAAGGATTCAGATACTTTCTTAAACAATAAATACACCATCTTTTAAATAATCTACTGCATTATATAAATTATGAAACCAAATAAGCTTAGTGGTAAGTCATACTCCAAAATATCATTAGTAGTCTCTATCAATCCATATGCAGTATGTCTGATTGTATTGCATGTTACTATAAGCAACAAGATTCCAATAGCTATAAAATCATTTTATCTCTTTACCTATCCAATATACTACATTGAGAATTCAATGTTATTTGTGTGCTATTGTATGTATTTAGCGAGTTTTCATTTCAAATACATACATTATTTTTCACTTCTATGTCAAGTAATAAGTTTGGCTTAATGACAGTTGAGATATGTAAGTGCATATGCATATGAATACATAATAAATAGAATCAGTATATATTGCTGAGAATTCAAATATATCTATCACGTCCCATCACTATATTTCTTTCAGCAGGACTACCTTGCAAACAAAGATAAAGTCTGAATATAAGAGCACAAGCAAAAGGTAATGCAAAGTCATTACATCAATTGAAATTCAGACCTATTTATAGGAACCTGAGATTAAATCAGCAATGGTCCTAAATTGCTATATAAACAAACTGTATACAAAGAAAGACTAATATTATAGTCAGTTTTAACTTTGGAAATTTCCTAAATACAAATATATAAGACAGATAATCAGTCCATATCATAGAAGAGGCCAAATGTTGGACAACTTCATACATTGAAAAGATCCATAATGTAATTAATTATAAATATAGAATCACTATTTGTATGGAATCTCCAAATACCTTGAAGCACATACATACTTTTATTTGTAATTAGACTCAACAAAAATAAATTATATACACTGTACTCAACTAAAATGTTTTCTAATTATTTTGAACTATAGAATCAATGTTAAATCCAGAACCATACAAGTTATTTTTAAAAAAAAAAACTTACTGTGTTGCAAAAACACCGGTTTAAAAAAAGAGTGCATAATAAAATAAATTATTCTATTAATAAAGATTATTTCTAGTAAAAAATGGAAATTTGTCATGACAATAGCACTATATATCCATCTATATATTTGTGAATCTTATAAAATAATTATTATATATTACTAGATAGGTTAGCTTTCAATTTCTATCTAGTTATTATTTAACAATATATATTATTACATAATATATAAATACGTAAATAATAATTACAGTAAGGCAAAATAAAATAAATATATTAATCTGCTAAGCCAGGCTTTCGATATGGAGTATTTTTAGTTTGTGTCTATTTTGCCTTACTGTAATTATTATTTACTTATCTATATGTAACATATTGCCTATGGTATTAATCTTTTTTATCTTTATATATAACCAACAATCAAATATGCTGAAATTAATATAAGCATACATAAAATTTAAGTGAATATGTAAGATCAATTTGTTGTTATATTTAAAAGTAAAAAATTCCAAATATTTGGAATATTTTTCCTAAAATACAATGAGAAATAAAATGAAAAAAACCATCAAAAGTTTTAATAATAATATCAACAAAGAAATTTTCATTGCCATCTAGCTTCAAAACAAAATATTATAAATGACAACAATCAACACATGTGTTTATTATGAAAACAATTTTATAATATATTCATTAACAAAAAACAAATGAAAAAAATAAAACTGAATTTTAAAGACCAATAGAAAATTTTGTGATTGTAAAGCTTGTAAAACTCATAACTGACATATAGACATTTTTTTTTATTCAAAATCGAAATATTCTTTAATATAGTGAAAATAAAAGACTTATTGATGGTAATAAATTTATTTTTACAACAATGACCATTTTATTCTCCAATGGTATTTTCTGTATGTCCATTATTTCATAAACTAGTTAACATCACATGATCACTATTTCTTATGCTTGCTCAAGCTGTTAAAACAGGCAAAACTCTCCATACAGTAGTGTCACTCAGTGCAAGCCAGAGTAATCAATGGATGTCAGAAGGTTTATGCATAAAATCCCTATCTAGTGCTTAATCATCCAATATCCCCAGACTAGTTTCCAGCTTGTGGCTTTCATCAGTGAAAAGCCTTGGATCTGAGAGCACTGCACCTAAATCCTAGAATCTAATGCAACCCTCCAGTAACCACCTTTTATCTCTACTTAACTTACAAAACTACGAGTCTAAAATTGAAAACACAATAATGTTTTAAATCCGAGATCATTAGCTTATATAGTCATATAGGTCAGTTCAGTATCCATAGATTTCAGTGTCTTTGGTGCTTTAATAACCATAACCACCACTATCCTATTAGGCAGGATTAGTAATAAACCAGTAAACATCACATGATCATTATTTCTTATGCTTGCTCAAGCTATTAAAACAGGCAAAACTCACCATGCAGTAGTGCCACTCAGTGCAAACCAGAGTAATCAATGGATGCCAGAAGGTTTGTGCATAAAATCTTTATCTAGTGCCTATTCATCCAATATCCCCAGACTAGTTTCTAGCTTGTGGCTTTCATCAGTGAGGAGTCTTGGATCTGAGAGCACTGCACCTATATCTTAGGATCCAATGCAAACCTACAGCAGCTACCTTTTATCTCTACTTAACTACAAAACTATGAGTCTAAAATTGAAAACAATATTTTCAATCTAAGCACATTAATTTATTTAGTCATATAGGTCTGAACAGTTTAGTACCCATACAATTTGGTACCTGAAAACAATATTTTCAATCCAAGCTCATTAGCTTATAGTCGTATAGGTGTATAAGTACTGAACTGAGTTTAGACCTATATGACTGCATAAGTAATGAGCTAGGATTGAAAATATTGTGTTTTCAATTTTAGACTCATAGTTTTGTAGTGCTGGAGGGTTGCATTAGATCCTAAGATCTAGGTGCAAGGCTCTCAGATCCAAGGCTCCACACTGATGAAAGCCACAAGCTAGAAACTAGTCTGGTGATTTTGGACAAGTAGGCACTAGATAGGTATTTTAGGTACAAACCTTCTGGCATCCAATGATTACTCTAGCTTGCACTGAGTGACACTACTGTATGGAGAGTTTTTTTCCTGTTTTGTCCATTAATTCATCTGAAGTACAAAAATCATTGCAACATAATTCATCTGAATGGATTCGACTTAAGGCTTTAAAATCTGAATTATGTACTTAACAGAAAATTAAATATACAAAACTAGTGTTAGAATTTAAACATTATCATTATTTAATAATTTCTTATAGAGTCTTTTTTTTTTCCGCCTATATACAACAGAAATTATAAATTAAAAAAAAGGATTTAAAATAGTTTAATTAATGAACTTATTGTATATTCTGGCCCTTCAGTTATATGTATAACACTTAAATATAAAATTAAAAAAATAACACTTTGAAATTGAAATTTTTATTTTTTAAGATAAAAAAAAATTATTACAGATCCCTAGTTTAAAAAATAAATAAAAATAGAATGCTAGAAATTGTATAAGTAGCTTGTACTATTTTTATGGGATTTGAATTTCTAGAAAACGTGTTAAAGCATCACAATCATAAACTTAAAATTCAAAATCGCTACAGGCAAAAGGTTTATTATAGATCTTGGCTTATCATTTTTGGTACCTGAGGCAAGCTTTAATAAATGTGCATTTTAAAATTCTTGAAAAGGTTTATTTAAAATAATCAATTGAATAAAGCAATAAATGTAATAGGAAAAAGTATGAATTGAATAAAAATAAAGAAGTTATTTTAAATGTTTCATTTTAGTGTCTATTTCAAACCAGAGCCAGAGTGAGATGCCTTGCAACTTTAACTATGGAACTAGCCCTTATTGATGATAAACATGTTCACAACTAATATCTTAAAACTAGACTTGTAAAAAGTGTTTAAGAAAATACTAAATAAGACATTGTGCACTAGAGAAGTTACAATTCAAACAGTAAGACAATAAATCTATAACTATTTCAAACAGTAAGACAATAAATCTATTGCAAAAACATAGATATCACTGATAACTTTTTACACATTTTTCCATTGTAGTGGGAATAACATTCTATTTTCTCTTCTCTATAGCCATATATATTGCATCAATGGATCCTGGATACTAATGAATATAAATTGCCAAAATAGTTTCTTGGATATAGGCTTTCAATTGCAGTTTCATATCCAGTGGTGACCATTAATTTTTATATCATCTAACTAATGATCTAAGATCCAAATACTGTAAGATTTGTATATATAACCTAGATAGCTTGAATAGGTTTTAGATAGTAGGCCAATAATTCCCTATTTTAATGACTTTAGATTTATGTTAATCATAGGCAGTGACTTCTTTGAAAAGAATGGTATATACTAAAGAGTTAAAATAAAAATGTTCTATTTTGTTGTTGCCTTTTCTTTTTTTTACATTTTCATTTCTACTGCTTAAAAAATAATTTGATCCTTAGCAAACAAATCTCATGCCTGGTTGATATCACATTTTTATCATCATAGTCACAATGAACAACAAAACAAGCAAGCACTAGCATTCTGAAAAGTATTATTTTAATGAATATTAACAAAGTTCTTTTTTTCCAAATTCATGAGTGGGGAACATCTGGCCTGTGGGTCAACTTGAGCACTTGAAAGCTCTTATTTCAGCCAGTAAACATTTTCAAAAATGTATATGAAATAGACCTGTATAAAACTTCTATTTAAACGCACATGTAATGCAAATATTAAAATAAGAATTAAATAAAATAAAATATTTATTTTCTCAATTACATGTTTTTCTTTCTCCAACAACTTTATAATAGCTCTAGTTCATTCTATCAGAGAAGCAATATTCCAACAAATTATCTATATTATGTGGTCTATCTTAGATTTAATCTGTGATGCGGAAAATATTTTGTTTGTTTTACAGTGATTTTCGCAGGGATATAAATTAGCAAAAATAAAACTCAAACTTTACTTTCTTTAATGATTATTATTTTGCATTTAATTTTTTTTTTTTTTTAAGACAGCTATACTTAGTAAGATAAAAAAAAAAAAAAATTGACACTGAAAATCACATATTTAAAAAAAAAATGGACCAGTGCCTTTTTTTTTTTATAAAAAAGAAATAGCAAATCGATGAGCCTTATATGTCTGGAAAGTATTTTGGTTAATAAAGAACACAGTATTAAGAGACAGTACTTATTAAAACATTCTGATTCCAACAAAATTGTTGAGGAAGAAAGAAATAATAAAATAGAAAGTGTTTTCCCGAAAATTTGTGATGATGGAGAAAGTATTTTCCTGAAAATTTGTGATGATGGTATTTTAGTTGTATTTATATATTGGACTATTTCTGTCATCTAATAATTAAGTGTTGAATGTCATTAGAAAAATTTAACTTTATTTAAATTTTCAAATTACCTTCAACTTTTAGTAATAGAACACAGATTAGTATATTCACAATGATTTGAGATGTATTATTCTCCTCTCTTCACCAATAACAGTACGAGCATGAAAATTGAGCCCTGGAACCTGAAATTCTTGAATATTGAATTTTAAAAGTAATACTGCTCTAAGATTGCTCAGTTGGTTAGAGCAAGTGCCCAGATTCAATTCTCATGTTAGTTGCACTGTCACTGGTCAGGCCAGCAACACCCGGTGAAGAGAGTAGCACCTCTCAAAACCTTGTGCATATAAATATTAACCTATGTGTTATTATTAATAATTGAATGTAATTTGAAAAATTGAATAACGGTAATTTTTTCTAAAGCCATTCAATACTTAATATTAGATGATGGAAATAATCAAATATATAAATACAATTAAAATAGAAAACTTGAAAAAGGAACTTCATCTAGTGGCAGACATGTTTCATAAAAAGTACAAACAAGTCAAAAAAATTCTATGAAAGCAAGTTACATTATTTTTAAAACAAAGACATTTGAAACCATTTTCTGAAGGGTAGTTTATAAATGCTGTAGAATTAGTGCTTTCAGAACATAAAAAAAGTGTTGAGAATGTTATGTTATGAAAACAAATTGAAAAAACTGTCTTTAAATGTGGAGCAATCATTAATAATAATAATAATATTACTTTATTTTTAATTCATAAAAAAATCATGGCCCTCATTTAAAAAGATAAAGTTGAAATTGGCCTTCAAGTTAAAAATATTGTCCAACCCCTATAATTAGAGGTAAATTAATTAAATATTAATATTATTTTATCTTAAAATAATTAAATTTTTCATCAAATATAGCAGACTAATTTTTAAGTCCATAATTTTGCATAGCCTATGAATGATATTATAAATATCCAAATGGTCCTTGGCAAAAAAGATTCCCCACCCTGTTTTAAATAATATATGTATACGTATTTTAATTTAAACAACTGCTTATATTAAAGAATATTTGCAGCTTTTTATTTGATAAAGACTCATCTTTTAAGTAATGTTTTATTTCCATAAATAAAATTTTGATGTATTAATTTTTTAGTTGCATTTAAATTAACAGAATCTTATCTGCCATTTGTTCAAGCAAATAGCAAAATCTTTATAGAGATTTTCAGGTTAATGCCATTTCTCATTCATAATTCTTAAATCGGAAGTCGAATTCCGATAGTGCGCTATTATTTTAAATATTATAAATCTCCGCGCGCAGTAAGAGTGCGTTTCACTGACCATGCTAAATCAGGGCTGGAAACTATTGTGTGCCTGATGCTATAATCAAATTTTGAATTGTACAAATCTAATTAACCCATCGCGCAGGAGAAAGACAGTGTCTCATTTTTAACCACCCACGATCAGGCTAATATGACTTGTAAATCTATTATTATAAAGCACTGACATTTGGAAATTCTTAAATTGGAAGTTGAACAATGTGCTATTACTTCAAATATTATAAATCTCCGTGCGTTCATAATTAATAAATTCATTTTCATGTTAAAGGGAGCAAATTTGCAATTTAAAATGACAGACTGTAACCATCTTTCTGAATCAGAGTACATTAATTCCATTAAAACAAATAAATTATGACATACCAACTAACATCATTTTTGCTTACATTTGAAATGTTGTTTGTTAGTAACAACACCATCTATTATAATCTTAAGTAATCAATGGATAATGGATGGGAGTGCTTTTATATCCTTATATAGTGTCATCATCTATGCATCTCTCACAAAAGTCATAACCCAGAAACTAATCCGAGTATAAGGATAGGTAGCATTACATGAGAATAAAATTGGCTTACTATCTAAAGACTATTATTTACTCAAGCTTCCAATAGATGTATCTGAAAGAAAATGGAAAAGAATTGCTCCTAGAACTATGTGTATATATAAGCAGATAATCATGTGATGTATTTTGGCATCCTAACCAAAAGAATAAAAACTGCCTACAATTATTATAAAACTAAGAAAATTGAAATATATACTGTTATAATGTCAGATCTATATAACTTTACAAGTAAATTGGTTTGAATTCAAAACCTTAAAGATTTTTGCAATTTTAGAATATCAGCTATATAATGAAAAAAAAAATTCTGAATGTGAAGTACATAAGGTCATCCAAGCTCTTTATTAATAAAGACCCTAAACCAGGAACTAGTCCAATGATGAGGACATAAATACAACAAAATACAAATATAATAGTACTGCATTTTGCATCTCTTAATTAATTAACTATATAATAGATGGCTCAGGCATAGAATGAAGACAATAAAATCATTGGGAAACACTTATAATGATTATCTTATATAGTTCACAGCAATGCAGATATTCTTCTTGCCTGCTTTAATATTTATATCATTCTTATTAGTTAATTTCCGTTTTAACAACAATTCCCATACATAAAAGCCAAGCTTTCTCCAAATACTCCTGACACTTTCATTACTCTTCAAAAAGATTGCACTACCACCTTTCTTAAAATCATCTAATAATGTCTTTCTTTTCTCTATCCTTTACTTTCATCCTTCAATTCTTTCCAATAAGTCTTCCAAATCATTTCTAAATATATCTCCAATCCAAATTACTTTCTTTTTCTTCTTCCTTCCCTTTGTCATCTTTTTCATCATCTTTTCAAGGTTTCTGACCATGTTCTTTCAGCATATCTTTCCATCTTCATCCTAATCAACTTTATAAAGTATCCAATTGAACATTATTTTCAAATTGAACAAAGACTTTTCCCCCAATTAATAATTTTTATTATTCATTCAGCTAAAGATTATCCTATAATGAAGAATACTTTCAAAATGCAATTTTTGCTACCCATACTCCCCTCTCTCCCCTAGTTTTAACCTATTGAAAAAAGTGTTTTTCTTCCCAAAAATCCAGATTAATTTACAATCTTTATTAAAAGTCAATTAACCATTGTAATCCTCTCTTCAATTATTTTATTATTACTTCCATCAACAATTAATCAAATTCTTAAATATAGAAGAGCATTAAGCTATGTTTTCCTAAAGGTTTGTGATGATGGTATTTTAGATGTATTCATATATTGGATTATTTAAATTTTCAAAGTACATTCAATTGTTAGGAATAGCACACAGGTTAGTAGTATATGGACAACACTTTGAGAGATATTATTCTCTTCTCTTATTCCTCTCAAAATGTTGTGTATGTATTAATCTGTGTGCTATTACTTACAGTTGAATGTACTTTGAAAATTTAAATAAAGTTATTTTTTTCTAAAGACATTCAATACTCAACACTAGATGATGGAAATAGTTCAATATATAAATACAAGCATTAAGTTGCTTTATAATTTTACGATCAACTTCCATTATTAAATTAAAATATTGTAGATACTGCAGTACAAAGCACTATATAAAGGGCAGTGAAGTATAGTAATTAGTTGCATCCTGTTTTGTTCTTGAATTGATGCTGAAGTTTGAGTGATACTTGAGGATTTTTTTTCAGATAACTGATGATATTCTCAAGCATACAGGATGATTTTAATTTAATCAATCCAAAGCTATGTCCATATAAAAATAATAAATCCTAATAAAATGACAATAAACTGTGAAAGTCGTGTCATAGTACAACAGTATATTTATTAAATTTATGATTGGTGCACTGATACTTACCAAATGAACTTGGATTCAGTTGAGACCTGTATCCTTCAGCTACAGCTAGCTGGATACCGATTTTCCCAATAAATCATTGGATATTGGATAATTGACTGAGTAGTTTATCGGTCAACAACTTAAAAAGAATTCTAGATTTGCCACTAAACATCACATGATCACCATCTCTTATACTAGCACATAATTGTGGCACAGGATAGCACTACTGTAAGGAGAGTTTTGCCTTATTTAATAATTCTAGATTTGCTTAAAAATTCTCAACCATCTATCATCCTAGACTGTCATTTAATATTTGTCTTATTAAATTTTAAAATCTAAGACAATATTTACTCATTAAAATTGTGTTACCACGATATGAATGCTATTATGTCATGTTTCTCCTAAAATCTAAACTAAGACAATATTTAATCATTACGATTGTTTTACCATTATATACATGCTAAGTTACTTTTTTATAATGTTTATGTAAAATCTAAAAAAAATTATTAAAAAAATATATTGTACAGATTCAACATAAGAATAGTAATATAAATAATTTGTAAACGATAATAAATAATAAACGAATGATAATCTAATGCTAGATGTATAGATTCTTAAACATATTTACAGGCTGAAATTTTAATATGCATACAAGATCAATACATATTCTTTAAAAAAATGACTACTTTAATTTCATATCACTATTTTTATTATGTGCGTATATATAAAAAAAGATTATAAACGTGAAATCCATACGATATTAATAAAAAATATTTAAGCTTTATTATTAAAAAAAAAAAAAGTGGGGGGAGGGGGGAAAATAAATATTTATTTATTTAATTAATGCAGACATATATATATATCTTTTCAAAATAATTAGTTTTCAAGTAAATTAAAATGTTTTATTCTTTTCAGTTTCTATGGTAATATTTATGTTGACTTGACCTAAAAGAAGTATTAATAAAAACTTATTACTGCATATGAAGTATTATTAATTTACAAAATCTTAATTACGTATATATATAAATGTGAATTCTCAATGAGTAATGCAGTTTAAATGATTACAGGTCTTTTCTTGACAAAAGGAATATTTTTCATACAGAACACAAAATTTTTAAATAATTTTAATCACAATGTTTGAAAGTTGTGTAGCAATAAAAAAAAAAAAATCGGATGATTTATTTCACGGGAGATCACAAAAAGTTCGAGCGCCGTACCTGAGCTGCGATCTACGGACCGCAAGCTCCACAGATTGTCGGTCTAGTACTGCCCCAAACAAGGTAGAGTAATATATTAATAAAAAATAGACAAAATATATTTTAGATTTCATTAAAAAAAAACAAACAGATCCATTGCTGATCGATTTCTATTACATATATAAAGCTAACACTAACTGTAGATAAAAACGTATACAATCCTATTCTATAATTTTGTTTTAACAATTACTCTTCTAACTCTTCCATTATAATATCTTAAAATTTCAACTATGAATTCAAAAATAAAAATCATCACTATCAGAAGCATGTGTTCAGCACTCAGAAGCATAGGGTGCTATCTTCATTGACTGTACCTAGGCTTTGTAAGGAGGCTAAATAAATGCAAGCTAGATCCACTATTTTTATATCTCACGATCACTATTTCAAATGCTCACACAGACAGTTAATAACAGTAATGTGATGCACTGTGACTTCTTATATGGAGTCAGGAATCTCTTAACAACTATGTCCAGAGAAACCTGTTAGCCATTTTATCTTCCCTTTCCATTCCCCACTCTAAGTTTTCCTATAATATGCTCCATCCCAATTCCACAACATAATCATTGTCAACTCCATGGCCTTCATATCTAAACCCCCCTTATCTTTTCCCAAACCCAGCATATAAACCAATAATCCACTTTCTGTATAATCACTTTGTTCATATTTATTATTCTATAACTTCATTATTTGTACCTTTTCTGCTTTCAAGCATTTACACTGAATTAACAGATGCCTAATATTTTCTATGCCTTCCTTACACAACTGGCAGACTAAATCACCCATATTTTTCCACATACGTATATATTCCCTTGTTGCTGCAGATCCCGTTCAAACCTTAAACAATAAACAACTTTCCTTACTATTATCATAAATTAACTCACACCCAATGTTCCACTTCTATATATATATATATATAAACTCTTTTTACTCTCCATACTAGTTCTCCATCTCTCCAACTCCCTATTCTTTATTAATGTGTCTATTCTTCTATCCCATTCCTTACCACTATAACACTCAACAATCCTCCTAACACAATCATCCCACCTTTTGTACAAGTATACTGATATAAATTCTTTATCCAAATCTTCTGCATACCACATTACCTTTCTCACCCATCTTGTTGCCTGCCCTTTACTCATAACCCAATTAAATACTATTTTGGCTATTCTTTTATTATCCATAAACTGCAATCTACTGAACATTTTCATTTTGCTTTTTGCATCTCTCATATAAAAACTTGACCATCCCATTTCTCCTTGAATTGCCTCCTTTGCTGTCCACACATCTGCATCTAATGCATGTCTTCCTACTTCCCTTTGTACTTTTTCTAAGTAATCTAATACCCCTTTACTAACACATAATGCATCATTGCCATATGTTAACCCTGCTACTGCCACTCCCTTCCATACAATTCTAGCTACATCATATTTATTATATGAAAACACTGTTAATTTCTTTATCAATCCCTTTCTTTTCTTTGCTTCATTTATCAATTTTTTCTCCCATTCATCCAAGCAATTTTTCTGATTACTTAAGATGATTCCCAAATAACTATATCTATTCACCACACTTAACTTTATATCCCCCAATAAAAATTCTTCATCTTCTCTTTCCCCAGTATTAACCATCATTATATTTGATTTTTCTTCACTAAATTTAATCCCCATCTCTTTACCCACCCTTGCACATGTCCTCAGCATAACTTCCATATCTTCTCTTCTTTCTGCACACAAAAAGACATCATCCGCAAAAAAAAAGACGTGACAAAGTATATACTCCCTTGCCACCTATTAACAATATCTCTATCCCTCTTCCTAGTCTTTCTATTGCTCTCTCCATTTCACTCAAATACAACAAAAACAAAATAGGTGACATAGGGCATCCTTGCCTTAGTCCCACCCCATTTTTAACTTTAACTGATTCTATATCCCCTAATTGATATGTATAGTAATTATTTTCATATAATTTCTTAATAATATCCACTAAAGCTTCATCCATTCCCAAATTTGCTAAACTTACCCATAATCTATTTCTATTTACTCTATCATATGCCTTCTCTATATCTATAAAACTCATATATAACGATCTACCTGAATTCCTACTCATATCCATAGGTTGTGTAACTACAAATAAACTATCTCCTATATCCTATCTGACCTAAAACCTCTTTGCATTTCCCCCACTACATTATTTTCTTCCATCCATTTTGCAACTTTTCCAGCCACCATATATGAGAAAACTTTATATAAAACTGATGTTACTGCTATCGGTCTATAATTATTTAACTTTCTATGATCCTTACCTTTTCCTTTAAATAATAATCTTACTCTTGTATTACTCAAACTACCCGGAAAAACTCTCTTCTGTGCCATCTTATTAAAACATGATAATAACTTTACTTTTGCCCTATGCCCTAAATTCATTACCATCTCTGCTGCCCATCCATCTAAACCTCTTGCCTTTCCACTTTTCAATTTCTTCCCTGCCTCATTCAGTTCATTTTCTGTAAACCTAATATTCCCATTACTATATGCTTTCATGTTTTCTATCACTCTGTCCTTCACATCTAACATCTTTTCTATATCCATTACATATCTATTTAAGATTCTCTCTAATTCTTCTCTAGAGCTACACTCTATTCCCTCATCATCTAGTAATACTATCTCTCTCCCCCCCTACATTTCTCCTTTTAATGTAATTCCAAAATTTTTTACTCCCATCTCTTCCACTTTTATTAATATCCTCCAACAATTTACTATTCAATTTCATTCTCTCTCTATAATTATCTATTTTAGCCAACTTCTTTTCTAAGTACTTTTCCCATTTAGCATTAATATCTTTTTCACTTTCTTTGTTTTTAATAGCACTTATATTCTCTGCATGCTTCTTTCCTCTCTTTTACACTTTTACTAACTCATTTTTTATTACTTTTATTCTTCTGAATATTCTCACCTAAAACCCTATTTGCCACTTTTTCTATTTCATCACACCAGTCCTTATACTCACCCCCAACCAACTCTTCCATGGTTTCTTCAACTTGTATTTTATACTCTTCCAACTTATTCTTATCATTCACTCTCCATCCACATCTTTCACTATTGTTTCTACTTTTATTTCTATTCTCCATCACATTACTAACCATTTCTATTACAAAGAAGTTATGATCACTATTACATACTCTCTCTTCATTATCAAACACCTTAATTTTCCATACTTTATTCATTCCCTCTTTCTCTACTAATACATAATCTATTGTGTGGAATATATTATTTCTAGACCATGTGTATTGTCCCTCATAAATATTTGATAAATTTCCAATGCTCAAATTCACTCTCTGACAAAATTTCTTCAAAAGCTGTCCATTCTTATTATCTACATCATCAATTTCTTCAATATGTCCATTCATATCCCCTATAACCATTATTCTCTTCCCCTTTTCTTTAAAACTCTGTATATCCTTAACTAGGCATTCATATATGCTACTGTTCCACTCCATTATAGTTTGACTATCTCCAGTGGCTATATAAACTATAGCCACCATCCATTCTTGTCTTCCCAACCTTATTTCAAACCACAAATGTTCTTGACATTTAACAGTATTTAAATATTTTTTTGATATAACACCTATACCACCACCCTTTTTTTTTTTTTTTCTATTTATACCCTGCCATACCAAATCTTCCAGAATAGGTTCTTCTTCTTCTCTTAGATGTGTTTCCACTACTGCTAATACCTCAAGCTCTTCATTTTCAATTGCTTTGTTTAATTCCAGCCACTTTTCTGGTCTCCTACCACCTTGCATATGCAAATACCCAATTTTAACAATTTCTTCTTTCCTAACTACTCTTTTATAAATTCTTTTGATTCTTTCTTCTACATTACGTTTATAAATAACTTGCTTACCATTAATTTTACAGACCCATCCCCCCTCCACATCTACACTTATATCTAAATCAACTACCCTTTGCTTATTTCTTACATCCCATCCATTCTTCTTCTTTTTGATAATACTGCAATTTAAAACCACACACCCCCTTTATAAGTTTCCCAAATTATATTCTTTATAAATCAGACTCCCTAAAACTTCACTTCCTTGTTTTCCTAAGTGCAATCCGTCTTTACTATATAACTCCCTCTTTCCAATAAACCAATCCCACACATCCACAAACATAACATCATTTCTCTCACACAATTTTTTCAATCTCTCATTTATAGAACATGCCCTATCTAACAAATACCTCTTGTCAAATCTTGGTAATAATCCAACTATCCCTACTCTTCCTTTAATCTTACTCAAATTCCTAATCAATTCTATGTTCTCACATTACTCTCTCCGATGGTTGACAAATTATTAGTCCCTACCATAACATACACATCTCTACTATCTTGCCTTTTTTACTTTATCTGTCACATCCCTAATTCTAGCTCCAGGCAAACATACTCGTATGTACCTGCTTCTATTTTCCCTTGCAATTATATCCCCACATTCTCTAATTAGTGACTCTCCTATCAATACTGTCTCATAGTCTACTTTCTCTGCTCCATCCATAACATTTTCTACCACCTTCTGGACCTCCTTATCTACTTCTTCCTTATCATTCCTATTCAATAATTCCTTTATCTGCTCACACTTGGTCTCTAACAATTTTAATTTTGCTTCTACATCCTTCACCTCTTCCTCTATCTTACTTATTCTTTGGCTAACCATCTCTATTGCACTACTAATTTCTCCACCCATATCTTTTGACACCCCACTAAAATCATACTCTGTCCTATCTTCCTCAACTACATTTTGCTCCCTTTCACCTGAATTTCTCTTTAGACTATCTACACTTAGAAACCACTTTCTCACCTCTTTTATCACATTTACACACTGTCTACATAACCATAAACCTGTTACATCCTTCCTAGTCTTATTCAAACATTTCAAGTGAAAAACCTCATCACACATGTTACACTGTACCAGAGCATGCCTAGTTTCTTTCTGCCAATTATATATGCATTGTGGAATACAAATGCAATCCATATTCCTTATTTTCCAAGTCACTTATTCTATATTTGACTTTATACTGCCTCTCCTACTCTTCAAACCCCCTTGACCAGAAGGATAAAAACATAACTTTCTTTCAAAACTGATCAATCTATAACCACATTTTCCGACCTTAGGCCTCCAAAATGTTATCTTTTTCTCAAAATAAATCACTGTTCTTAAATTTAAAAAAAATCTTTAATAGCAAACTTACTAAAAACCAATTACTCTTACATACAACTTTGTTATAAATATCCTTACACTAACACACATTCAACAAAAAAAAAATTTTTTAGACTTCCATATATAAAATGACGAATGAAAAACTTTCTAGCCTTTAAAAATTTTTTGATCTCTCAAATTTCAATTAACCCACTCTCTTGATCACAATTTACACATTCATACACAATAATCAGTCTTTATATCAATGTTTTCAGATGATTAATCATATATACATGAAAAAATAGCAATAATAGTGCCACCAAGGGCAAGCCTTCATAATCAATGGATGCAAGATTTGTGCATAGTTTTATAGTTAATCAAATAGGTAAAAGATGGCTGGTGGGGGTTGCATTAGATCCTAGATCTAGATGTAGTGCTCTCAAATCCAAAGCTCCTCACTGATGAAAGCCACAAGATAGAAACTAGTCTGGAGATATTGGATAAGTAGGCACTAGATAGGGATTTTAGGCATATACCTTCTTACATCCATTGATTATGAATGCTTGCACTTGGTGGCACTACTCTACGGAGAGTTTGTTATTGTTTGTATATCTCCTAATCATAATATGTAATTTTCAGTTTTTGTTTGTACTTTGTTAGTTCCTGACCATTACCCTCTTAAGTAATCGCAATTTATTTTCTCTACAACTTCCTTCATAAAAATTTCAAATCACTTCATTGTGCAATTCTGCATTGAAAACACTTAAATAACTTTCTATCGTTATGTCTTTTCAAATGCCAATTTCTCACTAAACCTTTCACCTTTATATAATACACTATTAGATAAGCATATGTCCAATATATCTAAAGTGATATGGCTTATAACTTTACATCTTTATTTTTTCAAATCCTAAGTATGACCTGAAAACATGATGCTTTGGATATTATTATTGTTTCCTTTTGGTAATCTAGTACACTAGTGATTTTACTTGAAAGCTACATAAAGCTGCCTAATTCATTTCCATTTGTCTTGATTTTTCTCATTTTTTCTTTTAAATGTATTGGGTTTTTTTGGGCCATGTTTATACATGATCTAATTTTTTTTTTTACTTCCTCATTCAGCAACTCTAATTTTAGTTTCAATATATCTTCACCTTTTATAATAATAATTAAGCCATACCTTAATCGTCTCTAGCCTTTTCTGTAGTCTTATCACATACTTCTTCCAAATACTTTATGAATATGTTTGGTGAGATTGTATCTACTTATTTTACACCATTTCCAATTTCAAAACAGTTTCTACTTCTCTAAATATTTTCATGACTGCTTAAATTTCATTAGCTTAATATTTTGTTCTATAATGTTCAATTAGTGCTCAGGTTAATTTTGATCAATGCTTTCAAATATTTTTCCAGTCCTTCACAGCATTGAGACTGATTGTATGGTACAAAATCCTCGTCTCAATATTCACACCATTAGTTTCAAAATCCACAAATAAAGGAAACCACCTTTGTAATTATATTAAGATGTTTTCAAAATTGATATGCAATATGTATGCACATCCATAATAGAATTCTATTTAAAAAATATTCGTACAGTAATGAACAAAAATGATTAATACAAACAGAAAAACTATATTAGTTTATTTATTAATAAAATTAAAACTTTCTCTTTTTAAGAATAATACAAATATTATTAGAAATAAAATCATTTTTAGAAATTAAAAAAAAAACAACAGTAATAACATTACCTATGTACAGTATTTATGTTTGCTATCAAGTAATATAAAAGCAAAATATACTTCTAAAAAGCTGTATGTAAATAACACATACTTATAAAAATTATAAATATTTAATAACTTAATAAATAAATAAAAAATTAAAAAAAAAAATTCTGTCAATGTCAATCTAAAGCAGAAATCACATTCTGCTTCCAAACATATCTGAGAAGTTTATTTTCTCCTGATTATAGGTATTACTTTTCCCTCAGGCTGAAGCTAGAATTTAAAAACAATAGCTAAAACTAAAATATAAAAAAGTCAAAGAACAGAAAATCAACTCACGGGGAAATGTTACAGAATAACTTTCTGATCAATGCATGTCTGAGAAATTCAAGTGTGACATGTAGCACCATTTACAGCATTTGTGTGGAATGCACAAAAGGATTATTTTTTAATTTTTTAGTTTTTTCATGTGTCATAGCATCGGCCGGGAAGCGAACACGCTAACCCAGGACAACTGCTTGTAAGGCAGCTGTGCTCTTCTTGACCACCAACGCTTGACAATTTTTTTTTTATTTAATGTTTTTTTGAAATGCAGCTACTTAAATTTCAGATAAAGGAGACAACTGCACTTCTATATTTTTCTAATCCAATGCCTCATCTGCAAATTATTTTTTTTACTTCAATCTTTAGAAGATCTTTAATAAAAACTGCATACAGTTTCTATGCTTTGTTGTTGTTGTTTTTTTTAAATTTAGTACTAGCTGTGATTTAGTCAAATAACACAGCCTATAAATTTCTTGCTTCCATGACTCTTACTATTCCTTAATTTGTTCGCCAACCTTTTAACTTTGATAATGTGAAATGATGGTGCAATTTCCATTAAAAATCTTTTATTAATTTTTGTTACTATTTCTTTCATCAAAGTCTGCATTACAAATTAAGAATGTAATCAAAATACTATTCTTATTTCATGTGTTCTCTTTTAATGATCCTCTGCTTTTGACTGTCATTTCTTATTCAGATTTTTTATTACTCTTGCATAGTTTTTTGGATTTAAATTCATTATATTTTCTGTGATTCTACAATGAACTTTCAACTGAGGGTCTTTGCTGACTTTCTTCTTTACTTCCCTGCTCTTTGCCTTATACTGTTTTGTAAATACACTGAAACATGTTACTATAATCAGAGAAAAAAAAAAGGTAAATATATTTGAAACCAAACTTATATTACAATTAACTACTGTAGCAATTAAAAAATGTAAATAGCGGCCTGCCCATAAAACAAAAAGAAAGAATGATCAATGGGTTAGTACAACTCTTAACTAGTTATGCAAAGATTCATAAGAGGTATGATTCTAGCTAGGATAACAACAAAAAGTCTGCTAAATAATGTATTAAGGAAGAGAAGATCTTGTAATAGACATTTTAAAAAAAGAATTGGAGATCTTTACCTCTGCAGTGGGTAATACTGGCTTATGACTACAATGTAGGAAAAAATCAAATATATTTCTAATCCATTGGTAATTATTTTATATGGTATTCCTAAAACTGTTAAGATTTAATAATATCTAGCATTTCAATTTCTATTTCTTCTTACATATTTCAATATAATAAGCAGATTTTTAATTAAGCATTTGAATTGCAAATAATGTATCTATTACCTTTTTCTATACATCCATCCTTCACAAACATATGTAAAAAATGATAGTGCATAATGTACTGGGGACCTATCCCATTCACTCTATTATATTCT
Source organism: Epiperipatus broadwayi (assembly GCA_028023455.1). NCBI lineage: Eukaryota > Metazoa > Onychophora > Udeonychophora > Euonychophora > Peripatidae > Epiperipatus > Epiperipatus broadwayi. The sequence continues at coordinate 1,237,635 of JAQFVV010000063.1, forward strand.
ACTTTGTAACCCTACACAATTAACTTAAGATCTACACAGGATGCTATAAATTTCTATACAGTGAAATCTATATTTAATTTAATTACTACATGCCTTTCATGTAGTTCACACACATCAATTTAATGACACATCCATACTAATAATAAAATCTATGATTTAAAAGGAAATCAAACTAATAATCATTACTTATATTTCCTGATCACCCTTTTGGTATCAAACCCTATAAGAATCAGAAAAACTTGCCATTAATAAAGCATTTTTATAAAGTCCAAATCACATGAACTCTGTGTGCCACTTGCAGAGAAATAATACTTTAAAAAGAGTGCTTATAGATATATCCACCTAGTTCCCTATAGCATATCCCAAGTTCAACCTCAGTAATACTCTTTTTTTTTTAAGTGTCATAGCATCGGCCGGGACGCGAACCCGGGCAACTGCCTGCAAGTGCAAGGCAGTCGCGCTGACCTATCGACCACCAATGCAAGACAACCTTAGTAATACTCTTAAACTCTCAAGATGAGTGTTATGCAATAATAAAAAAATAGATAAAACAACATTTATAATTTATATTTACCGCAGAATAAAATGAGCACATAAATTGAACACTAAATGTTGACTCAACGTAATAACTAATTTATTAAACTTGATCAAAATTTAACACAAAATAACCTATCAAAAAATACAAGATTAATATGTAAGTGAAAAATCCCTCTCCCTTTTCTTTGAGTTACATGAAGATATATAATTGCATACCCATACACATTCTCAAAAATTAATATATGGTTAAAAAACATTGAATTTTAAAAAAGTTAAATATTTCCTTACAAAATAAAGTAACTATTACTTCATTTATGCACATATACATATACGCATGTAAAGTTAAATTATCAATTGCATTTACAATTATAAAAAAAAAAAAATTAAATCAATGACATGTATTTGGTAGGTTTAAATTAATAATATGTTATCCCATACACATAAATATTTATACATGTCAATTAATTCATACACTGTGTTGCTATAAAAAGTAAATCAATGTCATATATTAAATAGGTTTAATTTAGAATATATTTTTAAAAAAATAACCTTATTACCTGGAGCGTATGGTTTTATTTTCTATTTTAAAGAACTGATTTACTAAAAAACGAACATATCTGGAGCTAAGTTCTTTTCAAAAAAAAAAAGTTTTAATCTGTTATGGTATTTCTTTCTTTATATTTACCTTCTTTTAAAAAAAAAAAAAATTGATGCACTGTTCAAGACTTCCAGCATATTCTTCGTGTGTAAAACTACAAAATGAAAGGCAAAAGGATTCACATTTACTTTACAGGATCTTTTTTTTTCTATTAGGCAAGCATTGAACTCAGTAATTACGTAAAGCTCACATGGTTAAGAGGGAAAAAGACCAGTGTATTTAAAATGAGCTCTTCTACGCTATCTTGCTTTCTTTAATCATTTTAACAAACAGCATTCTGGAAAGGCAGGCATTGATAATCTATGCAATAACATTTATTCTCTGGAAGCAATTGATGGCAGTCAGTAATGATATATGGTTGTGCATGTTTTCATCAGCACTCCAGTCTTTCAGGACATAATTTCAACTAACTTTTTCTGCAAAAGTTTTATCTTTTTTTAGCAGTACATCTTGTTGTTTTCTTTCTGCTACAAAATAATCCAAGAACAAATCTCCTGACTTTAATTTTAAAACATAATTTACAGCAATACACTTGAAAAGAACCCCCCCCCCGTCCCAATATTTTTTTCTAATTAAATCCCAGATAAATCTTTTAATTAATTAATAAAATAAAATATCTAATCAATACATAAAAAAGAAAATATACTTTTTGAATCTCTAACTTTGATAAGAGAAAAAACAAAATGTTATTCTCTTTTATAAAAGAAAAATTATATGAAGATTATTTTTTTAAAAATTCTTTGATAATTTTATCTCTTTTCATTAATTATACTTTTATAAGATAATGAAAAGCAAAACTTAATGTCTACTTTTTAACTTTTTAGATAGATAAAACAAAATATACAGATTTTTTCTTTGTAATACACAAAATATGTACAAATACCAGGAAATTCTTGGAGTATTTTTTTATTACATTTATAAATAAATTATACATGCCATGTAAGTGTGTATACTATGTCTACAATCCTGCATTTTTAATATGAATCTATGTTTGTTTATTTTAAAATGTTTCTTTAGTTCATTAATGTATTAATATTTATAGGGCTAGCAGGTACTAACTTGTGATTAGGTTCTATCATCATCAACCCATTACAATAATAAAACATTTTATTTAAATAAGAGCATATTGTGTATATGTATATATTTTTTTTACATTTTCCTTTCCACTTCTTATCACATAAATATAAAAATTATTATAAATATGGCACTAATAACTTAAAAACAATTTGTTTGTTTTTTAATTTATATCATTGTTAAATGTATCTGATTCACTTTAATTAGCGAAGCTCAAGACACATATATAGTAAAATTAGCAATAATAATAATACTCACGTGGTTTACTGCTAGGAAATTTATAAAAAGTTTGAACATTGGTAGTGGAACCCAATCCATGAATTTTAAGTTCCAAAGACCATCATTGTCCACTGCTTTTTAAATGATAATGGACAATAAAACTTTTACAAGTGGAAGCTATTTTGTGCACACATATATGCTTCATAGTTTTATTATATTACCCTAGTTACTTACTCAATTATGGTAAAACTCAAATATTGTACTGACATTTACAGAGATGTATGAAGCTCTGATGAAAGCAAATGCTTTTTTTTTTTTTCTGAGAGCAGTGAGTCTTTCTGGGAAAAATCATAAGTTTCATCAATTATCTTAGTTTATTATATTTTATTCCTGGCTATGTTTATATTTAAATAAATAAAAAGAAGAAAATGATGAATTTGAAGTTACACCAAACTGTGTCAAAATGTATGAAAAACAGAATAGTAAAAGTTTTATTTCATGACTGATACATATACTAACTAGCCTTAAGAAATCATACTTTGAAGTGTAGAACTTGCATAAACAAATGTTAATCCAATTTTTTTTCAGCAATTATTATTTTAAGATATATATAATTTTGAACCATAACTTTAAGACCTTTTCAGTTATAAAAGACTTATAATCTACAAATATCTTAATCACTACCCTTAATATTTAATCCTGATTTTGTTTAAATATTACATGTAGCAGTTGAAATATTAAAGTATATGTATGTACGCCCACACTCGCATTTTGTATGATAAGTGTGGAATGTTTTAAAATCTAAGAAATGCAATAAGCTAATGTTGAAATTGCTATTTTACATAAGATAAAGTAAGTGAATGGTAAATTGCTCAGGATTCATAAAGAGTCCAATCAAACATGAGTTGGGACAATGTTGACCTCTACAATATGCCACTCTAATGTTGCATTAAACAATGAATGGCAATATTGTTTATCAGTGAATAGTAAACATTAAATTGTTTTTATCACATTAAATTATTTTTATCAATCATTTTAAGTTTCATGATAAATCATCATCAATATCATATTCAACCATTATCAAGCTACTGCAGAATGAAGATCTCTCCAAATTTAATCCGGTGTCTCCAATCTCTAACTTACTTGTGCTCTGTCTCTAGAACTTTTATAATCATTTGGAATCCAGTTTAATTAACATTTCAACTGTCCATCTACTATCATCTCTTCTAGCAATATGTCCAACCCAGTTTCACTTCAATTAATTAATTCTTTTAGTGATATCAATAACAACTATTTTCACAACCATAAATGAGAAGTGGTAAAACATATTTTTTATATATTCCCCTAAAAAAATAATGGATCAAAATTTCATTGAATAGTTAGTTCATCAATTGATATCAATACTATGTTTCTAGATTATCTGAAGAGTATTTGATGATAGATTCTATAAACAACAAAATGTACACCAGCTTTCAAAATTGTAAAGGATTTGTTTTCTTTAATATTGATTATTAGATCAAAACATATGGGGAGATCTTGTAATTGTTTGGCAAATACATATATAGGACTGGTCACTACGTAACTGAATACTCAAATGATCACTTTACAGTAAATAATATATATTAAATTACCAATGCAAGATCAGTTGTTTAAATTGTGGCGTTTGAGCATCCAAGGCATAATTGTTCTTCATTTGCCCAAGCCAGGATTTTTCTTTTTTTTTTACTTTTCTCAGAAATTATTTATTATTTAAACTGCACTAATCTAAACAGAACATTAATAAATTCATTTATTGCTTACTTGTGTGTGTATGTGTAAGTATGTAATGAGAAAAAATCGAATAAATTTTATCAAATATACATTTTTTTTAAAAAAAGTCATTAAAAAAAAAATATAAAAAAAATAAATAAATGAAATAGAATTTAATTGATTAATTTTCAAATAAAGGTGTAAATAAATTCAAAATGATTAATTTTATCCTTAGCACAGGTATGTAACTTACCTGCTATGTATATATATGTACAATTTTTATTTAAACAACCACGTTCATTTATAATTTAAAGATTTTAAGTGTTACATCTTAAGTTATATTTCGTAAGTTATCATTTACCAATTATATATCATTCAAAGAGATTTATAAAACTTACCCTTTATATCTCATATTTAAAATCATTCGGTAGGATTCTTTTTATTTATGAGAACACTTCTGCCGTCTACCTGTCTTTTGGAATGAGTTAGAGATTATAATATTTTATTATGAACTAAGAATATTATCATAAATTTGAACTCCAACAAAGCAAAAAATTTTCTAATGTAACTCGACGCATTTGAACGTTTTATGCATGCTATATCAGATAAACCAATAGAATAAAACTGTTTTACAGAAATCCATTAAATTTAGTCATAGATAACTTTTCATTATGCAGATGGCCGAGATGAAATCACATGATTTATCATTTATTAATTGCTTCTTTTAAATTTAAAAATTCATTAAGCAAAACTAGAGAACAATTTATATATATTTTTTTTCCACGCAGTGTAGTAATTATTTTACAAATTAAAAAATGGCTTAAAACTAATAATAGATTATTATTTAGAGATATAAACCTGGTAGATAAACTACACTGGTACATAAATAGTAATTTATAATTTTTCAACGACTCCTCTTTAAAAAATGTATATATTTACTAGCTCTCAGTTCAGATCTTTTTTATGGCTATGACGATAATAAAATTTATTAAAAAAGAAAAATAAGATTAACAAGAATTAAATTTATTGATTATAAATAAGCTTTAAAAAATGTCTATTAATATTTATTTTTTACACAAATCGCAAAAACAATATATATATATGGTATAGCTATTAATTATTTAACAGGATACCAGTGGACAATGCATAATGGGAGACGGAATCATGTGGTACTTTATTTTGTTGGTGTTTCAATGATTACCTGAAAATAGCCGATAACTAAGATAGAATATTAATAAAAACAAAGTACGATATGAGTCTATTCTAGTGATGTGAAGTAGATTATAAATATCAGATGTGTTCTCTCTTTACGAATACAGATTTCTAGGCAATAAGTACTATAAAAAAAATATTTAATCATCATTAATGGGAACCTCACAATACCTTTCATCTCATTACGGTAATATATTCTAATAACTCAATTCTGCATGATAAGCTTTAATGAGCTCTTGTTATTATTAAAATGCTATTAAGAAATATATTTCTAAACAAGTTTAAGATCTATGTTGGTAAGTTTGAAAGTTGGATAGGAAACATTTAGCCTTTTAACAGGTTGACATTGTAATTGTTCTCCCTAGTAGCAATTTTTAATGTTCAATATTTGATTTTTTTGTATTTAAATTTTTAGTTTGTGTTAGAGTTCAATAAATTGGGCTCGAGTTATTAAAAATACAAGTTCATAAAAAAACACCCCAAAAAATCATATTTGAACTTTTCAAACAAATAAAAAGTAAAATAAAATGGTATATTTAATGAGAACATTGAGTTCTTTCTTATAGGGTATTTATCTTAATGGTATATATATAAAAAATAGACTAGTGTTGAATAAATTTCAGTTGTAAAAAGAAATTTTTGTTAAGTCATCATAAATAGCTATGAAATTCTACTCTATTTATTTAAATATCACAAAAGTTTGAACTATTGTTCTTAGTAGACTTTTCACAATAGTAGTTTCCATTTTGCCATGAGGATAAATTTCTTGCCATTACAATAAATTTAATAAATTTTTACTTTCATTTTAAAAAGAAATCATATTTGACTCAAGTTAAAATGTTTATTGTGTATACCTTTGGTTTTAAATAATTATTGCATAAAATTTTTTTAAAAATAATCATAAATATTTTAAAATAAATTACAAAAATCTTCATTTTTTTTGCTTGCACACTTAATAATAGATAGGTGTGTATAAATTACCTTACCAACTGCTCTCTATCAATCAGTGACCTTCTTAGAGGTGGTTCACATTGTTTTTACTCTCTTTAGGTGGTTAGACATGTGTAGATTTCTATCCACTTCAGATATATTTTAATTAATAATTAAATACAGTTTCTGCTATGAAAATGAGTTTAAAACATGCAAACCAACATTACAAATAAGCACAGGAAAGTGAAAGTAAGCCAACGGTCAAATAGCACCATTTCTAAATAAAAACCTTCAGCTGAATTAATGAGAGAATTGACAGAAGTTTTGACTATTTGGTTGTAATATTTGTCTATTTAATGGATTTAATTTAAACTTTGTTGAATAAAATATTTCACTATTACAGTCAAAGTATCAATTCTCTATCACCTTGCAACAGATTGAAGATTCCTGATGTCGATATGTTTGGACTATTCTCATGTGATATCATAACAAGTACACCTGGGTCACGTTTTACGCGGATTTATTTAATGCAATTTTGAAGTTATGCCATTCATGTTTCTTAATATTTTTGTATGCGGTTTTCTTTTATGCGTTAACACTGTATTAGATCAGAAGTCGAACTCCGATAATGCACTATTACTTTAAATAATAAATTTCACGCACTTACGTCATATTTAAAGTAATAGCACATTATTCGAATTCGACTTTCATCTTAATAATTTCAATATTTTCAGTGCTTTATAATAGTAAGATTTTATGCAATAATGAAATTAAAATCATGATTTCCACATTTTATGTACACACATTAAATTTTACAAGATTATAATATAAATTTGTTCAAATATTGTGCGTGTTAATTTTGCATTTTAAATCACATTCTGTTTTTGCTTTTTAAAAAAGAACGTAATCAATTATTAATCATTTAGTGTCCGCAAGTTTATTTTTAAAAGGTGAGTAATAGCAGTGGGCACAATTAAATTTGACAAAAATTAAAATCTGATTTTTAATTGTAATTAACAATTTAAAAATTACGTAAGGCGACCTGAAATTAATGTGATGTGAAATGAAATTTGATTTTTAAACGGAATTAAAAATTAAAAAATTAAAGACAAAAATAAGAATTTAATTTTTAGTTGTTAGATTAATTACTAATTACGTTGTCACCAGAAAACCATAAACACAACATGAGAGTGAAGTTGGCACTAATTGTATTTCCTCTTGTGAAGAATCTGATTTTTTACCAGTTTGCAAACGAACCTGTTTATCGGCAAATAGTGATAATAATTAAAACGTGTATAAAAAATTGTAAATTACTGTAAATTATGCATAAAAATATATTGTTTTGAATAAAATTAAATATTATAGTTAAAAAAAGTTTGTCTTGTATCAACTTTTTTCAAATTTAAAATTTTTTATTAGTCATATTTTATTTCCTTATTTTTTTTTTGCGCAAATTTTAATTTTACATTGGTGCTTTGCTTTTATGCGATTTTTGAAAAATCACAGTCCGTATCCTCCATTTTCAAGGTAAGTTATGTCTATTTTTGTGCAATTTCTTTTGTGCATGTTTTCTGAGGAACCTATCTACCGCGTAAAATGAGACCCAGGTGTATAAGGTAACCAGATTTAAGCAGTATGTGCCTTTAAGTCCTAATCTTATTTCTTCCATGAATATCTATAAGAACTATTCATCAAATAATAGCTACGGTAACATTCATTGTGTTGGTCTATTATACAATTTGCAGTCAATAAACTACTCACATGTTAACATTCTTTACCAACAAAGATTTTTAGATTACACATATTATTTACTAGCAAAAGACAAAAATGCTCAACCTTGAAGAATTTAAATTTGATTATCGAATGCATACAGAAATTGTTAGGCTAAAATATTCATTGGGCTATATAGAATGGTTTTGTAATAAAGACAAAACTGCTGCTAAATCTGCTCTATAGATTATAGTAACTATAAAGAAAATGTAGAATAAGATCCACTATAATGAAAACTGTTAACGCAAGCAAATAGAACAAATATATTTCCTCAATAGATTAAAATTTGTATGACAAAGAAAAATGATACAACAAAGATATTATAAGACTTTAGGTTATCACCTTTGTTTATTATTATTTAATTAATCTGCTGTGCACCAAAAAATTTAACCATAACCTGGAAATCAGAAAATTCATTTGTTTTCATAAAAATAAAAAGCTATAGAACTGTCAATAAATGAAAATGCTCTGACATAAGCATTGGCTGACAAAAAATACTTGTATATAAAATATTTCAGGGCTTCTCTGAAAAACAGAATTAGAAAGTTGATTACCACCCAAAGAAAAAAAAATCTAAGTGCAGGGAGATAAAATAAATAAATTTTTATTAGTGACTTTTTGTTTATATTTTTATAAGAATAATTTTATTTTCATGATGAGAAAGAAAGTAGTAGGACAAAGGGTAGTAAATGTGTTTCAGTTGTTTATGATGTATATACTTATAATCTATATCCACTCTATCCTGCTCTTGTAAACATTGTAATTTTACTAATTAAAATAAGATTTTTTTATAGTAAAGAAATATTATTCAATTTCAATATTTCTATAATAATAATCATATTAAAGGATAGTTATCATATAACATCAGATTAAATTCATTATCATCAGATTAAATTTTCTATTTCTCAAATAATGTCTTTATGAGTGAATAATTTATTTTAATTTTGAAAGCTGGAGTTTCAGTTCAAGTATGTTTATTTTTAGAGGACAAATATACAGACAAGATATATATATATTTTGGGAATGAAAAATTAAATTAAATAATAAATTACTGCACATCTATTAATAATAACAACGATAAGAAAACTGAGAAATCATTATTCTAACTATTCTTTTAATTATAATTTTTTTAAAAACTCAAGAATTTTACTCTTTTCTGGATTATTGTAATATTTCAATAAATGTTATGGATATTCATACAGAAAAGGTCTTTATGTCTTGCATTGGTGGTCGAGAGGTCAGTGCGACTGCCTTGCATTTGCAGGCAGTTGCCCGGGTTGAGGGTTCGCGTCCCGGCCAACGCTATGACACTTAAAAAAAAAAAAAAAAGGTCTTTATAGTTTCAAACTTTGATTTTATTAATGATTAGTATGTTTTTTCGATATGAAATATATCATAATAATGGTAATCTAATTTTTTTAATATTCTACTGCTTTTAAATATTCAAAAATATTTAAATGCGCTATTAAAATACACTTAAATATTTTTGACTGTTTAATTTAAACAATTACCAATTGTACACAAAAGTTGAGAACTAGTTGCTATGAATATATTTTACATATTGAAAGCATGCTAAGCATTAATAAAATCAAAGTTTAAACTATAAAGACTATCTTTTCTGTATAAATATCTATAACATTCATTTCAATATTTTAAATATAAAAAATCTATCAATAAAGCGAATAAAAATTAAAAACACTAAAAAAATTCTTGTTGAATAAAATTTAGTGAAAAATGTTTAATACTGGCAATATATAAACTTCAAGTCAGAGAAGCAAATTAAATATCAGAGGAGCAAATTAAATAACATAAAGTAAAACAACAAAACAAGTAAAATAAGACTGTAAGATAGAAAATAATTAAAAGAGAAACAAGTAAATTACACTACAAAAATATCCATTATTGGAAAATCTCTAGTCAAATGAATGACTAATAAAAATTACTAACATACTTTAAATCAGTGGTCTTCAACCTTTTCACACTTGCGGACCGGTAAAAATAAGGATAAGGGTCCGTGGACCAGCAAAAATAAGGATAAGATTTCGCAGACTGGCAGGAGTCTATGGATAAATTTTCTTAAAGATAAGCATAATTGTTATAACTGATCAAAACAACAAGGTTAAATATATAAGATAAAGTTTTATATATATATATGGAGTTTATATAATAAAAAACCTTTTTTTTAAATTTTTTTAGAAAAGTAATAAAAAATGTAATTCTACCCCCCCCCCCCATAAACATCTGTGATAACTAAAAAAACAAATTAATTTATGAATGACTGATTAGATTTTGTTTTCGTTGTTTTCTTTTTTTTTTAATTGGGTAAAAATGAGATGAAAAAATAAATAAAAATTGGCTATATTAATTAAAAGTTTAAACTCTTATTATTTATTATTACAAACTTTTTACTGCCCGTCTAGCATGCGGACCTACAAAAAAGTTCCGCAGCCCGGTGCCAGTCCACGGACCAAGGGTTGAAGAACACTGCTTTAAATGATGTGTGTCAAAGTTGTGAGGGCTGCACATTTGACACTTGTCAATTAAACTGTAGTAATTTTCTATCTATATATATACTAAAGAGTGATAAAGATATGTATAAGAGATTGTAGTCTGAGCCAGCTGATGAATGCTGGTTCATCACAAAATGTGCATCTATGGGATCATAGATCTTTTTCGTATCTATGGTCATATATTTATGATTACATCCCTCTACAAGGTGTAAACAGCCACTAAAATCCAGTCACTACCTTGTGGGAGAGTAATGTAGTAAAAATTACACTACAGAAATATTATCCATTATTGGATAATCTCTAGTCAAATGGATGACTAATAAAAATTATTAATAAACAAGCAAATTCTTTTATACAATTTATAAAAAACTTTTCAAAAAAATTGACAAAAATACTTTTCCAAATATAAATTTATTTAGTAAATTAATTACATGTTGAAAAGGATGGTGTTAAGTAAAGAATGTTATATTGTTGCGACAGCAGGTTGTTCATCTTACATATCAATCCTGAGAGAACCTTGTTGCTTATTATGTACATCTTGGTTTAGAATGTTTTTTTTTTCTGATGAGATTGAGCTTGGTGTGGTAAATCTTAGGTATTTGTGGAACTGTGAATAGGTTCCAAGTATCTTCGAATCGAAGTTTTGATGTAAGCAATTGATCTCTATTCCTCATTTAGGTTAGTTTTTGAATGAAATAGATATCTTCATTCAGGTGCAGAATAGTGAAATATTTCATACACCTAACTGTCCATATGGCATAAGTTAAAAAAATGAGTCTTATTACTGCAATCTTTTTGATTTTAAGGCAATCTTTATGTGAGAGGATTTTGTAGTAATCAATTTTTGACTTTTCATAGACAATTTTTTGGATATTACCCAGGCCAGTACAGTTGAGAATAATGTGATTAAATGTTTCTTCTTGTCTTTGGCAGTTTGTGCAGATGCAGTCTATTTTGGCTATTTGTCTTTTGTAGAATAGGAATGTGTTGGTAGGCATTGCATCCAGATTAATTTTAATTATTAGGTCAAGATACTTTGGTTCCATGTTCCAATATTTGAAGCATGAAGTAATTCTGTTATTGGTAAGGCCGAGCTTGGAGTCTCCTGTTCTGATATTTGGGTTGAGAAGTTTATAAGTATTCCAGATTTTAAGTTTTCCCTCGAATGTTTCGTTTGTTATAGGCATAACTGAAAAAAGAAGCTCTATGATTGTGTTGATCTAGATCTTTTTTACAGGAGGAAGGCGGTCTGTTGGGGTGATAGTTTCTGTAATTTGGTTATAGCCATGTCTTCTGATTAGACTGCAGATTAGGCTGTGTGATTTTTGTAGGCAGAAAGCTCAAATAGAATGTAGGGACATGCCATTAAATTTCCAGTGATGCTGTATCCTCTGGATGCTGATTGCAGTTGTTTTACCTGCCCAGAATAGTCTAGCATTAAGGGTGTTTATTTTTTTTAATAAAGGTTTTGGTTATATTGATTATTGGTAGGTAGTAATTTATTTTGCTCATTATCTTTATGTTCATTAGAGCTACTTTGCCCTGTAGCGAGAGGTAAACTTTAGAAAGTGTAGCGGTGATTCTTTCTGTTGAATGAATAATGGAGTCTTGGATTGTTTTGGACATTGCTCTTGGCGATTTGTGTATAGAAAAGCCAGGGGATTTTTTGGGGTTCGGCAAAGAATTGATTTTTTTTTTGCCAGTATTAATTCTCCAGATTGCTGATTTTTGAGGATTGATTCTTAGGCCTGATTCTTTGATGAATTCATCTATATTGAAAAGTTTGTTCAGATATTTGGTGGAGGATAGGATTACAAGCATATTGTCCATATAGGCAAGGGTTTTGATTTGTTTGCATAGTTTTGAGATGAATATTCCTGGCAGTTGATCTTTATTTTTTGGAGCAGCGGAATAATGTAAGCAATGAAGAGCAAGGGACTGAGGGGGGAGCCCTGCAGAATTGATGACAGGTTTGAATCCTTGTGCAACACAACCATTAAGTGAAATGTAGATGTGTCTATTTGCTAAGAAGTTATCCAGTATTTGAATGATTCCCCTGATGAAATCAAATGCGGTGAATATATCTAATTGCACGGCAATTGGTTTTGATTGCCTGTGGAGTCTTATGTGGTGAGAAATCATTAAGAATGTTTAGTAGCTTATTCACCCTAATGAAATCAAATATGGTGAATATATCTAATTGCATGACAATTGGTTTTGATTGCCAGTGGAGTCTTAGGTGGTCAATGAGAATTCTAACTTCCCCTATGGCTGTCATAGTGGAGGATCCTTTTTTGCAGCTTGAGATGGTGAGATGTGTTTTAGGATTTTCTCCTGAATTTGATCTTTTATTACTGATTCAATGATTTTTATTAAGAGGGGTGTCATGGATATTGGTCTTATACTGGACAGTTTGGATGCTTCTTGGTATTTCTTAATGAATGACACTAGTGCTATAGGGTATACATTTGGATATTACTTTTATTTGTATAAATGCACTAAAAAGCAAAAAATAATTTATTTTTTTCAGTTTCATCTGTGTTTAGAAATTTAAATCAGATTTCCAAAGAATCATTTAAATAAATATACAACTTATAGCCACTTACTTCTACCAATGCTAATCTATTCATTAGATCTTATAAATAGATTGCCATTGTTACAAAAAAATGAATACTATATTGATATAACAAAATGGGTTAAATCAGGGGTGGCCAAATATCGGCCCAAGGGCCACATGCGGCCCACCAAAACAATCAGAAAAATCCACCTTGAACTAAGATTTCCTTCCCGTGCGTGACCGAAGATTTATCTCTTATTTTCCACTAGGATGGCCACATCAATACACATGCACAGTGTAGATATGATGTGCAGTGCTTGTCCAGTTGATCTGGTTAATTTCAATTTTGTCTTTGCATTAGCAAATATATAAATTTCCAACTTTAGTGAAACCATGAACCCTCCAAATGGAAAAACAAATATTTCTTTGGTAATACAGGGAATAAAGCAATGTGTTTATTGTGTCATGAAAAAAGGGTGCAGCCCTCTGTTAACCTTCGCTTCCACAAAGTGGCCCCCGATGCGGCCCTCCACCAACTTCTGTGGCCCCTGAGCCAAAACAATTGCCCATCCTTGGGTTAAATGTCATTGGGAATTTGGCTTATAAATACCTAAACGATTGCTCACTTTCACTTATGAAAACTGAAGAAAATTTATATTTTAATTGTTAGTGCATTTTTTATTTATTATATAAATAAAGCATTTCCGCTCTTTTTTTTCCAGTTTTTTTTCATTTTATACAATTCCAGAAGTTAGGAATGAAGAAAGTTTAATACAATTTAACAGTGCTACATGTAATTACCATAAAGAGTACCGAATCTCATATAAAATTAAAAATTAAAATTTGTTGTTAATATCTGGCTAAAATTATTTGCAAACTCTAAAAAACTGTATTGTCATGGGGAATATATATGTATACAGGGTTTCAGTGGAATCAGAAATTTAAAAAAATGCATGAAAATTGATATTTTATCCAGACAGACAAACAAACAAAAAACAGAGTAAATTAAATAAAAGCATATTAAAAGGGGATTCTTTTAGTTATCAAATAATCAAAATTAAACAAGAAAAAATGTACATGTATAATAGTTTGATTTATTTACAATATTATAAATTATATATTTATTACAGAGAAAAAATGTATATAATTGAAACATGAGTATATACACCCATATGCAATATATAAAATATAATAAATTTTAGCTGATAAAACAATTGGTTTCAATTAAAAGTCTTAATTTAGATAATATTGAAATAGCAAAAAATAAGAACAGCATCTTGAAATAGAAACACTATGAATTATGGGTGTCTGGATTGTGCCAGATAAGAGTTAATTACAAAAAGTGAATTGAATTCTGACTAACTGATAACTGATACTTAATTTATGGTAAGTATAAAAACAAAATCTTTAATAGCTATCTAATTATCTATCATTTATCCAACTAGCTATTAAAAGTTCAGACATTTCAGAAATCTGACTAACTGGTTTTTAGAAATTTAAATACATAAAAGTATGTCAGTTATTAACTAAACATAAATGAGATGTTAGAGTGAACAATTTTTTTGCTTTTTACTAAAGTCAATATTTTACTAATCTTAGGCAAAACTCTCTCTGTACAGTAGTGCCACTCTAAGCAAGCCAGAGTAATCAAAAGATGCCAGAAGATAGTGATCATGTGATGCTTTAAGATTTTACTAATCTTCTGGATCAAAACTATATGAGAACATAAAAAATACGAAGATTAAATAAAGATTGTATAGTTATTTTAATTTCAAATGCAATTTGCAATGCTATTACTATATTTCAATATTGACCCATCATGAACTGTCCAAAACTTCTATTAAAATTAATTAGGTTAAAAATGAATTGTCGTGCGAGAGAATAAATACCATAATAACAATGCATTCTCAAAAGTATAAATTGCTGTCTATACTTTAAGATCAGTAAAATTCCATAGGCAAAAGTTCAACTGAAGAATTTTTATTCTCAAGTATCATTTCAGCGGTAATTGTTTCTATAAACAAAAATTTGTTCCTGCATGAAATTAATTTCCAAGAAAAATAGACAATTATGAAATTCTATAAAACATAAAAATTTAATAAGTTCTACTTTCGAAAAGAATTCTCATATTTGTTCTGATAATTCAAAAACTTCACTAAAATTGAGAAAAGAACAAATTTTAAATTGCAATAAAATATTAAATGTTTTGCCTCAAAAAAAACTTTCCAGTTCGTAAGTAATGTATGCTAATCTTTCTATAAAAATTTCCTTCTTTAAAAAATGAAAAAGATTTTATTAATATATATTTTATGTAAGCCTTAAAAAAGATTCAGAAAAGAATGAATATAAATACCACCAACTGCTACAGATGATTCGATTCTATGAAAATATGAATTTTAATTTCAAGAATTCCATTTCAAAATATTGTCAATATTGTTATTCAGAAAATAATTCAATTTCTAGAATCGTGATTCCAATCTAAGCCTCACGCAATAAATATCTGTTCCATAAAAACAAAATGAACTTAAATATATGACAATGAATTTATTTTATTACTGCAGTTATAGTTAAATAGTTTATTCAAGCTTATGCTTAAGCAACGTTAGAATATTAAATTACGTATAATGACCATAAGCGAACTTGTTTTAATTTTTGAATTTAGTTCCAAACTTTATTTAATACACGATACAGAATTATATATCAATGTAAATTGTTACAATCCAAAATTTAAAATATATTATTAAAATTTGTTCACATTCTTAAAATATTTAAGAACAATATGTTATTAATTGCTCAAAAAAAAAAAAAAAAAACATTTTAAATAAGCTAGTAGTGTGATATTAAAAAATATTCTCAATGTTTGTTGTTCTAAGCATAATGTCTGATAAACTATTTAGAATATAAATAAGCCTAAACCAGATTAAAATGTTTTAATAAATAGATTCAAAGAAAATCATACATTAAAATGATATTAATAAGGATTAAAACATAAAATGTTAAAAATATGAGTATTTTATTTCAATTACCTGTATGTGACAGTAATTTAATTTCATCACTGGTGGCAATAATCTATCAAGTACCAGATATAATTATAAATTTATTTAAACACACATTTATTACGTAAATAATATTCATTAAGGCTGTAGCCTCAAGCACATGCGTTCCCCTCTTGGCTTCCAATGAGTAAGCTTGTGGTTTTAAGACCTGTAGAGGTCCCTACTATCGCATTTTATACGCATGTGCTTGAGGCTACAGCCTTAATGAATATTATTCAAGTACCAGATAGTAATTATATCTAATTGCAAAAATGAAGCAATCTTCTTATAAGTGTTTAAGATATGTATGGAAATTATTTTGAGATTTTCAAAAGGTTTAAATTGTCATTTCATTACAAAATTATATTACATGATTCTATTTTCAGTAAATACTAGTCAAGTATCATTATGGCAACAGAAAATAATTATAGTTTATAAACAACAATTGTTCATTTCAAATAGATGTTGTTTTAAAAAAGAATAAGTTGTCATAAGGCTGCACATGTGGAATACCAATGCTTCAGACAACCCCTTTCTGTATTATTAAATACATTGCTATATGAAATGTTATTTATGTAGTGTAGTTAGGATAATAAAACTCCACTGCTAAATATTAGATGAGGAATTCATAAATAAATTTAAAATGTTCTATTTGTTCGGTCTTAGTGAATTTTATATATTAACACTACAGAAATTTATCTATCGAGGAATCAGCAATAAATGTATTCTAAACAGTTGTTCCGTAAAAAAAAAAAAAAAACAATATTATGAAGATGTGCAAAAAATTCTGTATACCTTCTTAATTTTTGTTATAGTTTAGTCAGTATGTCAATTATTAGGCAATTTATTTTTCTTAGAAAATATCTAAGTTAAATAGTTTCCACCATTTAATTTTACATATATGTATGGTTGCTAGTTTGCAAAATACTAAAATATTAATATCAAAATAAGCAGTTGCATCATACACATGGAAAATCCAAACATAAAGGTAAGGCTATACATTCTAGATAGAGCAATATAATAACTGAAACACAGGCTTATTATATACCTAAGTCTATATATGTAATATATAGGGTATATGAGCGCAGACTTTCACATGACCCACAACTCTCCACTCTATCTAATAACACTGATACACTTAAACACATATATGCTGAAAAGATAAATAATCACCAATATACGTATTTCATGCTAAACCAGCAATCATCAGTTGGTCCAGATTATTATCTCTACATATATATACTATAAGTGCTCAGATATATATTAAGATAGACAATCTTCATACTTTAATGGACAGGCTTCAATCTACTCCACACTCCATTATCAGAGTTTCAATTGGATGGACGGTTGAAGAGTTGGAGTGTGGAGTAGATTGGAGCCTGTCCATTAAAGTATGAAGATTATCTATCTTAATATATATCTAAGCACTTATAGTATATATGTGTAGAGATGATAATCTGGACCAACTGATGATTGCTGGTTTAGCATGAAATACGTATATTGGTGATTATTTATCTTTTCAACATATATGTGTTTAAGTGTATCAGTGTTATTAGATAGAGTGGAGAGTAGTGGGTCGTGTGAAAGTCTGTGCTCATATACCCTATATATAGAGCAATAATCAATATTTACCCCATTTAAAATTTTATTTAGGAAAAAAATAAAGAAAATGAAATTCTTTACTTAAGAGATCATTTTAATAATATGTTAGTGATTAAAAACGTATTTTTTAGTAATAATAAAATAAATGCTTAAATCAATTAAGAATTCAATAGTTACATTAACATAATACAAATTAATTTATCAAATATATATATATAACAAAAGGGAGAAAAGTGTAAAAAGAAAGAGTGGGAAGTATATTTAATTGTAGTTTATTGTTCATTTATTACTTTAGCATTATACAATTATAAATATTAAAATTACCTTCCTATTATTTTCGTAAATAAGTAATAAAATAATTAATTGAATTTTAAAGTATAGCTAACATGAAATCTCTGCTTTAAAACTGATAATGATTGGAGAGGAACAGCTACCTTCATATCAATGTGGCATGCTATACTGAGAAATTAAGTTTATAATATAAAATTAGCTGTATATAAGAATATTCATTTATAGGGATTAGGTATGTAAGATTTTAATTATCATATATTCAGTTATATGCTATTTGTTAATTAGATATGTATCACAGGAATAAGGAGTGATAGAAATGGTTAATTATCTGACATTTCATATTGCAGATTCAGTATTAATCTGGTGGTGTTCAATTGGTGTCACTATTAGCATGCTACATTTATACCCAATATAAATGATCAAAAAGTTATACAGAATGTGGCATTATATCAACTTATCCAATGAGTTTACTAACAAAATTCCCAAAAGTCCAAGCTGTTTTGTCCACACTTCATCTACATCTCATCCAACTGAATGGATTAGTACAATATATATATATAGTTGGAATTACTGTAAAGATTATGAATCTTCTTTTACTAAAAAAATTATTGATTTTTCTTTTAAATTATTAATTACTTGATAACTCCATAGGGAGCTCCCCAACTGAATTGTTAATGAGTACAGCAAAAAGATGTTTTAAAAAAAATTCACTTAATATAGTTATCTAATCATCATTAAAATATGAATAAGATTTAATGAAACATCAATACATTTTTAAAAAAGTTCTACACCTATAGTTTCAACATTGCATATAACATTTTAAATATATTTCTATAGTTTTTAAAAATATTTTCTTAAAAACATTTTATCACATTAAATAGGTATCTTTTCATTCATTGATCCTCAGAAAATGGATCTAGAGTAAGCTTCTGCCAGGTAGCATTTAAATATAAAATTACATTTAAAATAAAAACTTTTTTTTGTGTCCATAGTTACACTAAACATATATATGCCTTGGTGAAAAGATTATTTAATTCTTTGTCCAAGCTGTTACCACTTCAGAATCAATATGTATGTTATCTAGTAACAGTTTACATATTTACCATTAAAATTTAAGGCTCTAGTATATCTGGGTCATGGGTTATATGAAATTTGTCAGTGTGTTTCATACTTTAACACACGATGAAGCAGTGAATTAAAATCAAATTTTGCTTTAAATTGGACAAAACTGCTACTGAAATGTTTGAAATGATCCATGGTTGTGAAACCATGCATTGTGAGAATATTTGCAAATAATTCAAAAGATCATGATGGCAGGAAAAACATTGAAGATGAAGCTTATGCCTCAAAATTTTTGTGGTGAATAACTAAACTATGATCCTATGTAACACATATGTTGATTCAAAGATGGCATTGTGATTTGGAAAGACAACCGATCTTTTTTTTTTACTGGTATGTATTTTGTGTACTTCTAATCAATAGTTAAACAAATATAGATAAATATAAAACATTACCTACATGTGATATAATACTTTTAATAGATATTTTAGATGAAAATATTTTTAATGTGTGGAGTTATCTATCCATTTATAAGCACTTAACTTAGTACAATGGCTAATGAAAACCAAATGTCCAGGCCAAGAATTAAAGTAAAAACTGACAGGCTGGATCCTACTTTTTAAATGTAATCAAGCTGACATGTCAGTTTTTAATTTACTTCTTGGCCTGAGGGCAGTTGTTTTTCATTAGCCATTGTTCTAAGTTGTTTTTTCCCCATGTGTCATAACATCGGCTGGGAAGCGAACCGCTAACCCGGAACAACTGCTTGTAAGGCAGCTGTGCTGACCACTCGATCACTAACACTTGACATTAGCCATTGTTCTAAATTAAATGCTTATAAATGGATAAATCCACACATTAAAAACATTCCATACATGTGCATATATAATTATAAAATATTTTTAAAAATAAATTTACACTTATGATGTAATTTAGCTACCAATTAGCAATAATAATTTTTTATCTTATTATTAAATATAATACAATTGTGCCCTATTGTATCTGCTATATTTAGTTTATTTGGCTTCAAGAAATCCAGGGATAATGGATCTTAACAGATAATAGCTTGTTTTATGTTTGCATTACATATTCTATACTGTGCTGTCTTGCATATGTATGGCACTTTTCAACACAAGTGCAAATATAATTACAGAAGCTTTTTAACATGAATATATATATATATATATAAACTATGAAAATAATTATTAACAATGATAATTTTTTTAACAAATTGAATAGTGTACTTATAAAAAAGTCAATGGAATAATAAAGTGAGACAGCACATATTTATATATGTTGAAATATAGTGTTCACTCAATCTTACTCAAATAACAAAACGTTTATCTTTTGTATTAAAAAATTTGTAAAATAATATAGGCGCTATTGCACCTGACTGCAAAGCTACTTTTTACTTAAAAACAAAATAAAATTATATTACTCTGCAAGTGCTTTCAAGAGATGTGCTCTCGTCTTCATAGCTTCTGAGTGAGGTAATTATATGCAAATTATGCAAAGTTCAAAGGTTAATTACTCCATTTCTTTGAGATCACAAAGCAAAGCTCAGTCAGATCCATCACATTATTCCATTTTTGCACTTCATCAGAAACTAA
Organism: Epiperipatus broadwayi; assembly: GCA_028023455.1. Classification (NCBI taxonomy): domain Eukaryota; kingdom Metazoa; phylum Onychophora; class Udeonychophora; order Euonychophora; family Peripatidae; genus Epiperipatus; species Epiperipatus broadwayi. The sequence goes on from JAQFVV010000063.1 coordinate 1,258,448, forward strand.
CAGGACACCAGTGTGAACCACAAGATGTCAACCTGATCTGCAAAGAAAGGTATGACATAAAAAGAAAAGTTAAGGAGGCCTGCTTCATTGCAATGGATTGCAACACCATCAACCGCAGAGACACATGCTTCATGATCTCAAAGAAATTGAGTAATTAACCTTTGAACTTTGCATAATTTGCATATAATTACCTCACTCAGAAGCTATGAAGACAAGAGCACATCTCTTGAAAGCACTTGCAGAGTAATATAATTTTATTTTGTTTTTAAGTAAAAAGTAGCTTTGCGGTCAGGTGCAATAGCGCCTATATTATTTCACAAATATATTTTCGCACGCAAAGTTTTCGATTTAGATTTGGATTACAACGTATTAAAAAATATAAAAGTCATCTGATTCAATATGTCTTTTAAAATTTTGTAATTAAATTTGATATTTTGAAGTTAGTTTTGAATTATTTATATATAACTACCTTCAACTTCAAGTGAATCGCTTTGTACTCTTTTAGGTGACTAACTTCTTGGCACATATTTAAAGTTTTCAGGGGAAATATAAGGCCATTTGTGGTTTTGTTCTTCTAGTTCTTATCTTCAATTAAATTCAATGCCTTTTTATATTTTAATTATCAAAGGAGGTTGACTATTATTAGTTTACTCTACTTGTAAATAAAATTGTTTTTAAATAGTGATTTAGTCTTTACTAAATTATAAATTTAAGTGTGATAAAAAATTTGTGACAGAACTTATAAAATGCTTAGCAAGCATAATAATCTATATGCATAGCATTTGAAAGTAATATTTTATATCTGATCAAGTAATTAATTGTTATTAAGTGAAAGTATACTTAATCTAAAAGACAGTGTCACAATTAAATTATTTATAACAATTAATTTATTTCACCACACAGATAAAAGTACAAATATTTCAATCACAAACATATTTCAATTATTTGCATATATTAGTACTATTCTCTCTATTCCTAGAAATCATTATGATCACGAAATGTTAACCTACACACCCATGCATATACATTAGAATTAATATACATATAAAGAAATGAACACTTTTAAAACTCGCTAAAAGGCACCTTTTTCATAAGTGCTACTCACCAAATTAATAAACTGTAAATGATGTTGTTCTTTTCTTATTTTAATCTCCTAAAAAATCACATAATTAACAATGAACAATTTGTTGTCTATATACTGGTTACATAAAATAAATTATGTTTCTTGGGCAATTTTCTGCCTCTGCTTCAGAGTAAAAAATTCTCATTATGACTCTATATATATTTAACTACATTTTATATTTAACACTCTGAAAAATGTTCAATTCTGGAATGTATGCCAAGTAAATCGTATATAAACTACATACTTCAATTCAGTCTGTTGCTTGAAACAGATCCATACTAATAAGAAATTACAACTATCTCAAAAATAAAATCAAACTGTTTGAATTAATGGTCTTATTCATAAAGAACAGTAAGTGCAACAGAGTCTAACTTAGTTATTAAAGAACTTTATGGCAAAATAAATGCAAAAGCATTGCCAATCGTTGACATAAGGTTTATGAAAAACTTCCAAGCTTCCAAGCAACTGGAAATCAGTTTTTTTCATAAAATAAAAGGCCGGAAAACATTTCTGATGCATAAGTGAGTTCACTGGTTGTAATTAGTCTCTCAATATTTAAGGTTTAAATAAATGGTGACAAATTGGAAAAATTATATTTAACTGTTTTATTGCCGCCAAGCGTTGTTAGCCGAGAGGTCAGCGCAGCCGCCTTGCAAACAAGTAGTTGTTTGCAGACGGTTGTGGGTTCGGCCGATGCTATGACATATGAAAAAAAAACCTGTTTTATTGCTATGCCTTTTGTTGATATCATTTTTTTCAATGGGCTTTTACAAAAAACAATAACTTATTATTTCTGGTTATTATTATTCTGATGAGATTATGATCTAATCAAATATTGAGGAAAATTTATGACAATAATCAATTATTATTGTTGCTAATTAAACCAAGTATTTACGCACAAAATGTAAAAGTAGAATGGTCAGATATGTAGAACAGATAATAGAAAAGAAAAATGAAAATTGGGACTAATTAATTAAATGTAAACTGAACTTGAATTCTTTTACTTTTAATAGAGTTTTAATAATAATTTATCATTGTCACTTTGTCTTCTGTTGGTTTCAATTTTCAATTAAATTTGTGCTTGTGAATATAATCACTGTGATAATTTTAGATTTTGAAAATAAATGTCACAGGGAGAGGACTTACTTGCAGTATTAGTTTTCTTTTCCTCTTTCTAAAACAAATTACTTTTCTAATTTAAATATAATGTTTCAAATTTTTCAAGAAAAAAAATTATGACTCGAGCAGAATATTAAAACTAATTCCTGTCACACAGTTAAAACTTTTTTGAAAGTGATTTAAAGATAATGAACTTTCAAATATTATTTGCAAGCACATACAAAAGAAAAGACAAACTAAAAACACCTATAACATTAGCAGTATATTTTGTCATTCTGTGGTTTTATAGTAGAACTTAACCTAATAATGCAGTAAGGTCCTAATAAAAAGTTGATCCATAAGCCTGAAAAATAGGTGGCAGACCTGCCAGTATCCAACCAAATTGGTGGTTCTCCATTAAACTAAGCATCACAGTACAAAACTCTTGAACTAACAGTCTTAAATGGGATGACTGCAAGTTTTAAAGATAGCAGAGTAAAATCAGCTAGTACCAGTTACAGATAGAAGTTAAATACCAATAAACATAAATGATAGTAGATAATACCAAATCAAAAATCAACACATAATTAAACTTCACAAGCAGAATGTCTGAGGCAAAGGTACCCAGTTCAAAGTCACCATATTTTGCTGCAAACGATAATAGCATAAGCTTGACAACTGGGGAACAGATAACTGGAAATGTCATATCATCATACTAATGCTTATTCGTACTTTTTCCAATCACCAAAAGGGTTTAGGCCTGACAATCACAGAAAAGCTTAGCAATCTGATTATCTTATAGTAATGGCAAAACATAATGGTACAAGTTTTGTTTTAAGCAGCCATAACATATTACTCTCTTAATTCAATAACAGATGTAATTTATTTGCATATTTTTAGTGGGAACAGTGCTTCCAGACAACAAGTTTACCTTCCAAAATTCACACTTCACACAATCAAGCAATGGTTTGAGAGGTAAGGTTTCTTCCCTGGTATAATGAATTTTATGTGCCTCTAAATATAGTTCCATGTCTACTGATCTTAAGATATTTATTTTCTAATTCACACATTTCACACAATCAAATAGTAATTTGAGAGGTAAGGTGACTTCCCTAATATAGTGAATTTTTAAACAAGCCATTTCCATGTGATAAAACATATAGGTAAATATTGAATTCTTGGGGCATGTTGAATAACTGAGAAACAGAGCACTAAAATAAAATTTGATAATCATTGTCTACAATTTGTAATTGCTTGGAAATTGTTAAAAGATAGATAAATAATTGAATCAAATAGGTCAATCATAATTATATATATATGTCAAGAAAACAGCCCATTCCAGGTATTGATAAGTATGGGTTACTTTAATGTTAATGTTATTAACATTTATGAAGCATCTGGGGCTTTAAGCAAAACAGCTTTATTATATATGTATAAATAACTGCTGCTAAAATTATCATCTAGTCACAAGTCATTTAATCAAATTTCATTAACAAATATATTGAAATGATTGATCTTATTGCTAGAACCCATGTCAAATGAGTATCTATCATTAACTTACCACTTTATTGAATATTAATCAATAAATTAATAATATAATAACTGATAAATCAAATTATTAAAATTTGATGTATAAGTTTGTGAATGTGTTATATGTATATACTTGTCATTTCTCTTTTAAAAATAAATTAGATTGTAAATAAGCAATTACTCAACCCAATTACTTTGTAACTAGTTATTATTTATTAACAATCAGAAGGGATGCTATAATGATAATATACTTGAACAATAAATATACAAATAACACAGGATGTTTTTAAAATAACAATGAGGGCACTCTGGTAAGTATAAAAAGATGATCAGAGAAGGATATCTTACAGTTGTATATTGTCAGTTTAGGTGAGAGAGAACAGATCAAAAAGGATTCTGCTTCTATCATTAAAAAAGCCCAGACTTCAAAATAATTATAGAAAACTATTCAATAAGCAATGCCATGGAAGACAGTCAATATTATAGTCTTCCCAATAGTTAACATAAAATCAGTAATTATTGGCATTTTTTCCCCCCAATATTGCAAGTAGTTAAACAAAAAGACCTTCTGGATTATTTTGTCTCTGCTTTCATATAACCCAAGTGATTACTTTCAAGTACCAAACTGATAAAAGCCTTAGAAAATTTCTTATTCAAAACCAAAACTACCAGTACAAAGAAAGCAGGAAAAAAAAACTGCTTATCAACTATATATACAACACTCCAACAGAAAAGTCATGTCAACTTAGATATGAAAAAAAAAAAAAAGAATTATATAAGTATTCTCCCACAACATCATCACTGCCGAGTAGAGACAATAAATTAGATTGATCATAATTTTTTTTTCCAAGGAATTATATAAGTATAATTTTCCAAAAAAATGATCAAATTTCAGAAAAAAATTTATTCATAATGTTGTCTTTGCAATGTAATATATTAAAAATAATAATTCAATAAAAAATTATTTAATAAGACAACTTTTATAATAATATATTGTACCATTTATTTATATATAAAGTACAAATTACTTTTTAATATTAGGTATTATAAAAAAAAGAAAGGAGAGCGAACACGATCTTTATTTTTTTTTGTAACATAATGTTTTAAAAAAAAAAAAAACGTACAGTGAAAGTTTAATTTTTCTTTTTTTTTTAGAAATAAGTTAACTAAAATAAATTCAATGTTGGAAAGTGCATATTGAATCATTGATTCAAATAGTGAAAGGAAATTTCAAAAGGTGAAAGATTGCTATCAGAAACAACTTTCTGATAGTAATTAAAAATGGCAGAAATTCTTAACGGAAAAACAGACTTTGTAATAAGAAAAGGAGAATAATGTAGAAGTTTATAAAGTAGAACAAAGAAAAAAAAAAGCGTGCGCAGAGCTTCTAAAAAGAATCTAGGAGTATAAAAGGAGCCGACAGATTTGAAAAGGGGTCTTTTTTCTCTTATTGTTCCAATAGTGCTGAGCAATTTGAAGTGCCTCGTATTTTTTTAATAAAATGTGTCCACTTAGATACGAACTGAAATCGCTCGCCATGAGTGAGTAGAAGTCTATCGTTTGCCGACACTTTCTCTCGAAAAAAGTCACCTAGATCATCATCTGGCTACCTAAATTAGATCGGAGATTCGGAAATAAAACTAAAAGAAAAACAACTACTGCGGACTACCCACTAACTGAATTGTACGTCGGGAAGATCGATGACCTACTTAATGTCAACTTACCGGTAAGTAAATGGCCATAATTTTTTTTTACATAAAGCTTTATGAATAGTGAGTTGAATGGAAATGTTATCCCATAAATTTTTCTTGGATCAGAAGATTTGCGAACTGAGAAAGGAACCAAACTGTTACTACGGAAAATAAGACTAAATAATTATTACTCCAATATTTGAATCAAATTATTGAATTCATATGCACAATCTTTTCCAACATTATAATTTTGTCTTAATCATAAATATTGAATGCTTGACGAGTTAGAATAAATCTTTATTATTAACTTCACTTTCATTGTACGTGTATAAAATTAATGCTATTCTATTTAAGTTTTACCTTTAGTTATTTAACTTAGATCGGTATACAAATTATTTTTTTTTGATAGATTTAATTTCCGTAATTAAGAAAAAATGGGGATATCTTCTTCTTAACGAGAATGTTAACTCAGATCGTATAATTATTACCTTACGGGCTACAATATGTTTGACGCAGTCTCAGTGGGTCTAACGACTCTGGCACCCTCAAGTAGAAATTAAAAACTGGTTCTGCTCACGATTGTACTCGGTAATAGTTCTAGGCCGAAGTTGACCAGGAAAAACAGCTGTGTTGAGAATAGAAATACAACTTTCTTTTTTCTTTTGATACAGCTTGATCAACTCACGCTCAAATATAAATTTGAGGCGTATAGTGGCCTAGTAATACGAAAAATGTTACAATGGCTTGCCCAACTCGAGGCTTACGAAAAGAAAAAAAAAACCACGACCTGAGAAAATTTAAAAATGGCATAAAATTGAGAATTTAATGTCCGTAGCCGGAAAATAAATATGACCACAAATAGTGCGCAAGTCTAAAAAGTTATTGCGTACGATTACAAAAGTTTTTTTTTAGAGTAGGATTTTAAATAAGGCTATATTGAAAGAAAATAATAGCTTATAAATTATTAAATAATAAATAAAACCGATCAAAGGTAAGAAATGACGGTAAAGGTAGAGGGGGTCGGGAGATTATAGGGTGATAAAAGAGAGGGTGTCGGTGAACGAATTTATTAGCAAAGCAAAATAAAATATTGTATTTATATCGTAACAATTGATAGCGTTAAGATTTTGTTTACTGTAGCAAAAATAAGTAACACGGCCATATATGAAATTGAGAAGTAATAAAAATCTACAAAATATGGCAGAAAGTGCGGAAGAATTAAAAGAGGGCATGGAACCCTTAATAAAAAAAACTATTATACGAATGCATGACAGAATTCAAAGAAGAAATAAAAAAAGAAATGGCAGAGATGGTCAGAGAATTAAAAGAAGAAATAAAAGAACCAGTAAAAAAAAAAAAGGAAAAAGAAAAGAAATAAAGTGATCAGTAGAACAACAGAAGAAAAGAGGATAGATAATCTTATTTGTGAGTGGGATGGCGAATCGATTAAGTACACATCTCAAGAATGCCCAAAGGTTGTTTTGCAAATAAACGATGTCAAAGTAGAGACATTGTGGGATTCTGGCAGCCAGATATCGGTAATGTCAGAAACAACGTATGAGCGCATGCGGAGCCAACCCATAGAGATACCAACTCTACCAGTGAAAAGCACGGTAATAACATTAGCAAATAACAAAAAGGCACAATTGGGCTCAAAACAGGTTTGGGTGCAAATTAAGATAGGGGATAAAATTATGCCCCACACGCTATTAATTCTAAAAGGGTTGGTACATGAAGCCATATTGGGGTCAGATTTTATGCACAAAACTGGGTGTGTGATCAATTATAAAGATGAAAAGATTATCTGTGATGGGGAAGAAGTGGAGTTTGGGTCGCGGATGAGAATGAACCAGCAAAACGTATGTAATATGGAGGTTGAGATAGAACAGCCTTCAATAGAGGCACGGATTGATGAAGTAATAAAGGGAGTGAAGGAAGGATGGAAAGAGAACCTAAAAGAAGTCTTAAATGAATATAAATCGAATTTTTCAGATAAACCCGGGGTTATTAAAGGGTATGAGCACAGGATCAAGATCGCTGACAGTACACCATACCAGGCAAGATCATACCCAGTGCCACACCACTATAGAGCTGAGGTAGAGAGAATTAGCTAAAATGGAGGAGTGGGATATTATCACTAAGGGTTCATCAGCATATAATAACCCATTGATTGTTGTAAAAAAAAAGATGGAACCATACGACTGTGTTTGGATGCCAGGCAATTGAACAAGATTACATGGCCAGATCAAAATGTTCCACCTCCAATTAATGAGTTGGTAAATAAATTCCGGGGAAAAAAGATATTTTCCACGTTAGATCTGACTGCCAGCTATTGGCAGATCAGATTACACCCTGCTGGCCGGAAGTACACAGCATTTCGATATAATGGTATATCGTACCAATTTAACAAAATGCCTTTTGGTCTCAAGAATAGTGGAGCAGGCCTGCTAAAATGTCTCGATCGTGTGCTGTGCCCGGAAATCAAAAAGTTAATCACTGTTTACATGGATGATGTGATTATTGCATCCAATAACGCCCAGGAACACTTACAACACCTCAAGTTGCTTCTACAGAAGTGCAATATGAAGGATATTCGCATTAATTTGCAAAAAAGCTGTTTAGCAGCGGAAGAAGTGAATTTCTTAGGGCACTTAATTAATGCCAATGGAATTAGACCCCACCCGGACAAAATCCAGGCAATACGAGATTTCCCAGCCCCTCGAACACTAAAACAGGTGAGTTCGTTTTTGGGGATGTGTAATTTCTACAATAAATTTTACAAAAACTTTGCTCCAGACATAGAGCCTCTGCTGCAATTCTTACGTAAGGGAACATCATGGAAATGGACAGAAGAGCATGAGACCAATTTTAGGGTTATTAAAGAGAAATTCCTTAGTCAAGTGATGTTGGTTTACCCTGACTTAAAGAAACCGTTTATTGTTCAGGTAGATAGTAGTGGGTATGGGTTAGGTGCTGCTCTTATGCAAGCTCAAGAGGATGGTACCTGGGTGTAATTTATTTTGTCAGCAGACCACTGAGGTGCAGAGATTAATTACTGTGTAACAGAGAAAGAGGCCTTGGCTGTGGGGTGGGCATTTCAGAAGTTCCGCCAATTCTTGATAGGATCAGAAACGATTGTTAGGACAGATCATAAGAGCCTAGAGTTCTTAAATCACAGTTATTTAACAAATAGTAGGCTAATCCGATGGAGCCTTTTTCTCCAGGAGTTCAATTATTCCATCCAGTATTGTAAGGGCACTGAAAATGTGGTAGCCGACACATTGAGCCGGAATATTGTTCCTGATATCCAGGACCATTTGCAGATGGAAGATATCTGTTTGGCAAGTGTAGAATTAGAAACAGACGCTGTAGTAGAAGGATTGAGACACTTAGGAAAGGTACAACGGCAAAGCCCGACCTACAAGAAAATTATTGATCAACTAGAAGACAAAGATGAAGCGGGAGAGACAGCAGATGCTAACCCTGATGAGAGATACCGTCTGAAAGAAGGGATACTATGGTATATCACCGACCATCGAAGGGATCAATGGAAAATGATCATACCAGAAAGTTTACAGGAAGGACTTATTGACTACACACATCATTTGTATGGGCACTATGGTGTAAATAAAGTGGAAGCCTTATTGAGGACATGGTTCCACTGGCCGAATATGAGAGCACAGGTCACCAGGATAGTAAGCTCATGTGAAATGTGTCAGAAGACAAAACCAGCAAACAAGTCGTATCAAGGTCCATTGAATTCTATCATCCCTAAAGAACCCAATGACCTGGTGGCTATTGATTTCTATGGACCATTGCCAGCTTTCGGGAAAATGAAATATCTACTAGTAGTATATGACCTTTTTTCAAAATGGGTGTCAGCATATCCGGTGACCCAAGCCAATACCAAGAATGCCATACGAGCCCTTGAGGTACGATATTTTAAAAGGGTAGGCAAACCAAAAGCTATTTTGTCGGACCACAGTACGCCGTTCACATCTTATGATTGGCAACAGTGGATAGAGAGGATGGAGGTAAAACACATATTGTCATCCATACGAAATCCGCAATCAAACCCTTGTGAGCGGGTGATGAGAGAGTTAGGATGCCTCTTCAGGGTATATACTGCATCCAACCATAGAGGATGGGTGAAACAACTCCCAAGGGTGTTAAATTTCATAAATTGGTCTCATAATGAATCTACCGGATTTGCACCTGTAAGACTTCACTTCGGACAAGCAATACCTAGATTGTACCAATCCAAGTTACCCGCTGGTCCAGAAAACATTGATAAAGGGAGAGATCACGAAGAAGCAAGAAAAAAATTGGAACACTGTGCCAAGCTCCGAACCCAGCGGAAAGAAGACCTGACTGATAAGTTTAAAACAGGGGATACAGTATGGGTAAAAACGAACCCTGTGAGTCAAACTGGGAAGCATATTTTTAAAAAGTTCCAAAATTTGTATGAGGGACCTTACCAAATCAGCCGACAGGATGGTCCAAATGCTTGCACTTTAAAGAATGGTGAAGGAGAAAGGGGTACCTATAACGCTAGGTCACTGAAACCATATAAGACTAGGACGTGGGTTAGAAGTACTCCATAAAGACTTATTAAGAATAAAATTAGTTCAAACCTATATTTTATTCTCATTCCCCTGCCCCGGTGGTATTGTACCATTTATTTATATATAAAGTACAAATTACTTTTTAATATTAGGTATTATAAAAAAAAGAAAGGAGAGCGAACACGATCTTTATTTTTTTTTTTGTAACATAATGTTTTTTAAAAAAAAAAACATACAGTGAAAGTTTAATTTTTCTCTTTTTTTTAGAAATAAGTTAACTAAAATAAATTCAATGTTGGAAAGTGCATATTGAATCATTGATTCAAATAGTGAAAGGAAATTTCAAAAGGTGAAAGATTGCTATCAGAAACAACTTTCTGATAGTAATTAAAAATGGCAGAAATTCTTAACGGAAAAACAGACTTTGTAATAAGAAAAGGAGAATAATGTAGAAGTTTATAAAGTAGAACAAAGAAAAAAAAAAAGAACGTGCGCAGAGCTTCTAAAAAGAATCTAGGAGTATAAAAGGAGCCGACAGATTTGAAAAGGGGTCTTTTTTCTCTTATTGTTCCAATAGTGCTGAGAAATTTGAAGTGCCTCGTATTTTTTTAATAAAATGTGTCCACTTAGAAACGAACTGAAATCGCTCGCCATGAGTGAGTAGAAGTCTATCGTTTGCCGACACTTTCTCTCGAAAAAAGTCACCTAGATTGTCATCTGGCTACCTAAATTAGATCAGAGATTCGGAAATAAAACTAAAAGAAAAACAACTACTGCGGACTACCCACTAACTGAATTGTACATCGGGAAGATCGATGACCTACTTAATGTCAACTTACCGGTAAGTAAATGGCCATAATTTTTTTTACATAAAGCTTTATGAATAGTGAGTTGAATGGAAATGTTATACCATAAATTTTTCTTGGATCAGAAGATTTGCGAACTGAGAAAGGAACCAAACTGTTACTACGGAAAATAAGACTAAATAATTATTACTCCAATATTTGAATCAAATTATTGAATTCATATGCACAATCTTTTCCAACATTATAATTTTGTCTTAATCATAAATATTGAATGCTTGACGAGTTAGAATAAATCTTTATTATTAACTTCACTTTCATTGTACGTGTATAAAATTAATGCTATTCTATTTAAGTTTTACCTTTAGTTATTTAACTTAGATCGGTATAAAAATTATTTTTTTTTGATAGATTTAATTTCCATAATTAAGAAAAAATGGGGATATCTTCTTCTTAACGAGAATGTTAACTCAGATCGTATAATTATTACCTTATGGGCTACAATATGTTTGACGCAGTCTCAGTGGGTCTAACAACTCTGGCGCCCTCAAGTAGAAATTAAAAACTGGTTCTGCTCACGATTGTACTCGGTAATAGTTCTAGGCCGAAGTTGACCAGGAAAAATAGCTGTGTTGAGAATAGAAATACAACTTTCTTTTTTCTTTTGATACAGCTTGATCAACTCACGCTCAAATATAAATTTGAGGCGTATAGTGGCCTAGTAATACGAAAAACGTTACAATATTTAATTTCACCAACCCCGATTTCGCCCCCATACTGGAGCCTAATCAAGATGTAAATACACTTAAAAGTTACATTACAATTCTTCTTTTTCTGCAGCAACCCCACCTACAGGCTTCATTTTACATTACAATATCAAAGATAAAACATAAAACAAATCTTCTATTTCCTATTCATCTCATACATAAATAATTATGCACAATATTTACACACAAACGTGATCTAAATTATAATCATATATTTACATTATACAATCGCTCATTTATACCTTAATATCATTCATAAATTTCCCAATCCTTCTCTCCTTACATACCTATATAACTATATTTAATATTTTAAACCCAACATAATTACAATAATCATCTATATAAATATATACACCTAATTTACTTATAATTATACCCAACTTAAATTAAATCTTCCAACTATCTGACAACACCTATTTTCCAACCAACTTTACAGGACCTTTAACCATATTCATACATTTTTAAAATTCTCCTGTATATAGAAAGTTTCATAACATATCCTTTCACTATACTTCTTTACATACTTGATCATCCTGAATGTTTTTTCACAACTCATTCTATGCCCAATATTCAAAAAATGTACATAAATCCCTGATCTCATATTCTTCCTCCTAATTGCCCTATTATGTTCTTTACCCCTTTCTAATGCAGTCTTCGCTGTCTGACCAATATATATCATGCTACAAAATTCACAAATAATCTTATACACCAATCCTGCCCTACCATTCTCATTATTATTTTCTATATTATATATCCATTTCCCTAATGATCTACTGTTTTTCCATTCTATTTTAATATTACCCCGTAATTCTTCCCTTATCAAGTCTTTATATACTCTATCAAAATATGGAACTGAAATCCATTTATTATTTACAGTTAATTTCTTATTATTATAATATCTACTATCTTCACCTTTATTTTTAAAAAATTTACTTATATCTTTCTTTTTATATCCCATACTAATAAAATCATTTTCAACCTCCAACTTTTGTATTGATGCTACATCCTTATCTAAAGTTAACCTATCATTTTTCTCTCTAAACCCTTTCATTGCTGATATTTTTTGAGACCACGGTTGATATGAACTTGGATCTATTATACCTCTTTTATCTTTCTCCTTAATATAATGACTTATAACAATCTCACCTGTCACACCCTTCCTTATAAAAATATCTAAATATTTTAACCCTTCCTCTTCATTTTCCATGGTAAATCTAATACCATATCCATTATCATTCATTTCATTAAATGCATTATTAATACTTCTACTATTCCCCATTATAAGTATGTCATCAACATATCTGTGATATTGTATAATTTCTTTCATCCTTATATATTTATCAATTACTCTTCCCTCAATATGATCAATCATAATAGGCGATAAAACACCACTAATGGAACAACCCATAACCCATCCTTTAGTTATTTTCCAAAACTCATTTTTATATTTAAAGTACAGTGTTTCACTTATCAACAATAAAGCCTCATTAATAATACACATCCATTCCTTCGACATACCACCATAATCTTTTATTCTTTCCATAACTACTTTTATGTTTTCCTCACTAGGTATACTTTGATACATCTTTTCAATATCAAACGATACAATATTTCCATTCCTATTTAATTTTACATTCTTTACTTTATTTATAATTTCCTCCAAGCTTTTAATGCAATATTTCCCAAAACCCACACCATTTATAATCTTTTTACATACTATATCACGCAAGCCTTTAAGAATATAATTCTTAAAATCCAATATTGCTCTTACTGGCATACCATCTTTTTGTGTCTTAACATTCCTAAACATACTAGGATGTTCAATTACCATAGCATATAAATGTCTATATTTTTTTTCATTAATTAACTGTTTTACCCTGATATTAGTCAATAGTATTTTATATTTTGTTTTAATTTCATTACTTGGATTATTATTCATTTTCAAATATTCTTGTTTTTCCATATCTTCTTTAACCTTCTGCTCATATTCATTTTCATTCAAAATCATGAACCTTGGTCCCTTATCCTCAGTCGTCACAACCAATCTCTCTTGCTTTATTTTATCCTTAATTTTCCTAATAACTAATTTTTCCTTCCATTCTTTCTTATTTATTTTTTTATTGAATTATTATTTTTAATATAAGTATAATTTTATATACGCTATAATAAAATTCTAGGATTAGAAAAGCTTTTTCTTAATAGATTCATAGCTCTTAAAACTATTCGTTCTATAACTAATTCATCATAAAATATCAATATTGTGCTTAGACAGCAGTTGTTTTACCTAGTAACCTTATTAGTGTGCAAATTTATCTAACAAATATATATTATACATTACATATATATCAAATAAGTCTGTATTTATTTACTTTGCATATGGAATTTTATAGATAGCCTCAATTATTAGAAAAATATTAAGGATCCATTCAGAAGAATTCTCTAGAACTTTATTAGGTTATTCAACTCTGCCACAACATCCCCAGATTAAAACATGTCTATTAAAATAATCTTTAGAACTATATTTTACAAGTTAATTTTGTTTTGATAAACAACAGAAGTATATAATAAAATAAATATATTAAGTAACTCTTGGAACTAAATTATACATAATAATTTTCTTTAATAATCAACCCAAGTGCAAAATAAATGAAAAGGCAGTTTTCTTACATTTTTGTTTATTTGTGAAGACAGTATTTTATTACATTATTAATCTTTTCATATATTAATTTCATTTTTATTAACATATTAACTTATAAATGTGAATTTTTTTATTCTTTTTAAAATAAGTTCTCTCTAGATAGAACCATGGGTTTAATTCTATTTCAGTAGTGTTTGTTCATGTGACATTCACTGGTTTTCTACTTATTTTTCATTAACTTCCTATGTTTGAACCTCTTTATATACATAATCTGCAGATCTTATTTAAACCTTATGGTGCATACATATAATGACTGTATAATGGAATCATAACACCCATGTATAACAAAACATACAAATAGTGTAAAAGCTAAGTAAATTAGCAAGGTCAATAAAATAAATAGAATTAAGAATAATAATATTGTGAGGGCACGGCTTTGAAATAAAATAATTAAAATGAATATAAATTATGTCGGATATATATCCTACATATATGTTTAAAAGAATGGACATGAATTATTTTAATAACCTGTCCATCAATTTGTAATATGTATTAAAACCTTAGTCTGAGAAATTATCACTGATAATTGTATAAAAGTCAATTTAAAAGAAAGAAAACAACCCATAAATGTAGTATCTTCATTTTTTTTTTTCTTTGTAAATGTATGCTCACAAATATGACTGAACCAGAAATAGAGTAGTTTGAGTACAGAGAGAATAATGCATTAGTTGTGACTAATAAAAGAATTATGTAAAAGATATTTTTAGTAGGTAGATTTACACACATTTCAAATGTGTTTATGTCAATGAGAAAATTTTCAAAAGTTGTCAATAAAATTTCCATTACAGTAGTATTTGCTTAAAGTGTATATTTTCTGTAAAATAATTGTTTGGAGGGAAAAAATAAGTCATGGAAAAATGGAAATAGGTAATTAATTAATTTGGTAAACATTATTATTCAAGTAGTAGACAATAATGAGATATTTATCGATATTATACTAGGCAGATAAAATGATTAGCTATTAGAGATATGGAAAGCGTTTTTTTGGTTAACAGATGATTTGTCTATAAAAGCAAAAGAAAAAATAATAATTTTCAAACATTTATTAGTTGTTATAGAGTTGGAGAAAGTATTATTAATAAACATGGTTAATAAGAAGGTGATAAAAGTTAACATAGGAAAAATACTGTTTAGTATATTTTCAACAAAATCTATGAAGGTACTATAAAGTGTGTTAACCATCAACATCATGCTATATACTTCTAAAAGATGAAAGATTGATATATTGGAATAATTATAAAGTTAAACGTTGAAACAATGAGTTGCCTAAAAGAAAATTAAGGATAGAGCATAGTGATAATAGCTTACTCCCCCCCCCCTCAAAAAAAAACCTATACCAGGATTACAACAATCTTGCTGAAAATTCAAATAATAGTTTGCTTACGCTGAATATCATTACATCAGAAAAAATCCAAATATTCAAGATTTATCATAGGCATCTTAAATATATAACCATATCATATATATGAAAGTGTTTGTGTGTATAGTTCAAAATCTTCAGTAAGAGTTTACATTTTAGTACACTTCTAAATGGCCTAAATTTATTACTACACATGGCAAATTAACTTTGATTTATTTTTCATACTGTAATTATATATTTTTTTCTTTCTTATAAAAGCATGGGAAGGGAGAAAGTTATATGTTAATTGTTCCTTCTTTTTTTTTAATCATTGGCAATGATTTATGTAGCATTAACTATGTGGACAGAAGCATAAAGTGCAATTTATAGAGATACTTTTAGAGTAAGTTAGATGTTTTTAAAGAAAATATTCAAGAATCTATTTGAACCTAGTTTCATTAATGATAATCTTTAAAAATACAGACCTTCAAAATGTTTTTATTATTACATGTATTGAATCTCGTGAGATGATAATAATAATAATATTACTTAATTATTAATAAATTGTTATTGTTCATTTAAAAAAATCTATTTTTTCTCTATTATTTTGTGTAGATATGGGCATCTTATCTCCATAATATGCAATTAGTTAAGAATAATTATCTAAATGTAAGTTATAAACGTTTCTCCTTTATCATCAGCCAGGACCAAGAGAATAATGGAATGTTCAACATTTTTGAATATTTTAGAAGGGTTCAAACATCACTTGGACAGTACTTTCCTATAATATGAAGTGATATCTATATTATATGGATGTTTATTTATGAACAAAGAACACTATCCTTACAAGATGACTCTGGCTAACTAAGAAAGGATCATTTATACGTGGCCGATGTATCTTAAAACATTACCATTAGAGGAATAACGCAATTTATTTATAAATAAATGGAATTTGATCTAATCATTATCATATAATCATATAATACTTAAATATAATAAAAAAATTAAAATGATTCCCATTAGATTTTGACTAATAAACATAGTGGCTTAACAAAGCATCATTTATCCAATGCAATATATAGGTATATTGAACATATGTGAATTAGCCAAAATAAATCAATGAGAATATTAATTAAAATATGTATCCTCTCATAAACATCAATACATATATTTACAGTCTTTTTATGTCACAAATATGTAATTTTTTATTAGTATAATTATTACTTTATGTAATTGTGTTTCTTATTATCTATATATTTAAGCTAATGTTAAGTAATAATTTTATATTTCATTTCATATATATATTATTTAGGTTTGTGCTTGAAAGCTGGGCCTAATGAACAGGATATTATAATTAAATGGATATGGATCAGGGTATTATTTTCTTAAAGGGAAGAGGTCAAACTAAGATTACATTGTGGCACTCAACAGTGATATTACTGTCACCCTTAAAAAAAAAATAATTTTACTTAGTTTCCTATTTAATATATCTTCTATTCAATTAAATTGTGATGGTTAATGATAATTAGGTCTGTTGAGTAAATATCATTTAACTCTTACAAAACAAATTACACTTTTAAACAAGATAATTGAAACACCAACATGTATATAAATATATGTAAACAAGGCAAAACTCTCCATACAGTAGTGCCACCCTGTGCCAACCAGAATAATCAATGGATGCCAGAAGTCTTGTGCATAAAATCCCTATCTAATGCCTACTCATCCAATATCCCCAGACTAGTTTCTGACTTGTGGCCTTCGTCAGTGAGGAGCTTTGGATCTGAGAGTACTGCATGTAGATCTAAAGCTCCTCACCGATGAAGGCCACAAGCCAGAAACTAGTCTGGGAATATTGGATGAGTAGGCATTACATAAGGATTTTATGCACAAGCTTTCTGGCATCCATTGATTATTCTGGTTGGCACGGGGTAGCACTACTGTATCGAGAGTTTTTCCTTGTTTATAAACAATTATATGCTAGTATGAGATGGTGATCATGTGATGCCAAATATATGTACTTATAGTTAAACTTATTATTGGCATTTAACATGAAGCAACAGGATAAATTTACTTGACCATATGCTTTAGTAACATATCTGTGGGGTCTAATGCTGATTCAGCTCTAGTGAGTAAATATTTTTTTAATCACCTCACAAACTTCTTTTAAGACTATTGTATAATTGGCATACAAACTTTCGTTTATGTTGCAATATAAGTGTATAAATGAATGGCTAAAAATAAAATCTACTTTTAAATGATGATATTGCAAAAGAAAAAATTAAGTTGAATTAAGCTGATAAGATGACATAATGCAAAAATAAAAAAGTAATAATAATATGAAATGTAAACATTTCTAAACAGAATGTTTAAAAAATAGAATAATAATATTCTGAATTTCTGTGGTAATTTTGTAATACATGTATGAGTAAAAATGTTGCAAAAACTTCTTGTGAAGCACATAATTGATTTATATTAGATAATAATGTGTGCATGCATATAAATAATAATGATATCTAGTATATCAATGTTCTTAGTTATAAAATAAAACTATTTTAAACTTTGTTTTTGTCTATTCTTTAGATTAATATATAACAAAGTTTTAGTAATGAGTTATTTTATTATATTGCAATTATTATTAATAATTTGATTTGTCTTAGTTACTTTTACAAATGACAAAAAATTAAAACATATTCTATAATACATAAGAAAATAAACTTTGAATTTGCATCATAAGTCACCAAGGATCTATATTTGTTTGTTTTTTACATAATAGTGTGGCTAACCTGTGATATAAATTTAGAGTCTATAATAAAATGAATCACTAAACATCACATGATCATCATTCTTTATGTTTATACAAGCTGTTTAACACAGAGGCAAAACTCTCCATTCAGTAGCACCGTGCCGTGCAAACCTTCCTGTGTCCACCGATTACTCTGGCTTGCACAGAGTGGCCATACTGTATGAAGTTTTGCCTCTGTGTTATAATAAAATGATGTAGTACTTATAATATACATAAACTACAAACATAAATGTGATGTGATGCACTGCGACTTCTCCTTATATGGAGTTAGGAATCTCTCAGCCACTATGCTCAGAGAAATCTGTTAGCCACTTTACATTCCCTTGCCATTCCTCACTCAAAGTTTTCCCATATTCTTCTCTATCCTGCTCTATCCTATTTCCACAACATAATCTTTGTCAACTTCATAGCCTTTATATCTAAATCCCCTTTATCTTTTCCCAAACCCAGCATAAAACCAATAATCCACTTTCTGTATAATCACTTTGTTTATATTTATTCTTCCACAACTTCATTATTTGTACCCTTTCTGTTTCAGGCATTTACATTCAATTAGCACATACGTAATATTTTCTATGCCTTCCTTACACCACTTATAGACTAAATAACCCACATTTTTCCATTTAGGTGTATATTCCCTTGTTGCTAAAGATCCTGCTCAAGTCTTAAACAGTAAACTACTTTCCTTGCTATTATCATAAATTAACCTGCATTGAATATTCTGTTTACTTCTATATACATTTAACCTCTTTTTACTTTCCATATTAGTTCTCCATCTCTCCAACTCCCTATTCCTTATTAATGCATCTATTGTTCTATGCCATTCCTTACCACTATAGCACTCAACAATTCTAATACAATCATCTAACTTTTTGTATACATATACTGATATAAACTCTTTATCTAAATCTTCTGCATACTGTAATACCTTTCTCACCAAACTTGTTGCTTGCCCTTACTCATACCTCAATTAAATACTATTTGACTAGTGTCTTATTATCCCTAAACTGCATTCTATTGAACACTTTTGTTTTGCTTTTTGCATCTCTCATATAAAAACTTGAAGGTCCCATTTCTCCTTGAATTGCCTCCTTTGCTGTCCACGTCTTCCTACTTCTCTTTGTACTTTTTCTAAGTAATCTAATACCCCTAAGAAACAACTGTAGTGCATGTGAAAGTCTAGCAAGTTTTCAATTATTACTAACACATAATGCATCCTTACCATATGTTAATCCTGCTATTGCCACTCCCTTCCATACAATTCTAGCTACATCATATTTATTATATTAAAACACTGTTAATTTCTTTATCAATCCCTTTCTTTTCTTTGTTTCATTTATCTTTTTTTTTTCCCAATCATCCAAGCAATTTCTTGATTATTTAAGATGATTCTCAAATAGTTATACCTATTCACCATATTTAACTTCATATCCCCCAATAACAATTCTTTATCTTCACTTTCTCTAGTATTAACATCATTACTTTTGATTTTTTCCTAAATTTAATCCCATCTCTTTACCCAGCCTTGCGTATGTCCTCAGAATAACTTCCATATCTTCCCTTCTCTCTGTGCACAAGAAGACATTATCTGCAAATAAAAGACCCAATAAAGTATATACTCCCTTGCCACCTATTAATGGTATCTCTACCCCTCTTCCTAGTCTTTCTATTGCTCTCTCCATTTCTCTCAAATACAACAAAAACAAAATAGGTGATATAGGGCATCCTTGCCTTAGTCTCACCCCATTTTCAACTTTAACTGATTCTATATTCCCTAAGTGATATGTATAGTAATTATTTTCATATAATCTCAATAATATCCACTAAAGTTCTGTCCATTCCCAAATTTACTGAACTTATCCATAATCTATTTCTATTTACTCTATCATATGCCTTCTCTACATCTATAAAAACTATATATAACTGCCTACCTGTATTTCTACTCATATCTAGCTGTGTAACTATAAATAATCTATCTCCTATATGCATATCTGATCAAAAACTTTCTTGCATTTCTCCCACTATTATTTTCTTCCATCCATTTTGTGACCCTTCCAGTCACCATATATGCGAAAACTTTATATAATACTGACATTACCGCTATCGATCTATAATTGCTTAACTTTCTATGATCCTGACCTTTCCTTTAAATAGGAGCCTTACTCATATTATTCCAACTACCTGGAAAATCTCTCTTCTGTGCCATCTTATTAAAACATGATAATAGTTTTAATTTTGCCCTATGTCATTCATTACTATCTCTGCTGCCCATCCAACCAAACCTCTTGCCTTTCCATTTTTCAATTTCTTCCCTGCCTCACTCAGTTCATTTTTTGTAAACCTAATATTTCCATTACTATATGCTTTCATATTTGTTATCACTCTAAATCAGTCAAAATCTAAACTGTCATCTATGGAGATAAAATAATAATACCAATTATACAATTCTCAGTGTAAATAATTATTAAAAAATATTCTTTTAAATACAAAGAAAAGTAATACCATTTCCTTTTGATAGGTAGAAAATGAGATTACGAATTAAGTAGAATAACTGAAGAATCACTTAAAAAGATAAAATACATGGCTCTCATATCAATTAAAGTTATTAATTGACAGAAAAATTACTTAAAAGATATTTTTGTTTACTTTCATTTTAAAGTATATAAATATTAATTTACTTACAATAGTATCTTTACTTCTTTTTTAAAGAAGTGCATTCAAGGTTAAATGAAAATTGTATTTGTGCTAAAATAAAAATGACATAAAATTAGAGCCACTACCCCTCTTAATTTTATGTTGAAGTTTTTAGTAGCCAAATTAATAGTAGTTTTAATTTCTACAAAAATTTGTAATTTTCAAATCTCTAAGTTTAATCATTACAATATAATGTAAGGGTAAGTATTGTCCCTCCATGTAACAAAATCTAGAACACAGGCGAAATACACTAGAGCTGATCGAGTACGGATACTGGGATCCAGAATCCGACCAACATTCAATTCTTTCACCCCTGCTCAATGATTTAATACCTATGGATGACATTCCTCAATGTACACAGACACTCAATTTACCCTCAGTCTGGCAGTCATCCCCGGTAGAACAAAAGACTCATAATTTAATTAATTTATCACTGATTTGGTCAGATATATATATATATATATATACCCAAGACTAAATGGTTAATTAAAATATCAATGATTGATCATGAAATTTAATAAAATAGTCTACCTATAGATATAATGATGTACGTGCAAATTAAATCTAGAGTTGGATAAAATGAATTCATGGACAATAAAATATGGAAATGAGTTATAATTTTAAATATTGTTAATTTAATATAACAATAACAAATAATAAATCAAAACATACAAAATTATGTGATGGGAATATGAGATATAACGCTCGCAGGCATTAGATAACTAATGAGATTAATGTTATATATCTCATTATAAGCATTTAATAAAGTGTAGTGCGGTATTGGAGTTTCATACCTATATTAATTAATATGCCAAATTTCTAGCTCTTTTGTAGTCTGCTAGATCATATGGAACTTTACAGCCAAAGTTATATAATTAACTATAATAGCACTCCTATGGCGTCTATCTATTCAAAGTTAAATCGAGCATGTAATTAGGCTCAGAGATACGCAGGTTAGCATGTTAACCTAGATTAGGATATACTCTAATGTTAGATAAGCATTTAATATAAAAAGAGAGAAAACTGGTTTATGATAGGTTTACCTATATCCTCTATGGCACATATTAAAATATTAATTAAGCAAAAAGGTGCGAATGAGTCATTATTCACGGGCTTTAGCATTGAATGCTCGGTTTGCCCTAAAACCGCTCAACTTGCCACGAATAAGAACATTAATAGTTCAGGGAAGTCGGATAAGCATTATGAATCATCTAAGTCCTTGTGCCCTAGTTCTAAAAGTGTGTTTGAACCCGAATTAAAGTGGTTGAGTGTGGCCTCCACCAGCATGTCATCAAGAATCATGCAGCAAGCAGATAAGTGTACAGTGCATCCTTTGTAAGGACACATCCGCAACTTATACATATAACGCAAATGCGTAAAATTATATTAGCGTGCCTTAAAATTAGATAGTGTCTATTTGCATATCTGTACAATCCAGTTCTCAAATTTAGTATTTTAAATATACTATTTAGGGACTAAATTAATTAGTAACCTAGTTTAATATTATCACCTGCGTCTCAATACATATATAAATCTAAGGAGGGCAAAGCATATTTGCGGGGTGATTACGAATAAAACATTAAAATATGCTTTGAGAATATCTCTGTGGCTAGTTCCTATGATATACGAGTTACATATACAAATAGTTATAATTCATAATTAGTAAGCAAACCACATAAAATAACTAGATAACTGATTATTGTAATATTAATACCCAAAACTTAATCAGAGAATGAAGAATAATAATTCAATTATTTAATATTTATTATAGCGAAGATTTGAAATTATTTTTGCAAATCGATAAGTTAAAATTATATTTATAAATACTTGCGGTTTCGAGTCATTTGGCATATTAAATACATATAATATTAAAATGATAAAATCGTAGAATAAATTGAATAGATTTTAGAAATAGACATAAAAAGACCACAGGAAATTATACATCTAAAATAGATTATTAGAGTTTTAATTTTAAAAGAGAATTTGAGTTTTACATTTTAAAAAGAGAATTCAAGTTTTGCAATCAGGCAAGATTTAGCATTTTACAATCAGGCAAGACTTAGCATTTAACAATCTTCTTTGTAGATTTTAATAAAGGTGTTTGGGAAAGGCAGATTTAATAAATAGCTAGCTTTTAAAAGAAAAAAACGAAAGTCACAGTTTATAAACAGAGCTCTGAGAGAAAATTTACCGTTCAGTTATTTCCATTGCAGTTAGTTTCTGGAGCACTTGGGAGGATATTAAGTAGACACTTTTGACGGTGATGTAAAGTTAATAGAGATTTTCCATGGGCTACTTTTGCTTTGCTGGTCTTCGGCTACTGTTGCTTTGCTGGTATTCAGCATTAGGTTTTATGGGACCAAAGTTCTTCTCCATTCACCGCGAGGAGAGAGGCGGTGAATTAAGGCTGTCTACTCGACCATTTTGAAGGTAAAACTGGCCATAGGTTTGGCTTACAGTTCACTTAATATATATATGATCTATCTTGGCAACAAAACTTTTAGTATTTATACTTTTTAAACTCTGGCCACCTGTTAATTTTTACGAGCTTGAATGTAGCTGAAAAGCCCATTTATTTATTTTAGCAAAACATATTTAATAGTTACAAGCATTAGAAGAACTCATTTATTTATTTTAGTAAAACAATTTTAGTTATAACAAGTAATTTAGATTTTGTTTTCCTGCCTATTTTGTTATTAACATTTTATATTTACCGAATCAAGTCCACGCCTATTTTAGGACCAATGCGTGACCTATTTCGACAATTGTTTACAAGATCAAATGTTAGTTACTTTCGTAATTAATAGAAGACTAATTTTATAACCATACGTGGCAGAATAAATGCAGAATAACAGGAAATATACGTACGCGATTTCAATAATACAATAATAAAGTTGCTAAATAATTTAACTAAAATATTTCTTAAACTAGAAATATTTATAAATGAATTTCTTAAATTAGAAATATCTATAAATTGAATATATATATACCTGTAATATATACCATTAACATAACAATAATTTAAACTAAAATATTTCTTAAATTAGAAATATTTATAAAATGGATACATATCTGTAATCTATACAGACATACAGCTTGCATATATATACATGATTCTGCATATATAGTGATTTAACCTTATTTAAATGGGTACTCTGAGAGGGTTTAAGCCTGGCATATGGATAGATGTGTGGGTAAAGTAACCGTTTCAATAAAGACATTAACATTGAAAAAATAACATTGTACAAAATGTAATTACTTTATATAATTTAATATTAGAACCTTCTTAAATGTCAACTACTTTACATATTGAAGAAATTAACATTCTATCAAAAGAATAAGTTGGGACTTCTTGATTAATGAGCAAACATACAATTTGTTTTAATTTCCAGCAATAAATTCATGTAAGTCATTTATATAAACAACTTTCCAGATAAGGCAGATTGTTCTTTGCTATTCTGGTAGCCTTAGTTCCTAGAAAATTGTGAGTTTGGAAAATTTATGGAAATGAATCTCAAATTCGTAACTGTAGTTATAATGGTAAAATAGAACATGTTTAAAAATTAAATATAATCAATTACTTTAATATGAATGTAGCTTATTGATGCATATGCCTTAAAAAAATTAATTTAATAAAATAAATAAATTTAAATTTGTTATTTACATTTACTTGATTATGCAAAAATTTTGTATATCTAAAGATCACAAAATCTTTAAAAAATGCTTAAGAAGTATTACTACATTTAATGTTTATTGTTTTTTAAAAAATGGTAATTAAATGAAAAATATAAATTTAAACTCTTAGACTATTTATATTTACTTGATTAGGATGAAATTTTTGTTTATATTATGTAAACTTATAATATATGCAGCTTTTGTTTGCTTCATTTAATAAATGATGTAATGTTGTTGTTGTTGAAAATGTGTTTTTGATTTCAGTTTGCATTCAGAAATGTTAAACATATCTTAGAATGAAATAAACATTCACAAAAGAATGTTATGGATATGAGATTGTCTGACCAAGTTATAACAAATAGTGTATATAACCTTGTGTGGACATTAAAACTATCATTACCAATTTTGTTTTGGTTTTATTATAGAACCTTAGCTGGTGTAAAACTGTTGTAGAAATATCTGTCTTATTTTATTTGTTTCACTTGTTACTGAAAATTAAGTTTTAAGCATGGAATTGATTTTGCTAGTGATTGGAAATTTCATCATCTTAAGGATTAGTTAAACTTGTTTATAAAAATATATTGCAAATATAAAACTATGATTTTTTTTTCTTTTAATCTTGGGTGATGTAAACTGTAACAATTTGATAATAAAAGTTATTTTTATTTATTTATTTATTTGTTACTGAAAATAAATTTTTGGCTTAGAGTTGCACTTTTTTTGTACTACTTTATAGACAGTTGAAATTATTACACATCTCAAGGATTAGTTTAACAACTTTATAAAAATGTAATACAGATATTAAACTGTGACCATATAGTTCTTTTTTAATTTTGATTAAAGAAATGATGAATGATATAAGATGCCTACATTACATTTTTTCTATTACAAAATGAAAATAAATTTTTAATATAAAATTGAAAGTTTTTTGTTTTGTGTATTATGTACAGTTGAAAAAAATATGTATTTTAGTAAATTATAATAGTTAAGTATATATATCTCTGTGATTGGCTGAGCTAAAAGTGATTGGAAAATACAAAAGTTTGAATTTGAGCGATTTGGATTACAAGCAGTCTATCCATATTGGAAATAACTCAATTAATAATAATCATAAACAATTTTACAATTATATTTAAAAATTTATGTGTTCAAATTACTTACTCACTAAATCTTTATAAAAAGAAAATCATTTAGTTTGTTTATATAAGTAGAGAAAGGGAAATACATTATTCTTCACTCTTAAAACAATAAATAACAATTATTATCAAAATTGTTAACTTGATAACTTTATTAGTTATACAAGACAAATGATTATCAGTAAGCACTTAATAATTCCACAAATTATATATTACCTGTAGTAATCTCACAGCAAATAATATTTAAAAGAACATTAAAATAAATGGATTAGCATATAATTACAACATTAACAACTCTATAATTATTTCAAAAACATAATAATATGTTGAAAAGAAAAAGTTTTAAAACAGGTAATGAAAATATTTACTACATTTAAAAATTTTTTAATCAAATAGATAAAATTATTTAACAACAATTCAAAGAATTTATCCATTAGAATATTAGCTACATTTTCTATATGCAATGAATATTATGTATGTACATATATATGTCATGAGGAGGGATATACATCTACTTAACAATATTTTTCAATGGTTTGTTTATTTATTTATGGCTCTACACATTTTGTATTTTTTTTTTACTAAAAACATTGTTAGTGTCTTCATGGGAGTAATAAACATTTTTAATAAAATGTTAGCAATTGCAATATTTTTTACAGTACAATAGGATATCCTTTATCAGTGTTTCTTTTCAAATTATAATCTGGCATATTTAGTTATATATTTGAAGATTCATGATGTTAAAACTGTTAAAAGTATTTTAAAAAGTTTTAGAAAATGTTTATTTAAGATTGCATTTTAATTAATACAAATTTTCTGTCCATAAAAAGTTAGTTTTTCTTTCAAATAAATATACACCTAATTCTCTTTTTTACACAAATTTTGTTTGCACAATTTTGAAATAACAAGTTAAAATATATATATATTTCTCTTTCTACATGAGTTGTTTTAAAACAACATGATCGATTTAAAAAAAAGGTAATTTGGGATTAGAGCTGCTGTGATATATTCATGATTGAAATGAAGAAACAAACAATATTGTCTGGAAGGCTTAAAAAATCATCTTACATTCACAAAGTAATTGTTAGATTGTCTTAAATTATTATTAAACTTTAGATACAAGTAATATAAAATAATTTATTTTCCTTTTTAGAAGATTGTAAATGTTTTTAATTTAATATTATTTGCAGATTTGTATCTGAGGTCGAGTTCATTATGATTACATCACAAAACTAAAAAAAAAATATGCCTGTTATTATCATCTAATTAAAAAAAAAAATTTCATCTCTTTATTTCTCATTATTTTAAAAACAAAAAACCCTTTTTCAGCAATATTTTTGTAAATAGAGAAATTTGTTTGTCTGCATTTAAGTTTTTATCGTTTTGTTTTGAAAGGGAAGCATGTTTTTAGTATTGATGCTTTATTTGCATTTTGACATTTGGTTTTTTAAAAAAAATTCCTTGTTGGTATTGATGTTAACAAATTTTAATTTTGTTTAAATTTAATTGATTATTTATTAATTTTGCCAAAAAAGAATAAATGGTAAGTTATAAATTGCAAGTTTTAGTGATAGCAATGGTATTGCAATCATGTGTAAACATATGCATTTATTGTCAGACAGTGATAGCAAATAAAATCTTGGGTACTTTTCTGTTTTATGGACAAGCAAGATATTGCCTATACTTTTGATAAATGTACAGTTCTGGGGGCCTACAATTTCTCTTTTTGAATGTGTTAATTGTTAAATTTTAAAAAAATGAATAAGTTAAATAAAATAAAAGTAGTAAATTACATTAATAATCTTTATTTCAATTATTTTTTACTTATAATGTGGAAGTGACAATATACTCTGAACTTTAAAGTTTTCAATGGCTTGTGAAGAGAAACCAATGAGTGTTTCATTATAAGTGTTATCACTTTCAAGTTTTTTTATTTTTCAAATGAAATTTATGTTCCGATAACTCGTTTTTATTTATGTTCAATGTGTATGAAGTAAAATTTAATAACACACAAAAATATAACATTCTAACCAAATTTTTCATATGGTTTATTTAATTATTTTCATTGATTTCTTAGGTCCAGACCAATCTCCTTATTTTCCATATATACAATGTATTTTTTACATGAATTTCTTTCACACGTAATTTTCAGGAATCAATCTACCATGTAAAAAGAGAATTAGATGTAAATTATCATAACATAATGACAGACATCGTCTTTAAAGGAAATATTTTTATAAAACAAAAAAGATTTGAACAATCTTATTTTCATTTAAAATATGACAAATAATATAATACTTTTTGTAAAATATGTTGTTACTTTAATTAAATGTTTTTTATATATTTACAAAATCCTTAAAATTTAATAATAAATTATTCAAATAAAACAGCTACTAATTTATTTGCTATATGTTTGTTTTTTTTGTTTACCAGATTATAAATAATGTTATATTAAGAGTACTTCGTTAAAATGATGAATTCTGAAAAATGCCAAATGTTTGTACTGGTTTTTTTTTTTTTTTTTTCAAAATGTTTTGGTTAATATTTACAAAATCATTTCCTGACTAAATTATTTTTATAATATTTTGTTATTGTTTTTATTTGATGTATTTGTGTTTTAAATATGTACCTGATTTTAAATAATTATTAAGTGATGAATTTAATTGATTAATTTGTTTAAATTTATATATATTAATTTTGCCAAAAATCAATAGATGGTAAGTTATACATTGCAAGTTTTAATGATAGCAATGGTATTCCAATAATGTGTAAACATATGCATTTATTGTCAGATAATGGCAGTGAATAAAATTTTATTCTTCCTTATATTTTACATTTTTTCTAATTATTTTTTTAGAAATATAAGTTTACAAATGAAAATTATTTTTAAAAATAATATTTTAACTTTACAAATACAAAAATAATAATAATAAAGTTAAATAAATATATAACTGGGGCAATAGCATTTTGTTGTTTTGTAATTGTCATAATGGCTCATAAAAATGATTTAAAATGAAATAAAATTTGTTTGAACTCCACTTCTAAAATTTGAACTAATTTTTGTCAAGATGTAAAGCTACAAAATTGTTTTCAAATTTAAAATTTCACTTATAATTATTAATAAATTGACAAAAAATAACTACTAGGATGATTTTTTTTCTTCTGGTCAATCTCATTAACTTTCTGCATTACAATACAATTTGGCTTCTTCTATGGATAAATATTTTCAAATCAAATCTGAGTTTAATCATAATCTTGTAAAAAAAAAAATAATAATATTTTACAAATATTTTGCAAAAAATAAAGAGAAATATATATATGCAAGTTATGGAAAATATTTTTTAATTTTTGAAATGTAAACAAAAATATGGACATTCTCAAAAACTATGAAGCATTCTTGGACATGTGAGGATAAATGCTACTTATGACTGGCACTGTCTGCCTTTTTGGGTTAGGTTTTTTTTAACAATGTAAACAAGCTAAGACTTTTTTTTAAATTAGCAATCCAATATTAATATTTCAGTAGGGTAACTTTCACTACAGCACTCTCAAGCCAGATAGAGAGTGGTTTCTATTTACGTTTAACATCTTGTAAGGGTGTAATCATAAACTTACAATCAAGACCTAAAAAAAATATAATCCCCAAGATCCACATTTCATGCTGGACCAGCACTCATCAGTTGATCTGGAAATAATCTCTTACACATATCTTTATCATTGTTCAGTATATATAGATAGCAAATTACTACAATATCAAACTTACTGCCCTCACAATTTTGACATAAAACCACATGATGAAAGTATATTAATAATTTTTATTAGTCATTCATTAGACTACAGATTATCCACTTAATGAATACTTCTATAGTGTAATATTCACTACACTAGTCTCGTGTAATTTTCATTACATCACTCTCACTTGCATGAGAACAGTATAGTGAAAATTACATTACAGAATTATTCATTAAGTATTATAATCTCTAGTCTAATGAATAATAAAAATATTAATATACTACCATCAAGTAGTTCATGTCAAAATTGTAAAAGAAGTAAGGTTGATACTCATCAATTAAACTGTAGTAATTGGCTATCTATGTATATTGAACAATGATAAGGATATGTGTGAGATATTGTAATCCGAACCAACTGATAAGTGATGATTCAGCATGAAATGCGCATCTTGGAAATCCTCTCTGAAAACTGTTAAAAGTGAACAGAAACCAGTTCCTACCTTATATAACAGTGGCGTAGTGAAAATTACACTTCAAAAACATTCATTAAGTAGATGATTTCTAGTCTAATGAATGACAAAGAAAAATTATTAGTGATCCAATACTGTTTTATTTCTAGATTTTGCCCAATCGAGTGAATGCAACCCTGACAAAGAAAATGCTAAAGATAGCTGAAAGAGAGTGAATTAAAACCAAAACAACTAACATGTCAAATGCATCACCACAATCTCACATTAAAAACTTGAAAAGAATTAATGTTTTTCATTTGCAAATACAAAATATTAGATCTAATTCTGATAAACTTGTAGCTTATTTAAATAATTTTCCTAAGGGTGTTTATGACATATTTTTCAATTGAATCTTGGATTCCCCATGAAAGACCAGCAATTATATACTCTGGATGAATATTCAATCTTCAGTTCACTATGGTCTCACCTCGGCAGAATGTTCATTTGAGTTTTTCTTGGTTTATTTTTATTGTTGTTATTTTATATCAATTATATACACATGTCATTCTAGATTTTATTGCTGAACTTGATGTATTATTATCTGATTTTTTTTTCAGTAGTACTTATAGATAACATGAATATAGATTTAGCTGTTATTTTATGTAAGTCCATTGTGCATTATTTGAATTTATTGTATAGTTATGACTTTAATCAAGATATCTTTTCACCTGCTTACATAACACATTCTTATCAATTTATACTGGATCAAATATTTGTGAGATTAAACCAGCATCTAAATTGTGAATCATCTTTACTTAATGTTTTTACATCAAATCATTTTGCAACTGTCTTCAATTATTTAACTGTAGGCAGCAGATAAATACTCATTTGTGTGTTAATAACGTATCTCACAATAAACTAAAAACTTCATTATCTAATCAGAACTGGGATAATAATTTTGTTTCTGAATGGTAATCATTTGCATTTTAAAAATTTAAGCATATTTGTAAATTTTTAATTACAAAATCAATGGTTTCTTTTAAATTGTCAAGAAAGACATTCAATAAACATCACATGACCACCTCTTATGCTTGTGTATAACTTGTTAAAACAGGCAAAACTCACTATATATATATATTTTGCCACGCACAGCAAGCTAGAGTAATCAATGGATGCCAGAAGGCTTGTGCATAAAATCCCCATCTAGTGCCTACTCATCCAATATCCCCAGACTAGTTTTCTGGTTTATGGCCTTCGTCAGTGAGGAGCCTTGGATCTGAGAGCATGCAGTGCTCTCAGATCCAACGGAATGCACAAGCCTTCTGGCATCCATTGATTACTCTAGCTTGCTGTGTGTGGCAAAATATATATAGTGAGTTTTGCCTGTTTTGAAAGACATTCAACATGGATAAATGATAATTTAAATACAAAAGATTAATCAAAGAAATTATTTAAAGTTCTTGGGTGGAAGTTTAATAAATTTAAAAAAAATTAAATACTGAAATTAAATATATCAGGAAATTAAAACTTCACTATTAAAGTCAAATTACTTCTTTGACTTCAATTGACTCAGAAACGCACCCAATGCAAATTTAATTTAGCAATAAATCTAATAAAATTGCAATATGTGGTGGTGTTTTTTATGAAACACTAATTTTCTTTTAATTACATTTGCAACATTAATCTTATATTTGATATGTAGCAATTTTTGATAAATTAGGTTTGTATAAAAATATATATAAACTATAAACAACAATCCAAATGTTTATAGGTTATTTTGAAAATCAACTTTGATTTAATAATATTCAAATCCAAATATGTAGATTGTGGTAACATAGCAAAGTAAAACACAATTTTTCTATAAACATTTTTTAAATCTGGATATAATATTTCTTATTTGCATATCTCCAAATGCTTTCATTTATTTCCTTGTACTATGACATACTTTTTTTTAATGTCAGTTTTAAAAAGAGATTATTTAGAAGAAAGGAAAGATGTTTTGAACATTTTTAGAACATCAAACTTGTTTTTATCTATTAAAGTTAGTCATTAATAGCTCTATAATTTTAATCTTCAACATATTTTGCAATAGTATTACTCTCAATAAGATTACTATGTGATAAGTTTATTTTGCCACAGAATGCATCTTAATAAATGTATATAAATAGTACAATTATAATAGTCGGATGTCAATTCATTTAAATATCTGTAATATTTCCTACCATAGCTAGCAGTGTCTTCTATCGACTAGAAATTATTGATTTCTCAAATTCAACATTTTTTGCATAGGATGAGTGTTATATGTTATTTTAAATAAAACTCTTGAAGATTTCATTACTGGAATGCAAGAATACATTTTTAAATGTTTTTGAATTATTATTCATTTTATTATTGAACTGAGTTAAATTGGCTATTTAGGAATCACTTTTGATTGTAGTCTAATTTATTTTAATCATTTATCTAAAGTTAAATTAAAATAACTTCCAGAAATAATATTTTTGAAAAGCTGGTCTGCACTATTTGGAATTGTGAGGCAACCATTTGACAGTCAACCGCTTCAGCATTAGCATATTCTATTGGTGAATATCATAACCCACTAACCTTCTGGCTGTTCAGTTAAATATTATCATGAGAAATATTATTGATATGTTCAAATCTATTTCTATGCAGTCACTTTCTGTTCCTTAACATATTCCTCCACCAGGCAACAAAAGAGAAGTTGTCTTAGAATATATAAAAAAATATTTAAATAGATTGCACTTGCCAATAACTTCTCAAAATCAAGATCTCCTTCCTAGACAATCAATAAAAAATCTACAACTGAAAAATTATCATAAAAAGTGAAGCTGAATTGAAATATTAATCTCGATTCCAAGAGATTGTAAAAGACCCATAATGAGACCACATGTGAGATAGATGGATGAAATAAGAAAGTGTGCAGGGATGATGTAGAGAAGAGAGGCTAGAGGAATTTGGAGAGACCTTTATCCTGCAATGGATTGATAATAGTAGATGATGATGATAAGGTTCTAAACAAATTTATTTTTATGGATGCAATAGTACACCCAGCTGGATTTGATAATTTCTAGAAATACCCATTATCATTGTGCTCACATTTAATAAATGGAATTTGATAGCCACTGACTTAATGACTGACAAATCTATTATTACATTGGCTGAATTAAAAAATTTAGTAAAGCCATTAGTGATTCTATCTTCTACATGAAATACCATGGGTTCCTTTATAATTTCTTAATAGTTAGGCTGTCTAATAAAATAAAAATATATACACTAAATAAATAAATGATAAATACTGAATTTACTATAGAAATTTTAATTACATTCAAATATCGGCAAACCCTCTGACCAATACAAGATATAGAATTTATGCAGGAATAAAAAGAATCCCTCTTATTCCTATGACTCAAATATTTATATATGAGCAAATCTGAAGTACTGGCACAGAAGGTGTGACAATAGAATGGTCACTTTAAATTACTATATACAATGTCTGAATGAATGACGCCGATGAAATTTTCTAGAATTTACTAAACGTCATTCCAACTGAAACTTAATCATATATATAAATAAGCATTTATTTTTATAGCATCTGTATACCATTGTAATTACATTCGAATATCGGCCTTTCAAGCCAATTGTGCAAACGCTTTGCGAGTGTTAAATAATTCATTATTATTTAACACTCGCAAAGCGTTTGCACAATTGGCTTGAAAGGCTGATATTCGAATGTAATTACAATGGTATACAGACGCTATAAAAATAAATGCTTATTTATATATATAGAAATTTTAATTTAGTTGGAAGAATGGGTTTGTGGACAATGACTTCACTGTAGTACCATTTGTTATAGGAGATAACACTGTATCAATCCACACATTTAAAAAGGCAAAATACTAATGTGCATGCTGAAAAATTATAATACGTTCTTCAAGAAAGCGAGTTAAATAAAATATCAATTTTGAATTTAGTCAGCATGACTTTTCATCAGAAGTATATTATTATTTTAATACATTAATCTTAAATACAAATGTTATTTTTTTCTTGAATTTTTTTTGCTGGTAGTACATATACACAGGTTAACCCCAGATTGCAAGTGCAATTGATTCTACAAAATGCCTTGTAAATCTCAAATACCAAATAAGGCATTGTAGTGATTTTCTATGGTGAAAAATTCAAAATATATAAAAACCTGATTTAAAAAAATTATAAAGCTTTTTTTTTTTTAAAAAAAAGTGATGCTTAATAAACATTTTAAGCATATTATTAATAATAAAAATAAAAGAGATGATTTGCTGATGAATAAAACATTTCAGAAGTTATAATTTTTTTAAAAAGGTCATTGTTTTCATATTTTTTTTTATTAACATTTTTGAAAAAAAAAAATTGTTAAAAAGTTGCTTTAACATTTGTTTTTTTTTTTTTTTTCAGAAATGTTACAAAAACATAAGTATTCCAAAAACATTTTCGTAATTGTATGCTAACCAAAACTAAATGTAAATATGGAACTATTGCATCTACTCTTTTTCCTCTCTAAATATCACATTTCAAACATGAATTTATGCATTGTAATCACATTTTCTTTGTGATTTAAATACTATATCTATTCAGTTCTGTACGGCAGTTAAAGCATATTTACTGATTTTTTTCAGAGCATTTTGCCTTCAAAAACTTTTATTCCATATGACTTTTGTAAAATACCATTTGTGGAATTACTTGCTTTGAATAAAATGCTTGTAATCAAATGAAGCCTCTGAAATATACGGAAGGAAGTACTTCCTTCGCATAAAATGCTTCATAAAAAAATTATAATGGCACAACAAATAATAATTTTTTTCATCACATGATCACTATTTCTTATGCTAGCACATTGCTGTTATTAAAACAGGTAAAACTCTCCATACAGTAGTGCCAATCAGAGTAATCAATGGGTGCCAGAAGGCTTGTGCATAAAATCCCTATCTAGTACCTATTCATCCAATATCCCCATACAAGTTTTTGGCTTGTGGCCTTTGTCAGTGAGGAGTTTTGGATCTGAGAGCACTGCACCTAGATCTTAGGATTTAATGCAACCCTCCAGCAACTACCTTTTATCTCTACTTTACAAAACTATGAGAATGTATGGGTACTGAACTGGGTTCAGACCCATATGACTATATAAGCTATAGGGCTTAGATTGAAAATATTGTGTTTTCAATTTTTATTCTCATAGTTTTGTAGTTAAGTAGAGATAAAAGGTGGCTGCTGGAGGGTTGCATTAGATCCTAAGATCTAGGTGCAGTGCTCTCAGATCCAAACTCCTCACTGACGAAGGCCACAAGCCAGAAACTAGTCTCATGATATTGGATGAGTAGACACTAGATAAGGATTTTATGCACAAGCCTTCTGGCATCCATTGATTACTCTGGCTGGCACTGAGTGGCACTACTGTATGGAGAGTTTTGCCTGTTTTAATAATTTTTTTCCTTAAAATGTTTTTTACTATAGAAATGTTTAACTTGAATATCATGTGACCGCATTACAGACATTTAGAGATTTTATATATAAGATTACATACATATGAATTTAAATTTATGTGAATGGGTGCATATATGAAATGTTTTAACTCATTTACTTTCTCAAAAAAATACATATAGCTCAATTAATGGTTTAGAATCATTTGCATATTTATTAGATTGCTATTGGCAAATTATTTTAAAATAAGCACAGCTTATAGCATTTATATATTGAGCTTACTTAATATTTAGGACAGGGGTGCCCAATCCTATTGCCCACGGGTGCCATGGCATCCGCAGACCATTTTACGTGCCCACCACTATCCAAACACAATAAAAAATTATTTATCTGATAGAAATAAATTTATTTTTTAAGATTTCTTATAAATTATTGTATTATATTGTAATCAAATTGTAGATCGTACTATACTTTTACTGTGTAAAAGGGTCTATCATTAACAATATCCAACTATAAATTTACATTGAAAAAATAAATGGTGCCCGCCACCTGGTCGGCATTATAGAATGTGCTCCTAAGTGCAAAAAGGTTGGGGACCACTGATTTAGCACTTTTAATCCAATTTTAAAAATTATACACACTAATACATTTACAAAAATAATTAACACAAAAGTAGAATAAAAGGCTGTTAAAAATGTGATACAATAATAAATTCTGAGCCAACACATTAGCATATGTACACTCAAATCTATGTGGGTGCAATGTGTGATTGTGTTTCCTCAGCATGATTCATTTTCTTTTACTACTAAATCAATTATTTATAGCATAAAATTACTATTATTAACTTCAAACTTAGGGTCCTCTTTTTTAAAAAAAAACAACTTATATAATTCATAGCATTGATATGACTGTAAACACTGTTAATGCTTTTACTGTGATCAGAACTATGTCACTGTGTACTTTACTAAATGTGTAAAACAAAATGCAAACAATTATCTACTCCTGTTGAGGTGATAGAAGACGTTGTAATTAAGATAACAACAAACTTGAAAAGGTTAACTCTAAATAGCTATAATATTTTGGTATCTTATAATACTGTGCAAAAGATTGATGTAAACTTTTTCTATATAAAATGGGACTCAAATTTTATTAAATTGATAATAAAACTCAGTTTATTAAATCTTGCTATTCAATGAAAAGCTATTTTTCAAATGAATGTAAAACATACAGTGCCGACTAAAAAACAATTTGTATGATCAAATATTGAACAAAATAAATTTTAACTTATTCAGCTTATCCTTCTGTAATGTGATACCAATAGTTCATTTATAGCTATTTTCCTAGTTACAGATTTCAAGGTCACCCAGTTTGTAAAATGTAAAAACCATATAATAATAATAATATCCAATTACAATATGTTAATATCAGATCTTTCATAAATTACATATTAGAAAATAATCTTAAAATTTATAGCCATTACTATTAATCTGAACTTGTAATTTTATGATAAATTACATCCGTTTATTAATTTTCATTAAATAAATATACATTAGCCGACTGATAAGGTGGTTTTTATCAGTCATTAAAAAAATATACATTTTTAACATTTGTTAACTTTTTTAAAAACCCACAATAAACAAAACCTCTTATCTAATTTTAATTTTTATTTGTGATAATTCATAATATTTTTAAAAAAAATTCAAAACAATGACAAAAAAAAAAATAGTATCTTGTCTATAAATACCAAGAAATAATACAATTTATATTAGCCGAAAAAAATTATTAATCGTTTGATGATTAAAACTGATTATGAAGATATTTTTACTAAAAATTTTATATAAATAATAGAGAGATCATTATTATTGTTTATATATTTAAACACATAAATCCACAATGCATATGGCTAGACAGATATATATTCAGTTAATTTATTATTTTCTGTAGTAATGGAGAGGCATAGCTGATATAGTTTAAAATTAGTTGACTTTCTATTTCAACATGTTTTTCAAAATATAAAAAAACCTTGCATGTTACATATATCTGATTTTATCTCTAATGAAAAATGCTGCCATAATTACAGATATTCAATTCATAAAATAAGTTTAATTATATCTGTAACTTTTATATACAATGTATGCATACAAAGAGTTGTTAAAAAAATTTGGCTCCATGAAGAAGTAATTTAAAGTATTTATTTAAATGTTATTTATCTTGATAAGTAGATAAATGACCACGAAAACTGCATCTATTCATCTACTGCTGGATCAGATATATTTGTTCTCACAATCGTCTCAATTAATTTCTTCAACAGTATAAAGTAATTTTTAGTTTAAAATTGGAATTTAAAAAAAACTCTGTCAAGCGTTGGTGGCCAAGTGGTCAGCACAGCTGCCTTACAAGCAATTGTCGGCTGATGCTTTGACACATGGAAAAAAAAAAAAAAACTCGATACTCATGGAAGGTCTTATAACATCAGACTTAGCTAAGGCCTTGAGCATTATTTCTTGATTTTCAGATTGATGGTTAAAAATAAGAAAACTCTTAATAAAATCATTACTGACTTGATAGAAAACAAAGTTAGAAAGATCCTTCCATTTCATCTTCATCAAATGATCAAAAAAAATGTTCAATGTAGAAGTCATGTGCATTTTAGCCACTATCATTCCTGGACTAATGTTGTGAACATCACTTTAAATAAAAGCAATATCAATGATTCCTATTTTGTATTCTTAGTTATCTCTCATCTACTATTGAATTATAATGATCTCTTATGTATATATATATATATGAAAAACAAAAAATAAGTTAAACTTGCTAACGCTTGTATTTATGATCAATAGATGGCGTTTTACCAAAAACACTGTACAAAGCATATGCTTGTTTACATAAACGTCAGAGTAAGCATTCACTATCTCTTTTGGTAGTTCCACCTTCAGATCATGATTTCAAGCTGATTTGCTATCATCAGTGAACTATCTCTTTCATTAGTTCCACCTTCAAATCATGATTTCAAGCTGATTTGCTATCAACAGTGAAGGATAGTTTCTTATTCCTATCCTTCACTGATGATAGCAAATCAGCTTGAAATCATAATCTGAAGGTGGAACTAACGAAAGAGATAGTGAATGCTTACTCTGACGTTTATGTAAACAAACATACGCTTTGACGGTGTTTTTGGTAAAACACCATCTATTGATCATATATATATATATTTACATATCTATAAAAAATTAAATACAGCTTAATGATATATTAGTAATTATAAATAAAATAGAAAAAAAAAATTTTGCTAAAATTCTTCCACAACCATGATTTACATCTATTAACAAATAGATCTTTTGAAATGAAATTCAACAAGATACATACAACATATATATATATATACAAAACAAAATAGCTTTCCTATCATTCACTTCAAAAACCAACTTCCTTTAATATTGAAGGGTATCTTCATAAGATTTACGGTTTCAGATTC
The DNA here is from genome assembly GCA_028023455.1 of Epiperipatus broadwayi. NCBI lineage: Eukaryota > Metazoa > Onychophora > Udeonychophora > Euonychophora > Peripatidae > Epiperipatus > Epiperipatus broadwayi. Next base: position 1,297,500 of record JAQFVV010000063.1, read on the forward strand.
AAAAAATTTATCATCAGTTTCTTTTATTCTTCTTATTTCACTTCCTTCATAAAAAATATCTCTGCATTATCAAATAATATTTGATGACTTGGATTTAGTTCATGGAGATACAAAACTAAGTTATGATATCTATTTTTAACTCTTCTCTTATAAATTTTTAACTTTTTCATCAAAACAATTTACTTTCACCTATATAAATCTTATGACAGCTATCAGGAATCTTATGAACTATACTTGAAATAGATTTGCTATCAATTGATTGTTTTGAACTATTTTAGTAATGAATTTAAATAAGGCTTTTCATCCAGGCCACTTTCATAACATCTCTGTTAATAATAAATATTGAATTGTTAGTGAGAATAATAAATTTATTTCTTTACAATTTAAATCATCAGTTTATAAATTGATCTATAAGTATAGTTTTTATTGGATGACATGCTGTAAATATATGTGTGCAAATGTGACTCTCAATTTAGTATTAATAACATATATTTATTTTTTAAAATTTTATTTATACTATAATCTATAACAATCATTAGGGAATCATTCCTCTTGTTACAAATTAAAAACACAGCACTAGATAAATAAAAAGCTTGTTATATACGTTCATACTATAATCTTAATTTATATATGTATAGTATACACAAAAAATGTTTGTATTAGACATATGTTCATGCTGAAAAGTATTATATACTTGCAAATGTAGCAAGCATATATACTGCATTTTAATCAAAGCTTTTCAACAAAATATGAATTATTCTCTGCAATATATTATGTACAGGAGAGGAGCTTGAAACAAAATATAAAGAATGTTCCACTGTAGTCTAAAACTGTAAAGATGTTCTTATCCACAATACTTTTATTCCGATTTATTCATATCTAATTACCAATTGGAAGTCTGTTTCAGATAATACAAATACAATATAGTACTTAAATTAATTTACCCAAGATATAAACATTTAAATTTTATAGATATAAAATCTGGATTACGCGTAACTTTTAATAACTAGCAAACCTCCACATCAACCAGATTTGTACTCTTTCAGTAATAGATGATAATCCTATTGATAATTGTATCATTAATAGTAAACTAATATGCCTTAAAAACCCAACATTTTTATTCAATTACAGTGTATCTAAATAAATGCCTTTGCCATAATAAATTTGCATAATTTATCTTATAAATGCAAATCACTTAATATGTAAAATAAAATTTAAAAATCATTTCTTAAAGAAAATAATGATAACAACTTACATATATACATTTTATTCTTGATCACAATATTATTTTTGTCCAAAAAACTGCTTTGAAATAACAGTTTTGATAAAACACACACATCAAGGCTTATTTTATAGTTATCATAACTACTATTAATCAATTAGTTTATACTAATAAAAAAAAAAACAACTCACATCAAAGCTTATTTATGCAATTAGTTGATTATTATTTTTTTTTTTACAGACAAAAAAAAAAGTGGTCCAAGATAAATTAAATTACTGTGTACTGCTTCAGGATTTAATTTTTTTATATATAGCTAAAATATAATAACAATGATTTTAAATTAAAAGTTAATAAGTTTACATAATCCATTAAAGACAAATTACAAAGTAAAACGAACTTTAATTAGAGAGAATCAATGGAAAGATTATTTTTAAAAAATTTGCTTCCAATTAAACAAATGAAAATCCTATATTTAAAATAAATATTAAACTATCTTGTTTTTGTAATTCAATAATATTGGTGTGATTTAACTATCAAATGATAGTTATAAACAACTAATTCAAATGAAAGCATATTTTAGTACTTGACTATTTGAATTTGCCTGCTTCAAAACTATTACCTAAAAACTTTTTCTATAAAAACTTTGTTATCTAGCAATAAGCTACCATACTAAGTATTTAACAAATGATCATGTGGTTGGTAGTTTATCATTGCCTGCCACTCTTTTGGTGCAATTTATTCTAGCACTCAAAAGAAATATTTGGTCATAATAGGTGAAATTAGGTCATTCCCTGCTACCATCATAATATAATTCAAGAGAGTATTCCTAATGTGGAACTACTTTCTATAAAAGTTGTAATTCAAATCTAACTGGAAACTTTGTGTGCGAATAAATAGACTTGTAAAATAATATAGGCGCTATTGCACCTGAACGCAAAGCTACTTTATACTTAAAACAATTATTTTGTTTTAAGTATAAAGTAGCTTTGTGTTATTCTCAAAGTATTAACTCTTTTCATAAAAATATGTAACTTAAGCACTTGTTGACTATGAAAAGTTGTAATAGCACTGTGCCAGCAAGGGCTCAATGCATATAATTAGTTTATGTTTATTATACCTTTTCATCAGAACCCGAAGTCAATGAGTGCCTAAGAATTAAAGTTGTATTATTAAATTCATAAATAATGATATCTGTTAAGACATATTTAATAAGATGTACTTTGAAACTAAACTATTAGCTGAAAGGTTGACTATTATTTCTACAGTAACATGGATAATGAGTAGATATTATATCATTAATAAAATTGGACAATCAAATGAAAAGAAGGCAGCCCAAATCACCTACAATGATTATTATTAGTACTATTTTAACGCAATAGCGTGCTGTGATAGAGAAGTAACCTCTGGAGCAGGTCATGGATTATAGCACCTCTTCAAAATACCCAGTACTTAAACTTCTTATAAACAACTCCTGAGCAATAAATATTGACAATGACTAAACATATAAAATAACTATAGATATTCAAAAACAATACCCAAATTCATATAATATAAAAAGTTCTTATTTTTACATTTTTTTATTGGCTGCTGTTTCAAAATTATTTAAATTATTAAAGATATTTTGTTCCAGTAATGTTTCTTTATTATAAAATATTCTTTCAGTTTCAAGTGACTAGATTAGTAATTTTAAATTAATTTTGGTAACAAAAAGATTAAAAAAAAACAAAACAGATATTTCTCTGAGAAAGAGTGTAAGTCAATTGAAATAATAAGAATATTTTATCAAACATTGAAATTTCAGGAATTTAAATAATTTTGAAATACAAATGCCATGGTAATAAATATATTATAAGCATTAAATTCAAAACTTCAATAAAAAACATTTATTTACAGAATGTTTTACTATGATTCATCATCATTATCAATAGTATTATGTTCACCATGAACAGATCCAGAGGATAGTCATATAATAAATACATCAATTTTTCCAGTCCGCTCACTGCATTGCCCAGATATTCAATTTCAAATATCACTTTCCATGTCTTATATCATTCCGTAAGGTCAATCTTTTCTGTCATTTTTTGATTCCATTCACCATTCCCTCTGAAACATTTATTATTGAACTATTTTCCTTCTTAATATATGTCCAATCTATATAGGCTTGCAATCACTATCACAATAAGGCCTTTTTAAACTCCTATCATTTATAAATATTTTGTCTATTTTTATATTAATCTGTCCCTAAATTTTTTACTCGCTGTCCACATTTCACAACCATACAATAATACACTTCATATATAACATTTAATTAATCTTTTCCTTAATTTTCCCTTCAAAGCTACACAGAATATTTTCTTTTTCTTAATAATGCTTCATTTGCCAATATTATTCTTTTAACTTCATCTTTGCTTCATCCATTCATCTTGATTCAACCAACTACCCAAATATCTAAATCCATTTACCTGTTGAACTATATTATCATGAATTTCAACTTGTAGTCTTTTAGTATTCCTCTTTATCCATAAATACTTGGTCTTCTCAACATTAATTAATCTTCATTTTATATCCCTACAACCTTCTTCCAATTTATTCAACATATTCGGAGGATTCCTTTCATCCTCAGCTTTGACTAACAGAACAGAAAACACACAGGAATACTATTAAATAAAGCTAAAATAAGCAGTAATTACTCCAATACATTTTACTTTCAGTACAACATCCATCAGTAATTATATACTGATATATAAAAAAACCTAAAGTTAATTAATTGTGTTAATATTGAATTGATGCATGGGCAATAAACAATCTTAAAGGTTTAATACTTCATTCATGAAGTTATTGGAAAACTTAATTATGCTGACATATACAAATAAATGCTTATTAGCATGTGTAATGTATGTGGTGGTTTCCCTGACAAATCACTCTTATAAAGATGATAATGACAGATGATTCACTCACAAAAAAAAAAAAATCAATCCCAGTGCAAACAGATTGTCTTAGATATAAAAATATTGATCTACTCCCTCATTGTTTTAAATGTAATAATTTTAAATTAAATATTGTATACAGTGACTAACCAACTTGATTAATGTTTACTAAATATTCAAATAAACAAAATTAACAATCTACATTTTTATCAAATATTTAAAAATACAATAGAAAAAGATATATATTAAATTTTTTAGGATGTAAAGTATATATTCAAAAAAAAAAAATTAATATTACAGATTCAGCCCGTATTCTGCCCATCCCTTTTCTGTGTATATAAACTGGTCATAAGGTCCTATATATGAGGGGCCAAAATGACTTATGGTTAACATGGGTATGACAACAAAATTGGCAACAAGATCCTTGAACATGCTGTCATCAGATTTTCAATGATATGAATGGCTGAAGAGTTGGAGCATGGAGAGATTGAAACCTGTCCTTTAAAATTTGAAGATTTGCTATCTTAATATAGGCTGAGCACTGATTATATATATATGTGTGTGTGGGAGATGATCTGTATCAATTGATGAGTTCTGGTTCAGTATGAAATATATCTATTGGAGATCATTTCTTTTTCACAAGTATGTGATCATGTGTATTAAAATTGTATAAGATGTGGTGGGTGACTGAAGGAAGCTTGAAAGTCTGGGTTCAAATCTCCTTTAATTATATTAATATTATAAGTGTTGAAGCATATGCTTTACAAAAAAAAAAGTTATAGTGTACTATAAATGAAAAAAATGATATCAATGTATATATCCCATTGTAATATACTGAGATAGCATCACACCTTCACACAGATAAATTCTATTTAAATAAATTTGCTTTTTGCTTTATTTTTCATTAAATCTTTATATTACATTGTATTGTAAATTCATTCCTAGTTTTGATATCTTTAAGGTCATTTTTCAAGAATTATTCTTCAGCTCAACAAAAAAATAGCTACATGCTCTCAGATCTAACCGCTTCAGCTTCACCTATTTATATTGAAAGTAGGTTGAAGTAAAGAAGGGTTCCCCTCTTTTCTTCCAAAACATAAGCTTGTGGTTAAAACCTGTAGAGGTCCCTACTATCGCACTTTTACATGCACATTCTTGAGGTTAAAGCCTTAGTAAATATTACTTAATTCATACAATAACCTTTTAATTGGGTCTTGGAAAAAAAATGAAATAATTCTTGAAAATGTCCATAGTCAAAATATAGGAGGAAGTTTATAATATAATGTAATATTCATAAGAATGTTATATTATTAAAAAAATAATTTATACAATAATCAAATGGAGAATTTTATAATATTCAAATAAAAAAAATTATTAATTCAAAAATTTGGCAGGTAATGAAGAAACATCTAATTTCAAAAAGGGACTCTTATAAATAAAATAAAAAAAGAATAGCAAATTTAATTCACCAAAACTTTTTGAATTAATAATCACTTCTCCAAAATTAAACTTAAATTACTGAAATTTATTTATAATAAAGACTTTGTGTGTATATAAAACACATATAATACAATTACTTATATTATTACCTTTTTTTCTTATAGTAAAAATACCATAGTTTTACTTTTTATTTACTGAAACCAAATTCATTCATTTTAAAACAATGAGATAAATATTTTAAAAATCAGAACAATATAATCTCATTTAATATAGAGAAGGGAATAAACATCTGGTAGTGCACTTTTACAAATTTAGACATACCCATAAGCACCAGTTTAAAAAGCATAAGTGGATGACTTATGCTTAGAGTTTAGCTTATATAAGTCAACCTTTGCTCACCGTGCTGAAATCAGGGCTTTAGTCTATTGTGTGCCTGAAATATAACTTGACACATGAATTGTACAAATCTCTTCATTCTATAGCAGGAGAGATATAGAATCTCATTTTTAACCATCTGTGATTACAATGACTAAGTTTCTACAATTCAATTTTCAAGTTATATTTTAGGCACACAATAGGTTAAAGCCCTGATTTCAGCATGGCGAGCAAAGATTGGGTTATATAATGATAAGCTCTAAGCAAAAGTGGTCTACGTATAAATTCATAAAAGCACATGATCAGAGATTTTATTCTCTATATTACCTATGTAGTCAAGAGCTATGTAAATGGACTATTTATGACACTAATATATAAACTGTTGGTCCACATTTTCCTTCTCATTTGATAATTACTGAATATACAGCTCTAATGGATCTCTTTCTTATATGTTTATGGCAAAAGACATGATTACATAAACAATTTTTGCAATGTTACAGTTCTTGTTTTCTTAACAGAACGTAATATCATTTACATCATGCAAATACTGGGTGTATGATCTTTTAAAGCTTATATCATGAAGAGTTTGATATCCTGTTATATTTCTAACATTTATAGATATGATTTTCTTATTTTTGACAGATAACTATCTGTTTTAAATCAGAATATATAAATACTTGTTTAGAAATAATCATTTTATTTACATCTTTTTGGCAAGAATAATTGTATTCCATTTCTTTAACTTTTTTTTTTTTTACTATCTCTCAGAAACATACAAATATCAATTACCTGAGTTCAAGAAAAGAATAAAACTTCAAATAAAATACACATAATAAAGATATTATTGTTTAATATCAGTCTTCGTCATATCTATATATAAAATTAAAGCAAATATATTTATAAGACAGCTTATATTAATGATTATTTCATTTTTTTATTTGTACAATATGCATGCCATAATAATTTAAATTCTGAACCAAGCTAGATTTAGAATTAAAAAAGAAAACCTTTTATAAAAAGAAATGGAAAAAAAAAAAACTTAAACATAACATGTTTAATTTATAAGCGTATAAAGTTTACTAATAATTAAGATAAAGAAAGCTATTTAATTAAACTTATTTATTGTAACAATCCTAAACAATAAGATTTTAAAAAAAAGAATACTCTAAAATTTAGGACCTGTAGTTCTATATCATCACCTGAATCCATGATTTTATTAATACATCAGAATATCGTATCCCTATATAATGAGAAATTGAGCACGAGAATGTATATATTTTCATTTTTTTCCCCTTTAAATTTAATATTATATTATTAATCTATATGTTACACAACTTAATTTTCTTAGATAAATGGCATTATAAATTTAATTTTTTCCAATCTCCCTGGTGATAATGAAATTTATTAAAGATAAAAAAAGTGACGTATTTTATGCTTCGATTACATTGTAAATCAATTATTTACATAATCTTCCTATAAACTAATATACAAACTCTAATAATAAAACAAACATCCTTATTTTGCCTTTTAAAATTCACTAGGGCTTTTAATGAAAATTTCAATAAAAAAAATAAAGGCATTCTTAAAAGTTTTTTAATAGAAAGAAAAAAAAACATAAAAATAATATTAGATGTGCAATACTTAGAAAATTCCATAAACAGCAAAAAAAAAAAAAAACTTAATACTTCATCGGATTAAAGCTAAACTCTCAAATATTCTATTTTGGTCTTATCATAAAATAATCTACTTCATGTTTTTAAAAGGAAAAAAAAATCTCTTGAAACAGCCTACAAAATTACTAAATTGATTTATAATAAATTATAAATTAAAATTAATCTCAAGATTTATCAAAAAAATTTAATGTAATAATGTACAAAACTATTTTCAATTTTTTAATATAATTAACAGCTTCATCATTAATTGCTTTTGCTTGCTTTATATAATCACTTCTGTATATTTAATGCATATGATTACTGTTAATGAGGCACTCTTAGTTCACGAGCCTTTCAGGGTAAACAAATTTTCAAAATCGAGTATTAACAACTAACAATTTAACCTTACATCTATTACTTCTTATTATAAACTTTTTGCATGTTTAAAGTCGGTATAGTATTGCACACCTAATCAAATTTTAAATATAAATGGCAAATACTGTAATACTATTAATGTTAATTCACAATGAATATATATATAGTCATATTACATATCCACATTTTTAATAATCATTGTCTCACTAAGGCATGTATCAAAAAAAATATTTTAAAAAGTTGGCAATTCAGAAATTGAATGTATATATATTGTTTGCATAGTAATAGCTATTTCTTATCTCATAGTGAATTCTCTGATCCTTACAGTTTTTCAGAAAGGAATAAATTCATCAATGGCCTCAAAGGATAAAGTCAATGGAGATAGTAACTCTTCAAGCCTAAAAAGAAAACAAGGTTTTTTGATTTTTTTATATGATAAAATGAAAATAATTGATTTGGTTTTGAAGGGAAAAATATGTGTACTGAAGCTGACCAGCTATTAAATAAGAAGATCATTCAAATAATTACTAAAACATTTTTAAAAATATCATGTTAAAATTGCTTGATCACTTGAAAATGCAAAGCTTACATCTACAGTACATCATAAATATTAAGTGAAAAAGTTTTTGAAATTTTGGATGAAGAATATCAATAAAAACAATATTCCAATCAACAATATTAAATCAAAAAGCATTAAGACTGTGTGGAAATTTTAGCAAAAAATTTATTAAAAAAGTGATGTCAAATCATTTACTGCAAACAGGAGACCATTGCCTATGTTTAGAAATTGCTATCAAAACCACTGGATAAACAGAATCTGTTAATGAAATGAAAGAAATGGCCTACTTTTCAAAATAAGTATTTAATTGGATTATACTGGATTGATCTGGAGGGGGGAGGTGCTATTTGAAAAATGGTAATAACATGCAAAGAGTTTAATATATGGATGGAAAGATTAATTCTGATGCTATATAGTAATGCAGCAGGTACTCAAGAGAATAAAAATCATTATCTATGTTCTGGTAACATAAAAATCCTGAATCAAAATATTACATTTATGAAATGGTTCTATGATTGTTTTATCTCGAAAGTTATAAAGTTGTTATGTTTTGTGAGACCAAAAGAGTTGGAATTCAAAGTCCTGGTAATATAAGATGCATCTGGTCATTCTGAATTTATTTGCTATAAAGATGAAAATGCTAAATTTATATTTCTGATACAATCAATTGATCAAGATACCATTTAAAGTATCAAAATCATATATATTCACCTACTTTCTGATCACATCCAGAAGCCTTGATACTAAATCCTAATAGTTAATTAAATGAAAGTTAAAAAATCAATCACTATTGGTAATACAATATCTTTATTAAATAATAATAAAAAAAGCAATTGATGAATTAAAAACAGAAAATATTATTGGATGCTGAAAGATTAATATATAGAATGAGATTATAAATGACGTGAAAGGATTTCAGATTCACTCACATGGCTGATAAAAAAATTGTAGAACATATTGAGGACCATAAAGATAACAAGCAAGAAGCTACTGAATTTCATTGAATCAGCAAAAGAGGGGGGGGGGGGGGAAATAAAGAGAAAGAAAAAAACAGCGACGTTTTCATTAGAGACCATTTAGTGAAATATAATTGTTTGTATTGAATCTGAAATATTAAATATGGAATATAGCTCTTAGGTGAAAGCATTAATAGTGCATTCATGTTCACACCAGAGAATTGTAGCGCTTGCAAGACTTCTTTGATAATTAAAGAAAAACCTCCCATCATCATATTTATTAAAAAGATGTCAGTAACACACAAAAAATCATGAAGAAACTTCATCATTTTCATTTGCTGCAAACATCCCAAGTTTTAAAAAAGGACAGAGACTGACCTTATCTGCATGTTTGAGTGTTAAAATCATTGGAAGCAGGTGAATTCTTTGATGACAACTAGAAAATCAATAGTCTTATTTTTATCACAGGAAAAATATTTTTTTATTGTTGTTTTAAGAGGAGGGGCAGCTGATTGAATGAGGACATTGGCATATCTGAAGATTTAAAAGCAATCCAATGTAATACAGTCAAGTTGATAAATAGTATATGGCTTCCAACAACATACAGCCGAATAGTCTAAAATATATATAATAATAAAATTGATAATCTGAACTTGCAAACAATTATAAATTGTAGGCACTATACACTCAGAATTTTCATTATGAATGATATTACACACATACCCACCCTTAATTTCCACTGCAACATCACAATAGCCTGTGTAATGAGGATAGTCTGTCTTCAGACAAAAAGATGAAATCAGGATTAAGAGATGCATACTAATGAAATAACAGAGCTTTACTAACAATTTTGTTTAATATTAAAAAACTAAATTATTTTACACAAATAAGGACAAAGATAGTTATAATCTTAACAAATTAGAATAAATACAGATTAATAAAAAAATATATAAATACTGGCTTAATATCAAAATGTTTTCACAATAAATTCATCCCAAAGACTCAGAAAAATATAATCTAAAAGATTCTTTAAAAATTGTTTGTTTTGGAACAAAAAAATAAATAACAAAATTGTGGATAAAGATCTATTCACCACCACTCATCTTTATCTAAACTAAGATAATTAAGTACAATGTATGTGTAATAATTATACACATCATCTTAAAATATACCACACAATTATTTCTTACTGACATTTGCTTTCATATATATATACTATACATTTATCGGTTAAAATCTGATGTACCTATAAATTGCAAAACTCTTGAACGTTTTTTTTAAGTCAGTACTAATGAGTAACATTACTTTTTTTTAAATTTTATGTGTGAGCAAAACATATCTTTACTATTCATTAAGTCTACTTCAATCATTTATTATAACTACATCTCTGAAGCTTTAAGAAGGAACATATCTCTATATCCAAAAGAGTAAACACACAGACAAACATTCTACAACTCTTTGTTTATTTAAAAATAACTTCATTTTTTGGAAGGATTTTTATTTTATAGATATTTATATCTATTTATTTCATTTGAAACCACAATTCCCTTTTCTTTAAACAATGACTTACATGCCACTATTATATCATCTAAATATGATATGCAGGATCTCTAAGATTTTACATATTATCTAAAATAACAATACATTTATATTTTTAACTTCTACTAAGTTTTCTATTCTACCTATTACGATCTAGCTTTTTATGCATAAGCACATGATTACTGCATATGAACATTAAACTTCTAGCCTGAATTATTACTTAAAAATAACAAATCAATGATGGATAATCACATTCTTCATTAATTCTTTAACTGATATTTCTTTAAGGATCTCTAGCAGCCACTTGGATTAAATTTACTTTTTATCTGATTAAATTTAACTTCCATTCTTTTTGTATTTTCAGGAATTTTGAATTATTTTTAGAATTATATATTTACAAAGAAAAACTATACTTAAAAATATTATTTCAACTAAAATATGTAGTAAAACTTATGAAAAACACCAACTTTTTTTTTTATTGAACAGTTACCACATTGCTCATAAAAATATTAAAACTAAAAAAAAAAGTATTGTTTCAACTTAATTTATAAAACCTGATAAAACTAATGACATTCTATCCAAAATTTAAAATATTATTTATAATTTTTAAAAAAGTGACAAAAATAAATCCGAGTCAATATGAATGTTATCTCATTTAGCCTATTACAAGTTGCAACATATGTTATTAACTTCTCTTGACTTGTCTTTTAGAAGTAAAAATTTATAAATAAAATCTGAATCTAATTGCATTATTCATTTTTAAAAAAAATAAACATTCCACCAATTATGATTAAATGTTTTCTTTCACTAATTACATTAGCCTATTTAAAGACAATTGCCACCTCCACTTCCTCCTTTTTTTTCTTAGAAAAAAATGAAAATTATGAATTAAGTAAATTAATTGAATAGGCTTATTAATGTATAGACAATTACTTAAATATTTTTTCTTTAATTTAAAATGTATACATGTGTTTATTAATTAATTTGCAGTATACTATAAAGATATTTTTTCATAGATCTATATATTAATATGTTAAATACAAAATGTTAAATGTAATTCTGCTCGTGACAAAATAAGAAAACCAATCTGATGTAAAAATTTAAATAGTCTCTATGATTTTGCAAGAGAAATTCTCTCATAATTTTACAAGTTTTTTATACTTTTGAGGAAAATGTCAATCTCTTCAAAATGACTTATGCATGATGGTACTAGCTCCCCTATAATGGTAGTTTATCTATTCCTGAAATAATTAGCCAAACATTTGCTATTAAGTCACAAAGCAAACACAAACTAGGATCTGACCAGTTGAATATTTAACTATATTATATGATTATATGAAGCATATCCTATCACTGTTAGTAGCAGTACTGAATTCTCACCATTTTCAGATAATATATACACAGTAATCATAATTAGATCTGACATATATGATCCACTAGCTGAATTTTTGAACTCTTGACATTTTTATAATCCTAGCAACTCACATGCACTTAGTTTCTAACTTTGATAAACATATATTATTTAGTAAATCAAACCTGATTTTCATGCCATTACTTGTCGATCTTCCAAGAAAAATATTCTAAGAGCTTTTCAATACTTGCACGTATATTAAAAAATGACAAAACTTCAAAAGGAACAATAAGGAATGTTAATGGCAATTAATCAAAAATTTTAAAAGGTCAGCAAAATGTGTCAAGTAATTAGAAAAAAATTGCCAATAATTACAAAATTAAGTCAGATTTACATTAACAGAACAAGCTTATTAATGGCCTAAATGTATGTATGTATTACAGTATTAAGTTTTTTTGCCAGAAGGCAAATTGAAGTAATTAGAACCAAACCTATTATCTAGTCATTACGATGCACTTGTGCTGGCAAAAATATTTTGTGAATTTTAGAAATTGCTTATTTGAAGATATTTCTTATAGATTGATCTTCTAAAGCAGGTTTTTCATGTCATTCCAACCATCACTACTTCACTGCAGAATAAAAATTCCCATGTTTATTCCAGTATCATCTTTTCTTTCACAACATTTCAGATAATTCTTTATCCATCCATTTTACATATATTTATATTTTTTTTAAAAGCTCATATTTAATATTTCAATTATTCATATGCGGTCATTTTTTGTAGCAATATGTCCAACCAATACTGATTTCAGCCTCTTAATTATCTCACTGATATTGGTACTACCTTTCATTAGTTGGTAGTCTGCAATCTCAACAATATTTTCCTATTGAATACCCATAGCTTAGACTAGCAATTAAGCAACTAAAAAGAATTTTTTAAAACTATTTTCAACCCAATGAAACACTTTTTTACAGTATATTATTTCAATCAATAACATATTTTATCCAAGTTTAATTTTAATTTCATTCATTATACTTCTATTCATAATAAATATATTTTATACCAGTTTCCATTTTTAAATAAATTACTCTCAATCTTAATTTAATTATTTTTGAAATCTATTCAATATTATACTTAGTCTGTTGCAGCACAAATTTATTACTGTTAATATGTTTCTTTTACTTTGTCAGCTTAAAAATAATTCATCAATATATATCCTATTCTATCCATTTCTTTCAAGTACTCATTTTCTTGGAGTTTAAAAATTGGATGTCATTTCTCACTTATATAAAATGTTCATCCCTTCAATTACCCCGTTAAATTATTATATATTTATTTCACCTCAATTCTTCTATATATTGACCATTATATTAATATGAATGCTAGTTATTTATATTATCTGTTCATTATTCTTTCATTTACAGTACTCATGCAATTGTTTTGCCATACTTTTTCTATTTTTATACTTGTAGTAATTTGAGATTACTTTGTAATATATTCATATAATCAGTTTTTACACTTCCAATGTTTTTCTTTTCTTTCTGTCTTTCAACTGTCTTGTATGAAGTATTCCTCGGGAAAACAGAAAAGAAGATTCTCAGCAGTTAAAAAATAAGAATAACAAAGTCCTGTGTCAATATTATAATTCACTATAAATAATATATATATTGATACAATTTGATAACCATAATTCCATATAACTTTGTTATAACTATCAGAATTTGAATAAAATAACACAAAAATTTTTATTATAAATAGAAAAAAACTTTAACAACTTGTAATTAATGATATAAAATTTTATTTAGACTTTTTTTTTTTTTTTGATATGTCATAACATCGGCTGGGATGCAAACCCACAACCATCTCTGCAACCAACTACTTGCTTGCAAGGCGGTTGCGATGACCTCTCGGCTAACAATGCTTGACATAGACTAACCTATTATCAGCTTCTTTGATCATTTCTTAATGAATTTATTTTTTGAAAAAGTTTTATAAATATCTTATTAACTTTAGAAAAGTTATTAACATTAAAAATGAACAGTCACCAAATGAACTACATTCTGCTTAAAAACTAACAAATACATGACTAATTAGAAAAATGTGACATACTTACAACTAGATCAATTCTCTGTGTAGAAAACCTTTGGGTGGAGTAATATTACATCTATACAATTCTACACTGAATAAAAAGTTGATCTTTTTTCTATGTTTCATAAGACCTGGGGTCATTGTTTCAGATATCCTGCCCACTACCAATGCAGATAAATATCCAATATTAATTAATAAATGAGTATCTATAACAAATATGAAAAATCAATCAAATCATTTCAATTCAGCAAATCTGGTAATTCTCCTCTGCTCTTTATCTATAAAAAGCTGGGGAAAAGTCTTTGCCCTGCAGTGACCTGTTTAAAAGCTGTCTGACTTTTGCCTAGCTAGTCACTTCATTACCTTGTCTAATATTTCTTTTTAATACTTAGCACAGCTGCTTTGCTTTGAAAATTATTTAATATAAACTTAACATTTAAAAACTTTTTTCAGTAAGTACACTTTTTTTTATAAAAAAAATACAAAACATTTGGAAATGCTAGTTTTGGAGAATTTATTCCATTTAGTATTATTTAATAGTACCCTGGGGCATTTTCTAAAATTAAAATAAATACTTTGAAAATTTTCATCACACTTTACAAATTACTTACTTAGCAAGATTAAAACTGATAACAATGCCTAAAAGATGAATTTTTAAATAGTTTCCAAAAACCTTATACAAAATAATTCTTTAAACTTTTTTATAATCATATAAATGAAATATCCTAAAAAATATACTTCATACATCTTCAAACAACAACAATTCTACTTACAATTTTATGTCAAAATAGTTTGAGGAAAATGCAAGTAACACAATTTTCAAAAATAATCACTTTTAAAAAATCTAATAAAAAATGGAACATTCTATTTTGGAGACATTTTTCTATATATAATTCACCATTATTTATTAATACTCTGGGGCATATTATTTTTAAAATTCTAAATTAACTTTCCAGAGATAAGTAATTTAAGATACTTGTTTACAGGTATGGGAAAAACTTCCTTCCTTCATCTTAATAGAATGTCTGAGATATCATTTGAAGTTTTTTTCAAAGAGATTTTGAGCAGATATTCAGGGTTACTAATGGGCCTTTCTTAATTTTAATGAAATGCCTGAAATATCTATCTATAAATAAAATTTCAAATGATTCAAAATGGCGTAACATAACTAGCAAAATCTTATTGGTAAAATGTTTCTTTCAACATAAAAACAAAAATAAGATTAAAAAACAAGTCTAAAAATGTTGAACTGATAATTTTTTGGAAAAAATACTTGAGAAATAAAAAGGAAAACTATTTTTGAATATGAACTATATTGCATTCCTATCAGTAAAGCCAATAATGTTATCTAATACCATTCTATAATACATTCTCTCTCTTTTACAGAATTACATCACAGTCATTCAAAGCTCCTAGATTCTTCAAATAAATCACATTTCACCATGTGTAGATCTATAAAGCATTTTTCTAATCTATACCAGTTGTGTAGTTATTTCATGGTGCAGAGAAATTCTCAAAAGTAATATAATGGGCCTGAAATCCCCGTTTTAGCCCATCTCTAAAAAAAAAGATACCAGTTAAAATATCAATAACTACAAAAAAGAAAAACTAATTTGCATCCTTAATTTAATTGTCTAATCCTGCTGTCCCCTCTTGCTTGTAGTTCTAATCACATCAGAATTACTTCTAATCATACAGAGGCCATCTTTAGGTCATTGCTCTTTCAAATCAATTAAATAGTGAAAAATCTTAATTGATGTGAAACAATGATTCCTTCAATATTACTTTTTTTTTTATTTTCCTTTTATTAACTACATATATAAATATGTATATTTCTACAATTCTAAATAAAGTCAATTTCTAAATTTAAAATCTTACTTATAAAACTAATTTTTAAATAATGAATGTTCCAATTATATTTATCTGCTCGTTATATAGGTTAAATCTGTCCCAATATATCACTAATTGCTCACTTTTGACCTAAAATATTAACCCTCTATTTTCCCATCTAAACAATATTTTTTTTTAAAAAATACATCTAATTTGTAAGAATAGTGCATGGCAGTATGTAATAAAACAAACATACATATATATTTTTTATTTATCTATCACTACTAATACCTTATAAATCATAATTGTAGTTTCAAGAGTATTTATTTTTATTTTGATAGTGATCTTAATTCAAATTCCAATATCTGTTATTTACTATTTAGAAAACAAAATATATTTCTTTTATTTATTTATTTATTTTTCTAGTGATGCCAGACGCATAAGACCACCACTGAATATTTTTACATATTCTCATTTAAAATATAATTTAATTACCAATCCAATTACATAGTAATAATTAAATTAAGTTTTCAATTAAAGTTCAAAAGTTTCTTCTGCTTAAATCCAATAGATCTGGTTAATGTTATTATACAGTTGTGACAGACATTTTGCTTGTAAACAAACTATTTTTGGCACTAAAATCTGTTTATGATTAAATCACCATACAATATTACAAATTTATTAATATTGATGAGAAAACTTTAGACTATAAAGATTTTAAAACAATGAAAAATGTTATTTTATAAAAACCATTTAATTATTATATATAAATGGTAATGGAAATATGTTTATAATATATATATACATAACATAGTTTAAGATTCACTTGCTAAGAGAAATGTAGTAATGGTAAGAATGGATGACTCACAAACAAAAGGTTCATAGATAAATTTCCAACTGAGTAAATAGACGAAAAAAGATTATATATAATCAAATTAATGGAAATATTGTATTCATCATGCTAATTTGATACCTGAATAAATTACAATATAATAAATAAATTCATGTAACTGAATTTCGATTTGAATAATACTTGATTTAAAAACAATTATAATCTTTTTTATTAAAATATTTGTTCATAGTTTATATTTGAATATTTAAATTCATTTCACTTTGTAATGAATAAAAATTCTGCTAATTATCTACAGATTTTGTCAAGACACATTTACAATTGTTTTGAAACCATCATAAACTGCCATTGCCTGACAGTTGTTTCAGTTGAAAAATTTTCTAACACATTAAAAAATGAAGTTTTCTTTGTAATAATATTTTATTCTTGAAAACATTTCAATCCTAACAGTAAAATAAGATAGCAAAAGGAAGTTTGCAAAAGTGAATCCAATAAAATAAAAATATATATTGGCAACAAATTGCTATGATCTTCCCATTCACATATTTGCAAAAATATCTGCTTGCTTTTCATGATTTATAACCACTGTATGGGCAATCAAGAGATTCCCCTGGAATGCCCAGGGTTCTTTTGCTTCCAGTTAGTAAGAAGTACATACCCATTTAGTGATAACTTGAAAAAATTTTAATGTTACTTAGAAAAATCTTCAACTACATCTGTCCACATTTGAAGTTCAGATTATAGATTCAGAAGATTAATGCATTAATCATTATACAAAGAGACCTTTATTATTATTATTATTAAATACATTTATCAGTAACAATGCTTATGAAGCAGTAAATATATTTATTAAAGACATTATAAATTACAGCAAAAAAAAAAAATTCATTTTATAAATGTTACCAACAGGACCTGACAATAAACAATTAGTTTAGACATTTTATCATTTAAGATTTGAAATACCAGGCATTCTTATAGCTAGAGTCTAATTGTAAATATAGGGGATTTGAACTCAGACTTTCAAGCCCCTTCACTATCCATACTATCTCATACTACTGATACACATGACCACACACATGCAGAAAAGATAAATAATCACCAATATACGCATTTCGTGCTAAACTAGCACTCATCAGTTGGTCCAGACTACCATCTCCCATATATATAATCAGTGCTCAATTTATATTAAGATAGCAAATCCTTACACTTTAATGGACAGGCTTCAACCCACTCCAACCTCCAATTCTTCAGACATCCATACCATTGAAAATCTGATAACAGAATTCCCAAATCCCATGCTGATGCCAATATTATTGGTTTAGCATGAAATACGTATATTGGTGATTATTTATCTTTTCTGCATGTGTGTGGTCATGTGTATCAGTAGTATGAGATAGTGTGGATAGTGAAGGGGGGTTGAAAGTCTGAATTCAAATCCCCTATATTTACATTTATCATTTATAAATGTGTGTGTAACATATAGAAGATGAAAACAAAATAATCTATATCTATAATTATATCTGAATTTCCTAACTTTACTCTAAATAAATAGAGGATGGATGCAATTAAATCTATGAAGAAGAAAAAAAAATCCAGGAAATGATAGAATTACTATAAATATTTTACAAGAAGTTGTTGGCAAAATTATATATCAAATATCCAAAATGATAAAAATGTACCAGATAATTGGAAATATGCAATAGTAAGAATATTTAAAGTAGATGATAAATATAAGGGTCTTTGAACTCAGACTTTCACTCAACCTTCAACTCTCCATGCTATCTCATACCACTGATACGCCTGACCCCACATATGTCTAAAAGATAAATAATCACCAATATATGTATTTTGTGCTAAACCTGCACTCGTCAGTTGATCCAGATTATCATCTCTACACATATATACACTCAGTGCTCAGCTTTATATTAAAATAGAAACCTTCATACTTTAATGGACAGGCTCCAATCTACTCCACCCTCCAACTCTTCAGCCATTCATGTATCATTGAAAAGCTAAAGATGAAATGCTCAAAGCTCACACTAATGCCAACATTGTTGTTTCATCCATGTAGGCCTGTGTGTCAAATATTACGGACATAATAAAGAAAATATTAGAAATTACAGACCTATTAATCTTTTAACAGTTTTATACTGAGCATTACCAAGACAATTATAACTCATCAACAATGAACTTTAAATCAAACCAATCGAAAAAAAAAAAAAAAAAAGATGAATTTAAAAGTGGTTTTAGCTCAGTGAACAATATCCAGCAATGAGTATAAGTTGCCAATGTGCTTTGGATTAGTAGATTATAAAAAGACAAATGATTTCATAAGTATTTCCATATGATTAAAGCTTTTAGAATTTATCAAAATACAATAGCAGTGACTAAATTTCACAGTGACACTAAGAAGATTAATATTAATAAACAAGTGCAAAAAAATGATTCCATATCTCCAAAATGTTTTACAATTGTTTTATAAAATATTTGATGGATTAGAATGGTAAGCTAAAAAAATAAAACGCATAGAGATTAAGTTATCTAGCTTTTATAGATAATGTGGTTGATTTTGCAAATAATGCTAAAGAGTTTCAGAAAATCTTGGAAGATATCATATCAGATGAAAGCAAAAAAATAGCAAGCATTACAGAAGAAATTAAAGATAAATAATCAAGAAATGGAACACATTAACAATTACAAATATCTTAGTTAAATTATTAACCCAAATAAAAACATAATAGATTAAATTAATCTTAGATAGAATACTTTTGATAAAAATAATTTAATATTAAAAAGGAAATATCCTATATGTTTGAAAAGGTTTTTTCTAATTAATACCACTTCTTACATATGAATCTGAAACTTGGATATTTAAAAGAAGAGCAATGCAGATACTTCAGTTCAATGAATAAAATAAAATAGGAAGAAGTATATGTTGAAAATAACAATACGAGATCAAATGAAAAATGCAAGAATAAAAGAACAAGCAGGCATCATTGACATCATTGAAAAATTCAGAGAATGAAATGGAGTCATGCTAGATGTATTACTGCTAGAAAAGGTAATAATAGATAGTCAAAATCTTAACTGGATCTGAAAAGATTAGAAAAGACAAAGAAACTACATGTCAGATAGAAGGACAAAATAAGAAAGTTTGTTGCAGTGATATGGAAAGAGAGACTATGAATCAGAGAAAGTGAATTAAATTGAGAAAGATCTACATCCTATAGTGGACCAATAATGGTTAAATATTTAATAATCATGTAACATATTTACTGCAAAATAAACTGCAAATAACACTAGCATTGATATCACATTAATATCTCGTTCATTTGACTTTTACACATTTAACGACATCAATGGTGTTATCTCTATTCTCAATAGATATAAGGGCTCACAATCTAATGCAGTATGATTTAAGAAATAAAAATTATTGCTCTGTAAACTAATTCATAAGTTTTGCAACATGATTCAATATTTCATAACAATACTCTGCAACGAGACATTATGCTGTCAAAAGAATAGATAGAAACTATATTTCTACAAGAGTTTTTGGCAAACATTACCTAAAGCAAAAAAATCATGAAATAGATCAGAATTAAAATAGAAACATAACCAAAATATTGTTTTATATTTCCAATCATCCCATTAATTACAAAAACCATTTGAGAATTGGATTGTGTAAAGATTGAATCAAGATATATAACATTATTTAAAACTCTTCTATGATAGATATGAGCATGCAGACAAATCCTTAAGCAAGAATATTAATTACTGATCATAATGTAAGATTATGACATTAATAACAGTTGGTCAACTAACTCATTATATTCACTCATCCTCATCAGAAGATGAACCATCTATAACTAGACAAAACCTTATTTTTTCTTATTTCATAAAGCTCTAAATTAAAAAACAAAGCAAAATAATAAGTTTTGATAATTACAAAATTCTGCAAAATAGTAAAGCACAGAGTTAATATATGATTACATTGAGAAGCTGTTACTGTGAAAAAAACAAATCTCAAAAGATAACTCAAATTGGTACTGAAATGCAAATTATATTGATACTAAAATGAAAACTATTTCAGCAATTAAAAAAGATCATATCACTAATTGTGTGGAAGAATTCTACAAAATACAATACAGTATTAAAGAATGGAAACTAAAATAGTTCATACACAATTCAGATATGATTAAAGTTTTAAAACAACATCATGACATAGATCAGGGTAATGTCAAAATCAACAGAGTATTTTATTTAATCAGTATGCAAGAGCAGTGATTAGACTGTGTGATGACATTGAAAAAATTAAGTTAGATAAAAGAGTGTAACAAGACCTTTCCAAAAAAATTTATAATAGTTTTGCATCAAGCACTTTGAGATTTAAAATGAAAAACAAAGAGAATAAAAATAAATAAAAGAAATATTTCAAGTGCTATTATAATGAAACAAAAGATAGCAGTAAATGAGTTATTGAATAAAAAAGTAATCAAAAATAACTTTAGACAGAGAAATTGTTAATATGAATAACAACATAATGGAACAAATTAATCATAGGATTAAACTTAAATGAAATTATTTTAGTAAAAATAAAATGTTTGTTGTTGTTTTTTTTTTTATGTGACTTACCATTTCTTACTAATGTATCAGACTTAACAAAAAAATTATATAGATTGTAAATCACATTTGAAAGGATATATGTTCAGATTAACAAAGAAGGATCAAAATTGAAAATACATCCAGATGAAAATGCAAGTAGGTATAATTGATTTCACTGGCAGAAGCTGAAGTGAAAATAGAGTGATAGCAATCTTAAACTGAGTCTCAAAAAATTAATAAGAGAACTTTAAAAAAAAAAAGGCTAACATGTGAGATGGATGAAATGAAATAGGAAAGCTTTCAGGATTACTGTGGAGAAAAGAAGCTATGGAATATTTCTAAGAAATCTTCATCACGCAGTAAATCGATAAAGTTAAAAATGAGGATAATGATAAATTCATATGTATAATTCACAAATTATTTTACGTAAACATCACAATAAAAATATAAAAAAATATTGAAATACAATATATAAGGGTAGAATAGTAAAGGTAACAAAAATTCAATATATATATATAGTTTAACAAAAAAATAAACCGAACTCATACAATTAAAAAAAAAAAAGTGTTCTTATGATGGCTTTCAGTTCGTATTTGTTTTCTACTACAAAAAAAACAAAAACGTATTAACTCTCAGAAAAAATAATACACCCACTCACAAAGTCTTATATACATATTGCATAAGTTAGAATTCTATTTCTGATGTGTTATTTCACAAAAATTATTGTTTCAACCACTCATATTATTTTGTTTTATTTTATTTTTTATATAAAAATTTAACAAACAACTCACCTTCGTTTATGAAAATATGGCTGGCAAGAATATACTAGACGTGATAAACGAACACGTAGGGATAGACGGATTTTGGACACCAGCTTTCTCATGTAGTGGCCGCCACCAGTGGATTTAATATTTAATTTAAGATTAGAACTCCCCATCCAGAAAAATCCGCTTCCCTATCCATTTACAATCAAAATGGACACCTAGAAAAGAATGTCTCCATCTTCTCCAATGAAAAGATTCTGTCGGCTCTTAAAAACATCATTTAATATTACATCCAAATGATTGATATTTGTGTTCCTTTATCTTTTAAAATAGCAATTATAGTTGTAGTAAGACCAAATCGTTTCTCTGTTCATCAAATGAATCATTTTCTTTACAGACTGAGAATGAGAATACTACATTCATATAAATAAACAATTAAATGAAGATATGATTATCTGATTTCATTCCTAAAGACGGAGCAACTTCCTCCATTTTGGACAAATGTTCGCCTCTACAGTCTCATCGAAACATCACTTCCTGTGGGGGGGGGAGCAGAATAACTCTTGTAAAAATATAAACAAGTTTAAAAGTCCTATCTTGTTTTAATCATTGCTTCAGCCTGGATTGTTCTATTATATACAAAGGTGATAAGAGTATATATACGATATAGCATTAAAAATTCCATTTTCGAAAACATTTACGGATTACAACTTTCATGACAGACTTTTGGTTTGTGTGGAAAAAAACTAAGTAAAATAATCATATTTTGATTTAAAATCACATGACTTCTCTCACAATTTGCTAGTCGGACTAATCAATAGGACCAAACAAGTGAATGAACATACAGAATCAGGTGACAAATCGTCCATTCCACCCAACCAATCAGATCGCGGCTTGTATTAAATCACGATAGCAAGCGCATTGCAACTTTTAAAAAAAAGACAAAAAGCATAAATAAATAATGTCGACACAATTTTCTCTTTGTTTTTATTTAAATATTTAGTCTGCAAATGACATTAATATGATATTTAAGATTTATAAAATCAAAGAAAAGAATATGAAAAGTCCTTCAATTACTAAAATGTCTAGACAAAAAAAAAAAAAAATAGGAGTAAATAGAATGGTAAAAAGAAGATAAAACAATATACATTTTAACTAATTTTATTAATAATAATAATAGCAAATAGAAATATGTAAACATTTATGTTCAGTTGTGGATTAGCATACAATTATGCAAATTGAATACGTACATTTTCTTCATATATATTTTAATCACACACAAATATATGTTTAAGTATATTAGATAAGAAAAATTTATCCTATTAAATTAACAAAATGATAAAAACAATAGAGAATTTATTTTACAGCAATATACATTTTTTTTTTTATATGTAAATAAAATCATGCACCAATAATATATGAACTAATAAACATCACATGATAACCATGGATGCCAGAAGGCTTCTGCATAAAATCCCCATCTAGTGCCTACTCATCGAATATCCCCAGACTTGTGACTTTCATCAATGAGGAGCTTTGGATCAGAGAGCACTGCACCTAAATCTTAGGATTTAATGTAACCCTCCAACAGCCACCTTTTATCTCTACTTAACTACAAAACTATGAGTCTTAAATTGAAAACAATAATATTTTCAATCCAAGCTCATGAGCTTATATAGTTGTATAAGTCTGAACTCAGTTCAGTATCTATAAATTTTGGTGTCTTTGGTTCTTTATTAACCATAGCCATCACTATCCTATTGGGCAGAATTGGTTTTAAGCCAATAAACATCACATAATCACCATTTCTTATGCTTGCATATAACTGTTATTAAAATGGGCAAAACTCTCCATACAATATTGCCGCTCACTGAAAGCCAGAGTAATCAATGGCTGCCATAAATCTTCTGCATAAAATCCCCATCTAGTGCCTATTCATCCAATATCCCCAGACTAGTTTCTGGCTTGTGGCTTTCGTTATTGAGGAACCTTGGATCTGAGAGCACTGCACCTAGATCTTAGAATCTAATGTAACCTTCCAACAGCCACATGGTTATTAAATAACCAAAGACACCAATATGTATAGGTACTGAACTGAATTCAGACCTATATGACTATATAAGCTCATGAGCTTGGATTCAAAATATGCTGCTGCATACTTTTAAAAATGTTATTGTTTTGATCAATACAGAAATTGGACAAATAATGCTCATATCTGCATGTATTATAAAGGCAATATCATGGTTCTATGACATATCAACACATAACAAATCATCATGCACCATTTTATCATATTCACTATACCACACATCTCAACACAAAAACATAGGATGCTTTTTTAATTGCTGTCCAGATCATAACTGGTCTTTTAATCACTGCTCAAAATTATTGTGCAATATTTTAATATAAAAAGCACATATTTAATAATTTATTTACAAGTAACTTTTTTTCATATTTACAAAGTAATTTTTTTTTGTAACTAAACATTTTTTTTTCATTAATTAATAGCATAAACTGAAAGGTTATATGTAATTAGTATTCTTTTTTTCTTATAAATAAAGATTGCAAATTGTTTCAGTCTGAAATTTGTTCATATCTCTTTCTATTTCCACTCTTGGTCTTATTTGTTTTTTATAACTATGCAAAATTTCATGGATTGTGAAGGCTGATTGGTTCTTTGCTTTTTTCTTTTATTGTGATAAAAAGCAGATGTAATAATTTGGAAAATATGCAATATATATATAAGGAAATAAAATATTACAAAGCAACAAATATATCATTTTTGTGATCTATTGCTCGTGTTTTAATATTTCAAGTTTCATTTCTATTTCCTTCCTTTGTTATCAATTATTTTTACTTATAAATAACAGTTTTATTTCTTTTATAAAGTTTTAAGTTACTGTATTTGTTTGCAAAGAGGGGAAAAAACTTATCAAATATGAAAAAAAGTTATTTGTAAAAAATAAGTTAGTAAATAAATATGTTTTATATTAAAATATTGCATAAAACATTTGAATGGCTTTATTGCTCAAGCGCCAGTCCTGAAATTGACTCTAGGATCTCAGAACGGCATGCTAAGCTGCACAGGGTAAAATATTGCAAAATAATTTTGAAAAGTCCATGAGATGATTTGTACAGTAATTAAACCATACATTATAATGTAAACATAATGAAATATGTGGTATACTGAACACATTTAAATGTTATATGATAATTTCTTATGTGATGAAATAATAGACATGCTATGTAATATGTAACATGTCAGTTGAGGTTAACAATCTTTCACTTATTTATTTTAAATGGCGTGCAATAAAAATTAAACCAAGCAACTGCAAAGACCATTGTCAGATGTGTAACAACATATATTTAATTCAACATTCTCATCACATAAAATGCCTGACTAGATATAAATTAGTAACATGTGACGAGTCTTGTCCCAAAACTGTTCAAAATAATCTAGCAGTTGTATTGTAATATTCATATCAAATGATCAATATCTAAAGGCAGTCTGAATAATGACAGACTCCATCAATGCTTAATCTACTGACTTCATTAATGTTGATTCCATTACAGTTTTGTTTGCGGATGGGAGAGCCTTCAGTAATGCCTATTAATCCTATCAGTAAACAATGACTTTTGACTGTAATTGGTTCTATAGTAAATGCAGTAATTATTCTGAGACTAATGCTCCAGTTAATCAAATATCAATAATTTGATTCCTTATAAATTTGGTCGGATGTTAATTTTCTGACGGACATTCCTGATTATTTCTTCTTAATCCTATTTATAAAATAAATGACATATTTTTGTTTCACTGCTGTAAGATATCAAAAGTGTAATGTTAATGTGACAGATTTCCCATTATTTTTTCCATACTCTGCATATACCAACAGAATTTTTGATATTACTACTAAACACTTGTTTTTCAGTTTTGTTTAATTAAATAAAAAATTATAACATGACCTTTCCCAATTTGTTAAATGTACTGTACAGTCAATAATAAACAATAATTATGAAATCCTTCTATACTGTAAAATTTATATATATTCAAAGTTTGCCCTCAGACTTTTTATAATTTCAAATAAATAATTCTTAAGATATGATTATTATTGTATTAAGAGCTATAACACTAAAATTATTTACAGCAATTCCTAAACAGATTATATCATAAACAAATAAAAGCCTAAAATATGCCTCAGATGGATAACTATGATAATTTTTAAAGTTTATATATACTTTATTCTTACAAATTTGATATAATGTTTAACTCTTAATATAAAAATAAAACAATATGAAAAAAAAAAAAACACTAAAATATATTCTTTAACCCAGTTCATTAACTGAATAATATACCAATTCAAAAAAAAAAAAAAAATGGCTTTTAAAAGTTTGTGTTTGCCAATCCTTACTTATGAATCTGAAACTTGGACATTTAATAAAAGAGCAATAGAGATTTCAGACTATTCAAAGAAGTATGGAGGGATGTATGTTAGGAGTGACAAGAAGGGATCAAAAACCAAATTCATGAATGAAACACAAACAGGTACCACTGACACCATTGAAATAATTAAGACTGAAATGGTATTAGACAGGACATATTGCTTGAAGAAATGATAATAGATGGGCAGTTAAAATTATAAATTGGATCCAATGAGATTACAAAAGATTTATAAAGAGACCATAAGTGAGATAGATGGATAAAGTAAGAAGTTTACTAATGTGTCGTACAGAAAAAAGGCTGAGATTGGAGAAATTGGATTAAACTTGGATAGATAAATTGATAATGGTTAAAAATGATGATGACAATGACTAATTTTAAAGAAGGACATATATACATATTCAAGTGATATTAAGTTCCAAAGCAATAATTAAAAATAATTTCATCTCATTAGGCTAGAGCAAGATTTTATTTTTTATCGGAGGGTAATTGAATCTGAAATTTTTGCTTGAAAGTAAATTACTCTTACAATTAAAGCAAGTTTTCAATAAATATATATATATATATTTTATGATTAATTTAGATTGTCATTGCTTTGTAATCTATTATCTCAAAAAGCCTTTAATAAGAATTGTTTACCATAGTTATTGATATAATTTAATGAATTATATTATTTGTAAAGAGATACTATTATAATATTATGGATACAATGTGATATAAAATGATTTCTCTTTGGATGATGTCAAAAGTTTGTAATGCATGAGACATATATTCAGAAACTCTGTTAGCCAAGTTTGAAGATTATTTAAACTCAGATTATTATGTACCACAATAAACTCATGTACTTATTCCTCCTTATTACTAAATAATTATTTGCATTCTGATTCATTTTTTTCTTCTCTTATTCTAATAAAAGCTAATTAATTTCATTAATTCCATTAGCCTGTTTTCATATTCCTCATTTTCATTATATAGACCAAAACAAAATACACTGCCTTCAAATTTTTCATATTCTCCATACAATTTATCCTGGTTCCCTTTTTAACATCCTACACTCCAAAAATATATATTACTTAAATTATGTCTGCAGTCCAAATCCTTATTCTTTCTTGTTTTCTTTTTCTAGTATCTAAAATTTCTGTTCTTTGCATCAAATAACAATAAGCTCTATCTAGAGCTATTCATTCATTATATATTTTCCATTATTATATCTCCAAACTATTCTTTTATTCATTTTCCAGAATTCTATTTCTTTTTCCCAAACCAACTTATCTATCCTCTTTTCCTACTTGTCATAAAATTATATACATCTGCATACCTTCTTTAAGTTTTTATTCCATTTATATAATTATCTAGATATAAATTGTCTATTAACTCAGCATATGAAAAACTGTTTCATACCCAAGCATTTATCTTTTCCACATAATCCAATTAAGTGTAATTTTTAGATAATCTATTTTTAATTATATATTTTAATTTTCAAAACATTTTAAATATGTTTTAATTTTTCTCATTAAAAAAAAAAAAAAAAGACCAAATTGTTCAAATTTCTTCTATTTACACATTATAAAACACATTTTTGGCTACAAAAAAAGACAATACAAAAGAAAGTTATTCACTTTTTTTTTTCTACTATAATATTAAAACTAAATTTTAATTAATTTTCCTTATAATCTAACATTCTTGTCAAAACAAAAAGCAGTGTAAGTAAAAGATTAACTTGTTTTTCTTTTGGCATGAAGAGAAAAAATAACTAAAGGGGAATTTTAAAAAATATGATTAACTTTTTGTAAAAATAGACCCTATTAATCAGGGTTTAATTTTGTCAGGTAAGAGACAATATGTGATTGGATAGATACAGGACTGCTCCAAAAATAATATAGGGGGCAGGTTAGAGTAGTAAAATTTAGTATCTTGTGAGAAAAAGTTATTCTTGATAAAACTAAGACATTACAAAATGGAACTGATTGCAATTTATACATATCCAGAATATAATTGTGTGCTTATTATACTTAATAATTATCTATATTTCATCTTTCATACTTTAAAATGGAGACAACAGAATTTACTTATAAATAAAACTCAAGCCTATCCTGATTTGAGTTTAGTGGTATTAGAAGTCGGTGCAACTGATGAAAGAATCCCTTGAAATTAGTCATGAGCCTTCAATTTATATAATTTACCATTCAAAATGTGGCTATTACATATAACATCTTAAATGTTGATTAAGCAAAGAGATAAAAGAATATTTGAATTGTGTCATTCATAATAATTCGTAACATCAAACTGATAATGGTTATATGTTTCTTATTCAGAAAAACAAGAAGATAGCAGTCTATCCAGCAACATAGACAGGTTTAAATTAGAATTCTAAACATTGGAAAGATGTTTATATAATTAAATGTATAGAATTCCCTGATCATATTTGCTCAGTTCATATTAATTCTGCAGCATCCATTCCAATAGACAACATTTATCATTTTTTTAAATTCTGAAACAAATGTATATATAAAAAAAAAAAACATCAAAAATATTACTTACGTATATAACATGGATCTGCAATGTACTTAGAAATTGAAACTTCAGAAAAAGAAAACATGACTATGAGAAATTGAAAAAGATATTTTAAAAAATGTATATTAAAGCTTTGATTCCTGATATTTTTAAGAAGTTATCTAAAAAGATATGTTTAGCGATACATTAATTAAAAAATACCAGAGGCAAACTTTTCATAGAAACTACTAGAGATAATTTACAGAGTAGAATAGAATGGTGCAATGAAAATTACACTAAAGAAATATTTATTATTGGATAATCTCTAGTCTAATGAGTGACTAATAAAAATTATTAATATACTTTCAATAAGTGATTTGTGTTCAAGTTGTGAGGGCTGCACATTAAACACATCAAATAAACTGTAGTCCTTTTCTATATATATATACACTGAACAATGATAAAGATATGTGTAAGAAATTGTGGTCGGGGCCAACTGATGAGTGCTGGTTCAGCATGAAATGTGCATCTTGGAGATTAGATCTTTTTCATATATCTTTGATCATATGTTTATGATTACATCCCTCCACAAGGTTTTAAAAATGGATAGAAAACATCCCTACCTTGCATCAGAATGGTAATGAAAATTACACTACAAAAATATTATTAATTACTGGGTAGTCTCTAGTCTAATAGGTGACTAATACAAATTATTAGAATAAGAGAAGTTTTCAAAACAAATTAGAAGCACTGTCTTTTATCAAACTACATTCTCAGGATATTATATACAAATATGTTGATTCAAAACTGAAATTTAAATCTGACAATGAGATATTGCTTAACAGAAGTAATATCTTGAAAAAGGTTGAATAAAAATTTAGCCACAAAAATATAGAAATCGAGACTGACACCAAGAAAATTAATCCATTTTTTTATATACTGTTATTGGAGATACCTGTATGGTCTATAAAGAAATCTCTTCCAGTATAGAGTAATGCAATTAAATTAAACTAATTAATTAGAATTTGGCCCTACATGATTTAGTGCAGAAGTAGAAATCTGTGGGCTCAGGCTATCACTTTCGGTACTCAAACTTCTTATGAACTCCCAAATAATAAAGCATTTGTTTACTTTTTTTATTATTATTCTGGAACCAATACTACCAAAATGACTTATTAACATCACAATCTATCTTAATGGCTGTTATAAATGAAGAAAATTGCTTAAGATAGATATATTTTTAGTTCAAATTCCTTCACATGATCACCATCTCTTATGCTAGCACATAACTGTTATTAAACAGACAAAACTCTCCATACAGTAGTGCCACCCTGTGCTAATCAGGGTAATCAATGGATGCCAGAAGGCTTGTGCATAAAATCCCATCTAGTGCCTACTCATCCAATATCCCCAGACTAGTTTCTGGCTTGTGGTCTTTGTCAGTGAGGAGCCTTGGATCTGAGAGCACTGCACCTAGATCTTAGGCCCTAATGCAACCCTCCAGATCCAAGGCTCCTCACAGACGAAGACCACAAGCCAGAAACTAGTCTGGGGATATTGGATGAGTAGGCACTAGATGGGATTTTATGCACAAAACTTCTGGCATCATTGATTCCTCTGATTAGCACAGGGTGGCACTACTTTATGGAGAGTTTTGTCTGTTTTCAAATTCCTTCTTCAAACAGAGGAATAAAGTGTATTGATGCATTAAAAATGTGGTAAAGAACCTTAGATGATTTGAGTAAAAAATTTATAACATCACAGAACTATAATACACAAGTAAACCATCTTCATTGTAAGATATAAAACCTTTTATAAAAACAGATTAATTCCATCATTACATTTGATCTCATTTAACTTTAGATAAGTAGAACAGTATGAATGCCTGGAAATGCTGAGGGAAATAATATGCCTGTAAAAAGTTACTACAAAGATTTGCTGGATGGTCAGTTAGTTGTAAATATAAAATGTTAAGCAAAAGTGAAATGTTAGTTAACACTTCTTGAGAATAATAAACACATAATTATCAAAGGAAAATGGAATAAGCTATAACATTAAGGTTGCATAAAAATAGAGCTCTGTAGCTTCCCTACTTATTGTTAAAACTTCCATTTTAATTCACTGTACTGTGAATACTTTTTAATATATTGTAGTTGTTAAATGATTTGAATGATTATTTACATCATAGAAATTAATTTATTTTTAAAAAATGATTATGAAAAAAGTCAAAAATTAATGCTTCAATTAACTTCTGTCTTATGGAGCACAATAATAAAGTAAAAAAAGATGTTTTATTTTAGACAACAGCAATCAACACTTCACCAGACATTTAGGTGATCAACTGTCATTTGACCTTTTAAGCAAATGACCACATAAAGATAATAAAAGAAATGTAGAAACAAATTTTTCTCTATAATTTATGTGTATAAATTTTTTAACAAAGTATTGCTTTTTTAATTTTAGCTATCTTTTAATATTTATAAATCTTTTTTTATTTTCCACTACAAAGGGATAAGTGAATGTTTTATTTAATGTGGAACTTTTGAAAAATTTGTTTTAATATAAATATATTCCTTTATAAATATTTTTTTTCTAAAAATGTATACTAACACATCCTATATCAATATATGAAAGTAGATACCATAACTTATTTGTTATTATATTTTGGAATATTTTCATCATCTAATATTGATTGTTAAACTTTACTTAAACTTTTCAATTAAACTTGTGCAGAAGGAAATTAACCTCTAATCATGACCCCGTTTCATGACTATTATAGATCTCTGCACACTCACTCATCAATAAGAGCTTTAAAAGCTTAAGTGAATCACTTAAGCTTAGAATGTATCATATGTACATCAACCCTGATTGATCGTGCTTATATCAGAGTTTGAATCTATTACGTGCCTGATGTTATATAGGTGTTTAAAAGTGAGACTGTCTTTCTCCTGTGATGGATTAAAGAAGATTTATACAATTCAATTGATGATTACATCATCAGGTATGCAATACATTCAAGCCCTGATATAAGCATGGTCAGTAAAGGTTGGTATATATATATATATAAAAAATGATCAAAACTTAAGTGATTCACTTAAGCTTTTAAAACTCTGATGGGTGAGTGCATGGAGATTTATAATAGTTAAACAGGACATGTTTGGAAGTTAATTTCCTTCTGCACAATTAAGCTTTTCAAATATATTTAACTGTTATTAAATTTTAAATAAATTATTTTTCCTAAAAATCATTGAAACTTAATACTACATGATGGAAAGAGTTCACTACATAATTAAAAATAAAAGCTATCAACACAAACTTTCAAACACCACAGTTTATTCTGCTTGTCCCAATTAAACTTTATACACCCAATTTCTATGGGAATTTGCTTTCTATTTTTCATGCATAATAAAAAAATTTCTGTATTTTTTTTTCTAAAACCAACAAATTGCCCACTTAAAATTTCATCTGATGCCGGTTTTAAATGAGTTTGTTATTAAAAACAATGATACATTGTGTGATTTTGTTTTACAGTAATTATTCCCAACTGATTGAGATATTTGTATATTTGGTCAAAAATAAATACTTTAGTTTTAAAAACAAATTTCTCCCTAACACCAAAAAAAAAGTTGAATACCAAAATTATCACTAATGGACTTTGAAGATTTTTAAAAATATGGATATGACCTTCCATCAACAGTATCAATTACAGATTTAAAATTACTGTATCATAATCAAACATACAAAAATTGGTTAGACATTTTACACATTCAGTTAGATTACAATTAAAGTGAAATCACTAGTTCCAAATTTTTTTAGATTTTAGATTTCAACAATACCCACCCACTCCTATCCCCCCCCCCCCATTATTAACTCAAACTTTTTTGAAAATTTAAATAAATATTAATATTGCTATTTATACTTTTAAATATATGTAAATAAATAATTGAAAGTGAATTCATTTTTATTTGCAACACAGAAGATTGTTTTGATATTAGAGGGTGATATATAAATATATCACTTTGGAAGTTTATTGATCCAGTTACTACATTTTTTCTGTCTTAGCATCAGCCGGGACGCGAACCCACCAACCCGGGCAACTGCCTGCAAGTGCAAGGCAGTCGCGCTGACCTCTCAACCACCAATGCAAGACTACTACATATTTTTTGTGCTGTAAAATTTAACATTTACATATTTGATAATTGATTGTTTATTTACAAGGTTGTTAAAATGAATAGAAATAACTATGCAATGTGAATATAAATTATAAGTCAATTCAACTAAAACTGCAAGTAAATCTCTTGCATTTAATTTAATGTTCATTTTACTAAAAATATCATTATCTTAATCTACATCTGTATAAAATCTTGGACAAACAGGCAAAACAGATTTATTTTTTTTACTGCAATAGATTATTTGATTCTTGAAGGCATTATTTATATTAATATAACTAGTGTTTATCGATCCAATTATTATATATTATTAGAGCTGTATAAGTTGATATTTATTAAAATGCATTTTATATATTGTCACAAATTTATTTTATTAATAATAATATAACATTTTAAAATGCAGAAGATATTTATGTCCTTAACAATGGTCAAATATAATATTATTACTAAATTTGTCCACAATGTTGTTTTCATAATTAGTATTAATAATCAATTCAATTCAGTTGAAATAAACAACTAATAGTAAATAATTATTTTATTCTAATTGGTTCCTTCCAATATTAAGACCTTTTCAAAACTGATTAGAATAAAATAATTATTTAATATTAGTTGTTTATTTCAACTGACTTGAATTGATTATTAATAATAATAATATAGTTCTGTATATATCACTATTAATTTTTTACACAGCAGTAATTAAAATAATATTTTCCAGAAAATAAAACGTTTTTGAATGAGAGATATTCAAACTAATAATAGTTTATCTAAATACCATTTTAAAAATAAAAAAAATAAAAATTCACTGTAAATAAAAAGTAAAGTCATACAACATTTACAACAATTAAAGATATCATTAATATTTCTTCAGAAATGCCTCTTGCAAGTTTTTTTTTTTTCATGTGTCATAGCATCGGCCGGGAAGCGAACTCGCAACCCGGGCAATTGCTTGTAAGGCGGTCGCTCTGACCTCTCGACCACCAATGCTTGACAACTCTTTTTTCACTCTTTTGTATTATCATCAATGAATCTCAAACATTTTTTATGAAAATGTTTTTTTAAAATCAAATAAAACAAAATTTTAATTAAATCCCTTATTTCATACACATATGTGTATGAACTAATTACACAAACAACAAAATAAAAAAAAATATTCTATTGATTAGAATGATTTTTAAAAAAATCTAGAAACTATAGAGAAATAGAAATATTAAAAGACTCAACAGTTTACAGTGAAATCTTTTAGTTAAGCAAATAAAGACAAATTATATGTAAATAGATAAAGCATTTTACATTAGGTATTCCAGGTGATTTGAAATGCACTTTTCTGACCATTGTAATTCTAGTTAACTCTATAAAAAAATTGCAGACTTCAGTGAGAGATTGTTTTCTTACTGTAAAGTTATTAAACTGGCAGGTAAAAGGCAGTTCAGTTATAAGAACTCTTGGAAATTATTACTTGACATTCAATAGACAAATTAATACTTTTTCTAAACATAAATTTATATACATGTATAGTACATAATATTTTTTGTGAATGTAATTTACATATGCAGTGTTATATTCTACTTATCTTTTATACCTAGCTTTATTTAAAATCTTAATTCAACTATCCAAAATTCATACTAGCACATATATATTATAATTACATTAGCCTCACTGGATGAGATTTACTTTATTTAACTTTTCTTAAATATTCCACTTACTTACTTTACCTATTCTATAATAGGGTAAACATTGTAATTCATCAAGATGTTCTTATAAATAAAACTGCTAAATGAGACAAAGATAATATGCTAGAATTAATAACAAATAACTTAATATTTTTTAAAAATCTTATATTACAGGCAAGTTTTTGATTTAAAAAATTCAGAAATATTAATTTTTCATGTCTTGTTATCTTTACTTTGTAGATAATCTTATTCTTGAGGGGAAAATCCAGCTGTCAAACATTGGTGGTCGAGAGGTCAGTGATAGCTGCTTTATAAGCAATTGTCCCAGGTTAGCGGGGTCGCTTCCCAGTTGATGCTATGACACATGAGAAAAAAAATCCAGCTTTACCTTAATTCACAAGTAATATTTAGTTAATTATCAGAATTCTTCCCTGAAATTTTTATAATCTGTAAAAGAATTTTAAAGCGGCATAAATATAATTTAATTTTATGCAAGATCATAATCTGTATTTATTCATTTTAATATTTTTATTACCAGAACTTATTATAGTTGAGAATCTTTGCACTGTGCAAAACTGTGCAATCATATAGAGTAAATAATAACTCCACAATTAATTTCATAATCAGTCAAAAGAATTAAAGTAGCATCAACTTAATTATATACAATTATAATCATCCATTCAACATTTTGGATTTTATTGGAATTCTTTCCAGTTCAAATTCTTTATTTTCAGTCAATAGACTATTATATATAATAAATGAGTTTACTTTTATATTACACATTCTCTCAGCTTTGAAAGTAGATAGGTTTGATGACACCACTGTTTGTCTCTTTTCCTATCATGACAGTCCAAGAACAAAATGTCTTATTTTGAATCAGATACTATTTCATTCTGAACATCTTTGCTCTATTATTCTTTTCACAATTTATAAAGTGTTTACTGATGCTGACTCAGAGGCACACTGACAGTGTGCAATTTGTGTGATGCACATAGATGCCAGGATAGTAAAGGGGCCAAAGATTCCAAGTGAGAAGGGAATATATTTAAAAAATATTATACAATAATTATATCAAAATAAATTAGATTTTTGATTAAATGTTACTTATATTTTACAAATTTGTCTTAAATTGTTTATAATCACTTATTTGTTATTATTCCTTAAGATCTTATTTTATTCTGATTCTAGATCTAACAACTCGTTTAGCATAAACAAAAACTTGATTTTGCATGAGTTAACTGTTTACATGATGACATGTATTTGAATCTTATTCAAACTCATATTTGCTCTAATATAAGTGATTTTCTTGCCAAATAAAGTATAGTTAGTTTACATTTATACTAAAAAAAAAAAGTAAATATATTTGTTTTAACTAAGTTTTATCTGCTAATTTATGTAAAAGTTATATAAGGGGCAATTCACAAATGATTTTCTTACCAAATAACATAAATTGCTTTATTTTTTCCAAATTATTTTTGTTGTTATTGTACACTTCTTGTGAGTTTATTGTTTTTTATACATTTTTTTTTTTTTTTTGTAATTTCTTCTTTTTGTTCAATAAATTTATAATTAGTATATTTCGTATTTCATTTTTACTCACTGATGTGACACTTTTGCATACCTAATCTTTTTTTTTTTCTACGATAAAAATTACAGTTTAATCTTCAAAAAAATATTTTTAACAAATATTTTAATTAGCTCAAAATAAAATTTTAATTAATATAATCAACCTATTTGGATGTTTTTTAAAAAATAATACAGAATAATTATATAATCAAAATTGATCTAATTATTCTTTTGAATAGAGATATATAAAAAAAACATCTTTTAAAGAAAATATGTGAAATACAGGCACTCTTCATATACCTGGAGCCTAATTGTAAATATACGGGATTTGAAGTCAGACTTTCAAGCACCTTTCAATTAGCCACACTACCTCATATCACTGATACACATGATCACACACATGTAGAAAAGATCAATAATCACCGATACACGTATTTTGTATTGAACTACCACTCATCAGTTGGTCAAGATTATCATCTCTCACACACATATATATATAATCAGTGCTCAGTTTATATTAAGATAGCAAATCTTCATAGTTTAATGGACAGGCTTCAATCTATTTCAACCTCCAACTCTTTAGCCATCCATATTATTAAAAATCTGATGCTGGAAAGCCCAAATCCCATGCTGATGACAATATTCTTGTCATGCCCATGTTGACCTCAAGTCACTTTGACTCCTCATGAACAGGACCGTATCCATGTAAATACATAGAAGGATGGGCAAGATGCAGGCATTCTTCATATATCTGGAGTCTATTTGTAAATATAGGAATTTGAACTCAGAACTTTCAAGCACCTTTCAACTATCCACACTATCTCATATCACTGATACACATGATCCCAAACATGTAGAAAAGATCAATAATCACCAATATATGTATTTCGTGCTGAACCAGCACTCATCAGTTGGTCTAGATTATCATCTCTCACACATATATATATAATCAATGTTCAGTTAATATTAAGATAGCAAATCTTCATACTTTAATGGACAAGCTTCAATCTACTTCAACCTCCAACTCTTCAGCTATCCATACCATTGAAAATCTGATGATGGAAAAGCCCAAATCCCATGTTGATGCCAAATTGTTGACATGCCCAGGTTATCCTCAATCTCTCTCACCCCTCATGTACAGGACTATATCCATTTAAATACATAGAAGAGGGATGGGGAGGATGCAGGCTTAATGTGTAATATTTGAAATACAGGCACTCTTCATATACCTGGAGCATCATTGTAAATATAGAAGATTTGAACTCCGACTTTCAAGCATCTTTCAACTATCCACACTATCTCACATCACTGATACACATGATCACACACATGTAAAAAAGATCAATAATCACCAATATATGTATTTCGTGCTGAACCAGTACTTGTGAGTTGGTCCAGATTATCGTCTTTCACACATATATATGTAATACGTATATTGGTGATTACTGATCTTTTCTACAGGTGTGTGATCATATGTATCAGTGATATGAGATAGTGTGGATAGTTGAAAGGTGCTTGAAAGTCTGAGTTCAAATCCCCTATATTTACTTTTAAAGAAAATGATTTTATCCTTATCTGATAATTCTTCATATAAAATATAGTCTTGAGTTACTGTTTTAATCAAATTGCCTTCATTTTATTTACCTGTTTAATTGTTGTACTATCATAATAGATATACACAGATGTGCACACCAAACTCGTGTACTTAATGGGAATGGTTTTATAAATAAGAATCACAAATAATAGGATGAATAAAATTACTGTTATAATAGAGCTACAGAGATGTTTATTTGATAATTAGAACTATGCCCCAACATTTTTTTAATTATAAAAATATATATTAACACATAATTCTTGTATATTTAGCATCCATTGACAGAGATGTTTTCTAGAGCACACACTGCTGACGATATCACCAAAAAAAATATTCCCAACACAAATGATTGTGAATACCGTATATAAATATCTTAGATCAAACAAATAAGTAAATTAACTTGCAATAATCATAAACTGATAAATTGATATTGAAAGTGAAATAAAACATGAATAAATTGTTAATACTAGTTGGAAACTTTAAATTAATATTACACGTGTTCACAAATACCCGCTAAATCTAAAATAAATTACTGAACTTTTTTCCTCCAACTTTTGATTAACAAACTGAAGAAATATAATTAGTTCCCAGTTAGTAAAGTCATTATGACAATTAATTTAGCTCACATGGTGACAAACGGGTGATAAAGGTCTATGACTTTTCAGGTAAATGTTAAAGATAATAATATAACCAAGTATTATTAAATTCATCAAATTACCACAAAAAGTAAATTAAGTCAAATACTTAATAAATGACTGTAATTTTTAAAAACCACAATGTATATAACCAGTTCTGTCAATCACTGACTTAAATAATACAGAATCAAATAACTCATTTGAATAAATTGAAGTATTTATTTTGAAGGTCAAATTTATTAAAACTTTTATTCAGACAATTATAAGTACACACCTATACTTGTGTATATGTTGGTACAAAACTATTATTTCCGCTTTCTAAAAATTATAACTTTAACAAGATAAGAAGAGTTCTTCATATTTTCATAACTTCCAGTTTAGTTTAACATAAATTTCAGTGTATTATATATAAACATAGTACAGTAGCTACATACTTCTGAAAATATAATTTAAGTATTAAAAAAAATAATAATAATAATAAATGCTTGTAAATTAACAGGTCTAAATGGCATGAACTCCATTTATTTATTTTTTAGTTGGCCTAACAGCTCAATTTAATTCACCCCCATCCTCAACCCCTAGGAAATAGTAACAAAATACTTTAAATGCTTTTTTTTTTTTTTAAACCATTTACTGCATTTTTTTTTAATTAATTTAATAGCAACTTTGTGAAAATAAGTACAATTTAAAAATAAAATATACGTAATATTTTATAATAACCTTATTTACTGTGCATTAAAAAGCCAAAAAGTAATTATTTCTTCAATCACAATTGGGGGTTTTATATTTAACTTACAAATAATAGTGTGGGGTATTCAATCACTTGTAAAAAAATATAGTGATTGAATTAACTAATTTCTGAACACCCCGTTTATTTCAAGTCAAATATAAAAAAAAACAACTGTGGTTGAAGAAAACAATTATGGGTATACCCAATTATGTTACTAGCTTTTTAGTACACAGTAAATAAAAGCATTTATTATAAAATATTATATATATAAATTATTTTTAATTTTTTAGTATTAGGATATTTTGTGCAATTAGTCCTATTTAAACCAAATAATAATATCACAATATCTATAGCATTTTAAAGAAATGTTGTGATGCATTAAAAATTGGATCAATAAAATGTTTTAAAAAAGAAATTTTTCAATCAAAAGAAAATAAAATTTCAACCATTATAAAAAAAAAATTTTTTATATACAATTGAAAACAAAATTTGATTTTATTTCTATTTTAATTGATCATTAATACTTTTTACTGTAATCTTTTTTTTTTTAAAAAAAAAAAAGCATTAAATATATTTGTAACTCTCATGTCTATCATTGAAAACTTACTGAACCAATATCATAGTGATGTAATATATGGCATGATAAGGCTACTCCTTCATCGAAATCAGGAATCTCTCAGCCAATATGTCCAAGAAAAAGCTGTTAGCCACTTTCCCTTCCCTTTCTATTCCCCATTCTGTTTTCCCACATTCTTCTCTATCCTGCTCTATCCCCACTTCTGCAACATCATCTTTATCCACTCCATGGCCTTTGTATCTAGATCCCCCTTATCTTTTTCCAACTCCAGCATAAAGACCATAACCCACTTTCTGTATAATCACTTGGTCTATGTTTATTCTCCCATAACTTCATTATTTATATCCTTTCTGCTTGTAAGGATTTTCATTCTATTAGTAAATGCCTAATATTTTCCATGCCTTCCTTACATAACCGGCAGACTATTTCTCCAATTATGTGTATATTCCCTTATTACTAATGATCCTGTCTTTGAGCCTTAAATAGTGAATTACTTTCATTGCTATTATCACAAATTAACTCATATCTATTATTCTGTTTACTTCTATATATACTTAAGCTATTTTTGCTCTCCATACTAGTTCTCTATCTCCCCAATGACAAACTCACATAGTAATCAATGGATGCAAGAAGGTTTGTATATAAAATTCCTATCTAGGACCTACTCATCCAATATCCCCAGATTAGTGTCTAGCTTGTGTATTTCATCAGTAAAAAGCCTTGGATCTGAGAGCCCTGCACCTAACTAATGCAACTTCCAACCTTTTACCTTTTTGATTAACTGCAAAGCTACCAGTCCAATATGAAAACATGTTTTCAATCCAAGCCCCTTCACTTATACAGTCATATAAATCTAAACCCAGTTTAATATCTATACATTTTGGTACTTTAGTCCTTTAATAACTAGATTCATCATCATCCATCCTATGGGCAGGAGTGGTATTAAACCACTAAGCAATACGTGATCTCTATTTTCTCTGCTTACACTAGCTGTTAAAACAATAACACTCTCCATATGGTAGAGCCACCCAGTGCAAGCCATGGTAATTAATAAATGCAAGAAGATTTGTATATAAAATCTCTATCTAGTGCCTACTCATCCAAAATAGTAAAAGGTAACTGCTGGAGGGTTGAATTAGATCCTAAGGTCTATTTGCAGTGCTCTCAGATCCAAAGAAGCTCACTGATGAAAGTCACAAGCTAGAAACTAGTCTGGAGATATTGGATAAGTATGCACAAGATAGGGATTTTATGCACAAACCTTGCATCCATTGATTCCTATAGCTTGCACTGGGTGGCATTACTGTATGGAGAGTTTGTCACTGTTTTAAACTTTATGTAAAGTAAATGGTGATCATGTGATGCTTAATGATTTGAACTAATATTAACATGTTTAAAATTCAATTTACCAAACCTTCTACAGTAAACAAATCAGGAAACCAAGACCTCAAATGTTTTATTGTCATAATGCATTGCCATAGATTTCTAGAATATTTATAAAATAAGAAGAAAATCCACTTGATGGAAGCTTTTTAAATCTTGATTACATACTTTTTTAAAAATATATATATATATAAAATATTAATTAAAACATAAATCTACATATGTTGTTATTATGTAATGTTGCATTTAACAAGCAAAAAGGAGAAATTAGATTTTTTTTAATTACTGATTACATAAA
Source organism: Epiperipatus broadwayi (assembly GCA_028023455.1). NCBI lineage: Eukaryota > Metazoa > Onychophora > Udeonychophora > Euonychophora > Peripatidae > Epiperipatus > Epiperipatus broadwayi. The sequence continues at coordinate 1,339,584 of JAQFVV010000063.1, forward strand.
GATACAGTACAAAAAAAATTACTATATTTTATAGCTAATCAAAATCTTTATTGATATTAAAATTAATTATTAACTGTTTTCTGAAGCATAAGATTGATTTAAAGACACAGGAGGCTTAAAGCAAATAAAATATTAAGATGTATATTTTGAAAATTAATATGCCACACAAATGTGAACAACGAGAGCTGTGAAAATCTTTTTTGAAAAATATATGATACTTTAGACTATATTAAGCTTAATGGCCAAGTTTAAAAATTTCTAATTCCTTGTTTAATAAATGAATACTGAAAACATCTGTATCCAAAAACTGTCCACTCACTTTATATTGCTATCCCTTGTACTATAAAAGCGAACATTAATAATTTTTGGATTGTTCAAAAATGAAGACAAATGATATCTAAAAGGCATTGATAGCTAATAAAAAAACCAAGAAATATGTTAAACTGATTAATAAAAAAAGAAAATGACCATAGAAGATTTGCATGAAATTTTTACAAACTCTAGATACATCTTTAGTCACATTTAAAAAATAATATCTTTTTTGTTTTTTATGCGCATGATTCTGAATTTGAATGTGAAATAAAAATGTCTTCATGCCTCAGAAAATGTGATCTCAAAAGTTATAGATAAAAAAAAATTATACCTAATTGTCACGAAACCATTCATTATATTCTTTCGTCAAAACTAATTAATCATCAATTTCTTTGCATATATAAAGAAAAAAACATTACTAATATAAATGTTCAGGATTTACACAAAAAAGGTAATTATTTATTTTATCTAAATACTTTTATTCGTGCTTAGCATGCTTTTAATAAATTACATATTATATTCATAGCTCATTCATTTCTTTAGTGTTCATAGTTAAGCCAATAAACATCACATGAGCACCATTTTCTTATGTTTGCTTATAAGTTATTAAAACAGGCAAAACTCTCCATACGTATTGCCACTCAGTGCAAGCCAGAGTAATCAATGGATGCCAGAAGGCTTGTGCATAAAATCCCTGTCTAGTGCCTACTCATTCAATATCCCCAGACTAGTTTGTGGCTTATGGCCTTCGTCAGTGAGAAGCCTTGAATCTGGGAGCACTGCACTGACAAAGACCATAAGCCAGAAACTAGTCTGGTGATATTGGATGAGTAGGCCCTAGATGGGGATTTTATGCACAAGCCTTCTGGAATCCATTGATTACTCTGGCTTGCACTGAGTGGGAATACGCATAGAGAGTTTTGCCTGTTCATAGTTAATAAGTATACTTGATAACTTTATTTATTATTGAAATTCATTTAAATTTGTTTCGTTATTCAGAAATAAATTTCTTCATAGCACTTATTTCTTTGATAGGAGAAAGCTAGTCTCTTTTTTATTTATGGCAAATCAATCTTTAGCAATTGTCCAAGCTCCTTACTCTTTTGTTTTCTATCCTCCCTTTTGGTACATACGATTTCAGCTTTCATCATAATGAATTAATAGCCTTGCTATTTCTCATGGTCTATAAATATAATGAAATATTTGAGGCTTTTCATGGCTCTGTTATACAAATATTAGTACTGGGCCGATCTTTAAGATAGATTGGCCCTCCCCCCATAATATTTTGCTTTGCAATTGATTTGATCGCATTTAATTTTAGAGATGATCTGGTGAGCTGAATCTGCCAGCAGTTTCGCTTAAGAATTATATTTGTTTAATGAAGGGAGAAAATGAAAAATTTTGTTGTATTTTTCAGAACATTTTCTTTTTAGTTTTTGACATATTTTTGGAATGTATGAATGGCTTAGCCATTTTTTACTCTCCCTGATTTGAGACTGTATGGGTTTATTTAACTTTTTATAGAAACTGTCACTTATGATAATAATTTTGTTTCTCATTATATTATACAAAAGCATATACAAGTTAAATACAAAATCATTGACAACTATTATCAATCCACATCATAATAAAAACGTCTCAGTTTAATCCAGTTTCTCTGATCTATAGCTTTTCTTCTGTATCCAATCCCTTACCAAACATTAGCATCATCCACCTAGCTCATAAGTGGTCTTTCTTCAACTCTTCACAATCTCTTGGAGTCCAGTTTTCAACTATCCAAGCAACATGTCGACCTCAACTCCATTTCAATCTGTAAATTCATTCAATGATGACAGTGATAACGATTTGTTCCTCTGCCAATATATTTTTGCTTTTGATTTCTTTTTGTTAATTCCAAACATAACTATATTCTTTTTATGTGGGATTTGAACTTTCTATATCACTTCATGATTTTAATCACTAAGGTAAGTTATTACTCTTTTATTAAGTGCCAGTTTTACATCCGTAAGAAAATATCACTAAAATATTAAAAACCTTCCTTTTCAAGTACATATTTCCTTTAATATTATTTCTATTCAAACTCCAAGTTTATTTCTGTAATTAAATTTCTTCATTATGTTTTATCTGCATTAATAATCTGACCATGATATTTATAAATGTTAAATTTTAATTCATTATATTCATCTAAATTTGCTCCTTTTTTGAAAAGCCATTCTTGCTTTCATTTACCATAGTTCTTGTAATATTTCATGAAGCTTTTCTGAAATCACAATTTCCAAAAATATTAGATTATTTAAATTAACCTCCATTTATTTTTAATCCATTATTTCTCAATCTGATCTGTAAAAATATGTATCAAAAACCTGTTGTAGAATGTTTTAGAAAGATGGAATATATCAGTCACATATCCTCATTAATGTTATTCATCTTGATATGTCCATGTGATCTAATCACTGTTGTTGCATGCTGATATTATTTCAAAATTTAATATTTTTCTGTATGTATATTTTGATATTACAAAACTTTAATCACTGCAAAAATGTTTTTTTTTTTTTATAATATATAAATCCAATAAAAAATGGCAACTTATATTTAATGATTTTTTTATATAATTCCTCTAATATTTGGTTCTAACAAATTTTAAATCTAGCTTGATCTCTAGCTTGGTTTGAATTGCCAGTTTTCTACAGCTGAATTTATAATGATCTTGATAACGTTTTAATTCCTAATATCTTCCTTTTCTTCCTTATTAAATAATAAAATAAATTAAATTAATAACAAACAAAACACAAACTTCTAATTTTATTAAATATTAATACCACAACTGCATTCTTCAAACTATCTGTTTTATCTTTATCATTTAAACATTTAGTGTAAATCTTTGTGGTAATTTCTCAATCTCTTTGGCTCTTTTTTTTTAATATCTATATTAATCGCATCAACTCCTGGAGCTCGTCCAATCTTCACTGATTTCATATAATTATTTAAAATATATGAAATTTCAAACGATGTCATTATAATTGTAAGGATTTTTCTTCTCTTACTCTTTATTAATATTATAATTCTACTCAAAAATATTCACCCATTTAATATTCTCTCTCCTTTTTTTTAGTAATAGTGCAATCTTTACTATTATTACTAAAGCAACTTTTTCATTATTTAAAAGTTGCTATGAAACATTTTAAAATATTTTTGTATTTCTTCATTTACCAATTGAAAAATGTATTGATCAATTGCTGCTTTTTTGTGCCAGATATATCTGTGTAGCAGTTCTTAATAGAATGCCAATTATATTTCTATTGGTTTCATTCACAACTGGGCATTTTATAAGTCTTAAGATTTTAAAATGAATTGCAAGTTCTAGTGCAAATTTATTGGAATATTTGCAAATGTTAGAAATATCAACTATTATAATTTACTATCTTCTTTAACAGTTTTTGTCCTTCTAGTCTTTGGCATTTCATGAACTAATAATCCTTAATGTGGTGAACTCTATTAAGCACAATTCAGTCTTGAAATACCTATTTTCTGTTAGTCCAAACATAATTAAAGTTTGTTGACTATATACTCATTTTCACTTGATTTTTTTTCCAAATAATGAATTTATCATATTCAGTTGTTCTTTTTCCACAAATTCAACCAATCTGTCCTGTCTCACTTCTGTCTTTATAATCAAATTTACCTGCAATATTTTCATCTTCACAACCAATTTATAATTCTAGAATTAAAATCTCCCACAATAATTTTAAAATGCTTGATCTGAACAAAAGTATTCTGTATATCAATATAAAACCTAATTTTTCATCACAGCAAGACTTTGTTTGACATGACTCTGGTCTTAAATTTACTGCGTTTTAAAAACAAATAATTAATCTTCCTGTTTGATATGCCATTGTTTTTTCCAATATTGAATAAACTTGTTTATTTTTAAATATATGATTTCTATTATGTGTACATTGTTTGTGCCTTTATAATAAAGAATATGTAAGCTTTCAATTTTTTTCTTCTAATTTAATAATATTTGACAATGTCTCATTTAATATTAAACTATTTTTCCATTAACCTGTACAGTTTCCTTCTCTTGAATATGATCTACAGCTGTAGATAGTTAAATATTATCATTCAACAGGAAGTCTAGGTCCATAATACAAGTGCTGTACATAATTACATGTATATCACTGCAATATGCAAATTGCCAAAATATAACCATCAACAATAAACCTCTATAGTAGATTGACCATTTACAAAATAATCATAAACTATTATAAAAAAAAAAAAACCACAGTATCCTTTTTTTATTATTAATGGCTAAAACAATTATTTTAAGCCAATAAACATCACATGATGACCATTTCTTATGCTTGTGTATAACTGTTGTTAAAACAGGCAAAACTCACTATACGTATTACCACACACAGCAAGCTAGAGTAATCAATAGATGCCAGAAGGTCTAGGTGCAGTGCTCTCAGATCCAAGGCTCCTCACTGACGAAGGCCACAAGCCAGAAACTAGTCTGGGGATATTGGATGAGTAGGCACTAGATGGGGATTTTATGTACAGGCCTTCTGGGATCCATTGATTATTCTAGCTTGTTGTGTGTGGTAATACATATAGTGAGTTTTGCCTGTTTTAAAACAATTATTGTTGTTTTTTTTTTTAACAAAGTTCTATTAATAAAATCCAAGATCTAGTACTTTGTTTTTATAATAGTTTATGTTAATACTATCCCATCTAGTCAAGTAAAATTTTTAATTTTTCTTTTTTTTAATCTCCTTATTAACATTTTCTCATTTTCTATTCTTCCTTTGTCTATTCTTATTCTCCATTCCCTTACATAACAGGGGTTTCTTTTTCCTACAATTTATTATCAGAAAATGAAATTAGATATGGATTCAAATCAGTATTACAGCTAACCATTTTCTTATTCCTTCCTCATTTGTTATTTATTTTTAAAAATTAATAAAAAAGAAAAAATAAATTTCATTTTCCAGGTGCCATAAAAAATTATTTTAAAATCATTTAAAGAATAGACTTATTAAATTATTTCTAATAAAATTTCGCTTTTAAACATATATTTTCTAGCTTCATTATCTGTGCATACAGCATATACATATATTAGTTTAAAGCACTAAGCAACACTTATGGAGATTCTAGAAATTATTTAAATTATAAAAAGAAATATACACTATTAGATTTTTTAAAAACTTTTTTTAAAACATAACTGATAATCATGTGATTTCAGTGAAGGGGAAAATAGTATTTATTTTATTTACTTATTAATATTTAATAATTCAAACAATATCTTGTTCAGAAATTTAAAAAATTGAAAAGATGTAATTTTAATATAATAATCAATCTAAATAAGATTGAAACAAACAACTAATTATATTTACAATTATTTAATTATCAACCCAGCTTTCATCTCTTATTAATACCTTTTCAAGATAGTTTTATATATCACATGACATATTAATTACATTTACATCCACCTATTGGACATTACATTATACATATAAATCTATAAATAAAAATTTTAAAAAATAGATTAAAAAAATTTGAACTATATAAATACATATACATACATTTGGTGCTGATATAGTACTTGCTCGATACCATTTTGAATTTTATAATTCACCCAAAATCCCCGCTGATACATTCAAATGACAAATAACATCAATTATCAACATGTGTTTTCAAAAAAGATGGTTACAAAATCGCAAATTTCATCATTAATTAAAAATCAAAATGCAAAGTTTGCAATTATCATCGAGTATTTAAAAATCAAAATCCTAATTTTGATCAATATTTAATAAAAAATCAAAATAAAATAATATGAGTAAATACTTTGCATTAACATACTGTTACCACAATTTACATAAATCTTTTAAAAATCAAAATGCAATTTACGTTTTGTTATAAGCCTATGAAAGAAATGAAAAGGCAATTTACGTTTTTACTTTTAAAAAAAATAAAATAACCTAAATAACCTACTTTTCATTAATATGCCAAAAGATTATAATTTATAAAATATGAAATACAGCATATTATTTTTATAAATAATAGGATTTTAGTTTTTTCTTATCAGAAATTCTTTGTTCGCTACTGTCAATCACTTGATGGTTTTTTTTTTTTTAAGTAGTAATCTTATTGATACTTTTTTTAGTAGTTAGCTAATACATATTTAAGTGGTATGTGTGCACTTGTGTTGAGCAAAAACTAGTTTAAGATTTTTTTTTTAATATTTTGTTTCTTAACTAGAAAATAACACGGATTAATTTAAATTGGCTAGATGCTTACTAATACATTCAATTTAAAAATAAAGTACAATTGTTATATAATACGATCTTCATGATTAATATGCTTGTTGATAATTTATGTCATTTATTGCTTGAATGTGTTAGCGAGGATTTTGGGTGAGTTATAAAATTCAAAATGGCGTCGAACATGTATTCTATCGGCACCTATATATTGTTATATGCCTATACAAACAAATAAATATTCTACCCCCCCCCTTAAAAACTCTCACAATTCTACCATAATTTTTAAATCTAATTATCTAATAATACCCATTTTCCACCTAATTTTGGAGGACATTTAACTATATTTACACATCTATCCACATTTTTCTGAATGTATAAAGTTTCGTAATACATTCTTTTCTAATAATCTTTAACTATAAGTCTACTATAAATATAAATATAGTTAAAGGTCCAGCAAAAATAGGTGGAAAATGGGCATTATTAGATAATTGGAAGATTTAAAAATTATGCTAGAATTGTGAATGAGAGTTTTTATGGGGGGGGGGGGGAGGATATTTAGTTGTTTGTATAGGTATATAAAAATATTTGTATATGTATTTATAAAGTTTTTTTAAAAAATTATATATTTTTTGTAATTATATTTATAGGTTTATATGTATAATGTTAATTATATTATTGAAGATAAAATAATGTCCAATAAGTGTTAAATGTGATTATAGATCACATGATGTATAAAACTTTATACTTTGAAAAGGTCTCAATAAGAGATGAAAGCTGGGTTGATAATTAAATAATTGCAAATATAATTAGTTGTTTGTTTCAATCTTATTTAGATTATTATTGTGGACAAATATTTTTATACTGAATATTTGACCATTGTATATAGATGTAATTTTATATATAAGTTATGAAATTATAAGTGCATTTGACAGATTAAAGCTACCAAATTTAATGATATTGCAGTTTAAAAATTATTATTTATTTTCAGTTCCATACATAAAATTTAAAAACAAAACATAATAATGATCGCTATTATTACAAAGTAGTATAAAAAAAATAAAAATAAAATTTCAAAAAAGAAATGGTCTTGGACCTAAAGTAGTGTTAATGACATGAATTTAAAAAAACAGAAATAGCAAGAACATATAGTAAAACTATTTAACTCTCAGCTAAATACTAAAATATATAAAGTATTCTAAAAAAAGTATTTTAATTTGAGGCAGCAATTAAATCAGAAAAAATATTTGAACATGTTTTTTTCTCCAACAATTTATTTAACTATTAAATAAGTAAATCCATAATCCTGCCTACAATGTAAATTATACACACATATATTTATGAGTCATACAAAGTGGAACAATTCAATGATATAATAATATTTAGCCAAGCACACTTCCAGTATTATGTACTAGACTCACAGCGATTTAACTAAACTGACATTAATATTCCAGTGCATGTTCAATAGGATACAGGTGTTTCTTTGAATGATAATGTTATTAGACTTTTTTTTTTTAAGTGTCATAGCATCGGCCGGGACGCGAACCCGCAACCCGGGCAACTGCCTGCAAGTACAAGGCAGTCGCGCTGACCTCTCGACCATAAATGCAAGACAATGTTATTAGACTTGACAATAAATGAGGCCTCTTTTATCTTCCTCTTCCTATCAAGACTCAATGCAGACAGTATTAATTAACAACGTGTTTACGACAGCACATATATCAATACAAAAAAATCTAAAGTGGACTCTCATGTTAATTCTGTTTTCTCCAATTATGAGCAAAATACTGCACATGAATTTTACCCTCAAATAATTAATACTGTCTGCAATGAGCTTAATGTTGATAGGAAGAGGAAGATAAAAGAGGGCTGGTTTATTGCCAAGTCTAATAATATTATCAATCAAAGAAACACCATTGTCCCACTGAGCATACACAAAAATATGAACTGGTCAGACTAATTAAATTGTCATGAGCCTGGTACATAATACTGAAAGCATAGTTGGATAAATATTATTAATATCATTGAATTGTTCCACTCTATATGACATATATATATGTGTGTGTGTGTGTGAGTCTAATTATTAACTATTGACAAAATATAAAAAAAAATGTAGAGATATCAACCAATAAATAGATTTATTAGTGGCTTTATTAAGTCCTTCTACTCTGCTATTATGCCCATAAATCTACTAAATCATAAGAGAAAAAGGAGTCTCCAACACATAATTATGGAAAAGTATTTATTCTCAAAAAAATCAATTCATAGCTGATTATCATGATATAAATTCCCAGAAGCACTAGCTAACTTTGTAGTTGAATAATGGAATAGGTTTTAAATATGCAAATAGAATTTTTAAATTGCCTAATGCCAAGCTGATTTATTGCAATGAACAAATCTGCCTTTGAGTTTACAACTTTTCAAACAAATACAGAAGCAGGACATCTGGTTAAAATATTCATTTCAATAACATATTTTCACACTTATAATACACAAACATGCATGATTTGAGTTCTTAATTCATCTAAAAGCAATTTTACAAAATGTCACTTATATTTTTAAATTCTTGTTAAAAAAAAAAATAGAATTAAAAGAATTAATATATTACTTCTATCATTTACTTGGATTTCCAATCAGTAAAAGAAAAAATACCAAGTCATTAAAACCCATTTGATTTATAAATAAAGTTAATGATTATAATCAAGAATAAATTATTTACACAATCTATTTATAAGCAAGTTAGTCATTTATTAATCAATAATATTATTTATTACAGAATCATATTTTAAAACTATTAGCTAATATAATTTAGCAAAGTATATATTTGTTTTTTTGTTTTTTTACTAAAAGAAAATTTAATGTTCTGCTAAAAAAAAATTTCATTGAACTTCATTTAATTTATATTTGAACATTTGATTTCAATGCAGATTACCTAATTTAAAAAAAAAAAAATGTTTCCTTGTTGAAAAAAAAAAGATACATAGTAGTCCAGTAACACAACATGTATTAAACCTTTGGCACTTTTTCATATCCAAGATAAATGGGTAATGCTGCAATTAAGTCAAATAAATCCAAGTAAATCCTGGTATATCGTTATCTGATGTCGTATCAAAATGTGTTTTTTATCGTATCTCCAATCTAATTTTTTTTCCCAAGTATTTTTCAAGATTCCTTATCTTATCTCTGATCTAATTTTTTTCACCCCAAGTATTTTTCTAGATTTTCTTCACAATTATTATCATTGTACTTTTTTCTTTGTCGTTAATTTAATCATTGCTGAATTAAGTTGATTGTAAGTGAGTAAATAACTGTACTTTCCTTTTGATTTCTATTGCATAATTTGCATAATAAAATGTTTTTTTTTTTGTTATTGAAGAATTGAGAAGTGTTAAAACAGGCGTCCACGTGGAAAACATCAAAAGACTTTGGGGTTCCATGAAATGGCATAACAACAATGGGGAACATCTCGCCAACATTTGGATTCATTATTCGGTCGAATTTATGTGGGACAGGTGTCATAAAGACAAGGATGCATTCATTTGCATAATGAATGAAATCAAAAATAATTGGCAGCTAATATGAATTACTAATAAAAGTTTTTTGTTTCTTTTATTTTGTGGTAATTTTTTTTCTTTTTTTTTTAAAAAAAAATACTTATATCTATTACCGTTTTTCAACCAAATTCCATCCATGTGATACTCTCTGCAATCATGCAGTCATTTTAGAGGGAAAAAGTGTAAAAATTTTACTTCTAATCTCCATTTTATCCAGAAAATTTAATCAATCTATTAATAAAATTGAAAGGACCACTTACATTTATTTATTGTGACAATTTCTGTTATATATTGCACACTAAGTAACATATGTGTATATTTTATGTTTTCAATAATAATATTCTAGAAATTTTGGTAATTTAGTTATTGTTCAGCCCATAATAGTATGTGATATCTTTAGTACTGTTATACATTTTATCCTTTTTCATCTAAATACCATATATATAGTTATTGAAAATGCTGCATATATTTCACTCTTTTTTTAAATTACATATCAGAGAATTGCTTAAAAAATACCCCATTAATATATATTAAATATATATTTCTCCTATGAAAGTCGTATATGTTTCTGGTAAAATACTCTCCAAAAGTGTTGAAAGTTACCAATTTCATGGCTTTTTGTTCAATGCGGCTCATATTAATTGCTTAAAAATTATTTATAGTTTGTAATTTGCCGACTGAAATTGGTAGTACATTTTATACTTTTTTATATAAATTTTGTATATATTTATTATACAGGGTATATGAGCATAGACTTTCACACTACCCACCACACTCCACACTATCTCACAACACTGATACACTTGAACACATATATGTTGAAAAGATAAATAATCACCAATATATGTATTTCATGCTAAACCAGCAATCATCAGTTGGTCGAGATTACCATCTCTATACATATATGCTATAAGTGCAGATATATATTAAGATAGCCAAACCCCATACCTTAATGGACAGGCTTCAATCCACTCCACACTACAATTCTTCAACCGTCCATCCAATTGAAAATCGGATGATGGAATGCTCAAAGACCACCCTGAGGTCGAGATTCTTGTCATACCCATGTTGATCCAAGGCCAATCTGACCCCTAATGTACAGGACATAATCCATTTAATACATATACAAGGGATGGACAGACGTCTCTACTATTTAATAACTGTAACACATAGGCTTATTATACACCTGGTATATGAGCACAGACTTTCACATGAAACCCACCACTCTCCACACTATCTCACAACACTGATACACTTGAACACATATATGTTGAAAAGATAAATCATCACCAATATACGTATTTCATGCTAAACCAGCAATCATCAGTTGGTCCAGATTACCATCTCTACATATATAACACTTTTTTTATTAACCAATTAAAAAATTTTATTAATTAATTGTAAATTTTTATGAAGCTTCATATTTTAAAACTTATGAAGTGTGAAAAAGATCCCTATTTACAATTATTTGAGATCTCAAAAACCAATTACAATAGCAATATAACTCCTATATAAATAGCAAAAATGGGGCTCAATTATAAGTATTGTTAAAAAAATAAAAGCATATACTTTTATACATTGATATATATATATATATATATTGCACTGTATGAAAGTACACATTATATAAAATTTAAAAAACTGGAAATTTTCTGCTGGCATAATACAAAATTTCTACATAATAGTTTCTCCAACAATTACTATTTGAAAGTTCCTTATTAATAAAACAATGACAACAAAATAATTATCCATGTTTCAAAATGATTGCATCCTTTTAAAACCTCATAATTTCAGTGTTGTTCATTAATAATAAAACCAAAAAAAATCTGCCTGACTAATTGAAAGATGTATTCAAAATTTTTGCCTAATGCTTCTGAACACAGTGGTGGAGAGACATAACCAAGGTGCTACAAGTTTTTGGATTACTTCTTAATGAAGTAAAAAAAAATCATTTAGTCAACTATATAGAATTATACTAAAACAAATATAAATTATCCAAATCACATCCCATTACATCTGCAAAACCAGCATGTTACTTGTTTTATCCTATGGAACATTGTGATTAAGATTACAATTTTCTTAACTTTACTGATTTCTTAATCTTATACAAAGGTAAAACAGTCTTTCAATAACCTATTGAAAGACAAATACTTTCCAACATCCTCAAAAAGAAATAATGAAGAGAAGGCATTATGAACAAGGCTTAATAGATGTGTGAATTTGTAATGTTTTCCATCTTTGTTTCACTATCTAGTTAAAAGTATCCAGATATGAATTTATCAATACATAAGCAGATGACTAGAAGTATTATTTGAAAAAAAAATAATCTTAAGCATGATTAAAGTCTGCAAATTTTTTTCAACTTTTACTAGGCTAAAATTCAAATCCAGGACATAGAAATGGATAGCAGATGAACAAACACTACACAACAAGTCTTTATCAAATTTATATAGGTGAGATTAAAGATATGAATGGATACACATAAATATAAATGATTCACATGCTTAACAATATCTGGGGGGAATATATGAACTATTACACGCATGTGTTTGAGGTTACAGCCTTAGTAAATATTACTTACGTAATCAATGTGCATTTAAATAAATTTATAATTACAACTTTAAATTATGGTAATAGATTTCTAACTATAAGATCTTTCCATTGACTCGTTATAAATCGAAAGATTTCGCGAGTATTAATATGTAATAAGAAATGTGGACTTAATCAGTGAAGTATTGAATAGCTTCACGCTCTCAGATCTAACCACTTCAGTTTCACTTATTTATATAGAAAGTAGGTTGAAGTAAAGAAGGGTTTCCCTCTTTTCTTCCAAAATGTAAGCTTATGGTTAAGACCTGTAGAGGTCCCTATCGCATTTTACACGCACATGTTTGAGGTTACAGCCTTAGTTAATATTATTTAACATATAACATATTTTAATTTTAAAAAAAAAGCATAGAAAGTTTAAACCTAATTAATGACATGCGAGCTTTAATGTTTGATAGTCCGCTTTTACAGAATTTAATACCTTGTAAAAATCAAACATAAAATAATAAATATCTCAGAAATGGGTCAATAGGCTTAGGGATACCAAAAGATATTTTAACATAAATGCAATCGAAAATATTGAAATATATGATACTTCATCACCTGCATTCACTTCATTATTAATTATTCACTTAATATTAGGAAAAATATTGTAAAGCAGTAGCATTATAGATAGATATAATTTTTTTTAGCAAATATATATATATATGAGGTATTATAACTCAGCATACTTTTAATACCTGATTGCCTATAACCCTTTCTCATAATAAAAATCTAGACTACTCAAACTTTGTATCAAGCTTTTATAAGAAAGCTATTATTTTCTACCTTGCTTCAGTTTCTTACAATAATCAAAAAGTATTTTTTATTTCTTTATTAATATATCAATTTTCAAATTCTTTGTTACAAAAAATTTCTTTACCATGAATCTACATTTTTAGATGCCCTTAAAATTTATAGTAAAAAATTAATTGTAAACCAAAGGTAAACCACTTCGGTATTGTGGTATTAGCGCTGCGACATGAAGAATTATAATATAATCGTTTAATCATTAAATTAATTAGGTTATTAAATCAAAAACATATTTTAAAATCCACATTAAAAAAAAACAAAACAATTTAACAAAAAAAAAAAAAATAATACGAAAAGCATTAATGTGAAGAATAGTTAAAATGCGTGTTTAAATCAAATTGAGTGTGCGTTTGCACGTGCATATTCTGCATAATCTATTTTAATATACATTGTACAGGCTTACACCTGCATTTATATATGTAATATATGCGCGATTCGAACTCAGACTTTCACACGACCTACAACTCTCAGTGCCATCTTATATTGCTGACTCACCTGATCACACACATGTTGAAAAGATAAATAATCAATAATAAACGTATTTCGTGCTAAAACCAGCACTCATCCGTTAGTTCAGATTACCATCTCCACACATATATACAATTAGTACTCAGCTTTATATTAAGATAACCAATCTTCATACTTTAATGAGTGCTAGTTTAGCACGAAATACGTACATTGGTGATTATTTATCTTTTCAACATGTGTGTGATCAGGTGAGTCAGCAATATAAGATGGCACTGAGAGTTGTACGTCGTGTGAAAGTCTGGGTTCGAATGCCGCATATATTACATATATAAATTTAGGTGTAAGCCTGTACAATGTATTAAAATAAATTATGCAGAGTATGCACGTGCAAACACACACTCTATTTGATTTAAACACGCATTTTAACTATTCTTCACATTAATGCTTTTCGTATTTATTTTTTTTGTTAAATTGTTGTTGTTTTTTTAAATGTAGATTTTAAAATATGTTTTTGATTAAATAATCTAATTAATTTAATAATTAAACTATTGTAATTCTTCATCTTCATGTCACAGCTCTCATACCACAGTACCACCACTTCTAAACAAATTAATCAAAAATCTTATGAAATGCTGATTTAAAGAAGTCAGTGAGCTTCAATTAATATTGGACACTTTCTATTATTATGGATATTAATGATATACATGCAAACATGAGCATTTTAATATATGTTAGTAATTGCTTATCATTTTTTAATATATATTTATTTACATTAATCATGTACATACTTACTTATCATATACATATATGTATGCACACAAAGACATTTGTGTAAAAAATTGTAGTAGAAATCATATTTTTAATAATTGCAATACCTGAGTTAATTACAATTTTTATTTTTTCAATGATAAATAAATAATAATATTAAAAAAATAGAATCAACTTTATATGTTTAAAAAAATTATTATTATCCATATCAAGTATTATTGTGTTAAAACTGAATTGTTCTGGAAAAAGATGCCAAAGTGAATATATATTAACAAAAAAATAAAGCAGGCAAAAGGCTTCAAGTCATGGAAGAACTGATTAGTTTTAATATAATGTAATAGTAATGAGAATATATAATCAAGAAAAATATTGTTTAAAAATCTCCCTCCATTCTCTCTCTTTTCCTCTCTCTCTCTCTCTCTCCCTCCTCCCTCTCCCTCCTCTCCAAAATAAATATATTTGGTACGCTACATCTCCCTTCCTTTTATTTTAATCTGCTATTAAATGATGGATGATTATAAACAAGTGAAATAGTTATATCATTTCAATATATATTTGATTAACTTCACCTACTTCAAACATTATTGCAGATTTTGGAAAAACAATCTTACCTCATCTGCATCATTTACTATTCCAAGATCACTCAACGACGATCCTTCTAATGCATTGCAGTGCCTGTATCATTCATATCACTTCAACAAGTATCGTTATCAATTTTCATCATAAAAAGAATGACGAAGAATAAGTTTTATACTTTTTGTGAGTGACATGGTGAATATTTTCACATACATAATTACTTAGAATTAAGTACTTAAATATGCGAATGGCTCCTCCTTCTCTCATCTAGTATTCAAATTTAAGAAATTTCATGTCAACTCTAAAATTCAAGAAAGAGATGCTGGGATATATTTCCTATTACATCTGCAATAATATTTTTATATATAACATTAATTGGATTAAAACTACAAAATCATAAATGCATCTTGAAAGACTATATAAAGTGAAGTCAACAAAATTTAAAGTCTTTCAGAAAATTAATGCTGAAAAAAATTTATCAGGCAGCAGAAGATATTTGAGATAGATTTGTCAATATACTAGACAAAGATGTTAAGAATATATTAAGGGTCATAACAGCATTTTAACAAATATATAATCATAAGAACATATATTAATTCATCAATCAGATGATAAGAAGACGAAAAACCAACAACATGGGCATGATATAAATTTTATAAAGCATTTCAGATAATACAAAGTCAAAAAGATAACATTTTAATAAATTGAAACATTAAAGACACAACTCTTCCAAAAACACTTTGCTGGAATAAAACTCATGGAATTTTTTTTTTTTTTGCTCAATTTTTTTTTTTTCTGTATTTTTTCTTAGTTGTATTATTCATGAAAATGTTTCTATTTTGATCAATTAAAATAACAAATATTTTTATAAATAAAATAATTTTGGAAATTAAAAAATAATGTTATCAACATAAAAAAATATTAGCTTTCATTAAAAGAAATGCATTTAATTAAAACAAAAACTTCATCAAATCTGTTTTACATAAATTTTCTTAAAGCATACTTTCAAAGAACAAAAATATATTTTATAATAATAAAAATCAATAAAAGATTTATTGACATCCTGTTTGATTTCCCATATACTTTTAACATATTTATTTTCTCTTAGAAATTACTTATTCAAACAAAATTTATATGTAAATAGCCCATATTTTCTAAAAATAAATACCTAATTTTACAAAAAGAAAAAAATTTAATTTACATTAATTTCAGTATAATCAATCCAGTATATGTGTTTTTAAATATTTAAAAAAAAAAAGGAAAGAACAAACACTCATAAAAATAATCTAATTCTTTTCACTATACCATAGTTTTAAAAACCCTATGCTGAGTATAAGTAAAAATATATTTTATCCTAAAAAAATTTTTATCTTCCCCCTTAAAATACAGAACACTGCTAGCATCTGGGTATAATAATTATAATTAAAATTTTAATCTATTAAACAATTTTCAATTCACTAAAAGTTCAAATTTTCATTAAAAACTTTCCTATCAAATAATCAAAATAGACTCTAGCTGTTAAAATGTATTAATGCAAATTTAATAGAAACTTATATCTCAAAGTTAAAAAAAGAAAAGAAAAATTACTATCACAACGCTTTGATGGCTTTAAACATTATCCTAAATACTCAAAAAAAAGACTTATTTTATATCATTTACTTTTCCAAGATTACCCAAATATAATTCTTTTTGGTGTACCATTAGAAGTTTGCTTCACCCTGATGTTTATATTATCTACCGTATTTCCTATCATTAGGTAAAAACTATATCCCCTATATTTCATTATCATCACCAATTTTCATTACAAGAATGAAGAAGGATGTTACATTTTATGTTTTGAGAAAAAGTAAAGACCGTGAACATTTTCACATGCATATTCACCGAGAAATGAACATACATGTATCGAAATGCTCCTTCTCTCTCACACTTATTTTCTCTCTCTAAGAATTTATTACTGTATGACCTTTTTCATAATTATAATAGTCTATTTTTATATTATTTTTGTTTATGTCTCAGTATGTATGATTTTTAAATTAAACAATACCCCTGAATTTTAAATATCTACACAAAGATGTGAACCAAATGATGGTAGATTCATGAAAATTACTATAAACTACCTATGCTAATAGTAATATATCTAAAAATATCTGCTGTTGATAAAAATAATCTAATTACTATAATCAGAAATTTAAGTGTAGTTATTTTATTTATATATGTACTTTTAAGCATCGTCCATGCTATCATTTCCAACATACCCAAAATAACACTTAATCTTATCAATCCATAACTGATGTTCTAAATAGTTTTAACTTATTAGTAATCAGTAAACTGTAATTACATTAAATTACATGTTTGCTTGCAGTAGATAGTATTGTAATTTAAGTATTGGCATAGAGTTTAACATGATTTAAAGGCAGACAGAAAAATTTTAAACTTGAATATAAATAAAATTTTAATAAAACAACAACAACAAAAAAAACCACCAATTACAAAACATCAGTAGATAAATATGGAATAAATTTTAAATTTCCAAAACAAAATCTCTCATATTACGGATAATACTTGTATAACTAACAGGGAAAAATAGCTCATAGTACATTAATTAGTAATAGTATACTTATTACCATTTTGATACTCAAATATCCTTTGCCCTTCAGAATAATTAAACCATACAATTGTTTTGGTTGCACCATTAATTACTATTAATAATTAATATATTTTCAAACTATATATTTTTTGAATAATAAGCTGCTTCCTTTTTTTTTTAATGTCAGAATTAATAAAATCACAATTTCCTTTAATTGTATAATGAAAACCAAAACTTTCATTATTAACTACTTGACATTACCAATAGATGTACAACAGAAACGGCAACTACATAGTTGGGTACACAGGATGAAAAATGGCTTAGAAATAATTCATACAGACATGCATCCAAAATAAAACCTCAAATTTATAAATTTAATATAATTTAAAGTTGTAATTATAAATTTATTAAATGCACATTGATTACGTAAGTAATATTTACTGTGGCTATAACCTCGACAATATGCGTATAAAATGCGATAGCAGGGACCTCTACAGGTGTTTTAACCACAAGCTTATGCTATGGAAGAAAAGAGGAGAACATAAAAAATTCTTTTTTTTTCCAAACAGTGAATAGTTGTTAGTCATGGATAAGTAAATAATAATATGTCTTCAAATTATAAATTATTTAATAGTTGGAATATGTCCCCTTTTTTTAATATCAGAATCAATAAGAGTATAACTTTTCTTAATTATATAATAAAATAAAAACACTACTATCAACTACTTGAATATCAATATTACCAGCTGATTATTCTTATTGATACATATTAGACCTGCTGCAAAATATCACATACATATTAATCCGATGATACCTTTCTAACCTCGCGATCTCATAAAACAATGTCTAGATCTGACAAACTTAATCCATCAATTTTGATAAACGATGACAAGTAAATTTATTTAGCATAAAATAATAATCTATAATTATTTAGTGGAAATAAACAAACACATATGTTTTGAAGCAAATGTAGTTTTTTGTAAAAATGATTAGAACTAATCTTATATGTACATAATGTTAACCTATAACTTTAGTTACTGGAAATCAATGAACACATATTTATGTCTTTATATGAGAAATGATGTTACGTACAGAAATGATCACACACACACCCATATCCTATTGTAAAAACATTGCTTTCACAATTACTTCATCCACAATGATTCTTAAAAATTAACATTTTGTAATTCTCAGTGACTTTAAAATTTGATAACATATAAATGTGCTTCATTTGAAATATCTTTAATTAACTACTTTTTCATTCTGCAAAACTGTTTTCAACATACTAAGTTTAATCATTCAAAAATTTGAGCAAATTTTTAAATAGCAACATCATACATAAAAAAGCACACACACACACACACCCACATTAAACTAACAGAAAGTCAGGGAACAGTATGGGGAATGAAGAATAAAAGAAACAATATTATGTACATGGTGATCTGTTAATGAATATTTTCTAACAGCATTAATAATGAATAAATGATAACATTTTGACATAAAAAAAAATAATAATTGAAAAAGATCATCTGATTTTTTTAAATATATTCAAAGCAAAATAAATATATAAACAGAGCAAAACTCTCCATACAGTATTGCCACCTGTGCTAAACAGAGTAATTAATGGATGCCAGAAGGCTTGTGCATAAAATCCCCATCTAATGCCTACTCATCCAATATCCCCAGACTAGTTTCTGGCTTGTGGCCTTCATCAGTGAGGAGCTTTGGATCTGAGAGCACTGCATCTAGATCTTAGGATCTAAGGAAATGTGATCATGTGATGCTTAATGGTTTAAAATAAATATACTGTAATTTGTATTTTTTAACTATATTCCAAATAGTGTTTTAATTATGCTGATTTCAATAAATAAATAATAAGATTATCTGATTGCATTGCGATTTTTAATTAGGCAATAATTTAATGAAATAAAAGTAAAATTATTTTTCAAATTATATAACTACCCATAAATACAAAAATGTCTGTTTGATAATTGCACAATTTAGAGCTGAAATTTTCAAAAGAGAAAAAAGTTTGTGATCTCATACAGATTATATAAATATTCTTAAACGGTCTTATTCAACAGCCTTTACACTCCACTTGGTATTAAAATTTAATAGTTATAATTATTTTTTAACGTTATATGTGATAGAGTGGATAGCTGAAGGTATCTTGAAAGTCTGTGTTCAAATCCCTTATAAATTACATCTAAAACTCCAAGTATATAAATTATGCTTGTATTTAAAAAAGTATTTATCCGTAAACATTTCAGCCTGCAGACTACTTGATACCTTTGGGAGAAAAAACAGAAGCGACACAAAATGCATTAAAAACTGTTGCCATCATTTTAGTACCAGTTATTTGCAAATATTTATTTTTAAAAATGTAGTAGATTAGACATCTGAATTTATGTGAAAATTACCTTATGCATTGAACCCAGCTCTGGGAATCCTATTTAAGTGCCCTCTGCTCTGTTAATACTACCGACGGAATTGTAATTCATATATTCAGAGCAAAAAACTTTTATATTTTAGTTACATTTTTTTCATCAAGAGAAAAAGTCATTTAAGTAAAAAAAAATGTTATAATTAGATTTCAAATATCTAATTTTGGTGGCAAGTAGTTCTTGCTGCCAATGTCTGTTTCAGTTTAGTTTTACATATATATACATTATTTTTCATGTCAAATATTGTGAATATTTATTATTTTACCATTAACCTGCAATGTCTACAATGTCATTTTACAATATACTGACTACAAATGTAATGATTACAGCGATATGTTATATCACTTCTCAGAAAAATATAATTTTATGAATTTAATTTTTTTTTACTATAAACAATATTTCTACAAATATATATATAACCATAAATTACAAAAAGCGCATGCACAATTAGCTTGAAAGGCTGATATTTGAATGTAATACAATTGTAAACATGCGCTATATAAAAATAAATGCTTATTTACATATGATTAAGTTTCAGTTAGAGTGACATTTAGTAAATTCCAGACAATTTCACCGACGTTATTCATTCAGACATCGTACATTGTAATTTAAAGTGAGTGGTCCATCCTCACGCTTTCCTTGCCAGTACTTCAGATTTGCTCATATATAAGCATTTGAGTTGTAGGAATAAGTGGATTCATTTTATTCCTGCATAAATACTACATCTTGTATTGGAGAGGAAAGTATTCATTTATTATTATTAACATTCGCAAAAGCGCATGCACAATTAGCTTGAAAGGCTGATATTTGAATGTAATAAAAAAAAGGAGAAATAAAATGACTTTCATTTATAATAACTTCTAATAGGAATGAGTTGATTGCTTTATTATTATTGTAAGCATTATTTATAAAAAATATTATATTATTTGTATAGAAAAGTAAAAAAAATATAATCATAGATTGCAAAAAAAAATAGAGCTTCTAACTAGAATCAGTTTGTTGCCTTCTTTTGGTAAAATTATGATTAGTTATTATGAATGAAATAGATTTTATTTCAGTTATTACAAGCATTATTTATAAAACCTATCATAATATTTGTATAAAAAAGTAAAAAACTGATATTGTTTCTATCTGGGATCAGTTGGTTGCTTCCTTTCTGGAAAAAAAAAAATCTGTTACTATCATAAATAAATTTATTAATATTACTGTAAACATTACCTATGAAAAATAGTACAATATTTGCATAAATCAAACTAGAAAAGAAAATCTGAAAAATAAAAATTATTACATTTAGATTACAGCATTATGAGATACTGCTAAACATCTTAAAAGTGGCATAAAATTTACACTATGCAAACAAAATTCAAACTAATTTAATTCTTGCAAAGTATAAAACCTCTAGAAAAGTACTGTGATGGACATTTGTTCAATTTATAAAATTCTATAAAATTAAAGCGTGTGAACATTTCTAGTGGATTTGCATACTACTAGTGATCATTGAGGGTTAAACATAAGATATTATTAATTTATTTTGTATTTTTTAAAAAAGTTTAAAAATATTTCAATATAAGCATTCATTATGTTATTGATACAAAAAATTAGCAAACATTCCAAACTTTTATTTATTTGAAAATTTAAAATTTATTTTATAAATTCTATTTTAATTACATAAGATATAAATCATATAAATCTAAATTTTTTAATAAAGATATTAAAAAATTATTTTCAAATACACTCAAAAAAAACTTTATTTCAAAAGAAAATTATCTGAACCCAAGTGCTAACTTAAAGGACTAGAAGGTAAAACAAATATTAAAAAACACTCAAATCTTTATTCCTCAACAACTGACAAGCCTGGCAACATCTTCGTTATTCGTTTGAGACTCTGAAAAGGCCTTAGGTTCTGCAGTGGGCTATTTATCTGTATTTTTCATAAAAACAAATCTGGCAATCACATCTAAAATTTTGAATAAAATTTTTTAAATATTATTTATTTCTTGCCATTATAGAGTCAAATCCTGAAAGACTATCTAAAGTAATTCCTTTGTGATATTTTTTTTTCTTTATATAAAGTGCGAAATAGAGTAATTGCTTGATATTCATATTCAACACAAAATAGTTTGGACATATATAAAATAAAAAATGCATACCCAATTATTAAATTTCTAAAATATGTTTGTGTTTACTATTGATTGAATCATCATATAATCTTAACTCCTACTCTTTTGCAATTTAGTATAATAGTAGTGACAGATTCTAGAGCTAAAAATTCTTAGATCCAAGCAAATCAGCCACTTCTGATGCTTAAATATCACACGATACCCATAATCAAAATATTATTTGCTTATTTTACTTATATGTAACTTCATCATCATCATCATCAACCATTATCAATCCACTGCAGGATAAAGGTCTCTCCAAGTTCAATCCATCTTTTCCTATCTTTAGCTTCTCTTCTCCACATCATCCCTGCACACTTTCTTATTTCATCCATCCATCTCACATGTGGTCTCTTTCTGGGTCTTTTACAATCTCTTGGAATCCAGTTTAAAATTTCAATTGTCCATCTATTATCATCTCTTCTAACAATATGTCCAGCCCAACTCCACTTCAGTCTTAATTTTTTCAATGAGGTCAGTAACACATTTATCTTAATCATAGCATAAGAAAACAATGTGACTGAGATGTAATAGATTTAGGCTTATTTTTAAAAAGTGGCATCAAACATTTATTTGAAATACTTTTTTAAATAGATTTTGGTGCCCACAATTTTTCTAAATCATATCACAAATAAACTAAATTCTAGTTTTGATATGACTAAACAAACTATTTATGTTATTGGTATTATTATAAAGAAAATACTCAATGCTTACCATTATTTGTGAATCTTTTCACTTCCAGACTTAGTTCTTTAAAACAATATCCAATGAACCTCAATCCTGTCTTTCTTTAAAATAATTTAGTTTAAATTTATATTAGAAATAAACAAAATTGTTGTTTAAAGTAAATAAGCTCTTCAAGTATGGTAGAAATATTAATAATTTCCTCTTTGATAATAATAATGAATAATTCATTTGCTTTATATATTAATTCATAGACATGCATATTTAAAAAAATTATGATGTAACACATGAATATAAAAATTGCATTATAGTATCCAGTTATCACATCAATTATATACAAATGCATATAGATATTACAATATATTTATATATGTATACATGTGACTGAATAAATATTCATCTATTTTATTTTTTTATATATTATGAATATTACGAATTTTAATATAACTAAACAATTAAAACTGATTTCAGTTCCCTTATTTAAATAAAATCTTTATAATTGGTTTATTTTCAAAATAGAAAAGGTATTTCATTTGAATATTACTAAATGTTTAATATAAAATGATGTTAAGACAAAATACAAATATTTGCAATTTATTAGACAAGTTAATGAAATATTAGAATTCAAAACAAATTGTGAAGTGGCTTTTAATAATATCAACTTAATTTATTTAACTTCAGCATTTTTAATTTATCTCAAATAATTTTTAATTAATAGGAATTAGAATAACAATGAGTAAATACAACACTTATTGGCAAAATTATTATGCTTTTAGAACGAATTCTCAAATTTGTTAAATCATTAGCAGAATCAATATTTCAGCCAAAAATACAATCATTGACAGTGAAGTGATAAATTAATATCTGAACCAAGAAGTATTATCTAGAATCGTTCTAATTGAATTCCATCCCTACAAACACATCAGGAAATCCTTTATAAGTCTGGATTCATTTCAGAAATTTTTTCAATTTCAATCATATTTTCAAATTACAGTTTTACAATTTAATAATAATTCTGAGAAATGTCAATAATAAACCTAGAATTTATAAACTTATAAAAATAAATACTATATATAATGACTTCATATATTTTTTACTTTCAACACATTACATCTGTTATTTCTTTTTGACATCTAATTCTGAAAAATAAAATATAAACCAACTTTCACTGACTAGATAAGAGTAATACACTAAATTCTAACAAGAATAGCAAAACAGTTATCAAATTTATTTTTTCAAAACTATCATACAGACAGCTGATAAAAAGATGATTTTTAAAATAAGATGCTAGTATCAGATTATCATTTTTATTTTTATATTTTACTTTTTTTTATTTCCAAAAGATTCAATTATAAAAAAAAAATTTTAAAAATAAATAAATAAATAAAATTGAAAAATTACCACAACTCTAAACAAAAAAATAATTTTTTTAAAAGTTATTTTAATTAAATTTTTATTTGTCGTGAAGTTGAATATCTAAATCCATATCATTTTATCAATTTTATATGATATATAAGGGGGAGTGCAAAAAAAAAACTGAATCATTCCCTGGTTTGCATACCTGTTGTAGTATATGCTTCTGCTGTCACACACTTCTTTCAGGAATCCTTCTGCATCAATCTGCCAAATGACATCATTGTGTGAAATCATAGTGGCATGTAGCACTTCTTTTTGTAAAGTGGGTTTTGCGTATTGGTCAATTTTTATAACTGAAAAGTTCAAACAACGTGAAATTCCATTTTCATTTACAAAAAAAATGACAAGGAAATCAATTGTAATCCTTGATGCTTGAAAGATTAGAAGTGAGCTAATCTCACAAAAACATAAGTTTATGAGTGGTTTAATTGAAATGTTAAATTTACAAAAAAGTGTCATAAATGAAGGCCAAAACAAGGGTGATTTTTTTTTATGTAAATAGCATTTTTCTCTTAAATTTAGTCTGTAATTGTCAAGCATTTTATCTGCAAGTTTTGAAATATTTACGTGATGTGGTAAAACATAAACATCCCATTTTGTGGCAAAGAAAAAAGTTGAAGCTTCACTCCGACAAAGTATCATTTTTCAAAGCCTTGAGTATGAAACACATTTTAATTAAATTCAGCATGAACCAGTTTATCTATCAGCCATATTTTCTCGATCTCACTTCATGCATTTTTTTTTAATCTTTCAGGTGAAAAATTTCTCTTTTTTTTTTTTCTTTCAGACTTTGAAGTGGTGAAAAAAAAACGACGAAGGTGTTAAAAGACATCACTAGACCAGTGTATTGCATCAAATGGATAGTAATTTGAAAGATATTAAATTTATAACACTTAAAAATAAATAAACAAATTTTTTGTTATAAAATTTGGTTATTTTGGGGTACCTCTTCATAGACTCTTTCTTTTCTTGGTATCTATTTGATCATTACAATTTATTTCATTAAGAAAAGCAAATATTCAAGACAAACGTTCTTATTTCATTTATTATTCAATTTTTGACTACTCACTTTCATCTTCATATTATTTTTTAAAATATTTTTAATCATTTATATTAATTCTCAATTTCTTTTATTTTAATTAAAAATTTTTTTTTTCAAATTGCTGTTTTGTTTAAATTTTCTCAAGTTCAAACCTTTTCCAAACTTCTTGATTTTCTTTTTCCCATAATTTAATTTACGAAATAGCATGTGTTTGTCTGATATTTGTGATGATGGCATTTCATTTGTAATTATTTCCATCAACTAGAATTAATTGTTAAATGACTTTAGAAAAATCCAAACTTTATTTAAATTTTTCAAATACATCCAACTGTTAGTAGAGCATACGAAAGTTAGTATATAATACTAACCGATGTACTACTATTATTATTAACAACTGATATTTGAAAAGTTTAAATTAAATTTAAATTTTTCTAATGACATTTATGATGGAAATAATCCAGTATATAATTATAAATAGCATGTACTATCTTTCTAATTTATAAACTTCAAAATCATTTTTATAATCCCTGTATTGAAAAACTTTTTAATAATTTACAACTTTGCTTAATTAACTGGATTTGAACATAGTATTTTCAGACTACATTCAACCTCCACTCTATCTCAAGCATCCAATACATAGGACTATACATGTGTGAAAAAGGTAAATGATACCCAATATACCTATTTCGTGCAAAACCAGCACTCATCAGTTGGCTAGATCATAATCTCCCAACATATATCCAATCAGTGTTCTGCTTATATTAAGATAGCAATTCCTTAATGGATAGGTTCAATTTTTTCCTTCCTCCAATAATTCAACTGTCCATTTCATTGAAAAATCAACAATGGAATGCTCAAAGCCCTTGGTGAATTTGATATTGTCATTATGTCCATGTGATATTATGTCAATCTAACCCCTCATGTTATCGGATCATTACATATCTATTTACATTAGTAAAAAAGGGATAAGCTATATTTAATCTACGATGTAACCTATTTCAAAGGGCAACCTATGCATTCAGTATACTGAATATTTACTATAGTATATTGGGCATGATTTATCTTTTTCACATTTGTATAGACATGTGTATCGGTTGTATAAATTGGAGTGGGGGTGAATATAGAATGAAAATCCTAAGTTCAAATCCCTCTATTTACTATAGTAAACATTGTATACTGAATGAATAGATTAATTACATATTGCCTTCAAAATAGATTATTTCACAGTAAAAGTCCAACCTATCCCTCTCCTATTAAATATAAATGGATACAAAATGGTCCAATAATATGAGCGATTAGATTCATGCATAGGTATGATTAAAATATATTCACCAAGGGCTTTCAGTATTCCATCATTGGTTTTTCAATGAAATGGATGAATTGTTGGAGGCATGCGAAGATTGAAGTCTGTTCATTAAAGTTTAAGGGATTGCTATCTTAATATAAGCAGAACACTGATTGGGTATATGTGTGGGAGATTATGATCTGACCCAACTAATGGGTGCTGGTTCTGCATGAAATACATATATTGGGGATCATTTATCTTTTTCACATGTGTGTAGTCATGTATATCAGTAGTATGAGGTGGAATAGATGAATATAGACTGAAAATCCTAGGTTCAAATCCCTCTATTAACTTTGCTTAATATTTTTCTGAAAAAAATTTTTTTTATTTTTTTCCATTACCCTTTTTTTTTTTAAGATTTAGTACATAAAATCTCTTTTTTACCAATCATGTGGAATTATATTCTTCTTTAACACATTATTCTTTTATAGTCTCTGAACCATCAGTGTGCATTGTACTGCTACAAATTCTACTTTTTCATTATAGTTTTCTTGCAAATTCTTTTAATTTTTAAATCCAATAGTTAACTTTTTTTTTTTTTGCTAATCTCACATTGTTATTCCTGAAGAACATACAAGTTTTTGAAAACATCATTAGCATAAATGATGTTATGGGATAAATTTCCTTGTCTCATTTGATATTTTCTTCTGTTGCATATAAAATATCTTTAAAATAAACAACCTAATAATTGAGTTCTTAAATCACTCAATCTGGTTTATTATAACTGGAAGTCAGATTAATATAACACTTATTTTGTTGCAGGTTAATTTCAGATTTAATTTTAGATGTAATATGAAAAGTTTCATTATGTGATATTAAGGCAGTTTCTACAAAAACTTATTATACTCTTATTTCACCTTGTTCAATTCAAAAGTACATTTTTATTTTGAATATTGATATTAAGATCTCTGTACAGAATATTATTCTGCAATCTGTTAACAGCTCTGTAATATTAAGTTAGAAAATAATCTGTTAACAGCTCTGTAATATTAAGTTAGAAAAAAAATCTTATTTTTAAATAAACATCCCCTTTAGTTCATTCAGATGTTGCTAAATAAACAGAGCAAAACTCTCCATACAGTATTGCCACCTGTGCTAAACAGAGTAATCAATGGATGCCAGAAGGCTTGTGCATAAAATCCCTATCTAATGCCTACTCATCCAATATCCCCAGACTAGTTTCTGGCTTGTGGCCTTCGTCAGTGAGGAGCTTTGGATCTGAAAGCACTGCATCTAGATCTTAGGATCTAATGCAACCCTCTAGCAACCACCTTTCATCTCTACTTAACTACAAAACTATGAGAATGAAATTGAAAACACAAAAAATATTTTCAATCTAAGCTCAATAGCTTATATAGTCATATGGGTCTGAACTCAATTCAGAACCCATACATTTTGGTGTCTTTGGCTCTTTTACAACCATAGCCACCACTATCCTATTAGGCAGGATTGGTGTTAAACCATTAAGCATCACATGATCACATTTCCTATACTAGCACATTAATTGTTGATAAAAGCTCCTCACTGACGAAGGCCACAAGCCAGAAACTAGTCTGGGGATATTGGATGAGTAAGCATTAGATAGGGATTTTATGCACAAGCCTTCTGGCATCCATTGATTACTCTGTTTAGCACAGGTGGCAATACTGTATGGAGAGTTTTGCTCTGTTTATCAACAATTAATGTGCTAGTATAGGAAATGTGATCATGTGATGCTTAATGTTGCTAAATAGTTAAATAAAGCTATGATATACTCATATATATATTTCATATTTTATGTTAAGAGTTTGATTCATCAACACACTAATATAATGGATCAAATATATTTTGTGGCTTGTTTCACAGTATCATGCACAATAAATCCTTCTCAAAGTGTATTTCTTTATCTAGTCTTAAAATATTCATATTCTCTTTTTAAAAAGCATTTATCATTTTCTTTCTTCTCTTTTTTTACCTTTATTCTTTGATTTTATTTCCAATATATCCTTTAATAATATCGACTTTAACTTTTATTTTCTTGACGTTCCTTAGTAAACATTAGTCAAATATTTCTACATTTTTTGCATATAACTTTAACTTTTCATTTTCCTCCAAATTCATATTTCAGAAGTCAAGATTCTGTATTAATTAATTTTAATCACCAATTCAAAAATTAATTCTCTCTCGTTTCCAATTTCTTATTAATAAAAGACTATCCATTCCAATTCTCATACTCACTTGTTTTTTGCCATTTTCAATAGTAGTGAAATGGTTTAAGATATTAAATGGCAATAGTAAAAGTATGGACTAAAAAATAACATGCAAATATAAAATAATATTCAATATTAACTGAAAGGAGACCCTTTGATTCCTCTTGGAGGCCTTAAAGGAACCGAGCAGGGCAAATTCCTAATGTCCACTCCATACGTTCTTGTCGTTGCAGCTGTTATTACTATGTGATTATTCATATAGTATACGAACATGGATGGGCTGCTCACCAACACGCATTAGCCAGCGTGGTGAGTTTATTGGCTTTTTACCTCTGAGTTTAAGATCAAGAAACACCATGGTCTTTCTTCTCAGTGCCTGATAAGGCAGAATGAATGTTTGTGTAAATGATAAATATTTTTCCAATACATATATACAATTATGACAGACAAAAATAAAGCATGGCCCTTATTCCCAGGAGGCTGTAAAGTCACCAACCAAGTGAAGGAAGATTGCAAGAATTAGAAGAAGAATTGTCTTATATTAAATGGGACATTATTGGACTTTGTGAAGTTAGAAGAAAAGGTGAAGAAACAATTGATTTAAAAAGTGGCCATATACTCTATTATAAAGGCACACATATTGGAAATACAAGTGGAGTAGGATTCATTATAAATAAAAAGTGGAAGAACAATATTGTGGAGATTGATGGTGTATCGGACAGAGTTGCAAGATTAGTTATACAACTTAATAGCAGATACCAAATGCAGATAATTCAGGTTTATGCCCCAACAAGTTCTCATAGTGATGAAGTAGTAGAAGATTTTTATATGGATGTACAAAAGGCTTTTGATCAGAGTAAACAACATTTTAAAATTGTTATGGGAGACTTTAATGCTAGAATTGGTAGACAAATGAAAGATGAAATTGCTGTAGGTAATTTTGGCTATGGTAATAGAAATGAGAGAGGACATAGACTTGTGGAGTTTGCAGAAAACGAAAAACTTTATATTATGAATTCATTTTTTGAGAAAAATGTTAAAAGGAAATGGACATGGAAACATCCAAATGAAGGTACAGCAGAATCGGATTATATTTTGACTAACAGGAAATACATATTTCAAGATTGTAATGTTCTTAATAAATTTAACACAGGAAGTGATCATCGATTAGTAAGGTGTAAGTTACGTGTTGATGTAAAACTAGAGAGACAAAAATTATTGAGAAAAACAATATTTACTGTTGATATTCCTAATCTTCAGAAAACATTCTAATGAATTTAAATTAGAACTTACAAATAGGTTTCAAGTGTTAGGAGATTTTGAATATGATTCAGATTTGAATGAAATTAATATGAAAATAACTGATACACTTTTAAAAACTGCAACAAAGATAGCTGGTAGAAAAAAGCAGCAA
Source organism: Epiperipatus broadwayi (assembly GCA_028023455.1). Classification (NCBI taxonomy): domain Eukaryota; kingdom Metazoa; phylum Onychophora; class Udeonychophora; order Euonychophora; family Peripatidae; genus Epiperipatus; species Epiperipatus broadwayi. The sequence goes on from JAQFVV010000063.1 coordinate 1,370,198, forward strand.
TTGACTAATAAAATTTCTACTGAGACAAGAGAATTTATGAAGAAAAGAAGGAATATGAAGATATACAAAAATGATGTATTAAAAAGAATTGAATATCTCGAATTTTGTAAAATGGTACGGAAAAGAGTTGAAAATGATATAAGAAAGTATAACTGTGAAATAGCAAGGAAAGCTGTAGAAGAAAATAAAAGTCTCAAGAATGTTAAACAACATTTTGGTATTGGTAGGAAATTTATATCTGCAATAAGAAAAAAAGATGGAATTATTACTAAAAAGAGAGATGACATCATGAAATTGGTAGAAGATTTTTATCAAGAATTATATAGTAATAAAGAACAAGTACCTCCTATATCTATTACATCTTCCGAATTGCCCAGAATTTTAAATGAAGAAGTGAGACATGCAATTAAATGTGTGAAGAAAGGAAAGGCTCCAGGAAATGATGGAATTATAATTGATATATTAAAAGAAGCAGGTGAAGAAATAGAAACAATTTTAGCAAAGTTATATACCAAATGTTTAAATGATCAAGATGTACTGGAAGATTGGAAGAATGCAGTAATAATATTAATATTTAAAAAAGGTGATAAAGAAGATATTAGAAATTACAGACCTATCAGCCTTTTATCAGTTTTATATAAAATTTTTACCAAGATAATTACAACTCGTCTACAGAGAACTTTGGATTTCCACCAACCAAGAGAACAAGCTGGATTTAAAAGTGGTTTTAGTACAATAGATCGTATCCAAGTATTGAGAGAAGTCATAGAAAGAACAAATGAATATGAGTTGTCATTATGTTTTGGATTTGTAGATTATGAAAAGGCATTCGATTCTATACACATTTCTTCAGTGATTAAAGAATTGGATCATCAAAATATAGATCCAGGATATTGTCATATTTTAAAGAATATTTATAAAAATGTAACAGCAACAATTAGATTACATAATGATACTGGAAAAATTAACATTGGGAAAGGTGTAAGACAAGGTGACTCCATATCTCCAAAACTTTTTACAGCAGTGCTGCAAGAAGTATTTTGTGGATTAAAATGGAAAACTAAAGGAATGAAAGTAAATGGAGAGTATTTAAGTCATTTAAATTTTGCAGATGATGTAGTTGTTTTTGCAAATAATGCTTCTGAGCTGCAGGAAATGTTGCAGGAGTTAGCAGATGAAAGTAGAAAAGTAGGACTAAAGATAAATGTTAAAAAGACTAAAGTAATGTTTAATCGATTTGCTCAAAATATGAAAATAAAGATTGATTATGAAGAATTAGAAGAAGTTAACAGTTACAAATACCTAGGTCAGATTATTAATACAGATGGAAACATAATGGAGGAAATTAATCATAGAATTAAACTTGGTTGGAGTGCTTTTGGTAGAAATAACCTGATACTAAAAGGAAATATGCCTATGTGTTTGAAAAGAATGGTTTTTAACAAATGTGTTTTACCAGTTCTTACTTATGGATCTGAGACTTGGACACTTAATAAAAGAGCAATACAGAGACTTCAGACCACTCAAAGGAGTATGGAGAGATGTATGTTGGGAGTAACAAGAAGAGATCGACAATGCAATGTATGGGTAAGACAACAAACAGGTGTTACTAACCTTATTGAAAAAATTAAAAGATTGAAATGGAGTTGGGCTGGACATATTGCTAGAAGAAATGATAATAGATGGACAATTGAAACTTTAAACTGGATTCCAAGAGATTGTAAAAGACCCAGAAAGAGACCACATGTGAGATGGATGGATGAAATAAGAAAATGTGCAGGGGTGTTGTGGAAAAGAGAAGCTAAAGATCGGAGAAGATGGATTAAACTTGGAGAGACCTTCATCCTGCAGTGGATTGATAATGGTTGATGATGATGATGATTTAAAATAACTGATTTAATAATCTTTTTTGTTTCAAGATTATTTGTGGTGTGCTTTTAAGCATTTTTTTAAATATACAACCCCTACCTTCCAACCACTACCACCTTATTAATTGAAATTTTAAATTTAAAAAAAAATCTATAAGTTGTACATTTCGTTTTGACAATACTCTCTACAAAATTCATTCTGTGATACCAACATTTGCATAAAAACATTTTAAACAATCTAAAAATTAAATAAACAAAACAGAAATGATAAAACCAATAAATTCATTGAAGCAGTTTCCTAGATACCATTTCTGTAATAAATAAACCAGAGATCAAAGTTCAATCTTTAGTCAGTAGATGGCAGAAGAATACAAAAAAAATATTCGTAATTAAAAATAATTAATTTTTATCTAAATGCTTTAACCCCCTTCCCCTTTCTAATGTGCTTAATCATACATAAACGAGGTATCTAAAGTATGAATAAAAACTAATTACATAAAAAAAATTGTGACATTTAGCAAATTGTATCTGTGAATTTGAATGTATTTAATTTCATTAATAATCAATTTCTAATATATTTTTTTTTTAAATGTGCAAGTATATGCATTCACCCACAAACAAATACATACACCAAATATTAATATTTTTTAATCATTCATTAGATTAAAGATTATTCAATAATGAATAATATTTCAGTATTACAATACAGAAATATTATTCATTACTGGATATTCTCTACTTGAATGAATAACTAATAAAACTTATTAATATATAAAACAGGCAAAACTCTCCATACAGTAGCGCCACTCAGTGCAAGCCAGCTTGAGCAAGCATAAGAAATGGTGATCATGTGATGTTCAATGGTTTATTAATATATACTTTCATTAAATGGTTTGCGTCAAGGTTTTGAGGGCAGCAAGTTTGGCACATCAATTAAACTGTTGTAACTTGCTAGCTATATATGCTGAATAATGATAAAGTTCATATATAAGAGATTGTGATCTGGGCCAGCTGATGAATGCTGGTTCAGCATGAAATGTGCATTTTGGGGATCATACATCTTTCTCACATGCACTTGGTCATATGTTTATGATTACATCCCTCCACAAGATGTTAAACAAAAAAAGAAACCAGTCCCTACCATGCATGAGAGTGGTGTAGTAAAAATTACACTACAGATATATTATGCAAACACCAAACTTTAAAATCTATATAAGACAAATTACATCATGCAGTAATTTTATCATAAAGAACAATTCCGAGATTTTGATATATGTGTCTGTGGATATTTAATACCTTAGATTTTTTTTTATTTTTAAAGTACCAGTCTAACAACCTATCACAAGTCTTTTTAGTAAAATAAAAAGTAAATAAATATTATTTATCAGGCAAGCTACCTATTAGCTAAAATAGAAATTTATACAAGTTGAACAGAGCATCATTTTTAATCAAGATAAAATTTAAGTGGAAAGTGAATAGGCTGTGCTGTGATAAGATTGTATCATTTCTATTCCTTATATTGTAATTCAAACCTAACTCGAAAACTTTGCGTGCAAAAATAGGCGCTATTGCACGATGTAAAAAGAAAAGTGAAGGAGGCCTGCAACATAGCAATGGATTGCAACGCCATCAACCGCAAGGACACATGCTTCATAATCTCAAGAAAATTGAGCAATTAACCTTGAACTTTGCATAATTGCATATAATTAATTCACTTAGAGTTATGAAGATATGAGCACTTCTCTTGAAAGCGCTTGCAGAATAGTATAATTTTATTTTGTTTTTAAGTATAAAGTAGTTTTGCATTCAGGTGCAATAGCGCCTATATTATTTTACAAGTAATCTTTATATTGTAATCCCAAAATTTAAGTCTAGCTAGGAAAACTGGTGATAACAACACCACAAATGATGATGGTAGCAGCAATGATGACAAAGTGGGTCAAGCAAAGCTTTACTGTTGATAAGTTGAGCTAAAGGGTTTGAAAAACTTATTTTAATGACTGAATATGAGCCAATAAACTTTTATTTGTTGCAAAAAAAAAAAAAACCTATAAAGAGATCAAAAGTTCATGAAATATTTTTAACTAAGTGAAATCCCTAAAAAGATTAAACTAAAGCTTATATTATATTCTTCATAAGTATGATAAGTAGATTAACATTTACTTTTTATTTGTCTTTAAGCTTCTAGTGATTCTTTTCTGTAATTTGTTTTTTTTAAATCCAGAAAATTATGAATCCAATAAACCCCAGAACCAAGAATTCTGGCCTATTGTATGAAAACCTGTATTTTTATTTAATTTTTATGACCTATCATGGAAAGGGGGGAAAAAAACTTTGAGTTTATTTAGGAATTTCCACCCCAGGATTGAAACCTCACGACTTAAATATGGCATAAAAATAAACTACTCAATACATCAAGGTTTACATATATTTTAAAAAAAACTACCATTATTCTCTATAAAACTTTTTCCTCTCTATTTCATTGGAAATAATGGTGATAATCTTTGATACAGATTTATAATTTTTTCATGGAATTTAACTAATAAATATCCTGTTGCCTTAGAAATTCATATTATAACTAGAATATTAATTCATGATTATATCAAAAAACATATTTGAAATTTATTTTCAACTACAGTATAAATACCCTACTTAACTACTATATACATATATTATGTAACCAAATACAATATACATATATTATTTAAATATATATCTTCACTTGAATCCCTTTAATATAAAAACAACCATACATACACAAGAATAAAAAAATAATAATATTTTTTTTAAAAATGACTTAATATTCATTTATTTCCAATTCATTATTCTATAATCTGTCATTCCTAGGATAACCAGAAACTGATGAAGTTATAAAGATACCCTCTCCTAATTATTTTTTTTTACTCTTTTCTCTCCAAAATTTCTCCTTCATATACATCATAATGTTTTTATATGACAGTAAATTTTCCATCTAATTCAACTGTCCTAATTTTGAATGTAATAAAAATTAATGAAAATGTGAAAAAAATGTCCTTCTAAAATTCCCAACAGCTAAGAATTGGTATATAAATTATTACTCTAAAAATAACATTAACATCATAGAAAAAGGTAAAAAATCATGTTTGTACTACTTAATACATTTTATTATAATTTTTTTTTTAAAAAAAACAACACATATTTTGCTCTTTTTATTCTAATTATGATAATAAAAAAGAAAAGTTCAAAAATAATTTCTTAATTAGTGAATGCTCTAAGGAGATATCTCCACTATAAATGAAATATTATTATAATATGTTGTAACCACTGTGGAAATAAACTTCAAAGAGACACAACACTTGATTTCCAGATTTCATTTTACATGAATTATTCACAGTTGGCTTGACATATTAACTTTGCCACTGTAAATAAATATAAATCGTAGGGAGTTTAAGTATAAAAAAATAAAACATCTATATCCATTATCTTAATATCTACTGATTCACACATTTTCAAAATAAATATAATAAAAAATTACAAATTATTAAAACATTTTTTTATTTCTAGTTGACATTTAAATTACTGTAGTTATGATTGTAAAGCATCATAATTAAACAGACATAGAGTTGAAATTATAAGTAATAATTTAATATTATTTAGATGTTAGATGTTTTACTTTGTATCTTTCATAAGTATTTGTTTTCTATGCAGTACTTAATTTTTTGTTAATTAATTCTGTTTACATCATGATATATATATATATTAATACTTCTAACATTAGTAAATATATACATACTTATATATATATATAATATTCAAGATCAAGACTCATAACACATACAATAAGTTTTAAAATACTCTCTAACCTAGACTAAGTCAATATTTAACAAAAATAAAGTGTCGACTTATTCTCATTCCTCATTTATTAATATAGAAGCTTGACTAAAACACTCTGGTAATAAAAATTACACAGTCCTTTACAAATTGCAGTTTTTATTTATTATTTTTGTTATTTTAAAACAGATACTTAATATTTAAATTAAAACATATATGTGTATATAATAAATCAAATTTTTCGTATTTGCAATCCATTTCTCCAACATTTGTTATACATTTAGAATAGGGGTAGGAACCACTGGTCCATGAACATATTCAAAAACATATATAAAATGGCTTTGTATCTAAACATGTGCACAATGTAAATATTGAATTGAATGATAAGTAAAATAAAATATTTATTTTCTCAGCTACATCTTTTTCTCTTTCCAACTTTTATAATAGGTCTACCAAATTATCAATATTGTGTGGTCTATCTGACTAAGGATTTAATCTACAATGCTGAGGGCATTCTGTTTATTTTTATAGTAATTTCCACAGATGAGCATATACTAACAAAAATTAAACTCATATTTTACTTCGTTTTACTATTATTATTTTACATTTAATTCTTTTTTATTTGTACGGCTACACTGAGTAAGATAAGAAAAACTGACACAGAAAATTGTCCATTTCAAAAGAAATTAGACCAATGCATATTTCTTTTACAAAAAGAATTGGTAAATCAATGTGCCTGATATATCTGAAAAGTATTTCACTTGATAAAGAACACAATATTAGGATGTACTATTTATCAAAACATTCTGACTATAAAAAAATTGTTGGGGAAGAAAGAAATATTAAAATAGAATATTTGAAAAGAAGCTTCATTAAGTGGCAGACATATTTCATAAAAACTACAAACAAGTCAGAAAAAGTTATGAAAGGAAGTTATATTATTTCAAAAAAAAAAAAAGCAGAAAATTCAAAACCATTATCTGAAAAGGAGTTCGTAAAAGACTGCATCCTAGCTGCTGTAGAATTAATCTGTCCAGGATATAAAAAGAAATTTGAGAATATAAATATATCATAAAGAATAATTGCAAGGCAAATTGGAAAAATTGTCATTAAATGTGGAATTAATAGTAATAATGTTACTTTATTTTTAATTCACACAAAAAAAAAACTGCGATGCTCATTTAAAATGAGAAAATTGAAATTGATCTGCCAGTTTAAAAGGTTGCCAACCTCTAAGGATTAGGGGTAAATTAATTAAAATTTTGATATAATATAGCAGGCTAATTTTTAAGTCGATAATTTTGTATAGCCTGTGAATGATATTATAAATATCCAAATGGCCCTTGGCAGAAAACGTTTCCCACGCCTGACTTACAATAATCACTCAGTGTGAAATTTCCCAGATCAATCCATGACATTATTTTTGCATTTCAAAGAAATATCATCCATTAGATGAGTAAAGACTTGAAATACTTAAACTTCACATCAAAGTAATAATTAGACTTTTTTAATTCTACATCTTAATTATATCTATTTTACATTTTGTAGCATGAATGTTCTTAGCGATCAATTATAAACATATTTTAACCCAGAAATGCTTTGAAATTTGTCACAAAATAAACATATATGTAAATACATATATGTGTTTAAATGCATTTAACTATATATGTGTTGAATATATATATATTATATAATAATCTCTATTATCTCATGAGTTTACATTATCCATTAGATTGCTTCTGAGTACATATGTAAACACTCTCAAAGAATCAGTTTGCCATTGAAAAAATTAAATATTTACTCAAAAAAAAAAAAAAAAGATAATTTAAAAAAAAAAAAAAATTCATAAGTAAAAAAAAAAGGATAAAAAAATAAAAAAAAAATAAAAGGAAGAATTGAAAATCAGAACTGCTACCATGTAATTAAAGGATGAAAATGTGGTGTAAACACACACCCTATTTTCATAGCTGATGCAGAAAGATGATTAATTATAATCAATAAATTAAAAAATTAATCATTTCTGCTGCATAAATTGGCTGTTTTGAAACTCTTCTAAAATACTCACTAATTATAATAATTCTTGATTAAAATTCAAAATTAAACATATATAATTTTTGTATAAATTATTTATTCATAGGGTGCTGATTTAGTATGCGCTCACAGCCATTTCCAATTATAAGAACCGCCCAAAACCCACGCTGACACATCCAACCAATAAATGACATCGATCAATTTGTACGTTGTCGCATTATGACCATTCATTACAAAATCGCCAGTTTCATAACCCCCCCCCAAACCCCAATTTTCATAGTTATAAGAAATGAAATCATGTGATTAAAATATTAAAACACAAAATCGCCATTTTAAGAAAACCAAAAAATCCAATTTTCGTAGTTATAAAAAATGAAATCACTTGATTAAAATATTAAAACACAAAATCGCCATTTTTTTATTATGGAAATGACCATTTTGATCGATGTCATTTATCAGTTGGATGTGCCAGCGTGGTTTTGAGCAGCTCTTGTAATTTAAAATGGTAGCCGTAAGCACATACTATTTTGTTTATGCATCTTGATATTTCTAAATTGTACTTCTGGAGCATAATTAACCTAATGTCTTATATTTTAGTCAACTCTGACAATTTCAAAACTGTGTATGCTGAAATAAAAACTTATTTTATAAGGCAGATAATTTATTTAATCATTAATTTATAAATAAATCATCATGTTCATTTATCTTGATTATGTCAAGATGATATAGCTGAGTGATACTTAGCAGAATGCTTAAATCAAGTTTTCATTTATTATAAACCATAATTTTCAGAATGTGTGTGTATCTCCAGGCATAAGCACTTTTATGTGTATATATATATATATGAACAGCACCTTATATAATGAACCATTCTCTATTGAAAATCATGCAAACAGAAGATATCAAATTAACACATGTAACATTCATACATATCATTTATATTGAACAAAATGTATTGGTGCCTTATACACTTGACTTCTAATTTAAAATACTTTAAATTGAAATAATATGTATGAAATGTACAAAGTTTAGTATGATTAACACTTTAGTTCAAATTAGTGGATTATATTGTATCTGATTTTTGGAAGAAAAAAAAAATTTTGGAGTTAAATATTTGATCTTAGAATGATGATTTCTGATTCAGCATGAAATACATATATTGGAGATCATTTATCTTTTCCACATGGGTATGGTCATGTGTAGAGTAGATGGCTGAAGGGAGCTTAAAAGTCTGTATTTAAATCCCCTATATTACATCTAGACTAAAGATATATAAAACATACTGATATTTAAAATATTACAGTTAAAATTATTTATTTAAAGATAGTATGATTAATGAGTTTATTAATTAAGAGCATTATTCAAAACAAAAGATTAAAAGCTTTCTTCCAAATCAAACCTTAATTTAAGAATACATACATATTAATTACAAATGATTTCACAGCTATATAGATATATTGTAAATTTTAAAATTTTAGTTGTGTACTTGATTACATTTCTGTGTCTACATTTTTGTTTTCAAAAATGCCTGTGCAGAAATTTTTGGGGTACCCATAGTGAGTTTGTATGAATGAATATTTTAACATTTAATATTAAAAATACAAAACTTCAAAACCTGTCACACATAATATCCCCTTTAATTCAATAGATAATTGTATTATATATGTCAATTTCTAGTGCTCAAACTTATGAATTCCCAAGTAAGTAATCAAATGATATTATTAACCATTCAATTATTAATTTATTTGACTGTAAATACTTTGCATCTTTCTATTTAGGTGACGATATGAATAAAGGCTGATTCACCACATAGAGGACTTGCATTCATATAGACACATCTAAATTAGGGTTACTTTTGCATAATAACTTAAATAAATGCATTCTTGCACCATAGATAATTAAATTATTTTATTATCACCATAAGAAATATCTTCGCTTTCAGACAAAAGATACAAAAATTTAAATTTTCATAAATAAATTTTATTAACTTCTGTTTTTTTCTCCAATTTCATTATCAAATGTTTTTGCTTTTAAAATATTTATTGTAATCTGAATTTAAACTGCATTATCATAATGAAAGAATAACTGTTTCCTTTTGCTTCTTTGTATTTTCTCAAATTCCTTTATCTCTAAATATCTGATTTAAAAACATTGTAGAAATTTAATAAATATAATTAAAAAATGTTATTGTTTAATAATAATTGACAAATAAATTCTTACCATTTATTGTATCAAGAAACTTTAGAAGAAAGAAAAGGAAATCAGTTTTAAACATTAAAAAAATTAATACATGACAATGCATAATTTAATTCTATTAATTTTTGCTTTTTTTGATGTTTACAAAATTAAAAGTAAACTTTGAACAATCAGCCATATAGGCTATGGATAGCTGCTTAAAAATTTTTTTTGAAAATAACTCAAAAGTTTCCTAGAATTCACTAGGATTTGAATCTCAGGTAATGGACATGACATGTAAATGCACAAACCATTAAGTCATAAGACACTTCCTTACACAGATGATAATTATTGGATTTAAAATCTCTACCATAGGTTTTATAAAAAACAATATACTAATAACCATTGAAGTATTTAATGAAAGATGATAGCTGTGAATAAGGAACATCATAATAAAAAATGTGCACTGATTACATAAATTGTGCTTAATATATATCAATAAATACAAAATAATAATGTATACTTGTTTGTTTATGCATCTTGATATGTCTAAATTCTATTTCAGGAGCATTCTTAACTAACTTAGTTGTGTTATACTTTAGTCAACTCTGACAATTGCAAAACTGGGTATGCTGAAATAAAAAACTAATTTTATAAGGCAGATAATTTATTTATTCATTACTTTATAAAAAAAATCGTGTTCACTTATCTTGATTATTTCAAGATGATACTTCTGAATAATACTTAGCAGAATGCTTAAATCAGTTTTCATTTATTATAAGACCATAGTTATCAGAATGTGTGTGTATCGCTAGGTATAGGCATTTTGTATGTGTGTATATATATATATGAAAAGCACCTTATATAATAAACCATTCTCTATTGAAAATCACAAATAAGAAGCTATCATCAAATTAACACATGGAATATTCATATATATCATTTATATTGAACAAAATGTTATTGTGCCTAATTCTAATTCAAAATACTTTAAATACTTTAAATTGAAATATTCTTAATATAACAGGCTAATATAAATTCATAGCACTGCTACTAAAAAAAAAATATTTCTGCACAAACATATTTTTTGCAATAAAAACATATTTTTTTAGAAATACAATCTTAAGATAATTCTTCATATGAATTTGCATAAATATGCATTAATATTACAGTTCTTAACTAAACACAAGTAGCCATGAATATGGGACTATAAACTGTCCCGAAAGCACTTGGCAGTAACTTTTGATAATTTTACTTACATTTAATAGCTTCATTATCTGTGCGCAGAGCACATATATATATTAAGATAATTCTTATAAAACAAACCCCCTAATTCATAGTCTTTACTAAGGGCAATTTATTTTAATATACAACAATGAATATGAACATAAGAAGTTTAGTTTGGTTAACACTTCAGTTCAAATTAGTGGATTATATTGAATCTGATTTTTGGAAGAAAAAATCAAATATAATTTTCGGATTTAAATATTTGATCTTTGAAGGATAAGTGCTAGTTCAGCACAAAATACATATATCGGAGATCATTTATCTTTTTCACATATGTGTGGTCATGTGTATCGGTTGTATGAGATAGAGTAGATGGCTGGAAGAAGCTTGAAAGTCTGAATTCAAATCCCCTATATTACATCTAGATTCCAGATATATAAAATATGCTTGTAGTTAAAATAGTACAATTGAAATTATTTATTTGAAGATAGTATGATTAATGAATTTATTAATTAAGAGCATTATTCATAGCAAAAGAGTAAAAGCTTTCTTCCAAATCAAACCATTTAAGTGTAGAAATGATTTAACAGCTATATAGATATATTGTGAATTTTAAAATATTAGTTGCATATGTGATTATATATTTTTGTGAATAGAGGTCTACATTTTTATTTTCAAAAATGTCTGTGCAGAAATTTTTGTAGTAGGCATAGTGTGAGAGTATGTATGAATGAACATTTTAACATGTAAATATTAAAAATACAAAACTTCAAAACCTGTCACATATAACATCCCCTTTATTTCAATAGATAATTGTATTATATATGTCAATTTCCAGTGCTCAAACTTATGAATCCCCAAATAAATAATCAAATGATTTTATTAACCATTCAATCATTAATTTATTTGACTATAAATACTTTGCATCTTTCTATTTAGTTGATATGAATAAAGACTGATTCATCACATATGGGGGTTTGCATTCATATAGACCTGAATTAGAGTTACTTTCACATAATATCTAAAATGAATTCATTATAGATAATTAAACTATTTTATTATCACTATAAGAAATATCTTTGTTATCAGACAAAAGATGAAAAAATTTAAATTTTCTTTAGTTTCATTATCAAATGTTTTTGCTTTTAAAATGTTTATTGGATCCGAATTTTGTCTACATTATTATAATGAAAGAATAACTGTTTCCTTTTGCTTCTTTGCATTTTCTCAAATTCCTTTATATCTAAATATTTGATTTAAAAACATTGTAGAAATTTAATAAATATAATTAAAAAAATTTATTGTTCAATAACAATTGACACATAAATTCTTACCATTTATTGTATCAAGAAACTTTAGAAGAAAGAAAAGGAAATCAATTTCAAACATTAAAAAAATTAATACATGACAATGCATAATTTAATTCTATTAATCTTTGCTTTTTTTGGTGTTTTCAAAATTAAAAGTAAACTTTGGACAATCAGCCATATAGGCTATAGATAGCTGCCTAAAAAATTTTTTTGAAATTAACTCAAAAGTTTCCTAAGATTCACTAGGATTTGAATCTCAAGTGAGGGACATGACATGTAAATGCACAAATCATTAAGTCATAAGACACTTCCTTACACAGATATATCTGAATAATTATTGGATTTAAAATCTCTATCATAGATTTTATAAAATGCAATATACTAATAATCATTGAAATATTTAATAAAAGATGATAGCTGTGAATAAAGAACATCATAATAAAAAATGTGCACTGATTACATAAACTGTGCTTAATATACATCAAGAAATACAAAATAATAATGCATATTTGTGTCAATAGCAGATACTTTATGTATGACTCTGCTTAGATGATAAAACCTCAATTGGTAAAATATATATTAGGAACTAATAGCATAATTTTTTCTGGGTCCAACCACATGTTTGACAGCAGATGATTTATGTACTGATTGTAAATTCTTAAAAATATACATAAAATTTCTTTTTATAAAATAATCCAAAACTGCCCAATCGTCTTCACAACTGTCAATCACAACTAAGTTAATTAAAAGCATCATACACTTTTTGATAAATTAGTACGTTTTATTTTTTTTTTCAACAATGGACAACACATCAATTTCAATTGTTAAATATTATCAATAGATTATAAAAGAAATTCAGAAGCAGAAAAAAGAAGAAAAGTTAAAAACCTTTCAAATTAATTAAGAATTTAGTTAAAATTTGGCTAATATTACTCAATTATTATTTACTAATTAAGTTTTTCATAAATAGTTTGAAGTAAAGTAAACAGAGTGATTTATTACTCCTAATGTCAAATTAAATTACTGTAAAATATATTGGCATTAAGAACAGTAACTTATTTTATTTATTCTTCTACTGGGCCACCTATTAGAATCTTAAATAATCAATAGATACCAGATGATAGTGTCAACCAAATCTCTAACTTTTGACTAATAACTTTTATCAGTAAGAAATAAGGCATAACAAGAATTTTCTTATCCATCCAGAAGCCATCTTTATTCATTTATAACATCCAAGTTAAAGATTTAAGATTCAAATGCACTAAGATTTTGAAACCAAGTCAATTTGTTATATGATTATAATGGGTCTTACATTAAATAGAGCAGTTATAATTACATATTTCAGTAATCTCAGTTATATGATAAATATATACTAAAGTATATAGCTTTCCCAACTTATAGTCAGTAACTGCATAAGATGCAGTAATTCAAAATTCACTTTATTTACTCTAATCTTGAGATAGAAATTAAACCACCAATGGATACTATATGATAGTATTAATTAATTCCTTAAATCAACCAATTTCCAGCTATTACTTATTACTCCTCATCAATGACAAGCAATGGGTTCATATATATATATATCCTATAGGCAACTGCTTTTATTATACAATCCAAACTAATAACCATATTTTCAAGCTCAATGACATTCACTTAAGTATACTCTGCAATAAAGTGAGGGAATGCTGAATGTAAGTTGTGATGGGTTGCTTGATATAAATCATATTTATAAATGTTTCTGGCATCCAAATTTTCATTTTATACTTATGCAATTTACATATAATTGAACCTGGGTTATCAGCCTATGTTCAACTGCACATATATTTAGTTTGGTTTTTATATTTTTAAATTCAAAACTAATATTTGTCTAAATGTCAAGCTAAATATTTTATCTGTCTTCTTCCCTATTGCAGCAATAATCTTCAATTTAAAGCCTTAAGTTGTTTATATTCAAATTAGTTTTTTAATTCATTTTCTTATCTTGAATTATTTTTAAATATTAGATTAATTCTTTGTCTTATTAAAAAAAAAAAATCGTTTAGTGTCAAATATAGCTTTTAAACTTCGTGCTTGATAATTTTACAAAATGAAATTTAGAATTTATGTATGGATAAATTTTTAAAAACAAAATTCTATTTCAAATCATAAGATCTGGCATATAGCCTCCAGAAATATGATACTGATTAATTTTAATATAAAAAAATACCAAATATAAAATTACTAATTTATTACACATTAGTTTACTAATCAATGATGAACAAAAAACTGTAGGATGTAACAGTTAGCATATCTATCTGATATGTCCACAGTTTGGTAATCATACCAAGGTAGAACATGAGAATTTTTTCCAGTTATGGCGTATTTCCAAGTATATCTAATATATTAAAGAGGAAGTCAACCCTTAGCAAACTGTCATTCAATTAAAACTCAGAATATCTGTTTGGGGTAAAAACTGCCAAAAAAACTAGAAATTGATTAGCCTAGTAATTTAATGCCTTCTCTTTCATTGTCTCTTATTGTACGGATATTGAAGAGATATTGCAGAATAAAATTAAACAATATGCCTATGAGAATTTACTGCTCTTACATTCTAGTTAATTTTGCTCCCATAAGTACTTTTTATTTTTATTTCTTTGCTTGGAAGATTGAGTATCTTCTATCAGTGACTGACTATTTAATTATTTAGGAAAAATTTTCAAAGTTAATATTTATTAAAGAAATTTTGAAAGATATTTGCTTTTTAAAGAAATAAATAAATCATAATTTACGTTCATTGTCTACAAAAGCAATCTTCTTTCTTTTTTTTAACTTAGAAATATAATGACTGTAATTTTTACTACCTAAAATTCAAAATATAAATGTTCACATTTTCCTGAAATCCCACAGAAACTTAATACAATAATAATATTCATACTTTTAATAAAAAATACACATTATATTTGCATTCAGATAAAAAAAAAAACAATTTGTGTATTTTATGAATTATAAACACCTAAAAGTCTCCACTTTCAAATCTCAGCTTGGTTACAAAAACTGAGCACTAAGGCAAATTGTTTATAATAAATTATTTATTTATATTAATAAATATGGATAATATAAATTTGGTTGATCATAAAAGTTTATACTAACTCTGATAACTGTTTTTAATTGTCACTATTTTAATTAGATATAGGTAATTCAATGTGACGTGCTACTTAAACAGCTTAGGACAACGTCCTGTTTTGGTCAATATTATATAAAATGGTACACACATATTAGATCTGCTATGCCATTTCACATTCGTATCAATCCTCTGACAACTAGCTAATCTTGTGATCTGACTAAATAATGTGTACATTGGAACTTGTACAAACTTAAAATGATAAATTTGTCCAGATGGTTGTGTACCTGATATTTTCACAAGATTTAAAAAGTTACGGGCAGTCTGAATATATAAGTGAAAAGGCGTGGCAGTTCTAATAATACATGATACTAATTGCACCAGACAAAATCTGAACAAGTACATTTTTAACAGTACTAAAAATATAAATTTCACACAAAAAATATTAAATATGCCACGGTATTATGCAATTACCAAATGTTTCTTTAAATACGGATATTTAAGCCTGTCACGAAATTACAAAACAATCACTAAAGCAAAATTGGCAAAAAACAAAAAAATAATAATAAAACTAAAGTCTTACTATGTCTATATCTAAAATATTCGCATGTCTAAATATTATATGTATATTTGGCATGAAATTATAAAATGTTTTAAAATGAAAACATACTTACCATGTAATATATAACAAGAATTGTCACAATGATGAAACAATTATTTGCTCTATTCTAATTTATTTTAAGTGGATAAAATTATGATCCAAAATGGAGGCTTAAATTAATTTTTTTTTTTTTTTTTCAAAATAGACTTGCTTAACACGTAATTCACACACAAATGGTTGGTAACTGACAGCTCATAATTATAGGCTTTTCAACAGTCCAAATAAATTGTCTTTTTCCACACTTTGTTTGATGGCTTTCATCAGTTCCCGCTGTTCTATCATTAATTCTCATGACGAAACATTCATCGGAGTCCCTACACAAGCCATCAAACATCCACTTTTCTGGAAGAATTCATCTGTTTGTTTTTTGTTTTGTTTTTTTTGTGCAAAAGGCACTCGTCAATTTCAACAATTTTGTTAGGGCTTTCAATTTTACGTTTTTCTCCGCTAAACCAAGCTCTGTTTCCCCCATTCTATGTATGTTAATTTGCAAGCCCAGTTGTAAATATATTGGATTGCCATCAAAAATAGAATTCTGGAACCCTCTAATGAAGGCCTATTTTATTATTACATCCTCGAACATTTCAAGGTCACTGCTTGTCTGAAGTTTGGATGTACTGAACTGCACTGATCTCAGTAGTGGCTAAACTCCAAATGTTCATCATTTTGTACTATTTAAAAAAAATTATAGTATTAATCAGGAAATAAAAAAATAAATAGGCACTGAAGTAAAAAACACTTTAAGAAAAACTTGTCCAAAAGAAATCTGGACAGTAAATGAAAGTTTAAATTTATCATGTTATTGGATGACATCCGATGAGATTGCAGGATTTATATGACAGGATTGCAAGGTTAAACATTTATCATGAATGTGAAAAGGTGTAACATATCTATATTGCAAGTCTAATATGTAAGTACCCATAAAATTCACACACTTTAGAAATACATAAATTCTATTCATTTTAAAAATTCATTGTTTTTCCATTACTAATATGCAAAAAAATGATATTTTAAATAAATTAATATGATCTGTTTTTTTGTTATTGATTATATAAACTTAATTATCAATCATTTCGTTCTTTCTTACAATTCCTCTTTTTTGTACAACCTTTAAATTTTTTATAGTGTTTTCTTTCCCAATGAAGATTTACTCTTTTTTTAATATATATAAATTTAATTTTTTTCCATTCAACTTTTCTCTTTTCATGGTACTGTGTTCATTCAATCTCATCAACTTTTTTTCCCTATTTGTCAATATTTATCTAACAAAATTATAAATTTCTTTACAATTTTTTTACTATGTTGTGGTTTTGTAAAAAAAACAAAAAGTTAATTGTCCCTTTTTTGGTGAAAATTTTTCCTTATGATTAATTATTGAAGCCCAACTAAAAATCATATCAATTAAACTTTTTTCACATATCATTTTGGCAATTTTTTTTTCCTATATACTAGCAATCTATATTTAAATTTATTATTTTAACAAAAGCATAACTAATGTCAATTAAGATTAGAAACAATTTACTTTTATATTTTCATTCTTAGTAGTTTAATGTAAAAATAAAGCCTCTTTGCTTTCTTATTTCAATAGCCTATTTCAAAACATTCTATAGAAGATATTTATTTGTCAGTATTTAGACATAAACTATCAATTCATAGATTAACAATAGCACTTATTCATTTAATCATAGTAGGAATTCAAATCCATTCTTATTTTATTTTTGTATATTTCTTATTTTTATTCCAACATACTTCTTTATAAGATTTTTCTGACAATTACAATCTTAATTATTACATTTTAAAATTAAATCATATTTCACACTAACTGGTCAAAACAGATATAACCAGACATACATTAAAGAATTTATATATGGATAAATCATCCTGCAGTGGATTGATAATGGTTGATGATGATGATGATGATGATACAGATAAAAATACACATAATCATACAAATAGTTGTAAGTAGGCTATGATTATGGAGACTCAAGGTCCCTGAAAGCGCTAAGCCATATAACTTTATAATAAGATTTAGACAAGCTTCACTTTTTTGCGTAAAGCACAATTTTATCTCATCTCATTTAATTATGATTATTCTAAATTTGCATTCATTATTTCATCAAAGAAATTTTTGGGAAAAACTAATAAAAAAAATCAATTTGATAAACGTTCAAATTTATTAAGGATTAAGCATAAAACAATGGCAAGCTAACATTTATAATAATAATTTCTTATCAGATCTTAATTTTCTTTCATATCAGTTAACATGCATCTATATAGAACTAATATTTTATTAATATAAATATATATCTTGAAAGAATATAATGCTGAAGCTCTCATAGTTAAAAAAAATTACAATATATATCGTAAATATCAAAAATATTATTGATTTAAAGTCAAATGCATTATTAAGAACTATCATATTTTACATTTCAATAGTAAATAAAACCCAGTTCATTTTTAAAATCTTTACCATCAGATATTGAAAATTTAACCTAATAAATCAATATTTGAAAAAATAAATATAAGAATACAACTATTCTTTTTCTTATAGGAAATATTTATTTAACTATACTAATAATAACGTTTACTACTTTTCATTGATAGCAAATAAAATATTATTCATCTTTGTTAAGTACATTTATTGCTATTAAAGTAGCATCAACTTCATTTATGACAGCTGTGGAATAATATTGCAAGTATTCTTAGTTTTATGGAGCAAAAGCTAGAGAGAATAATAGTTTATAAAGTGTTTCATGATGTGTAAGCTTGTAAAAAAAATATGGCTGACTTTAATATTTTAACAGCTCTTTTGTTAATAAGGGAACAATGACAGGTTAGAGTAGTGTATTATATATTTTTATTTTCTATTACACTATGGCATTGAGCTCTGTATCTTCTCTTACAAATAAATGTAAAATTAAAAGTTGTTGTCAAGCATTGGTGGTCGAGAGGTCAGCGACAGCTGCTTTACAAACAGTTGTCCCGAGTTAGCGAGTTCACTTCCCGGCTGATGGTATAAAACATGAGAAAAAAAATTAAAAGTTGTTATAAAAAAATAAAAAGGTAACAAATAAAAAATAAATATCATCTACAGTTCATAATTAGAACTTAGATAAAAAAAAAAAAAAAAGTGGTAGTCAAGTGGAAAACAAATCTTCATACAGAGAAGAAATTTAAAAATACTTTTTTTCAATGATTACATACACATAATTTTATTCATTCAAAAAAAACTTACAAGCTGATATTTAAGAGATAAAAACAAGATAATATAACAAAAATTGTAAGCATTCAATATGGCTGGTTCTATTGCTTTCAAAAGTGATAAATTCACTCAAGAATGTAAAGATTCAAAAAAACATTGATGCTGCAGTCAAAACTTATCTGCGTGAATAAAACATGTCGTCATCTGGAATTTCAAAAGTTACTTGTATAAACTGCTAGTAGCAAATGATGACTGCAAACTACTACGAACTCCTTTTCACTTCATTATTAATTTTTAGCTAACTTTGTTCTAACTATGAATTCAAGTATATCTACTTTTCATTTGCCAAGTTGTTATTTAGCTTATATAGATTCTTCTAATTTGATATTTATTTGCAAGTTTTTTTTTAAAAACAAGAAGGCACTGGTGCCAAACTGTTTTGATGCAATGGTAGAGTGACAAACTCTAGGGTTTAAGTTCCGTCTTTCACCTTATATCTAGAGTGGCATACTCTGGGGTTTAAGTTCTGTCTTTCACCTTATATCTAGAGTGGCATACTCTGGGGTTTAAGTTCCGTCTTTCACCTTATATCTAGAGTGGCATACTCTGGGGTTTAAGTTCCGTCTTTCACCTTATATCTAGACTGGCATACTCTGGGGTTTAAGTTCCATCTTTCACCTTATATCTAGAGTGGCATACTCTGGGGTTTAAGTTCCGTCTTTCACCTTATATCTAGAGTGGCATACTCTGGGATTTAAGTTCCGTCTTTCACCTTATATCTAGACTGGCATACTCTGGGATTTAAGTTCCATCTTTCACCTTATACCTAGACTGGCATACTCTGGGGTTTAAGTTCCGTCTTTCACCTTATATCTAGAGTGGCATACTCTGGGGTTTAAGTTCCGTCTTTCACCTTATATCTAGAGTGGCATACTCTGGGGTTTAAGTTCCATCTTTCACCTTATATCTAGAGTGGCATAATCTGGGGTTTAAATTCCGTCTTTCACCTTATATCTAGAGTGGCATACTCTGGGGTTAAAGTTCCATCTTTCACCTTATATCTAAAGTGGCATACTCTGGGATTTAAGTTCTGTCTTTCATCTTATATCTAGAGTGGCATACTCTGGGGTTTAAGTTCCGTCTTTCACCTTATATCTAGAGTGGCATACTCTGGGGTTTAAGTTCTGTCTTTCACCTTATATCTAGAGTGGCATACTCTGAGATTTAAGTTCTGTCTTTCACCTTATATCTAGAGTGGCATACTCTGGGGTTTAAGTTCTGTCTTTCACCTTATATCTAGAGTGGCATACTCAGAGATTTAAGTTCCGTCTTTCACCTTATATCTAGAGTGGCATACTCTGGGGTTGAAGTTCCGTCTTTCCTTATATCTCTATGCATGGATTACAGCTCACCTCTATTTATTCCCTATGCTTGAACTTCTTATGAATTCAATTTTTTTTTTAGTAAAAATTAACTTTTAGTTTAATTCATATAATTTTATTTATTTCTATAACTTTTTGGATTATTTACATCTTATCTTTTATTTATTTAATTTTCATATAATAACAAAGTTTTATTAAACTGTAATTCAAGCATCATCTGAGAAATTCCAATCTAATTAATTATAGTGAAAGGAATACCCTATATACAATTTTTTTTTTTAAAAAAAGCTTTTTCACTATATCGCTTAAAGAAATGAAAATAATGAATGAAGCAGTCAATCTTAGTCAAGATTGAGCTTCATGATCTAACGTATTAGCTAGCCACCCACCAAGGTTCAAACCTTACATTCTGTCCCATTTCCTTGTTTATATGTGTGTATCGTATATTTATATATCTCAGAAGTACTTCCAAATATCTAAATTATAAACTTAATTATTGTTTAATATTTTAAAATAGAAATCACGTGTGTACATGTTCATATATATATATAACAGGGTTGGATGTATAGAATATTTTAATATTATTGTAAATATTTTATTTTATATTTATTAACATTATTTTATGTAAAAGATAAAAAGGATGATGCAACAGGTTGAGAAAGTTCTAGAAAGTAATTAAATAAGGTGGAAGCAAGTTATTGTTTGAATCATATAAAATTGCTTTCATTAATTAAAATTTTACTAAAATCTAAAAAATAATGTTAATGGAAATTGTTTTGTTCCAAATATTTCTTCAAATCTATTTTGAAATCGGAAAATAGATTTGAATATCTTGCTAGGCCTTAGCAACTATTTGCATCGTTTAAAACAAAAGGACAAAGGCATAAGTTTTGTTATCTCAATTAAACTCGCATTTTTTCATGGCAAGAAAAAACTCTTAAGAGTATTCCAGGAATAACTCACTGGAATATAAATAGGGCCAAAATCGGCATCAAAATCTTTACTTCTAGTATAAGTGTGTTGCTAATATACCTCACGTCATTTTTAAACTTTAAGAATGCCGCCCGAGTAGAGGGAATAAAACCATCTTTTCCAACCCTTTTGATATCGCCTCCCGCTGTCGTACCATTTAACTGCTGCCCTAGAATGAATGGAGAAATCAGAAACATGAATTGTTGAACCTTAAATGCAAGCTTTCTACCACCAAAGCACAAATTAATTCATGGACTCAAACAGTTACCGAGTACAAGTTGGACTCCACCAACTGACTGGAGCTCCACCTCCTTGTAAGATAACCAATCAATGTCGCCACCGAAGAAGTTTTAACTTTTTAATTAAATTCTCGAACTTTGTAATTTAGACCTCAATGCCTTTGACTTACCTGTATACTCTCATTTTATGTTTTAAAATTTATGTTACTCTCGATAACTATCCTTCCTAACATTGTTTATGCTCTTTTATATATATATTTAGACTTTGATGCATGCAAAATCCCCAGACTAGTTTCTGGCTTGTGGCCTTTGTCAGTGAGGAGCTTTGAATCTGAGTTAGATCTGGATGGTACTGAGTAGCACTACTGTATGGAGAGTTTTGCCTGTTTAGGTGAATAGTACTAATAATATGGCTAGTTTTGAATGTTTTTTTCTTCATTTTTGTTTTATTTCTCTATCTTTAACACAATTTTGGTTCTTAGTCCAAAAAAAAAGAGTATTTAAAAACAGATAATTTGGCTTAAATACTTAAGTATAAGAGAGATCTATTTCCTAATTTGACTGAATTTCAATTCATATCAAAATACCTATTGGATAGATACTTTCTTAGCTAGCAAATTGCTTACCTCTTTGCTAAAAAATAATTATGTTACTGTTATCTTTGGGAGAAAAGAAAATGAATGGTCTCTTTTTTTCTCAAATAAAAACTTTATTAAATGCTTTTATATTAACTTGTCCTATCTGTGTTAGTGTGAGGTTGTCTACATTTTTTAATTTTTTAAAAATTAAAAAAAAAAAGGTCCCTAATTAGAACTTGAACTCACAACTTTACTTTTCCCAGGAAAGGTCATTAACAACTGAGCCAACAATAATATTACATTTGTAGAGTAAAATTTGATTAGTATTAGTTAATTTACTTAATTAATTAAAAGTAAATATTTCCTGCTAAATCTGAATTATTATTCTAAAAATAAATATTTTGTAAAAAAAATAATACATGTGTAAAAAAATGTTAGAGAAATGTTTTTTTTTTTTTCATTTCCAAAATTAAAATGAATATAACTCTCAAAATCATTGACAGCAGGCACTGTATTGTGAAAACAACAAGGAACATAATAAAAAAAGACTCATGAAGAAAATTATACATTGAAATTATATATTTTATTTATAACTAAAAAAATAAAATAATATTTAAAAAAAATTTTTTTTTAAAATAATGCTTTTATGTAAATAGCCCACTAAAAAGTAAAAAAATAACAAAATAATAATTCATTTCATAAAAGCATTTAAGACCCAAATAAATCACAAAAATCAAAAATGCCTCAAATGCTTTTATGAAATGAATTATTACTTTATTTAATATATATATTATTCACATTCTATTTACAAAAGATGTAATGGAAAACTGTTGCACAAGCATTTTTAATAAATGTTAGGCAAAGGGAACTACTACTATTAGTGCTGCTTTTAATACTGAGATTGGTTATTGCAATAATCATGGGTAATTCAGCCTCACAACAATAAAAATTTGCTCTGAAAATCTTTCCTGGTGTAAGACAATCAAGAGAAGATTTAAATTCATCAATATTTATTGATTTATCAGATGAGGTATGAAAGAGAAGCTATAGTTCTGCTCTAATAAAACTTTTTCTTAATCTAGCAATCTTGGGTTCAGATTTCTTAAATATAAGATTGGCAATCTATTAGAGAGAAAGTAGTAATTCGTTTAGAGATGCTTTAATACCCTTACTAAGCTTACTTAAAAGTAATCAGATCTGTCAACTAGATCTTATAAAGTTTTGTTTCTCCATGATTTCTCTCCACTTTTCTTTTCTAGTACCAACCATTGATTTTTGTAAATTTGTCAGCAATTTTCTCATCTTTGATTAAAAACTGTCCGTAAAACCGTCTGCTACTTTTGTTCCAATTTAGAAACAAATTTCTTTTATATCCTCATTAAATCTATTATAGCATGAAAGAATTGGAGATATTCTATTAATATTCCCATTCAATAAACCCAGCTTATCATCTACAATTAGCTTCACTTAAATTCTATCTTTGAACAGGACAAATGTAGATTTCAAAAATGATTTAGCATAGTTGTGTTAGTAAATATTGGAAAACCAGGCACTCTTCACAAACCTGGAGCTTACTTGTTCAAATCCCCTATATGGTTGTGTTAGCTAAATAGGTATAGATCCCATATCAGTTGATCAGCAGATAAAATTTAACCTTTTTTTTTTTGTCAAATAAAAACATGTTAGGAGTTAGTTATCTCTGTTCCCCGTCTATCTGAATGAAATATTTCTGCCTGCTTTATAAATTACCCATTGTTTAAATCCATCCATTCATTTTAAAAGTTGACAACATTATTAATTCTTATTCCCATACTCCTAAAGCATGCTATGAGAAATGAAATCTGTAAATATAAAACGTATAGAATGGAGGTTGTTTTTTTATAAAGTTTGAAACACGGTAGCCACATCTTGTTTAGAATGCATTCTATAAAGAATCAATGTAAATCCAGGAATTTTAAAAAAGATGTGCATTATTACAAGGATGATGAGTCTCCTGAAGTTACAATTATATCAAAGTTTTGCTAAACAATTAATTTGTAAAGGAGTTCCAATTTTGATTTTGATATGTTAAATTGTAATTTTATTGTAATTCCAAGATGAAAAGAAAATTACTCTGTAAAGAGTATACATGGTACTCTGGTTGTCAATATTATGTAATCATTTTTTTTCTTTTGACAGCCTAGAATTCTGATGTCTTTCCAACACAGCTATACCCTACAATGCCACACAACGCCACGGGTGTTCAAATTAATAGCTTTATTGTTTGTTTTCAACTCCTAATAATGTTTTTCCACAACAATGATGTTATAGCGTGCATTCAAAATAATTGATTAACTCCTATTCCATCTGATTATACATTATTAGAAAAAATTGTGTTTAACATATATAACATGTGTGACACCTGAAGTTTTATCAACTCATTTTCTATTCAACAAATTTTAATTATCAAAATTCATTAATTATAAAATTCAGTTCAAAATTTAATTTAAATACAAAAATTATTCTAAACAGTAATATTTAGTTTTATGATTTAAAAAATGACTAACTTTTAATAACAAACAGAACAATTTTATTAATGATTAAAAAATGATAAATGGGGAAATTATCCCTATTTATTATTAAAGTTAACTTTTTATTATTAAAATATTTTCATACTAGTTTCTTTATTCTTGCAATAAAAGAAAATAATTATTAATATATTTTCCAAGTTAAAATGTAATTATTTGCACATTTACCATATGTTTTTAAATATATATGTATAGTGCAAAGGATTGTTTTAATTAATCTGCACTAAAATATAAATATTTCTAACTAGTATTAAAAATTATATTTTTTATGGAGATAAAAAATGTTAAATGAAATTATATTATGTTTAAAACATATTCTATCAATAAAAGCATTTGCGTCTGTTATAAGTTCATATTAACAAGATCTTTTATAAGAACAGTGTTTTAATAGGAATGTTTTGAATTATACAAACATATACAATTAAAAGAATTTGTATTTTTTTTTCATATGTCATAGCATCGGTGGGGAGGCGAACCCACAACCTACTCTGTTTAATTTCTCTTTGATTATTAAAATTAAGGTTCTTAAATGTGAGATTCTGCCTCTAGTCATAAAAAATAAAAGGATAGAAAAAAAGAATTAAAAAGTCTTGCATTGGTGGTCGAGAGGTCAGCGCGACTGCCTTGCACTTGCAGGCAGTTGCCCGGGTTGCGGGTTCGCATCCCGGCCGATGCTATGACACTTAAAAAAAGTTAAAAATGAGTTTTGCAATGATTACATTAAACTATTCACAAAATGTAACCAAACATATAACATGCTAGTCCGAAGTTTGGCACAATAGTAGAACATTGAACTTGGGAGGGTGAATCCAGGATCAATTCTGGTGCTCAAACTTTTTATGAACTCCCAAGTAATAAAGTCATTAGCTTTTTTTTTTTTTCCTTTTACAGGGAACATCATTTCTTCAAAGATTTCAACATTTTAATTAACCAATATATAAATCAATATAAGTATTCTATAGTCAGTATATCTTCCAATGAAAGCAATCAGTGTTGCATCCCTTTAGAATATCTTTGAAATAATTTTTATAATGAAAATGAAGTTTGTTCACATGTGAAAACCATACTCAAATTGATCCCCAATTTCTTATCCCAAAAATATAGCTAAAATCTTAAGGTCTACCTAATATGTTGAATATATCAATTCCTATCTGATCATAGGCTCATTTAATACTTGAATGAGTGATCGCTTGGGAATCTTGAATGCTGGAGGCCAGTATATCTTTTTTTTCTTATTTTGTATATTAATAAAGTCTCATTAAAGTGTGTCTGCTGCTCTAAAATGAGAAGCTAATTATAAATAATGTTAAGAATATAGAAAATCATAAATTGCCATCATTCATGATCAATTATTATTGCTAGCTTGATTTTAGTACCCGACTACCTAAGTAGTCTCTGCTTTTCGGCAATAAATTTAACTTAGATGTAATATATATATATAATTTAAAAAACTATATTTAGCTAAATCTCAAAAATTAATAATAAATTAGCACTGCAAGCCATCCTCTTAATAAAATATTTTCATTAATATATATATATACACATGGGTGTGCAAGAGTTACATTATCATCATTATGGATGTACTTAATAATCTCCATTCCATCACATATTCTGGAAACGTGTGAATAAATACATATGAAAAAACAAATGCCCCCCAAGATGCATTTCATGCTGAACCATTACTCATCAATTGGTCCAGATCACAATCTCTTACACACATCTTTATCATTTGTTCAGTAAACTTGTTACATTTTCATTTACAAGTGTCAAATTCACGACTTTGACAAGAACCAACCCAGATAAACACTTTCAATTAT
The DNA here is from genome assembly GCA_028023455.1 of Epiperipatus broadwayi. Lineage (NCBI taxonomy): Eukaryota > Metazoa > Onychophora > Udeonychophora > Euonychophora > Peripatidae > Epiperipatus > Epiperipatus broadwayi. Next base: position 1,397,137 of record JAQFVV010000063.1, read on the forward strand.
TATCACTAATCATTTATTAAAGTAGAGATTATCTCTGGCCAGAATAAACTTTAACCCAATTAAAGATTAATATGACTGTTTTCTAAATACACACATATGAAATAATTATCATTAGTAACTATACAAACATGAGTATAGTCCATACCAGAAAAAAAAAAATGGGGAGAAAAAAAAAAGGAGGAATAAAAAAGCTAAAAATGAGATTTGCAAAAATGACACAAACCAATCAACTTTGCCTAATCAATGTATAAATCAATGTACATATTCTATTTTCAGAGTTATTCTCTCAATGAACTTTTCTCTTAGAACATCTTTGAAATAATTTTTATAATCTAAATGGAATCTGCTGCCCCTGTGAAAACCATACTCTAGTTGATCCCAAAATAGTTATTTCAAATGTCTATTAACGCTTATTCATTTGACATGCTTGATTCATCAAAGATGTATTTTTATAGTAATAAATTCAATAGAATCATCACAGAAAATTAAAAAACATAACAACTGATTATGTGAACATCCTTAAATAAAAATGTTCACATATTCCTACATTATTATGATAAAGGAATATGAGTACTTCTACATGATAAATTAGACAAAATAAGAGCTCTATCTATATTCTACTTTCTTAATGTTTCATCAATCACAGTCTTTAGCCATTCTCTTTGAAAAATCAACTCTGGAAATGCACTCTGGAATAAAAATGAAGATATTTAAGACCTACGAAATTTAGGAAATAGTATACTTTGACTTTTGTAAGATATAAAAGTGGATTGTGAAGATAATTCGAAGCAGATTGTAGAACACATTAATTCAAAACTTTACATAGTTAATAAAAAATCTGGAATATAAACTACTATTAAAAGAAACTAGAAAACAGGAATATGTATTAAATTTTTTTATTAATTCCACGTTGTTAAATTTTTGTAATTTTAAATTAAAATTTAAAACATTTTTTTCCTTTTACAAATATTATATAATTTTTTTTTTTTAAGTTGAATAAAAAAAACCTAACTATTTGTAAGTCTACAATTGCACAGAGACCCCAGCATATTATGATGAAATAAATCTTTTAAATTGTCAAATATAGCTGCAGCATACATCTCAACAATCAAGTCTGCCTTTCTGCGCAAACAGCTACTTAAATATTCATAATCTCAAATTTATAATCATCCAAACAAAAAATTGCTCCAGTTTTTTACTTTCATCACTGGTTAATAAAGCACTTTAGTTTTTTGAACATTCATTATTAAATCAAAATATTTATGTTTCATTTTATAAATCAACATTTTGAATTTGAAAAAATAGTACAACTATCTGCATGGCGTACATGAAAAGCTAAGAAGATGAAGTCATTATTTTTAATCAAATCAAATTAAAAACTCTAACAATCAAACTTACAATGTATACTGATATCTGTTAAGTGAAGTTGTCTATAAAATATTCCAAAGACAACTATCACACGCAAAAAAATCTCAATATAGCTTGAATCCCTAAAAACACCAGTTTTTATCTCAAATGTGTAATGTCTATCAGCAAATTATACTGATAAACAATAGGATAACTTTAAAAAATTGACCAAACCTTTACCAATTATCTGAGTGAAATGTCAAAACCAATTTGACAAAGCAATATATAAACTACAATATTGTCCATGACACCTTACATTTTAATGGCAACAAATATTCTTTAAAATCACAATAAATCATTTCATATGTGACTGAAAGCAACTTATTCAATAAATTCTTTGAAGTACTTTACATGAATAACAATGACATCCCATAATAGCTTCTATAGTTTTTTCTATCCCTTTCATCATCATCATCAACCATTATCAATCCACTGCAGGATGAAAATCTCTCCAAGTTTAATCCATCTTCTCTGATCTTTAGCTTCTCTTCTCCATATCATCGCTGCACACTTTCTTATTTCATCCATCCATTTCACATGTGGTCTCTTTCTGGGTCTTTTACAATCTCTTGGAAACCAGTGTAAGATTTCAATTGTCCATCTATTATCATTTCTTCTAGCAATATGTCCAGCCCAACTCCATTTCAGTCTTTTAATTTTTTCAATGAGGTCAGTAACACCTGTTTGTTCTCTTACCATATATTGCACTTTCAATCCCTTCTAGTTACTCCCAACATGCATCTCTCCATACTTCTTCAAGTGGTCTGAAGTCTCTGAATTGCTCTTCTATTAAGTGTCCAAGTCTCAGATCCATAAGTAAGAACTGGTAAAACACATTTATTAAAAACCTTCCTTTTCAAACACATAGGCATATTTCCTTTTACTATCAAGTTATTTCTATCAAAAGCACTCCAACCAAGTTTAATTCTATGATTAATTTCATCTATTATATTTCCATCTGCATTAATAATCTGACCAAGGTATTTGTAACTGTTAACTTCTTCTAACTCATCGTAATCAATCTTTATTTTTCTATCCCTTTAATGCACATAATATATTAACTTATAAGTTCAGACATACTGAGATATAAAATTTATATCTCTGACATATCTGAAATCAAGTATAACAGTACAAAGTATATTATTTAATTTTACATAAATACTAAAAAAAAGATGATAATAGTAACTCAGGTTTCCTTATAAAGAATATAATAAACATACATCACATGATTAGTGGCACTACTGTATGAAGAGTTTTGCCTCTGTGAAAACAGCTTATGTAAGCATAAAGAATGGTGATAGATGTGATGTTTGATGATTTACATTACAAAACTTATTGTGTAGTATTTGCTGAGAAAACTAGATTTATATATACATGTATATCTAATTTAGAAATACTATACTATTTAATTTCATGTTCATAAAATAGTCATGTATTATATCAAAATATTCTAAATATGCGGTTAAATTGTAAGATTCATATTATTAGCATTTATTAATATACATGTATGTTTATTAAAACAGGCAAAACTCTCTATATGTGGCGCTACTGTATGAAGAGTTTTGCCTCTGTGAAGTTTGGTAATGGTTTTATATATTAACAAAGCAAAACTCTCCCTACAGTATTGCCACCCTGTGCCAACCAGAGTAATCAATGAATGCCAGAAGGCTCATGCATAAAATCCCTATCTAATGCCCACTTATCCAATATCCCCAGACTAGTTTCTGGCTTGTGGCCATCATCAGTGAGGAGCTTTGGATCTGAGAGCACTACACCTAGATCTTAGGATCTAATGCAACCCTCCAGCACCCACCTTTTATCTCTGTTTAACTACAAAACTATGAGAATAAAATTGAAAACACAAAAATATTATCCATCTAAGCTCAATACCTTATATAGTCATGTGATGCTTAATGGTTTTATATATTGTAAGATTACAACTATTATTTTCCATTTTCCATTTTTAATATTATTTCTTAAATCAAATTACAAAGTTACAGACAGTTTTTACTGAAAATAGCATAAAACTACTTTTTTATACATAAATAAAATAATTGCATGGTTTATTGCTTGGGAATTGACAAAAGAAATTAAAAATTGGGATTCGAGAAAGTGTTGATTGGGCCATGATTCGTGAATCTTGAGATCCAAAACAACTCTGCCATTGCACTAATCTACAAGAAAAGATCTAGTAACGGAAATAACAAGGCTGGCCACAATCCATGGACCTTGAGGTCCAGAGTAAGCCATTCTACCACTAAACCACATCGCACAGAGCTTTTATTTTTATAAATTAATTAAACCAATACGTAACTTTCTTTCATTATTTTTGCTATTTTTTTTTTTAATTCCCATTTTTAACAGAGGTTTTAAATTTTAGAAAAAATTATAAATAGTACATAATTAACTGTCAAAAATCATTAAATCATTTTAGGTATTTGTTGAGCAAAAAGTATAAATAGATTCAGTTAACATAATTACTGCATTCTGAATGCAAACCTTCCACATATTTCTAAAAAAGTAAAATCTTTAATTAAGAAGAATCAATTCCATGATTATATATATTAACAGAATTTATGTAAATAAATCAATTATTTTATATAGCGCGATGTTTATATACTGTAATATTTAAACAGCATTAAACTGTTGCACATGCGCTTTGGATTTTAGTATTCATTCATTTTATAATTAAAATCCAAAGCGCATGTGCAACAGTTTAATGTTGTTTAAATATAACAGAATTTACTAATTTGAATAAATTACTTTATACCTGAAAATCAAGCAATAAAATACTATTATATACTAAATATCCTGCGCGGCTTGGAGCAGATGGTGGAGCGCCCAACTTAGGATCGGAATCTCCCAAATAATCAAACTACTTGATTATTTGATTTCTTTATATAAAACAAAATTATTTTATTTCAAATATCTGATAATTGGAAAAGGATCAGGGTGACAGGTTTATGATAAAAAATTTTCATTTCATTAAATGTATAAATAATTTTTAAATGTAATTTTTATGGGGGGGGGGGGGGTAATATTAAGATAAAAATTCCAACTATTAGTGTGGAATTTTTTAATCAAAATGTAATACATTCTAAACATTTATGTTATTATTACTTTAAAATTACTATTTAAGCAAAAATACAAATTAAAATTCTTATTATAACTTTACCTTTTAAATCTACATAATACATTTAAATTACTAAACAATTAAGCTATTTTAAATCAAAATAATATTATACATACAGCATACATATAATAATCAAACATCTGGCTCAAAATTCCTTGCTTTATTTCAAAATATCTTTTCTAAATAAGTCTTCCTATATCCTGTTTCATTCTCAAATTCACATTTCCTTGATCATTTCAATTATCATAGTTCTTCTGACATATGAGAAAAGAATAAGCAGCCTTTTCTGTGTAAACATTTCTCCCATAGATAGATATAGCAGAGTGATAAAAGAAAGCAGTATTCATCAGATTTGTCAAATGCCAGGTAGTAATTTTAATGGTTTCTATTTTTGCTTTACTCTCTAATTAAAGATAAAATAATCAACCACTATGAGGTGATTGTCTAAACTGGCTATGGTTGGTTATCTGAAAGATAAATCCAAGCCTATATTTGAATCCCAAGTTGAAGATTTAATAAAATACACTAATCAGTAGATTATAAGGCTTTCGCTACTTTTCTACCCCCAAAAATATGTATCCATCTAAATTTTACTTTTAATAAATATTACTTGACATCCATTTTCGTTACATGTTAGTATCCCAAATCTTCGTTTTTCACATTCTTCCAAACCAACACTTCTAATGCTTCCAATTGTCCACCTAAAATTCTACATTTCTCCTCTGCAAATAAAAGTATTCTTCACATAAAATTTATAACAAACCACTTTATTAATTCCAATTTATTTGGTCAACAAGTATTTCATTTTCTCATATTTTTCTACCTCATCATCATATAAGACCCTGCATGGTTAATGCTTAGAATATTGGGCTTCCATCCTGAAGACCCCAGGTTCAATTTCCTAGATGGGATCTAGTATTTTTGAATGATTTTAAGCATGGTTGTAAATGCAATTGCCTGCGACATCCTATAACCTGTGGCTTAGTTTGCAAGCAAGTTTAGGATTTTGTATTATGTAACACCATTATGATTATAATATAATGGAGTCTTGTTGATGAGAAAAATATCATATTCCTGCAGGCAGTACTGAATTCATGATTTATCATACTGAGTATAAAATAACAGTGGCAATAATGGAAGAATACAGACCCCTTAATACATCCATTTTCTCCACTAACAATTTATCTCTTTTTTTGCTGCTATTTCTGTTATACTTCCTTCCACAATTAAATAGCTTTATTGCACTGTATAAAAATATACCTTTTTTTATAATTTTCCAGTTTCCTTTTTTTTTTTATCAATTTCATATCTCAATTGCTGATATCTTAACCTTTCTGTACAAACATTTATCTTTCTCAGTAACTGCCTTGGCTGATACTTTGTCTATTTGCTAATACAAGGTTTCTTGGCTCTGCATCCTTTCTTAGACTTCTTTTTGAATCATAATTTAGTTTTTATTTTCGTTAAAGAATTTCCATATTCCACTTAAATTTTCTTTGCCATTTTTCACTAATGTCTATTTATTTTAGTTTTCTAATAAATTTGAAAAATCATTTCTAATATCTCCTTATTCTTTTCCAATTTAATAATATGAATCCATGTTAGTGCTGGAGTTAAGAACACAAAATCATCATATTGTTCCTAAACCCAATTTATATTAAAACATAATTCATTTAAAATATATTATTATCTATGTGTAAATTCTCTTTTAATGATTTTCAATTTGTGCATTTGCAATTAACGTAAATGCTCTGCTAATTGTGAAACTTATTAACAATCTTAATTTTCAAGTAAGTATACGATAGCAAACTCTTTATTCTCTCTACTCTTATGCCATTTAATGTACATTTTAGTAATCAATGGATTGCAGATGGTAGTGCTTAATAAATCCTTACCCTGGGCTGCCTTATCCAAATAATTCTAAAACTAATTTCAATTTGATGGCTTTCATAGGTGATGTATTGTTGGTTATGTGATGTATTATTGATTTTTATATTATAGATAGATATGGATGAGTTACATAACAATAAAAGAAAAAAGCTATAATGGTTATGATTGAACAAAATAATGGGGAAGAAATGGAAAATTAATAAGATTTGAATTGAATATGTTAAGGCTATGAAGGAAATTTAACTTACAACTCAGAAAAGTTGTCAATAATAGTAGATATTTTTTGAACAGAATGCAGCAGGATGTGATAATTTTAGATCATAAGTTCAGTCTCTCACAAAAGGCTTAGGGAAAAAACACTTTGTAATAGATTACATATGTTTCTATCTATTGTAAAAAAGAATGGAAGAAATGAAGTGGTGATGACTACTACTGAAATTATAAAAAAAAACAGTTAGTCTTCACTTCAATATTTGATAAAATAAATTAATTACTTTGAAAAATGATGCAAAAAGAAAAAAAACTTGATTCAAACTGAAAAAAAAAAAAAGACAATAAGATAATTATAAAATTAAATGATGTAGATATACAGAGATTGGATGTAGAAAAAAAAGCTATCTTTTCTTCTCTTTAACTGTTATTTAAATAAATGTTAATAGATATCAATGAAATTAGAAGTGAAGAAAACACAAATTTTCTTAAAAGCAGAAACAACAAACTTAATGAAGTTGGGGTCAAATTATCATAAAAATATATGCAATGATAGCTAAATCAATAAAACAAAAAATTAAGAAGTAGAATGGTAAATGTTCAGAAAGTTGGCTGATTGAAGAAATGTCATGAAATAACAATGAAATCACAAAGAGAATGGCAATAAAAACATAAAAAATACAAGAAAAATTTGATTGAGAAGAAGCTTAGAAGTAAAAAAAAAAAAAAGACAAAAAACAATTGGGTTTGTGAAAAAAAGATAGAAGAAAAACAATATTATAAAAAATGGTAGTTATGATCTAGTGTTTTAAAAAGCAAAAGATAGTTACAATGAAGGTAATCCAGAAGTGTCATGTGTGACCTTATTTGCTGTTATATAAAAATAAGGTAATATTTAATACTGTCATTAGCAGAACACTTATAAACAAGTATAGTTATTCAAAAATAAAACAAGAGAAAACAAAGGATAAAAAGTTAAAGAACAAAAAAAGGAAACAACAAAAAATGAAATAATTCACATGCAGGTAATCAAATATATAATCCCATTGTCACCATTAGTGCAGAGATGATCAATAGCAAGAGAAGTAACATTGAATAGGCCTTGTATTAAATTAAATGACTGAGGACAATAAGTTAAAAAAAATGAAAAGAGAGTGGAATAAATGCATTAAATTACAAAGATTACATAAAATAGCACATATATACATAGTGACTTATTTGACAGGAAATTGAAATTTTGACTTATCCTGAATTATAAAAATTACAAATTACATTAACAACAATCTGAAAAACATTCTACATTATATAATCAGTCCTGCAATTTATTTATTGTTCAATATTTCAGGCCAAAAATTATAAAATTGTGTGCATATTTAAAAAATTATTATAACAGCAATTAAAATTGTTTCATTGTGTGAGCAAAAGTGAAAATAAATATTTGTAAACAACTTGTTTTAATTCTTCTGACTTGTTAAAAGTTAAGAATGTCAACTATGAAATAAACTATTAATTGTGATTTCATTTTACAATTTTACATAAATAATATTTACTAAGGCAATAAACCTAAAGAATGTGCGCTTGAAAATGTGATGGTAGGGACCTCTACAGGTCTTAACAACAAGCTTACGCTTTCAAAGAGGGGAAAGCTTGTGGTTAAGATCTGTAGAGGTCCCTACAATTGCATTTTCAAGCGCACATTCTTTAGGTTTATTACCTTAGTAAATATTACTTACGTAATCAATGTGCATTAAATAAATTTATAATTATAATTTTACATAAACTAACACAAATAATTATATTTTATGTAAATTAAGATAAATAAAAGTACTGTAACAGTCATATTTGAACATTCACGCAACAAAATCCAGAGTTTTGGTAAATTATACCAAGGCTGATCTAGATGAGGGTTTGAGACTAAATCCGACCGCAACTCAGCTCCTTCACCAACCCTCCCTGACTTACTACCTTATGAATGACATATATGAAGTCACACTCGTAATCTCTTAATTTCCATGCTGGCAGTAGCAAAGGGTAAAGCGAGAGACTCGGGGATAATTAACTAAATGTTTGATAATTTAACTAAACCCACACACACAACTTATGACTGATTATCTAATGCATATATTAATAATTATGGATGGTGATTTAATATAAACAAAGTGAATAATACTACAGATGTTAATATGTTTTAAATTATTTAATATTGACAAAACACAAACAACAACCATTAAATGTACTGCATATTCCACTCGCAGGTGGGATGGTGAAAATAAAAACTACATGTTCTGTAATCAATTTTACTTAACCATCATCATTTTATTCCAGCATTTATACATTAATAATTATTTATACGTCTACATTGATGCCTAAATTATGCTCTGTCATTCCTACTAGGGTGTTAAGGGTTAAATTTTAAGAGAGTGGCAACCTTACACAATGTGTACTTAAATTTATTATTATGTGATGAGTAGTCAATGCACTCTTTATGTAGATATTATTAGATAAACTAGATCTGAGGTTCAGACCAATGCTGAACAATTAATATAACAGTAGATGAACTGGCGCTTTGTAGCATAACTTCGGAGGCTACGGCGCTATGCAAATTACATCAGAGATGCGGCTTGAAAGTGCCTTTACTCATGAGATTCAGTAATGTTTAATCGGTTCTCAGGTACCGATTGCTTGCTACATGTGAACTTTTAGTTCGGGTGATCGAACAGCCTTAATATACGATGCTGGATTCCGGTGTTCCAGTTCTGAAGGAGGTAATGGGAATGACCCTTAAAATCATTATCCCATTCAAGAGAGAGGGCTGTCCGAATTAGGGATGATAAGATAGTCCTTAAAACCTAATCTTATCTTAATAATTATATGATAGCAAGGCGTAATGCACCTCAGTGCTTCGTAAAAACTCATTCACAATGCTTTGTAAATATTAATTATTACAATTAGTAAAGCACGAAATCTATAGTTTCTTTGGCAAAACTACCCTACGCCAATTAGTTAAATAAACACTGAAATTGTGCTAAAGAGGACTTTATTAAAATGATCTAGTTTACTAATTAACTACACATTTCTATGAAATAAATTAATGGGGTCTAAAGCATATCCGGGACTTAAACTTGGCTAACTGCTGAACATGCCTTAAATTATCACTCTCTCATATTTAACTAAACAGACCTTTTAATAAGCAACATATATGCGATATTGAGCTAAACATAGTAGCTCAACTAATATATCGAAGTAGGTTTCAGAACAGAGATCTATAAATATGCCAAACAGCATACATTAATTTACTTGAGAACAAAAACGTCTCTTTAGGTTTATAATAATTAATAATCTCTGCCCTGAAGGCATAGCATAAATCAATAAATGCATTTTAACAATATATATATATATATATATGCAAAAGTATAGACACAAATAGAGAAAATAATAAGGCAATAATAATCTTTTATAAGTTGAAGTTAAAAAGATTTAAGAATTTGAGATCAGGCAAGATTTACATTTAACTTTTAAAGTATTTTAAAATTATTGATTGAAATACACTTATCTAATACAGTTTAATTAATTTAAGAGAGAATACACTTACTTAACATAGCTTAATTAATTTATGAGATTAGAGTTTAAGAGTTTGTGCACATTATTTATATTATATAGCTAGCTTTAGGAAAGACTTATAGATTACTATAGCATTAAGTTTAGCTTGATTGAGAAGTTGTTACCGGCTGTTTACTCTGAAGGCTTGCAGTTTGACAGTCTGAAACACACACACATGGGTTGGTTATTTAGGCTGATTCCTCATCTGTTCTTTCTTGAGGTAGGCTGTTGTTTGGGTCTTCGGTCTCCATAAACGATTCTAGCCACCGTGGAGGCAGAAATAATGTTTTTCTAGCCACTTATCTGCATAATAAAAACTGGGCAAACTACCTGGGTATAAGTTGACACATGAGTAAAGCAAAATGGATGATGATTTCTTCTCAAACTGGTGTTTTTATATTTCTTTACCCCCCCCCCCTTACAGCTCATTCACAATCTTTATTTTTAGACATTAAAAGTTAAGAAGTCTTAATTTCATCAACTTCAAACGAATCGGTTGGATTGATTTCAGGCTTAATAATTGTCAATTGTTCCCTTTTATTTCATAAGATTCAAGTTCAGCTGGATTTTATTGCAGGTTTAATTGTTCCAATTTTTATTTTATAAGACTCATAAAGTCTGGATTTAATGCAGGCGGTATTTATAAGATTTACAAAGTTCTTTTTCTTTAAACAGCGAATATCTTTTTTTCTTTTCTTGAGATTTAAGCTGCAAACATTTTAACGTACACCTGAGAAACTTACATTTATCTTTAATTACTATACGTGATTAAGTAATTTAGTAATTGGATAACTTCAAAGACAGTTTGAAATAATTTAGAGAACTTTGTTCTTATATATATATACAATTTCCACAGCTTAAACCAATTTAATAATTTAAAATCATAAAACAAATATTTATGTGAAATTATAAAGGTGTGTACATTATATAATAATAATATCTATCAGATGTGAATATACAATTCTTCGCAAATAAAAATATTACAAAATGTGTATACAAAAATAGAAGATGTGTGTGCATATACAATTACACACATATATGCGTAAATATACGCTTCTATATATTTTATATTACTGAGTATAGTTATATATATGTGTATACCTCTAGGGTTTGAATTAGGGAAATTAAGACTACTATTTTATATAGTAGGTGAAACCGTATGATGACCAAATCTTACTGTTTCAGTACTAAGACCAAGTAATGACATTCATATTTAATAATTACTTAAGTTTTTTGGCACTATTTTCCAAATAAATGTATTATAGCATTTCAAATTTGTACCTGTTTTCTTCACAGTATTTAGTTTCATATGCCTCTATGATTAAGCTAAATCCATGAAAAACATAAACTGCTATATATGTGCTCAACATGTATATACAGTATACATGTTAAGATATATATAGTATTTGTGTGAAATTTTATGATGATAGCATTTCACTTGTAGTTACATGTTTTATTTTAATCATGCCACAATTCAACTAACGATAGAAATAATTCAACATGTAACTAAATGTATATGTAATATATATGTACACAGTTTTTGATCAAAATTAATTTTAAAATTATGCAACTCAATAAGTCATCATGAAAAATAATTAGCAAAAAAAAAAAAACACTATGTAAATACTTAAAAATGTTTATATTAGTTAGTATTTTATACAAAACAGAATTTTCATTAAGTAATAAAAACAAGTTTAAAAAAAAGAAAAGCATAACATTAATGAGATAATTTTAATATTAATATTTTTAAATATATATATTGTAACAGGATGGGGGAGATGAAATGGTCATGAGGTCGTACCTAGGGTGATGGAAAGTCATCATCACTCCCAAGTAAATAAAATTTAAAATTTTCAAAAAATATAATATTTATGTAAGATACTATTAAAAAAATGTTAAATGTTTATCAAAAATATATAAAAATAAGATATATTAAAAAGAGCATGAGATTAATAAATCTCTGAGATATCGGCCAGCTAACTTCTCAGAGTAACTATAAGCATAATTATACATCAACCAGCATTAAAAAAGTAAGGAATACTCAAAATAAGCCATTCATCATCATGAATGATCAATCATAAAATACATTGATACAATAAACCACAGTCAATCTGGTGATTGGATTGGAAATGGGTCTTCTGTAGATCAGGCTAACTATTGAGCCCTTGCCAGCTTATGACAAATTATTGAAACCATTAATTTGAATGCACCAACTAAGTACTCATCCATCAGAATACATAATAATAAAAAACAATAATGCTCGGACATTATTGAACCATGCTGATTATCATCAATGCTCTGAGCATTTAGTACCATTAATGCACTGGCCAATTATAAAATTAAATTCTAATAGACTAAATTAAATAAAATATAGTGCAGGAGTTTTAAAGATCTTAGCACCATTCCAGGATATATCAATCAATTATCATCATCAATCATGTGGATGCCCATAAGCACTAAAATACAACACCATTCACATATCACTGTTACACATGAATCTAGCTCAAAACACAAGCTCTATTACTGTTATGTAGTCAAGAGATTATGTAATACAATTTTAGCAATCAAATTGTATTAACAATTTAAAAAAATGATTTTAAGTATCTATTGGATATGGCTTTACAATTAGAGGCCTTCTGATTTTGATTAACATACAATAAAAAAAAATTTATCATATGTGTGATTTGCAAAATTACTATACACAATTCAAGTTATTACTAAGGTTTACAATATTTCTTAATGAATTCACATATATATAATTTGCACAGATGTGTTATACATAAGCTTACAATGAATACATTTGAATTGTCAAAAAAAAATGATTAAAATTTACATATAAGTCCTATTTGACAATCAATGGTATTTATATGCACACAGACATATGTGACATAATAATTTCTGATTATCTTTGACTCATATGAAATACAATAAATAATTAAAATTTACCTTATATGTAATGCTTAATTCGATTTATTACATTGTGATTTTCAAAACTTTTTAATGGGTTCATTTACAACACATATATATAATCTGTGCACAATGGGATACAACAATTGATTAATTATATAAATTAATTCATTTTCTATCATATTTGATAATAGCAAAAATTCATTAATTTTTATAACTAATTCTATTTTGAATATACATAAAATTCACATATATATATATGTAGCAATAATAAAATTTTAACAAATCAGTTTATCAAATTCTATTATAGCTTTCTTTCTTTTTTTTGAAAGTTTATAAAAATTCTTTTCTTATTGAAAATAAAATCAGATTTTAATTATGTTTTTAGATTTCTTCTTTTTTTCAAGGCTTTGACATATGGGGGGGGGTCAACTTGCATTGGTGGTCGAGAGGTCAGCGCGACTGCCTTGCACTTGCAGGCAGTTGCCCAGGTTGCGGGTTCGTGTCCTGGCTGATGCTATGACACTTAAAAAAATCAACTTTTAACAGCCTATGTTAAGTAATAATTACATTTTTAGAATATAGTATCATCTTCAAAATTAATACAGCAGTTATATTTTTTTTTCCCAATCTAAAAAAAACCCTGAAGTCTTTTTCCTTTAAATAAGATGGTCAAGGAATTAATTTTGACTCTTAATTTTTAATCCACTCAATTATTTATGCTTGTTTCACTTTTAGAATGTCTCTTAATTATTTTTTTTTAATAAAGGAAAAATAAAATCATTTTTAGAATTAAAGGTATAAATTTCAAAGTGTCTTTGTTTTCTCAATAAATGATTTAAAATAATCGTTATAGATTATACATCACACTTTCAGAATGTCATTTTAAAATGAATTATTAAAAAAAAACTTATTTAAAATTTTGTTCACATTATATATTAACCGCTACTCACCATTGTATATACCTTTATCTGTGTTTTTCTCTGCATATAGCTGAAATAGCATACGTGCACCAATTATCCAAGCTTTCTCTTGGTAAGCTTGGTTTTTGTGATTGTCATCATCAGAAGAAAAATACAGATTGTCAGCAGATGATTTGTTGGCATGCCATGAGATTCCTTCTGTTCAGGATTGGCAAGCTGTCTTCTAGAACATTTAAGCACCTAGTTGATCCATTTGAAGTGACCCTGGCCTCATGAATCAAAACTCTGCAGTAAACAATAGGCAGCTAGTGGATTTGTACTCCTTTAGATCTTCATAGGAGCTCTGTAGAATTCTGCTAGCTAATCTGCTTCTCAAATATATTATTAGTCAAGCCTTCTGGCCAGCTCTTACAAAAACTGCAAGCCAAACTGAACTGATATTTCTTTATCAGCCCTTTTATAGAATCATCTGAGGTGATAAAAACACATTGCATGCCATTTTCAATATAATTCTTTTTAATCTTGAGATGATAAAAACACAGTAACTGAAAACAGAGTTTTTTCTGTCCAATCTTTAGCTTGATTAAAATCAATTTTAATCTTTTCAAATCACTGTTAACTACAAGCTACTTTTGGAAGCAACTCTGAAATTTTAAGGTGTGATCTACATGTTTTTACTGTAATCCTTTGGAATTTTTAATCTACAAAGATTTTTAAAAATAGATAAAAGAAATGTATACAAGCATTATTTCAAAAATAAATCATGTTTGTTTTTAAATTTCATAATCAGAGTAATAATAATACAATATTCATATTTATTCAGACCTTTTTTAATATTTAATTTATAATAGAATATTTTAAACTGAGAGTTATTTAACTCTTTATTATTTTTATTCCAGGAAATGTAGAAAAATATCTAAAAAAAATTATGTCTGTGTTTATTTCTACTTTTACTTTACTTTATATATATATATGCGCACACACACAATTATAACCCAATTGGTTACAATATATAAAAAATATCGATAAAAATAATTAAATTTTTTCTACATTCTTCTTGTGATGAAAATTGATAGTAATGAAATGCAATTAGAGTTTTTAAGTGATATTAAATTGATTATACCAGTTCTTTAAATTTATGCAAAAATTGTTTAAGATTAAATAGTGGTTGGATTTTTTTGAAGTTTAGAAGAAAAGATGAATGAAGAGAGAAATGATTTAAAACATGTACTTGATTACAAAAGAACAAATGAAGTTAGAATTCATTATAAATAAAAAGTGGAAATACAACATTGTGGAGATTAATAGAAAGTAAAACAGAGTGGCAAGATTAGTTAGTCAAACCACTGGAAAATACCAAATGCAGAGAATGCAGGTATATGCCCCAAAAGGTTCTCATTATAATGAAGAAATTGCTGATTTTTATATGGATATACAAAAGGCTTTTGATCACACCAGACAATATTTTAAAATTATCATGAGAGACTTTTTTTTTTCATATGTCAAATGTGTTAACCGAGAAGCGAACCCGGGCCAACTGCTTGGAAGACTTTGGTGCTAGAATTAGTAAATTATTAAAAAATGAAAATGCTGTTAATAAATTTGGTTATAGTAATAGAATGAAAGAAAATACCGATTTGTAGAATTTTCAGAAAATGAAGAACTATATTATGATTTCTATCTCTGAGAAAAATACTAAATGGACATGGAAGCATCCAAATAAAAATACAACAAAATTAGATTATAGTTTGACTAACAAAAAATAATTATTTCAAGATTGTAATGTTCTTAATAAATTCAATAGAGGAAGTGATCATTGATTAGTGACATGTAAGATATATGTTAATGCAAAACTATAGAGATTATTGATAACAGTATCCAAATTAATATTCCTAATCTTCGGAAACATTCCAATAATTTTAAATTAAAACTTCTAAATCATTTTAAAATATTAAAACATTTTGAAAATGGTTCAGATTTGAATGAAATCAATAAGAAGATAACTGATATACTAATAAGAACTACAACAACAACAACAACAAAATAGCAATTTGGAACAAGATAATATATAAAGAACAGAAGGAATATAAAAATATATAAAAATGATCCATTAAGAATTGAATATATAGTTTTGTAAAATGGTAAAAATGAGTTAATAACAATATAAGAAAATATAATTGGGAATTAGCAAAGAAAGCTATAGAAGAGAATAAAAGTCTCAAAAGTGTGAAACAGCATTTGTAAACAATTTATTTCTGCAATAAAAAAAAAGGATGCAATTATTACTGAAAAGAAAGATGACATCATGAAATGTGTGGCAAAGTTCTATAAAGGAATGTATAGCAATAATGAGCAAGAAAACAAAATGTTCCCTACAATTATTACATTTTCTGAAATTCATTGAATTCTAAATGAAGTGAGACATGCAACTGAATCTATTAGGAAGAGAAAACTCCAGGTAATGATGAAATTATAATCGATATCTTAAAAGAAATAAGTGAAAAAATAAAACTGTTGGCAAAGTTATATACCAAATACCCAAATGATAAAGATGTGTCAGATGATTGAAAGAATGAAGTAGTAATACTAATATTTTAAAAAGAAACTATTAGAAATTAAAGCGTATTGGTCTTTTATCAATTCTATATAAAAAAATTTACAAGATAATTACAACTTGTCTATAATGAACTGTAAATTTTAACCATGCAAAAAAACAAGTTTTGCACAATAGATTACATTCAAGTATTAATAAAAGTTATAGCAAGATCAATAAATATGAGTTGTCATTCTTCTTTGGATATGTAGATTATGAAAAGGCATTTGATTCTATAAGTATTCCTATATGACTAAAGCAATGGATTATCAAGATATAGATCCAGAATATTGTCATATTCTGAAGAATATATACAAAATGCAATAGCAATCATTAGATTACATAGTGATTCAAAAATGATTAAAATTGAAAAGGATATATAATAGGGTAATTCCATATCTCCTAAACTTTTTACAGCATTTTTGTGGATTAAAATAGAAAGCTAAGGGAATACAAGTAAATGAAGATTATTTAGGTCATTTCAATTTTGCAGATGATATGGGTATATTTGCAAATAATACATCAGAGTTTCAGGAAATGCTGCAATAATTATCCAATAAAAGCAAGAAAGTATGACTAAACGTAAATGCTAAAACAACTAAAGTAAGATTCAATGGATTTTCTCAAAATAAAAAAATAAAAATTGATAGTGATGAATAAGAAATAGTTAACAACTACAAATACCTTGATCAGATTACTAATACAGATCATTATGGAGGTGCTTTTGGAAAAAATAACTTAATATTAAAAAGGTAATATGCCTAAGTGTTTGAAAAGAATGATTTTTTTAATAAATATATTTTACCAACTCCACTTATTGCATTGAGATCTGGATACTTAACAAAAACAAATCAGAGACTTCAGACTACTCAATGAAGAATTGAGATATATATTTAGGAATAACAGAAGGAATCAAAAACAAAATATATAGGTGAGAAAACAAACAGGTATTACTGACATCTTGGAAAAATTAAGAGACTGGAGTGGAGCGGAGTTGGACATATTGCTAGAAGAGATGATAATAGATGAACAATTGAAATCTTAAACTGGATTTCAAGAGATTGTAAAAGATCCAGAAAGAGACCACATGTGAGATGGATGGATGAAATAAATAAATCTGCCGGAATAATGCACACAAAAAAAGCTAGAGATCAGAAAAACTGGTTTACACTTGGAGAGACGATTAGTCTGCAGTCATCGAGAATGGTTGAAAATGATGATGAAATTATTTGTAGTTTCAAGTATACACTTATGATACAGTATCATCTAAAAAACTCAAATTTAATTTTTTTATTAACTTTTATATTACAGGTTTATCTGGGCTTAATTGCTGAGATATTCTTGACTTCGTCTAAGGAGAAGCCATAATACATTACATCACATCACATCACATCACATTTTTTCAAACCTAAGTGAATGTTCAGGTTTTAAAATAGTAGATACAGCAGCCGCATTGTTCAATTCATTTTTATTTCCTGTGCATATCAATAGCTAATGGTCTATTATAGATTGTGTATAAATTAAACAAATAATAAATATAAAATACAATAAAAACAACAGAGAGAGAAAAAAGTAACTCATTATAAAAAAAAGTTAAGATTTTTTTAAGATATTAAAAAATTGCTTGAGTTCAAGATCAAAGAAGTTTTTCTAACAAAATCATTACGGTAAGCGTTAGAAATATGAGGAATTGGGGATAATTTCAATCTATTGAATTTGCAAGCTTCAATAAAAATAATAATAACTCAAATATCTTATATCATTAACATGCATAAATTATAATTGTTACATATAGAAGATATAAACAATGAGGATTGCCAATTCCTCTACAAGCTTTATGATAAATGCTTAGCTAGAACCAGCACTTAAAATATCTCTGTCAGGAACCCCTCTCCAAACCCCTGACCATGGTTTTGTAAATGCTTAGCCAGAGCCAGCACTTAAAATATCTCTGTCAGGAACCCCTCCCCAAACCCCTGGCCATGGTTTCGTGCTTTTGGTTCTGGCTAAGCATTTATCATAAAGCTTGTAGAGGAATTGACAATCCTCATTGTTTATAACTTACAAACTTAAGAGATGGGTCATGTGATCTATGACTCCTATTTTTGAATATAGAAGATATGTTTTTAAGCACCAATTTCAAATACATTAACAATAAAGAGATGAGACTATGAATCGTTGGTCCTTGATGTATTTTGTTTAATTTTCACTCCTGTTAATAAATATTTAGTTTTCTGACACCAAGCTGATTTTATTACCATTAATACTTTACATACAAATAATAACAGCAGTAAAATTAACTTGATACTGAAAGGCTAAATATTTAACATCAGGAATAAAAAAATAAACAATGAAACAAATATTTGATTGATATCCATTACTTATTTTTTATTCATTTATAGATATTTTTTTAAAAAAACTAATGATTTGCTTATTTAATCATTTAAAAATATATAAATAATTGCAGTTAAATATTTTTAAAGCATTCCAAAATTTGCCACTTCTCCTTTCCAAACTTAGCTCAGCTTCAAAAATAATAAAAAATAGATTCCTTTTTTTAAAACTGAACTAATTTAATATGAGCAATGTGTGTTTATATTATGCCACATACCAGTGTTTCTATAATTTGATATAATCTTCACCAAAATATAGAATCAAAAAATTAATTTCACAATTCCTTCAAATTCATGCAAACCCTGATTTTATTTCTGAATTAACTTACAAAAGTGCATAATTATGCTAACATTTCAGCGGTTTGATTTTAATCATTTTCAAGGATTAGTCACAATACTGTAAGAAAACTACACAACAGATTTACATATACAATGAACTTACTAACTACACTATAGTGTTCCAAGACTATCTTGCATTCAACATACAGAGTGTGTAATAGCTCATGTTTTGTGGATAAACAATGATTAGAATAGAATACATATTGTTTATTGAATACTTTTCAACACGCATATATATATATAAACACAGGCTTTTTTATATGTATAGTAATAATATAAATCAAGACTAGTTTAACAAAATTTTAAAAATAATAATATAGTTAGTAATAATAAACTGAGGTGATACATTTAATTACATTTTATTAGAGTGTAGTTCACTCATGCAATCAATGAAGCAATAAGAATAAGAAAAACTAAAAACTACCTGTATTTTTATTTTTAAAATAAAGTAAATAGCCAAATGTCTTTCATAGCTATTAAATATACTTTAGGTAACCCCCCCCATAAAAACATATACAAACGTAATTAGCTTGTTACCAAGAAATTAGAATCTCTTAATTATTTTGATATTTTTAAAATAATTTCAGCTTTTAGTATGTTTTCAAATTTTGTAAAACTTTTTAGCATTATGCTCAGAAAATATTTTATTACGAAAAATACAGAACATACACCTAAAAATTTTATTAATTTATACAAATGCATAAGGCATTTTAAAAAAGTATAATGGCTGTCGAATATTGTAAAATTTGTAAATTTTAACACTTGTTTTTGTGTTTGTTTATTTACAATTTTGTTTTGTTTGTTTACATTTTTCTTTGGATAATATATAATTAAAGTCATGGAGTTAGATACAGCATAGTTTGCAGCTCTACTGTATATATATATATTATAAATAATTAAATATACACATAAATATTTACATTTACATTAAAAACATCTAAAACATCTAAAATTATAAAACATAACTAA